>JAPFRF010000001.1:7436250-8652500 GCA_029282475.1 Phrynocephalus forsythii | reverse complement strand
GCTTACTGTGGCATCACGAGTCCCTTTTGCGGATCTGTGCTCAACCTTAGAACGAATGCAGAAATGCAAATCCCGACCAGAGAAAACCAAGTATTTCAAGGACTTTTTAGATTCCTGGAGGCAGTTTCATGATGCTCTTCATAAAAATGAGAAGGATGTGACAGATTCATTCTATCCTGCCATGAGGTTAATTCTTCCACAGTTGGAAAGAGAGAGGATGGCTTATGGAATTAAAGAAATTATGCTTGCTAAGCTCTATATTGAATTGTTAAGTTTACCCAGAGATGGGAAAGATGCACTGAAACTTTTAAATTACCGTACACCTACTGGCTCCCAGAGGGAGGCTGGAGACTTTGCCCTGATTGCGTACTTTGTGTTGAAACCAAGGTGCCTCAAGCAAGGTCAACTGACCATAGAACAAGTGAACAACCTCTTAGATTCTATTTCCAACAATAATGCAGCCAAAAGGAAAGACCTGGTCAAGAAGAGTCTTCTCCAGTTAATAACGCAGACCTCAGCACTCGAGCAGAAATGGTTGATCAGGATGATCTTAAAAGATTTGAAGCTAGGTATCAGTCAGCAAACCATCTTTTCCATCTTCCACCCTGACGCTGCAGAGCTGCATAATGTCACAACTGACCTGGAGAAGGTTTGTAGACAGTTGCACAATCCTTCCGTGTTCCTCAGCGATGTCTCAATTACATTATTTTCTGCCTTTAAACCAATGCTTGCTGCTATTGCCAACATACAACAAATTGAAAAACAAATGAACAACCAGAGTTTCTACATAGAAACCAAACTAGATGGTGAACGAATGCAGATGCATAAAGATGGAGATGTTTACAAGTATTTTTCTCGCAATGGATATGATTACACTCTGCAGTTTGGTGCCTCTCCCCTCGAAGGCTCCCTCACCCCATTTGTTCATAATGTTTTTAAGGAGAATGTTCAGAACTGCATTTTAGACGGTGAAATGATGGCCTACAATCCCACCACAGGGATCTTCATGCAGAAGGGAAGCAAATTTGATGTCAAAAGGATGGTAGATGATTCTGAATTGCAGACCTGCTTCTGTGTGTTTGATATCTTAATGTTTAATGATCAAAAGCTAGGCCATGAAATGCTGAGCAAGAGGCACAAAATTCTCAATGAGATATTTACTCCAATACCAGGTCGAATGCAGGTGGTTCCTAAGTGTCAAGCCAGTACACAGAAGGAAGTAGTAGACGCTCTGAATGAAGCGATAGATAACAGGGAAGAAGGGATTGTGGTGAAAGACCCCATGTCAACTTATAAGCCAGATAAACGCGGGGAAGGGTGGCTGAAGATCAAACCAGAGTATGTCAGTGGCCTGATGGATGAGCTAGACCTTTTAATTGTTGGAGGCTACTGGGGGAAAGGCCTTCGTGGTGGCATGATGTCGCATTTTTTATGTGCTGTTGCTGAGACTCCTCCGCCTGGAGAAAAGCCTTCTGTCTTTCATTCCCTTTGCCGTGTTGGTTCTGGTTACACAATGAAAGAACTATATGATCTTGGCTTGAAGTTAGCCAAATACTGGAAGCCCTACCATAAAAAGGATCCTCCTTGTAATATTCTGTGTAGCACTGAGAAACCTGAAGTCTATATTGAGCCGTGGCATTCAGTCATAGTTCAAGTTAAAGCAGCAGAGATTGTGAAGAGTGACATGTACAAAACTGATTGTACGTTACGTTTCCCTCGAATTGAGCGAATAAGAGAAGATAAGGAATGGTATGAATGCATGACTCTTGACCTTTTGGAACAACTCAGAGGAAAGGCTTCTGGAAAGCTAGCAACTAAGCATCTTGATATAGATACTGATAAACCACAGGAAAAGAAGCGTAAAATGGTGTCAAAGGTTAAGAAGAAAATTGGTTTAATAGATCATTTTAAAGCCCCCGATCTTGCTAATATCAACAAAGTTTCCTGTATATTTGAAGATACTGAATTTTGTGTTATGACTGGAGTGGAAAATTATACAAAAGGTGAGCTGGAAAGCAAAATAGTGGAATATGGTGGGAGCATTGTACAAAATCCTAGTGTGGACACTTACTGTGTCATTGCAGGAACTGAAAATGTCCGTGTGAAAAATATTATTTCTTCTAACAAGTATGACGTAGTGCGAGCAGAATGGCTTCTACAGTGCTTTCAGACCCAAACTTTTGTGCCCTGGCAGCCTGCTTACATGATGTATATGTCTCCAGAAACAAAAGAACACTTTGCTTGTGTTTATGACTGCTACGGTGATAGCTACACAGTGGATACCGATATGGCCCAACTGAAAGATGTATTCAAAGGAATGAATAATGTGAGGGGAAGGATCTCTTGCGATGTCATTGCTGACATAGAAGCACGTTATTCATGGGAGAGCTCTTTGTTAAATTTGTTTAGGCGGCACACCATTTACCTGGATCATATCGATGAAGTGAGCGACTCAGACACTCCAATTACCCAGGCAAGACTGTCAACTGTAGCACTACTCCTTCGATTTCATGGAGCACAAGTGGTCTCACAGCTGAAGGAGGGTGTGTCTCATGTAATCATTAGAGACCATGTTAATTTGGAAAAGCTAAAAGCAATCAGAAGAAATTTTGAAAAGAAATTTAAAATTGTATCTGAACAATGGGTAAAGGATTCCTTGAAGGCTGGGCAGCTGCAAAATGAAAACATTTATTTAATGTAGACTCTTATATATAGTAAAGAGAGAGTTGCGTATTTTATATATCCATTTTTTAAAATCCCGCCCCCAAACTTTTTTTGATATTTATCTCTGTGTTTGAATTTTTAAGGTTTGGGTTTGAAAAAAGTATAGAGCATCAGGATGATTTTTAATATTCTTTATGGTTTATATAGCATTTAATTTAATTGTACCCTATATCTATATTGGATTTCAACATATTTTAACTCCCTTTTCTGTCATTTAGAATCAAAGCTACAAGTGAATATATGTAAAATGTTTGAATCTGAAGTAAAACAAACTGCCCTTGGCTTTTGTTCTTCGAGTCCGGTATATGATTGAACTCATCTCAGGAATGTGGCTGTTATTAAATTCAGAAGCTATTTAAATGGATAGTCTCATTCACCTTTCAAGTTCTCTTCCAATGATACACCTTTTAAATTAATGACGAAATTGAGAAATTATTGTCAATTTTGACAGTCGTATTGCCGTTTGATAGTAGAATATAGTATCATTCTCCAGCCATCATAAAATACCCTAAACCAAAAACTCTTCCTTTAAGTTTGGCCGATGCCAGTTTTTTACCTGTTTACACATTTAAAATAAAACCATTCAAAAACACTCAGTTACATTTTCGTTTCTAAGTATTTGGAAGGATGTAATGCATTTTTTTAAATTTAAGTATACAGTACTGTCAAATGATAGCACTGTGTGATTCATAACTATGGGTATTTGGGCCTTTAACACAAGGATAAGATTTGTGTAATCTTGAGGGGGAGTACTTTCCATGCCTTCAGGAAATTTCGGAAGGTCACAATGCAATCCTAAATGTACCATTAAAGTCATTATAATGTCTCCTGCAAAGGACCTTCTGGAGATATAATCAGAACTAAAGTTTAAACAGAGGACCAGATTGTTCATCTTTCGAAGCTGCAGGTTTACAAATAATTGTTTTTCAGTAGCTTGCAAGTTACGTTGAGAGAAAATCTGCTTCTCTTCTTTTTGTCAACTAGATTTTTATTTATATTTTAATAAATATTTTTGTATCCAATTGTCTAAATGTTTAAAAATATTATTCTGATTGTGATATGAAAAGAGGAACAGACATCAATTTGGATGTATTTAAATCATTGGTGTTGTATCATTCTAAATATTTGATGTGAACGAACTAGGCAGGCATTTTCAATCAGCAATTACAAGACATTTCATTCTGGAAATGAGGAACTCCAAAGAGACTAATGATGGGGTGTGATATAGCACAACTATTTAGGGGTTACAGTACAAACTTTGATAAAATAATATCAGTAAAGGTTGGGGCTTTCAGAATATTAGGATTCCTAGCCCCATAGTTTGCCCAGACCGCCCCCCAAGCAGAATTATGGGAGTGAAAACCCCCAAACCAGAAAAGGTTAGGGTAGCCTTCTACATTACAAAGTGGTTTCCATACCAAGTATTCAAAGGTTTATAAAAGCATCCTGCATTGTGGGCCTCACGCCTCAAGGATCTATGCAACTCAAATCATGGGACTCTTAAGTCCTAAAAGTCTCATCCCTAATGTTACTTAAACCTCATGAAAAATCTATCTGTATAAACCATAATACAAGGCGATGCTACAAGTACAGAGGCTAATAAAGAACAAATCAAAACCTTTTATGAAAGTGTTCACACACACCAATAGAGGATGTGTTGATAATCATGGATGACAGGAATGCAAAACTAGGAATAAAACAGCAGCAAACATAGGAGGAGGAACTAGCCTAGAATCTGAGAACAAATAAGAAATGACTCAGTGAATTCTGTTAAGCTAATACGGTATTTTTTCATTCCAAATGCCTACTTCAGGCTAAATAGATGCGCAATGTAGGTATCAGATAGACTGTAAATGGATGCAACGGATGAAGAATATACATTGGATTTTTTAAAAGCTAATTTTAATTAATTGAGAACAAGGATTAGTAAAGCAAATAATCTTAACAAGAAAAGGAGTCCAAGAAGGGTGGAATTTCTAAAGGCACAACTACTAACCATTAAAAAAAGTGGGAGACAGTTTTTTAAAAAGGCAGTGTGGCTTCACTAAAAAACTCAGAGAAGACCACAAAACAAAAATGATACCTATAAGATGTGGGAAGAAGGCCAGGCCATAAAGGAAGAGTAGAGGCAAGAAGCAAGGAATTGCAGGAATGGCATTAGGAAGGCAAAAGCTGAGAGTGAGCGGAGGTTAGCTAGATACACTAGAAGCAACAAAAAAGCATTAATGTATGTACATAGCAAGAGACATAGAAAGAAAAAGTAGTACAGCTCCTCAGTGGAGATGGAAACATGAAAACAGATGACAAAGAAAAGGGAGAAGTGCTAAATTCCTATTTTAGCTCAGCCTTTTTTTCAAAGACAGACTATGACCCCCCCAGAGAAATGTGAAGTGAAACGGAGAGGACCAGATTGGAGTTGGAGATACAAATACTGTCGTTGAATACCTTACTACCTTGAATGGATTCAGATTTCCAGGCCCGAATGAACTGCATTCAACAGTATTGAAGGAACTGGCTGATAAACTCTTTAAGAACCACTGTCCATTGTTTTCTTGAAATTGTGGGAAGTAGGTGAGGTACCAGCTAATTGGTGGAGGGCTAATGTCCCTATCTTTACAAAGGGCAAAAAGGAGGAACCTGGGAACTAGTCAGTCTGACATTAATCCCAGGAAAAATGTGGGAGCAAATTATAAAACAGTAACTATGCAAGCACCTAAAACAATGCAGTAATGACTAGGAACCAACACAGATTTGTCAAGAACAAATTCTGCCAATCTGATCTCATTTTTTGATTGGGTAACTTATATATGGGGGACAGAGGGAATGCTGTAGACATTATATCTTGATGTCAGGAAAGCCTTTCACAAAGTGCCCCATGATATTATGATAAGCAAGCTAAATAGGTGTGAGATGTATAGAACCACTGTTGGGTGAATACAGTTTGCTACAAAATTGTTCTCTAATGGTGATTATTAATGCCTCCTAACACTGGGAAGTGGTAACAAGTGGGGCACCCCGGGGCTCACTTCTGGACCCAATGCTCTTTAACATTTTTGTTAATGAACTGGATCAGGGGATGCAGGGAATGCTAATCAAAGTTGCCGATGACTCAAAATTAGGTGGAATAGGTAAGACCCTGTAAGACAGAAACACAACTGCCTAGATGCCCTAAGCATGTCCAATCTCGCCTGATTTCAGAACCTAAGCAGGGATGGCCCTGGTTAATACTTCGATGGGAGACACCAGGGAATACCAGGTGCTGTAGGCGCATAGAGTAGGAACTGGCAAGCCACTCCAGTATTCCTGCCAAGAAAACTCTATGGACATGGGGTCACGAAGAGTCGGTCACGATTGTAACAACACAACACACACACAAGACAGAAACATAATTCAAAAAAGATCTAGATAGGCTTGAGGATTGGGCTGAAAACAACAGAATGAAATTCAACAGGGATAAATGCAAAGTACTGCACCTAGGAAAAAGAAACCAAACACCTAGTTATGAGATGAAGGATACCTGGCTCATAAATACTACAAGCAAGAAGGATCTTGGGATCAGAGAGTTCCTGTGGGACAAACTGGAAAAATCTGGCCATAGACAAAACACTTCTTTCCCTCATAAAAATGTATGCTCTCATACAAGATGCCAAGTTCATTCTTCTTGGAAAGGTGAGTTAACTAATCAGTTTCCAACCAATAAGGGAGTGAAGCAAGGTTGCATCCGAGCCCATTCCACCTTTCTTTGAATGATCTAGCCCCTTTATTAGCAAACACGGACAGTCCCCCTCCAAAATTAGGGGTGCTTTCTGTTCCCTTATTGCTTTATGCGGACAATGCCATTCTCATCTCGCTCACCCATTCTGGTTTGAAATACCTGGTTAACAAATGTATGGAGTATATGAACAAAAACAAAATGTAACTGAATTCTAATAAATAAAAACTGGGTTTTGCTAAGTCATAGAAACAATTTCAGTGGAACCTAAGTGGAAATGCTATTGAACAGGTCAAACAGTACAAATATCTCAGTACAGTAATACCTTGCTTTAAGAGTGTTTTGCAAGACAAACAAACATTATAAATTTTGCCTTGATCAACAAGCAATGTCTTGCAATACAAGCACCAGAGCTGATCACAAGAGAGCCAATTCTCTCTCTCTCTCTCTCTCTCTCTCTCTCTCTCTCTCTCTCTCTCTCTCTCTCTCCCCAGCCCTGCTGGATTGTAGGCAATCATCTGGAACATTCTGTCTCAGACAAGCCTCAAAAGCAAGGGGAGGAGAGAGGAAGGCAGGTTTCCCTTGCACCAGCCAGGAATGTTTTCAAAGGAGAGGGGAGGTTACTTTGCTTTCAACATCCTTTCTTATTTTTCAAACTGTTTCTATTCATGTGGCAGCTAGTCAAGTGTGTAAAGGGCTACACATTGCATTTTATTATTCTCCCATTAAAAACACGGTAAAATCCAATTGTTAGTATCAAGCAGAGCAGATTCTGCAGCCAGGTACCTAAACTATGGTGTGGACATACATCATCCAATTATGATTCTCTTTGCTTGTGCTGTTCTTTCTACACCACCAAAAAAGGTCTCCGGGAATATCCCATGGTTGCTATGGTAACTGTGAATGGCATACAAGAAGTCACATGCAGCTGACATTTTTGCTCACTTGGCAGGTCTTTAAGGTTCTTCTATCTACATTATGAATTCCACTGTTCACTCTTGAGTTGTCCTTGGCCATCAGTCTAGGCTCCTTTATAAAAGGTGTTATTTGTGCTAACTGAAGTTGGCTTGACTTGTACGCTATAGCAGGGATGGTATTCACTAAGAACAATTGCAGTGGTTTCTTTTCCTCTTTGTACTGGCACTGGAGGTAGCGTGAGAAAGCCCTCCTGTAGGTTCTGTTGAACAGTGTGTATACAAGTGGGTTGACAGCTGAAGAAAGGTATCCGATCCAGACAAAAATGTTGAGCAGGCCTCCAGTGACATCTTCATTGCATGACTCCTTGCAAATGACTGCCAGCACGTTGGTAATGAAAAATGGGCACCACATCACAACAAACAAGCAGAAAACAATCCCAAGGACTTTGGATGCTTTTCGTTCATTATTAATCGATTGTATTTTTCTCCTTCCAGAAAGTCTAAGTTCTTTGCTTAGAGAACTCTGGAACAGTTTTTCTGAAGTCAGAGAACTTTGAGGGAAGAAACTGAATGAAGACTGGCTCTTTGAGTGGGGACCACTGACACACAATGTTGTTTCTTTCTGGAGGGATTTTAGGGTTAAAAAATAGGTGATCACCATAATAACAAATGGTACGAAAAATGCCACAAAGGAGCCTGTTAGAACAAAAGTCTCATCCACAAGTATGCAGCTTCCATTCTTGAAAACTTTGGTATCATCCTGTAATCCAAACACAGGAACTGGCACTGAAATACCTAGAAATTGAGTTAAAAACAGGAGGATAAGCATAAAGCACCACAATCATCATTTTAAAATGCATGCCATTCTGTGGTTTCCAGCAAAGGGGGCACAGCTCTGCTGCACTGATAACCTTGCTGGAAATGGTGCCTGGGTCATCCTTGGTGTCTTTAAAGTCTACAGCTTTAATAAGGTCAGCTTATTTCCCCAAGTGATCCAAAATAGTGTATACCTGCCTTCTACATTTAAAAGCTACAAAACTGAATAATTCATATACTGGATATACTGGATATACATTTGATTACATAATCGTACTCAGAGAGGGATGACTGGAGAAAGTAATAAATGGGCTACCACAAGGCACCATCCTGGGCCCAGTGCTCTTCAACATTTGTATTAATTACTTGGATCAGGGACTGGAGAGAATAATTATCAGAATTACTAATGGCACAAAACTGGATGGAATAGCCCTGGCAGACTGAAGCAAAACTGAAAAATACCTTGATAGGTTTGAGCATTGGGCTGAAAACAACAGAATGGAATTTAGCAAGTCTAAGTGCAGATTTCTAGACCATAGGGAAGACAAAGCTCAAATGCATAGCTGCAAGTTGGGGGATTCCTGGGTCAGCAATAGTACGAGTAAGAAGGATCTTGGAGGTAAAGATCAAAGCTGAATTTGAGCCAACAATGTGGCTACAAAAAAAAAAGGTAACTTCTATTTTAAGCTGCATGAATAGAAGTACAGTATAGTCTCCAAATCCTGTGAGGTACTAGTTTCTTTATATTTGGCACTGCTTAGATTTCATTTCTAGTACTGTGCTGTGTTGTGTTCTGGACACTGAACTTGAAGAAGGATGCCAACAAACTGGAACATGTTCAAATGAAGGCAATAAAGGGTCAGGCCCGCAACTAGGTCAGTATCATCAATGGCAAACATGGATTCCATGTTTCGAATGGCAAGGTTCTGTTCTTTACTTATTAAAATGAAAGTTGCTTTAACTACTTCTAATAGTCAAATTGATATCTAGGTTTCTGTACCCTCAGGCCCCTTTTTATCTATTTGTATTGTTATTTTATTGATATTTTTATTGTACTGTTTTTACTTGATGCATTTTGCAATGGCCCTGTGAGCCACGCAATAAAATTTATATGATGATGATGATGATACTCTCTCTTCCCTCTCTCTTTGCCTTCCCCAAATGCATCCAAAGTTTGTGGGTTTGGTCTCCACTTCGAGCCCCACCACTCGACCATTTGCCAGAGTAGAGGGGAAACTTGGACCTTCCTCTCCCATCCTGGCAGGCCACCATCCACCCGCTGGAGGAGGAGGAAGAAGAAAAGGATGCAGGGAGAAGGCTGATTAAGCCAGTGCCCCCTAGATTCTGCTAGTGGGGACTGGAGGCTTGGAGCTGATGCCCATGGTTACGGAGGATCTGGGACCACAGTTGAGGGGGAGATGCCCCCAGCCACTGCGCAAGGGAGGTGCCAAAAAGACCTCCTGTGAGGGAGATAAGGAATAGCAAAGTGGGGGAAGCCCAGCTGGCCAGCCTGCTGCAGGCTTCTCCAAGGTCCAATAAGTGGGCCCTACCACTGCACGCCCATAACCTGCCTGGAAAAGTCTCTCGTGCCGCCTGGGCACCCGTTGACATAAACAGTGTATTGTAACACTAAATACAAAACGACAATACTGTACATGATTCAGGCAGTCTTCTATCACCCACAATGGCCGGTTTTCTTATAGTTCTGCAGTGTTTCACTCTAACTGTTATTAGTGTCTTCTTACTTCATCTGGAAGCTAAGTCATTAAAAAAAAAACGGATGTGCACAGCACCCACATTCTGTATATATTTTGTTTAGTTATGATGGGGTGGGCAACTTTGGCTGGCCTACTGACCACATTTTTCTCTCACACATACACTCAGAACCTTGTGCAAAGCTCATCAGCTTTATAAAAGGCCACAAATGTTCAAAACCTTTAATAAATCAAGAATTGATTGGGGTCATTTGGGAAGTCCTCTTTAACCCCCATAGAATGAAAACATGCACTTCTAGAGATTTCCAGTGGCAGAATTGAAAGCAATTTTAGTTCCTCCCAGATTTCTTTCATAGGTGAGCATTAGAGATGGGCTCGAATCAAAAAAATGGTGTTTCATTTCGTTTTGTTTTGTTAAGGAGTTTGTTTCATTTTTTGTGAATTTTTGCAAAAAAATTCATTTTGTCGTTTTGTTAATTCATTTGTTTTTACCCACTTTTTTCCTCAGTGCCCACTGTGCAGCCCCTGGAGCCTGGTCGGAGCGGCATCAGAGGAATAAATTGGGGAAGTGGCGTCAGAGCTGCGCTGCTCTGGCCGCCTAAGCGCGGCCTCCTTCTTATCACCCCTCCAGATTGGCCCCGCAATAATGGGCCGCGGGAGGGAGGTGCAAGGGAGGCAACTTTAAAGCCGCGCTGCTCTGGCCGCCTAAGCACGGACTCCTTATTTTCCCTCCCAATCGGCCCTGCGATAACGGGCCATGGAAGGGAGGTGCAAGGGGGAGCGGCTTTGCAGCCGCGCTGCTCTGGCCGCCTAAGCATGGCCTCCTTATCTCCCCTCCTGATCGGCCCCACAATAATAGGCCGTGGGAGGGAGGCGCAAGGGGGGCAGCTTCGAAGCTGCGCTGCTCTGGCCACCTAAACACAGCCTGCTTCTTATCTCTCCTCCCGGGGCTGGGCTGAGGCTCGAGCCCACTGTGTCCCTCAATGGCACAGATGAAGTGCATGCTCCCTCCGTGCAGCTTGGCGCAAAAGGACCTCCAGACCAACACCAGGTAGGGGACATCTCCGCTCCCCCATTAACGAATTCAACCTAACTGAACTCATTTTTCTCAGTTTGGTTTGTTTTGTGTTCAATTTGCCCCTAGGGTCATTATTCATTTTGTTACGTAATGAAACGAATAACGAATAACGAAACAAAAAAATTGTTCAATGCCCATCTCTATTGAGCATGTATGGAATAATAATAATAATAATAATAATAATAATAATAATAATAATAATCAAACTTTATTTTTATGCCGCCTTTCTCCCCAAAGGGACCCAAGGCCTGGAGGCTGCAAAAAGGTTTTACAGAGTGCACTTTTGCCATCCCCGATGCACATCAGTGAAAGAAGCCATGGTAACATCACTCCTGTGGACTATTTAGTTCAGGCCAGTGGGTGGGAAAATCTTAGGAAGAAGCTGTGATCAAAGAGCAGGACAGAGGAGGAGAACGCGCTTGGCACCTTGGCTTAGGTAGTAGAATTACATTTCTGAGGAAGGGGCACTGTAAGGGTGAATCTACACAGTCCTCTTAATGCATTTAAATTTTAATTTTGGTTGCTAGAGATTGCATATTTGGAAGCAATGTTGTGGATTTCCTACTTTGTCTTAAAAGAGACATTTGAATTTGTGTTTCTTTCTTCAAGCAACTCCAACTCTGGTACTGGGTAAAAAGCACTTACAGTGTACAAATTCAGTCTTGTATCACTATTGTCATTTTGTTCTCAATAATCATTATATAATATAGGGAAAGCAGGGATGTTGGGAAGTCCTGAGGTCTTAGTCCAAGTCTTTGGTACCAAGCCTCAAGTCCAAATCCCTATTGAAAATAAGCTTTTTTACCCCTAGGAAAAAAAGGGAGTGGTGAGTAGGTCCCAAGTCCAGTCTGTTATTGCGGAGGGGGGAAGCCCCAAATTGAAACTGGATCGGGTCGCCACTGCGGACTTAACTCCAACTTGATCGCAGATCCTGCTACTCCAGTCCCACCCTTGGGTGAAAAAGAGGGAGACCAAGAGAGAGAGACCTGTAGCACCACAGAATGTTATGTTAGGAATGGGTGAGGCAAAACACTCTAGTCAAGGGGAAAGGACGTTGCTTTATATGTCTTTGGGCCTTCTATTTGCATTTTCAATGATATTATTCCAGTCAGTATGTTATGCTTGATAGTTGTGCTCCCTCAGAATCCTGAGGGTTTGGGGTTTTATTTGATACTTTGGCTTAAATGGGAAAAACATTCACATCATTCCTGTGGTATTGTTCCAAACAATAAGTAAGAGAGCCACAGAAAAATTATCGTTCTTCTTTGTGATGTGGGATGGAAGCAGTTATGTCTCTCAGCTTTGCCACAGAAAGCATTTAAGGATAGGTTCTCTCTGTTCAAAATATGTTTTTTTCTCAGACGTCAGTCCCACTGAGCTCTGCAGGACTTATTCCAAGGTAAACATGCATAGGATTGATGTCTAAAAATAATCTCGATGGTGTGGAATGCTTAATAAGGTTGAAAGGATGTGGAATGTGAACGTGAAATGATTTGAAACAGAACATCCATGCTGGGGCAGGCAATATAGCTTGTGTTAGGAAAGAGGTGAGAGAAAGCCACATTGTTTTGTTTATAAAATGGGATGTGTGTGGCACACATTGGGCATAAAAGGAGGTGATAGTTGAATGAGGGATGCAGCTTGGCTTGCTGGCTTGCTTTGAGAGTGTCCAGAATCATTTTGGTGGTGAAACCTACCTACAGGTTGCGTCATCTGCAAGCGTAGGCTGTAGTAGCTACTCAACCCTTGGCAGCAGGGCTTATGTGAGTCACAGAGAGTGAACAGATGCAGAGCAGGATACTGGTGCTGTGCAATTTTATATTTAAAAGAACCAAAGGCCAGGAATTCAAAGAATTGCATGGTGTAAAAAAAGTGGAAATCACAAAAAAGTGTGCAGAATCTTGTCCAATTTTCCACCTTGCTCTTGGACTTGACCAGATCACATTACTGAGGGTGCGCTCAGTTACATGCGTTGGCATATAAAAATGGTGAGCAATACGTGAAACCCGCTTCTGCAATTGTGCTCAGGCAAGGAGGACTTTGTTGTAGGGTTCTGGCCACAGATATTTATGGTACCTTAGAGATTCATGAATTTGGGATACCATAATACTTCTTTGTGGAGTAGTCTACAGTTCAAAAATGATTTGTGAGATTTGTAAGTAGTGTAGGCTAACACAAATGGCACAAACTGAACTGCTGACTTTTTACTGTCATTCACATCTCATTCTTACAACTTTTTGCCTGGGATTATTTTTCTACAGATCAAATGCCCTCCCCTCCCCTGACATTTCAAATGCATAAGGTAGTCTCCTGAGGGTAGCTGATGTTTGATGTGTGTGGAAAGGCTACAGATAATCAGTTATTTAGTTTACTTTTATTGTATTGTCAGGAAAGAGGAGAAGCACTACAAGAGATTTTGAGTACCAGTACAGTAGGACCCCCATATCCACTGATTCATTATCCACTGATTCAGTTATCCATGGTTGGCAGAGGGAAAAATTAAATAGTTAGCAGCCACAAAGCAAGCTGTAAAGCAAGCTGTTGTCACAAACAGCAGCTGTAAAGCAAACTATTGTCACAAATAGCATCTATAAAGCAAGCTACTGTCACAAACAGTGGCCATAAAGCAAGCTACTGTCTCAAAACAGCAGTCATAAAGCAAGGAACTGTCAGGAAACAGCAGTTTGGGGGTGAGTGGGCAGGCGTTGTCTCTTATCCATGGTTTTCATTATCCACGGGAAGGCCTGGAACCAATCCCCAGCGGATACCGGGGTCCTACTGTAGTTCTGAGTGGCATTCATTCACATTGCCTTTTTGACTCGAGGGGACAGCTTTTTGATGGTCTCCTTCAAGCAGCAATACATGTTCAGCCAACCATGAATTTAAACTACGTTGGCAGGCTTGAGGTACAAATGTATTCTGCTCCAGGGCTCACCACTGATCACATGATGGTGGTTTCCAAACCTAGCACAATTTATAGCTCTATACGGGCTGGAGCGGATAAGCACATGGGCTGGGGTATGAGATAGCACTTCCTAACTGTGCCACCACTCAGTGACTCTGGCCAAAAATGGACAGATCAGATAAATGTCACAACAGAGTGTACTAAGAGGCTTCCAAACGGACAACTCTTAGCACACCCTCTTCTTCTTTTTCCAGAATTTCTATATAACAATGTAGAGTTTTTTAATTTTAAAAAAATCATTGGGGCGTACTAGATAGTGTGATGGACTAGGACGCAGCAGACTTGGGTTCAAATTGTCTACAGTGATGGAAATTCATAGGGATGGTAGTAATTGCAGAACTGTTCTTTAAATAGCTCAAACAACTTGAAAACCTTACTAGCATCGCTCCAAATCGGATGTGATGTGAGGTCCATGACACAATAAAAAAAGTGAAGAGATGCAGACCACACAGATCAGGGCAATTTTAATCTGGAGGGGGTGATATCATGTAAAACAGTTGAGCTGATGGTACACTGTGGAAGAATTAAAAGGGATATATTGATCCAGCCTCTAGGAAGCAGTTTGTTTGCACTGGACAATCAGCCAAATCGCTTTCATTGTGGAATCTATCAGACTCAGGTTGCTAACAAGGATTTCTTAATTTCTTTAAATATTTATAGCTCACCCTATATTGTTGGATCTCAGAGCAGGTAACAAAGCTGTATAAAAAGCTTAGAGCATACAATATTTTAAAAAAATTAAAATCAAACAGTAAAAAATTAAAACATTAAGCAATTTAAAAATATTAAAACCATGTGTATGTGTGTGTGTGTGTGTGTGTGGTGTGTGTGTGTGTGAGAGAGAGAGAGAGAGAGAATGGAAAGCATGGTTTACCTTAAAAGGCATCAGTACAGGTCAAAACATTCACTTTGCATGAATTGATGCATAGCTTCAAAATATGTTTATATTATATCGGAATGCAAAAGGCCTCTGCTAATCTTGTAGAAATCTTGCTCTTAACTTAAAATACAAACACAAAAACAGGCTATACCTTTCTAGACCACTAAAAATCATCATCCAATATGCAAACTTGTATGGATCCAAGCCCCACTTCATCAGGTTTGTAATCTTAACAGATTGTTAGTAAGCTTGTGTTGACACGAGCACTCAATTACATATGGAAAGTGGGTGGAGACATTAGTTCCAGCACTGTTTGGAGCCATGCCGGATCCTTCAATCAAGGGTAAGGTGGTCCTGATTATGTGCGGGATAGTCCCTCTCACATCCATTGTCTGAGCCAGGAGGAACCAAATGGCTCGCCTAGTCAGTCCCTTGGAAGGACCTGAATCGGCATAGCCTCTGGGACATGCATCCACAGGAAAACCTGGCAATTATCTTCTCCTCTGGCATGTGATACAATACAAAGGCCCCGGGGCTTGTAAAACATTTCTGCCAATACAAATTCCAATCATTGAAAACACTATCCATCTTGAGCAGGAGTTCCCAAACCCATGTGTTCTTGGACTGCAGTTCTCAAGAAACCTCAGCCTGCACAGCTTCTGGGCTGGGAAGGCATTTGGCAACGGCAGATCAAGACCGCCTGGAATACCCAAGGTCAGGAACCAATGATCTAGAGCAGTGGTTCTCAACCTGTGGGTGCCCAGATGTTCCTGGACTGCAACTCCCAGAAATCCCTCTGATCATAGCGAGTGGTGGAGGCTTCTGGGAGTTGCAGTCCAGAAACATCTGGGGACCCACAGGTTGAGAACAACTTATCTAGAGTAATATCAAATTTGAAAGTATGGTAGCAGCTTTAAATGACAAAAAAATAAACAGTAAAAGGACACCAGCTGGATCACATCAAAGACCTCTTAGTACAGCACCTTGGAAGAAGCATACAGAAGCATAAGGGTGCTGAGGGCAATATACACCCAGAATGACTAGCAACTATAGACAGCCTTATGCGCCATGAATTTGACAATTATTTTCCAATCTTCTTTGCTCTAGTATCAAAAACTGACAAATCATTTTCACTGCTATGGAACGTCTTTCCTCATATTGCTCAAACTTAGTACAGTGTCCTTTTTTAGGCCAGAGTTGCTCAACAATCTTTTTCGGTTTTGGAAATTCAGTCCCCTTCTTCAATAAATATGTTTCAGTCCTTTATCCTGATATTTTGCTTCACTGATGAAAAACCAAAATAAAAAATTAAGTATGTACTGTATTTATTAGCAGGGAAATACTGGAAAACATATTGTAACAATTGTATATTGTTAGTTTTAGATTTTTTTTTTTTTTGTTAATAGTTATCATTTTATTTGTTTTATATTGTGAATTGCCCAGAATCCCCTCTGAGAAGATGGGTGGTGACAAATCTAAATAAATAAATAAATAAATAAATAAATAAATAAATAAATATCTGGGACAGAACATTCATTTTAATAGATGAAATTCTACCTGTGGCCCATTTTTAAATTGTTTAATATGTTTTTATTAGCTGATGAAGTATTAGTTGTTGTTAGTGTAAGGGTGGGGAAAATGTGCAGCAAATGAAAAAATAACAATAGCAGTCATTACAGCACAGCAAATGTGTGTGTGTGTGTATGCAGAGAGGTCAATTTCCCTCAGAAATTAGGAATCAGTCACTGTTTAGTATATAAGGAAATATTATACTACTCACCTACTGATATAGTCCAAACAACAAGAATTTTTGCAAACGTCTTTGCTCTTGAGTTATAACGACTGTGATGAATGGGGCTCCTTATGCCAATATAGCGATCCAGAGAGATGGCACAAAGATGCATAATGGAGGCAGTAGAGAAAAGCACATCTAAATAGATCCACATCGCACAGAGACTTCTGGGCAGAGGCCACTTATATCCTGTAAGTGAGAAGTTATTGGTTTTGGTACATGTAGCATCTGGGAGGAGTTATACTATATAATTTATAATTATTCCAGTTATTATATTGCACTTTATTATATTTCTTAGGCTATGGTTCCCTTGTGGGAAAGGAAGTAAATAGAAGGTTTTCAGGACTTTCAGGAGGTCTCAAACTCATTCTATGGATCCCCATGTGAGCTTATCGCTATCTGGAATATCATTTAGCAAAGGTATTCTAGAACAAAGGGCATCTTCACCGTTCTAGACCAATAAATTCTGTCAAATATTATAAAACCTCCATAAGAGCTGTGATATAAACTTGCTATTTTCAGGAATTTCTTGTATCATAATCTTTTGTATCATTCGTGCTAAAATACAGTACAAAGTGCCCACAAATCTAACCCATTCAAGGCAAAGAGAACACAAGGCATATGAGTTTTGGGATTGCTGATTATAGTGAATGAATGACATACATATGCAGCTTTCTAAATTTTCAATTCAAAATTGCAGCCAAAATAGACAGTCCCCTGGAGTTCAAGTCAGCTGGACAAAGATGTGATCTGTGTAGTTCACTCTCACACTATTATAGCAATAAAATGACAGTTTTATCAATGGCACTATCCCTGCAAATGTTAGTGAAAGATGAAAGACGGAACAGATATCTTTTTATAATTTGAATCTCGCCAATATGGGGTTTAATTTTGAATTATGCTTACACCAAGTGTAAATGTGGCCAAAATCCTTTTGCCTGCCTCCTGATGTTTAACCATGATGTCATCATCAGCAACACATTGCTACTGATTAAAGGCTTCCTTTGGCAATTTATCTTTAATCAACAACAGCTATTTGCCACAGAGCATGAAGTCATCTCTGTTGGTCATGGAAATCTTTGCCACAGGATTTCAGCTACTACCTTTAATGCAACCTCTGGCAGCATTCTTGGTCTTTAGACCAGACATTGCAAACCTATGGATTTCTTGTTGAAGTTGGACTCCAACTCCCATTAAATGTATAATATAATATAATATAATATAATATAAATATAATATAATATAATATAATATAATATTAATCCCAAATGAAATAGGAATTTCATAGTTGTAACATTTTGACAGTCACTTAGATCTCCACCTCTGTTTTAGACCCTGACCTAGTTTGGTAACAATTACATAACATCCTAGACAGACACCACAGGAAGTAATACTAGAAGAGTGAAACAGTAGAGCTCATGTTTAATATTATCCTATATTTCCATTATTAGATTGATCACTCTGCCAATTCAGCAAGAGATTTGGACCAGTCTTTATTTAATAAAACCAAATGTCTATGCATTTAAATTTACTGTATATACTCTTCTTTCTGATGTTTGCAAACGAAATTATACATACTGGTATAGGTTCAGTTCAATTATGTTGCACCCTTGTTTCAAAGGACCAAATCTACTGTTTCATCTGGCTTTTCCCAGTTATGAAGTTATGGAAAAATTAGTATATCACAGGACCCAAATCACTTTATCTAATCTGTAAACCAATTATCAGTAATTTCATCTAGATGTGCTGAGATCCTAGCCAGTGTGGCTTGTGGCATAGTGGAGAGAGTGCTGGAATAAGACTCAAAAGACTTGCTTTCCAACCCTTGTCCAGTCGTGGAACTCAACGGGAGAGAGGGGCAATGGTAAACCACTCCTTGCACATCTCATATACCTTGAAAAAGCCTACAAGGGCCATCATAAATTGGAAGCAACTTTACCACATGGATTATGTACCATAATAATATTTACTTACTGTATATACTCAAATATAAGCCTAGTTTTCAGCCCTAATTTTGGGCTGAAAAAAAGGGGTCCTCGGCTTATATTCGGGTCAATACTTATAGCCACTGAGGCAAGTTTGGGTCAGTGGCTAAAATCATTTTAAACATTGTGTGCCGCTTCTCATGACCCCCCATGTTTAAAATGACTTTTTAAAAAGTCATTTTAAAAAAATGTTTAAAATGACTTTTTAAAAAGTCATTTTAAAACAATGTTTAAAATGACTTTTAGCCACCAACTCAAGCACTTGCCTCAGAGGCTAAAAGTCATTTTAAACATCACACACACCCAGCTCACAAAGGAGGAGTTGCCACGCCCTGCTGCATTTCCCAACCTAGGCTTATACTTGAGTCAATAAATTTTCCCAGTTTTTTGGGTTTAAATTAGGGGCCCCGTCTTATACTCGGGTCGACTTATACTCGAGTATATACGGTATGTGCAATATCATGGCAAGGCAAATCTCACAAACCTCACTGCTGGAGCAATTACCTTAAGATACACCAGTCATTTATTTTTGTCCTAAAAAGGTGTGGACACTTTGTTCGGCACTTGTTTATTCTGACAAATGAACCAGTTGGATACCTGGTGTGTGGGCCGCAAGCCCTTAGACACCACAGTTCAAGAGTCCATTGGTTTTTCTGTCTTCCTTGTTTGACTGTAGAACTGGAATTCTTAACCTAGCTCATCTAATATTCCGAAAATAATATAGATGGCATACATTTTAACTGTAGAATAGCACAACATTCAAATAACTCTGCACTGCAATTTTTAGAAATTATGATAGCTTCGTATGAAAGCATAATACAGTAGGACCCCCGTATCCACAGATTCATTATCCACTGATTCAGTTATGCAAGGTTGGCAGAGGAAAAATAAATAAATAATTTAGCAGCCGCAAAGCAAGCTAATGTCACAAAGAGCAGCTGTAAACCAAGCTACCGTCACAAATAGCAGCTGTAGAGCATGCTACTGTTGCAAAACAACAGCTGTAAAGCAAGCTACTGTCACAAAACAGCAGTTTGGGGAAACATTTTGGTGTTCTCTCTTATCCACAGGAAGGGTTGGAATCAATTCCCCAGTGGATACTGGGGTCTTACTGTAATGCAGAGTATTTTTTCTCCAATGTGGGGCCTAACTCTAACATTGCACAACCAGTGAACAATTAATTTGATCAGATTTTCTTCTCTTCTCCCCCTACAGCTCTTCTTGCCAGTGTTTCCCGAACTTCTGAGATTATTGTGATATTAAAGGTTTGGGGATACAGATGGGGGAAGAAAATGACTTTCCTGTTGTATCTGCTGGCAGAAGCACTTTGATCGGCAGAACAACCTTGCTTGGTCCTTGATTAGAGCTCTAGTTTTTATCAGTGGTGCTGTTGCTTATAGTTCTTGCCTTTCATGACTGAGTCATAGACAACTGCAATTTAGAGCCTGTGTTTGCATTCATATTCAGCCTACTATGACATTTCTAAAAGACTGCTGCTGATACTCACCGTATAGTATGGTGAGCATGGATATAGGCATGACAAGAAAACCCAAAAGCATGTCAGTTATTGCGAGTGACATCAGGAAATAGTTTGTAGCGTTCTGCAGCTTTTTCTCTAATGACACAGCCACGATGACAAGAATATTTCCAGCAATGGTTATAACAATGACAATAACTGTTAGTAGAGCAGTCCAATTTCTCTCAAGAAGAAAAATCAATGATATGTTGTGAGGAGAATCTGACTCTCCTGTACAAGAGCAATTCCTTGCATTTGGGAAGTATGAAGTCAGATTATCCATATTGGACCCATTCATTTCTCCAGATCTAAATGCATTTCTGTAGAGTTCTTGGTACGAGTGTAGCGAGGCATTGACTGTTGAATTCACATCACTCTCTTCATAAAGCATGTCCATTTCTAAGGCTTCTGAAACCAAGGAGAATATACCATGAATGTGCAAATTATAGCTATTTAATTACCACACATTTCTCTATTCCTAATTAGGAATAGAAAGAAAGCAAGAAAGAAGATTTGGGGGAGGTTGACAGACTTTTAATTCAGAATAGTTATTCAGAATACTGTACTACACTATTTCCAGTATCATGTGTGACCCAGTTTTAGCCTGCACTAAGAATGTGTCTGGAAGACTGACCTTATTGTCAAATATTGTCAAATATTAACTTCAAGCTTCAGAAAATCCACATAAAATCTATCCTTCTCTTTTTTTAGCCTTAATTATCTTGATTTTAATTTTACTATTTATCAGTTTTAAAGGATTGCAGGTAAAATAGTATTAAAACAGCTTGCCTTAAAATAGACATACTCTCTCTCTCTCTCTCTCTCTCTCTCTCTCAGTTCATATCACATTTAATACATATTAAAAGCTCGTTTCAAGTTCTAATCACAGTAGACTCATTTCTACTTAATCTCCCATTTCAATATTATTGCTATTAGGTCTCTGTCACATTTTAACATGTAGGTCTAAAGTAAATTCAAGTAAGGTTGTACATCTGTCAGAATAATTAGCTATAGTGATTATTGAGGTCCATCATAAAAATAAAATTATTATTAACCACTACAAGTTTAAAAAATGCATATGAGCAAGACTTACATTGGAGTTGAGAGATTCTGTATACTAGATTCATGCCTTGTCTTGGTTGGCTTTATCCTTCATTGTGCTTGTCAATTTGTTGTCCCTTTTTCCAGTTTCCAGAGGGAGTTACATTGTGCTGCTGCACATTTTGTTGACTTCTGAACCACCGTTTTACACCACAGGCACTTCCTTGCCTGTAAGTCCAGTAACCACTGGCTGCTTCACTGACACTACCCTCAGATCTGCATTTCCTCTTAAGGCAAGTGATGCTGCGTTATCACAAACAAATTCCCGATGCCTCCACATGAGGGTTGAAAAAGATGATCAAGAAAGTAATTATTACGGATTTGTTTGATTTTCCTGACCAGTGACTAGCAAAATATTGTAACAGAAGCAGGAGCAGACTAGAGACCTGAATTTGTTTCTTCAATGCTGCAGGGTTGTATGTTTCAGGATCTGCTAGTTTAAAAACAACAACAACTAAAGACATTTCGCAGAGCAATTCATGGGAACTGTAATATGTCCTGCTGTGGGAGAGGCAGAAAGCCAGAAAAGAAACTGTGAACTGTAAACAGATAGATTATACCAGGTTAGGAGCTGCTCAGCATTGCAGGCTTCCGCAGAACTGAAAATGCTTCAACTCTTTAGTGAGAGAAAGCACAATATGAAATTCTGGAGTTCCCTTTTGTCCCTTGGAAGCCTTTGAGGGCCCTAGAATGTGATGGGGACACTTTTAATGACAATAAATTGCTGCTGGGCCAAGGCGAGAGGGAGCTGTAGAATGCCTCAGACCTTGAAAAGAGGGGCAGATATGAAGTTTCCCTTGGTTTAAATTAAACACCTCTGACACCAGATCTGGTGTAAATTTATGCCAAGAGGACCTTGCCTGATGCAGATTGTAAAGCATGGGGGAAAAGGAAATAATTTTTGCCTGTCAGTTTTTTTAGGGGGTTGCTATGGGAAACCGTGGCTGAAATCCTGGGAAAAGCCGGGAAGCTGACTCCTTTTTTCATCATGTGAGGGAAACTTCTCTGATGGGAAGAGAGGGACCCCTGCACGTCCGACTGAGAGGATGGAGAAGCCAGGGGAGCCAGAGAAACTAATGACAGTAACACCTGTGGAGAGGTTTATGATGCTGAAGGGATACTATGATGCCCTAAAGATTATTGAACAGCATAAGGAGAAGGAGAAGGAAGAGAACCCAGGGAAAACCGTAAGTAAAAAGAAGGACTTGGCAGGAAAGGCTGACCAATCCGCTACCGTGGAGGTGGGGTTTGGGACATGTAAAAAGGGAGCGAAACGGGAGCTTCCAGAAGGATGGGAGTGGGTTTGGATGGAGAACCCATGGGCGGGAGACTGGGAACAAATGATGATGCCCCACAAAGAGGCTGATGGCTTCAGACACAGAGCACACCACCAGAAGTGCTCTGCGCCTCGTGGCGCAGTGGTTAAATGCCTGTACTGCAGGTAAAACTGTGCTCACGACCTGGGGTTCAATCCCAGGTAGCAGGCTCAAGGTTCACTCAGCCTTCCATCCTTCCGAGGTCGGTAAAATGAGTACCCAGCTTGCTGGGGGGGGGCAATGTGTAGCTGCACACTGTAATTAAACTTGTAAACCGCCCAGAGACTACTTAAAGTGGTATGGGGCGGTATATAAGCAGAACACTTTGCTTTTTGCTTTTACTGGGGAGAGAGATAGTACAGAGAGTATAATCGAAAACGTAAGGAGATCCGCAAGGAGATTGAGTTAGAAGAATGGCTGGTAAAGATCCGGGAGGAAGTAGAGGCCGGGACACTGGATCCCAGGGAGGACCTGACCAAGAGACCCGACTACCCTTTGCGTACACCCCAGCGGAGACCCCCTGGTCCCAGGTGCACTTCGGAAGTTGGGATCCACGTGGGAAAACCCCAACCCTCCGTGAAGGAGATTGGGATACAGGTGGAGGGGCTGAGGCTTTCGGAGAGGGAGGAGGAGAGCCGTGGTGGAGCAGAATACCCACAAGTGGCGGTGGGGAATTTGATCACATTCTAGAAACCCCTACTTATGGTGGAAAGAACCCGTTCATGACAGATGTTAAAGATGTAGAAACTGTTGTAAAAAGAAAAACTTCCTTTGATACTGATGAACACAATAAAAGTTCTGTTTCTTCGTTTCGAGAGATGCCTTCTTTGAAGTTTGAAGGGCGGGACGCCTGGGCTAAAACTGAACCCTCACACATCAGTTCACCACTTCCCACCAAAACACAAAACAATTATCAGAGCTGTTTTTTGGCAAGTGAGAATGGTAGTGAGGAGAAGAGGGGGTCCTGTAGAACATCTTGACTGCTGCCAATGGTGTTGTCAACATTTAGGCTGCCCTTTGCTGTGTAAAGCTTGGCACTGTTTTCCTGCTGGCGACACAGAAATGATATTGTGCAACAATATGCCATTTCCTGGCATTTTGAATTGTAAAGAAAAGCACATTACCTCACGTTTATAAACTGGAGGTGTTTTGAAGAATTGAATCTCCTGGCTTTTTAAAATGGAAATTTAAGTATCCAGAAACTACATACAAATGCCAACAGAACCTTCCCTCATGTAGAATTATCCAGTGCTAGAGGATCTCAGAAGGTGATCACATGATGTTTGCTGGGATATGGCTGTAGCCCCTCTGTGCTGAAATATTTTGAAGGGCTGTTTTTGAACTTGATGAAATAGATGGCGAAGCAAATGTGCAACACATAGAATGGAGAAATGTATGCACTCTTTACCTTTTCAGGTAAACTAATGCTGCTGTACTCATTCCACAGATTGTAGAGTAGAAAGCTAATCATCTTATTTCCAAACCTTTTGCTTCGAGTAGGCAACCTGAGGAAGAAAATCTATATTGGACCAAAAGCTCTACATATTACCTGTACATTTTCAAAAAGATGTCCCCTCATCTTTTGAAATTAAAAGAGAGAGGGGGGGCTTATATGTCTGTGAAGATTCTCTGTCATTCAGGTGAATTTATCTGGAGGTTGAATCATGGCAAGTGGACTTCTTTTATTGAGAAACTGAAACGTTTCGCTGCTCATCCAAATCGCTTCGTCATTCAGAGGAAAGCTAGTTGTGAGTCCTCCATTTTATAGTTCACTTTGACCTCATGTCACCCTGGTCTGAAATAGGTCATAAGATGGACAATAGCCTGAGTAGGCTCGTTAGGTGGACAATAACCTCAATTGGCCATTAGGTGGAAAATGTCCTAAGGTGCTAAAACCCATAAAGTATGGCTCATTAGCTATGGCCTTGGTGGTGGAGGTATGAAGTATTTTTGATTTGTCTGGGGATTGTTGAAATCACTGCCTGATGCGTAGCAAATAGACTGTACCTGAGGAGCCCCCCCCCATGTTTCTAAAATCAGGGAGCTGAAACCAGATACACCATCCCACTGGTTCAGGTACGTAGATGATACCTGAGTGAAAATCAAGACTCAGGACGTACAGGCCTTTACAGACCACATCGATGTGGAGGACTCTAAGCTCTTTATGTGTGCTTGCTATATCTCGTGATTTATACTGGAGTATCCCTTCCTTCTTACCACTTCGTTGTTGTTCACTTCAAAGGCTACGGATAGATGCTTTGGGCTTGATCCTAGAGATTGTTCTGCCCCCCCCCCCTGCGGATTTAGTTTAAAGCCCTTTGGATGTGTTGAGCAAGATGTCTGTCAAGCACATTCTTACCAGTCCTTGTGAGGTGTACCCCATCTCTTGCCAGAAGCCCTTCATGTACGTAGTGTAGCCGATGGTCTAGAAATCCAGTTTTCTTTCTGGCACAATCCCTTGAGCCAGCGGGTTACCTCTGCAATCCTTTCCCTCATTCAATGTTGACAATTCGTTGGAAGTGCCTTCCTGCTCAGTTGCTCATAGTCCCTCAATATGTTTTTGTCAGATATTAGTTAGCGATACTATGTATTAGACAGGTGTATAAATAAATGGTCTGTGTTTATTTAATTGATTTATAAGAGGTAGGCGCCTGGAGTAGGAACTGGCAAACCACTCCAGTATTCCTGCCAAGAAAACTCCATGGACATGGAGTCACTAAGAGTTGGTCACGACTGTAACAAACACACAAACACACACACACACACACACACACACACACACACACACACACACACACACACAGATGGACACTGTCACACACACAGTCACACACTGGACTGGAGTTTTTTTGAGAGATAGTCGTTTCGCTGTTCATCCAAACAGCTTCATCGCTGTTTGGATGAACAGCGAAACGTTTCTATCTCTCAAAAAAGAAGTCCAGTAGCCATGACTCAACTTCCAGATAAACTCACCTGGATGACTGAGAATCTTCACAGACATAAAGATGGAGTCTGCAAATGTGCAAAGTCACAGTGATTAAGTCCAAAGTTTTTAGACTTCAGGTGAAAACAATGGGCTTAAATGGGTTTGGCTGATGCAATGTGTTACCCGATTGGACAGACAAATGTATACAAGTGCTCTGTTAATCAATGTCCAATGGGCTTTTGTGAGTAAGGCACCCATTCCTGTCTCTCTATGCTATGTACTGATTATGTATGCCATATACAATGAAATGGTGTTATGTGGTTGATTTGTCCCTATGTAACTTATCTTGTGTATATATGCATTATAGCTGTTTTGTTTTAAGTAAGCTCTGACTTTGTCTGATTCTGCTTCTATCTATGTAATTGTTGAATAAGTATTTGCTTTCACTGGCAGAACAAATTGCAAATTTTTTCATTCTATTTTTCCTTCTTTGTTTTATCTTCTGAAGGATAGGAGACTTCCTATATTGTGGATAGATCATTGGATGTTCAAGAGAGACTGTTTTGATCCTGTTGATGATGTTTTGTTAAAAGATCAGACTTTCCTGTGGTGAACGAGTCCCTCAAAGATGAACCTACTCACAAAGGAGAATTAATAGTTGGAAATCCTGGGATGAACAGGTGGTAATAACCTGATAGACCTAAAAATAGTTGGATTTTTCTTTTGGTTTTAGGTTGAGGCCCATTTTGTAATTTGGTTACTTCTCCTCTTGTGGCTCTATCTGACCACTACCTACAGTAATCTTCCATTTATAACAGGGATTAGGAATTCAATCCAACCCACAATAAAGGAAAATCCATGATATGCGGATGTTTGGTCAGGCCTGGGGGGGCCTGTCTGGGGCCTCCTACACTTACCTTAGGTCTGACCCTGCCCCAAACAAGTCGCTGATGGGCTTCCTGGGCCTGTTGGGGGCCCCAGATGTGGTTTTGGGTGATCCTGTCACTTCATTTTTAACTGGAAACAACCTCTGGGGCCTGTGAAAGCCCATCGGAGGCCCACTCGGGGCTGCGCCAGGCCTCGGGTAAGTGCAGGAGGCCTCAAACAGACCCACACAGCTTGCCCCAGGGGCCCTTGCCTTAATAAACTGCAGTCCCGCTATATACTAGGACCGCAGTATATGAACTCCGAAATGGCAGGGGACAACTGTACTATGAAACCCAAGTAAATGACTTTAGATTGGGAAACTTAGGTAGACTGGCAGTCAGTTTGTCAGTTCTTAAGGGTTCTAAGACCCTTCTAAGGTGTACCACATCCTCATCCCAGGTGTTTTTGTACACAATATTGATATAAGCAAAGGAACAATCTTGAACTGGGGACACAACATGATCCATGAGCCTTTGAAAGGTAGCTCCAGTTCTGTGAAATCCAAAAGAGATGTGAATAAATTGGAAGAAGCCTTGAGAGGTGGAGAAGGCTGCTTTATCTTTATCTTCTTCCCTCAAGGATATCTGACAATATCCTTTAGTTAAATTGAGCAAAGAGAGAAAAATAGGTTACTTACCTGTAACTGTAGTTCTTCAAGTATGCATCTGTGAATTCACAGGAAAGGGTCTCTTTGCACCTGTGCAAAGATCAATGGCATTCTTGAAGCTCAGTATGGTATAGGACAGTGGTGATGAACCTTCGGCACTCCAGATGTTTTGGACCACAACTCCCAGTCCTTTGTCATTGGCAATACAGGCTTGGAATTCTGGGAGTGGTGGTCCAAAACATCTGGCGTGCTGAAGGTTTGCCACCACTGGTATAGGACCTCCCCCTCTTAGCATGCATACTCCTGGTTTCCCGTTCGCATTCCTCAGTTCCCTGCTTATCTGCCGGTGAAAAATAAAGCATAAGAGACGTGACAAAAAGAGGAGACAGTAAGGCAGGAAATGTGAATTCACAGATGCACACTCAAAGAACTACAGTTACAGGTATGCAAGTAACCTATATTTCTTCTATGTGGCATCTGTGAATACACACAAAAGGGTGATTAGCAAGTTGACTTACTGGAGGTGTGACATCATGGCAAAGCAGAAGATAGAACAGCCTGGCGGTGGGGGGCGGTGCAGCAGGGGGCGGCGGATGACGGGGACAACGACAGGCGTGGGGGCGGGCAGCGGGCGGGCGGTGACAGGCGGCAGTGGGGCAGTGGGGGGCAGCAGGGTGGCCAGCGCCCCCTCTCCATTTTGGCGCCCTAGGCAACTGCCTACTTCGCCTTAATGGACACGCCGGCCCTGGCTCCAAGGCCCTTCTAGCAGAAGTAATTGCAACAAGGAAGGCAGTTTTGAGAGTCAATATACGGGGGATTACACTAGCCAAAGATTCAAATGGTGGCTTCATAAGTCTGTTGAGCACCACAGTAAAAGACCACTGAGGGGTTGGTGGTCGAGTGTGATGGCGAATATTTTTGAGGCCTTTCAAAAACTGCTTCAGAGAGGGAGAGGTCCTATACCATACTGAGTTTCAGGTATGCCAGTGATCTTCGCACAGGCGCAAAGAGACCCTTTTGTGTGTATTCAGATGCCACTGAGAAGAACCTAGCCTCTCCTAATTTGTCAGTTAAATCGATTACTTTGGGCGTGGGGTAAGCATCAACTTGAGATAGTTTTAACTTTCCAGTAATCATTGCAGAATCGAACACTACCGTCAGGTTTGGGTACCACTACCTGACAGTTCACCCAGGGACTATTGGATTTTAACATTAAATGTTAACATTTCTTGTAGTTCTTGACCAATCACTTCTACCAAGTGTCTTGGCAATGATTGCCCAGCTGACTGTAATACCAACCCTGAAGGGGTTATAATTTGATGTTGTATCAGAGTGACCAGGTATTTTAGAAAAAAAATTCTGGATATCCTCTTATCTGTCTCTTTTTGGGTGGATGCGAGTCTGGGATCCACTTCCACTTGTAGGAGAAGCTTCCTCTGGCTCTCTGCTACAATCCATGGAAGTTTAGTGAATTGTGGCATTCAGACATCTGAGGTATGCACCCTCAAAGATCCCACCCCTGGACCTAGAGATACCAAAATCACACAACCCTCTTTCTTTAAAGGCCCTCTGTGTTTGAAGTTTTCATTTCAGATGTCCAAGTTATACACCCATGTTACAAGAGGCAGAGGGGATAGTTTGATAGTGCCACCATGCACGGAGGTGTTCAAAGGAAATGTTCTTTGGTTTGCCTCCAGGCGCAGAGGTATTTCATTTAAATTAGATTTTTATACCACCCTTCTAGCAGCAAAGGCCACTCTGAGTGGTTTACAATTAAGTACAAGTACACAATGCCAGTGTCTAATAAAATAAAATAAGAACGTTAGACATACTTGACTTTGCCACCAGGTTTAGAGGTGATTGGAACAGACACGTTTTAGTTTGCCAGGCAGCTCAGAGGCAGGTGGCATTGAGATAGTTTGGTTTGCCCCCAGGAACAGAGACGTTGGGCACTGAGGTATGGTTCGCCTCCAGGAAGAGAGGTGTTTGGCATTGAGGTAGGGTTTGAATCCAAACACACAGGCATTTAAATAAGGTTCCCCCTCCCCTGCCACCCAGTTACAAAAGTGTTCAGAATTCTGGCAGAGTTGGCACCTAGGCACAGAGATGTTGGGCACTGAGGCAGGGTTAACACCAGGCATAAATGTTATAAAAACGAATTGAAGAAAAATGAATTTTAAACATGTTCTCTGTTCCTCTGGCAAGGTCCTGTTAAAAGGGAAATAAAACCGACAGAGACAATAATTGATGCTAATTACAAAGGAGATTTATTGAGGGAAAATAAACATAAAACAAAAGAAGTCTTGCCATACTGGTGATGAGCCAAAGACAAAATATGGCTGCTCAATTTGCATTCTATGAATACCTATATTTATATTGTTTGCAGTGCATTGATACCTATACAGTATTTATACGGTTACAAGAAATGTCTTAACAGCAAGAAAGGTTTTATTTTCCCCCAGTACCTTAACTCCAGTTACTTTCTGTGGGCTATGTGGTAGTTACATGCACGTTCACAGCTTATTACAAGTTGTAACAGATCAGCGCTTATGATGCCTAGACCTAAAACCAAAAGAGAAATCCAACAGTTTTCAGGTCTATCAGGTTATTTCCGCCTGTTCATCCTGGGATTTGCTACTATTGTTGCTCCTTTGATTGATCTTACAAGAAAAGGATCTCCAACAATTACCTTAGGGACAGCCTCAGCAACAGGCCTTTGAGACCCTTAGGATAGAATTGCATGATCTGATAGTTCATTTCACCCCAACTTCTCTTTACTCTTTATATTACTCACAGACACCTCAGATAAAGGCTTAGGGACCCATCCTAGCACAGGAGATAAATGGTCAAGAATATCCAATATTGTATTTGAGCTCACATCCAAATGTGAAATGTGGTGCAAGCTAAGAAGGCTGTGAGTGACTACAGAGCTTTATTTTGGTGCCTTAAAATGTGTTTTTCTTCTCTTGAGAAAAGCTACTTTGTCTCTGCTGCCCCATAAATAAATTGCTTCCGTAGGCCTGGGAATCTTTTATTTCCAATTACATGTACTGCTTTCTTGCTTGTACTTTGTTTCAAGAAAGAAATCAGCAAATTTTTCTCTATTTTTCGTAGTACACATTTTTGTACATATTATACTGTTTATCCAAGAGCAGCCATTGTGTTACCAAATTCATCTTTAAAATGTCCCACATGCCTAAATCTGAAATTGCTTTGTTATCAATATTTGTGGACCATAATTATGATGTTAAAACTAAAGAGTTGATTACAAATTTGTTGACAGCAGCTAGATTAATAATTGCTAGAAACTGGAAATCTAAATATGAACTATGTTTAGAAGAATGGTATAATGAAGTATGGAATATTGCTTTAAATGATAAATTGACCTGCTCTCTCAAGGTTAAAAAAGGAGAGTTAAAAAGAGATATTTTCTATGATATATGGGGTAGATTTATTGAATACGTACTTGTACGGAATAAGGGTAAGGTTTCCGCACAACAATCGATTTTGTTCTGGAGGGGAGGATGTCGAATGTAAATATGAAAAGTGATCCTGTTGGTGAAGGGGTGCACTGTCGTTGATGTTTGTTTTCCCTTTATTTGTATATGTGTTTTTTTAAACTAATAAAATATATCATTAAAAAAATTTAAAAAAATGTCCCACATTTCAACTTCACTGTTTTAGGGAAGCAGCATTTTGCAGGTGAGTAAAAGCATGTATAATTTACTGTTTCATATGTTCTGTGTGGATCTGAAATCTTTGATTTGCTGTATGGTACACAAATGCAATGCATATTGTTACTGACATAAAACATGTTCTAGATTGTTTCAAACTACAAGGCGAAAATCTTCAGAAGATGCCTATTCATTTGTTGTAACATAACATTCATTCCTGATTTATAATAGCTAACATTTAGATATATTAGAAAGTTTAATTTTCTCTTTCAATAATTACAGAAATAAGGTGTCTGAGCATTCTGTACATTCTAAACCATAGTATAAATCTACAAATATGTTACATTAGTAATGATGTTATAATCATTATGATGCACTGTGTTGCAATATATAACTCTGTTTGCATTCAGAGATCAAAATGTGTAAATAAGAGAATAATGCAGCACTTTTAAAGATATTTTATTCATTACCTTAAGGAGAGATACTCGTATTACTCCTGTTCAGCATGAAATGAAATAAGCTTTATTTGTTCATGTACAAAGCTACATGATACTTATAAATAAGTACTGGAACACTTACCAAAAGGTAAGTATCACGAGCATCTAAAGATTACAGTACAGTTTATAGTAATTAATTTACACAGTTCTGCTGCTTCAGAAAGAATTTATAGAAATAAACTGTTCATAAATAGCAACTGATGTATTCTAATTCACTGTACTGCAAAATATAAACCCTTCACTATAAATACCTTTTCCATACATTCTATTGTAGTAGCAATCATGATATTCTCTGTGCTTCAAAAGCAATTTCTCAACAGCTTATGAAAATTGCAAGGGATACTGTTAAGCATCGGGTTTGTTATCAAAGAGACAAAAAGTCCTGCTAAAGTCCTGTTTGATTCAGACATTTATTTGGAAGAAATACATTTGCATTTTGGGGGGGAGTGTTTATGAAAAAGGATATGAAGAACTACTTCAGCAGCTAGGAGGAGCAACACTGCAGCTGTGTACGATTAGAAACAATAACTGCAATGAACATTCTTAATTTCAGTAAAAAGGAAAAAAATGTGGACCTGTCTAGCAATTAAAAATTAAAACGGACAGATACACACATACACACACACATGTGAGGGTAGAACAGTGTTTTTGAAAACAGAACACAGTACAGGCTCTGAGACCCACATACAATGCCAACTGATCAGATTGGCAACTGAAACTTAACATCCACTTGAGCTTGCTTTGCCAAGGTCACTATTTCGGAAAGTTTCACCACCTGGGAGATAAGCAGAATGAAAGCTGTAAGATATTATTGTTTAATTAAATTTCAACTAACATTATCGGAGAGGGAGACGAAGCACTTGGTTGCGCTTCGTGAAGAATCAACCATGTGGACCCCCACAGGTGCTGCACGTGGCCTCCTCCTCCCCCCCGCAATAGTTGGCTGGCCCGCTCATGTGGCTTGGCAAGCTTCCAGGTGGCAGGCCAATCCCGGAAAGAGCAGCCCATTCCCTGCATTCTCAGGCAGCGGACCATTGGTCGGCTATGCACGGCGAATCCCCATCCCACCTCCTCCTTGGAATGGCCTAGCTGCCTGAGGAGGTGGGGAAGGGCTGCCCAAGGTCCTGCCTGAACTGGTGCACCACTGAAGAAAAAGGTCTCTGGTGGCAGGCCAGACAGCTATGGGGGAAGCGGAGACCACCTGTGGCACGAGCCTCCTACACAGCTGATTCCACACAAAGCAAGATGAAACACTTCATGACCCTTATCAATGCATGCTGTGATGATGATACGATGCCGCTAGGACAAAACAACGTTCTATATAAGGCAATTCTAAAAATCGGGGCACCCCCCCCCCCCAAAAAAAAGGTAACTTTGGAATCGGGCTCTAGATAGCACCAAAAATAGCAGAATTAAGAGTAGACAGCATGTTAGCTCGATGCAAAGCATGCAAACATGATATTCCCATGAATATGTGGGATAGGGCTTTCTCTGCTGCTGCTCCAATAATATGGAAATTGCTCCCACCGGAAACCAGGCTGGCTCCATCTTTGCTATCCTTCTGCAAGCAGGCAAAGACCAAGCTTTCCTTCACCAAGTGGGGATTGTTAAATGGATTGTGCTTTGAATGCAGGACTGGATTGGCTGTGGCCTGTTCCAGTAAGGCTGTCCTTATGTTCATATGAATTCATGTGGACAGATTTTTAAAATTAGCTGAATATTCGTGCACAATCCATGAATTTGCATTCCTTGTGACAAGTCAACAGCCTGTTAATACCAGACATCTAACAATGTTACATCATCTTAGGTATGTATGAACAAATTAATAATATAGCATTCTATAGCAGAAAATTAACTCACCATCTTAGCAGCTTCATCCAAATCATCACAAGCAAGTATTTTCAGACCACTGTCTGTTATTAATGCTTTGGCGTCATCAACTCGCGTACCTGCAGAGTCAGATGTATTTCTGAATTAACCATATTTTGCTTTCTCTGATATTGGATGCCTTCTACCCAAAGCATAATTATAATGCACAAGAAACACACTACACAGTATCATCCTGAGAAGTCTTGGCATTGCCTCACAACTGATGCCTTTTTAAATAGTTTTTAAACGACATGCTACTGTGTATAAAGGCTTGTGGGTGGGAGGAAATTTAATTGCTCCCAAGATAAAATCAAAGCAATCTCTGAACAGTTTGCAATTTAATAGTGTAGGCGACACATTGCCCCCTTCCTCCTCAGCAAACAGACATTAAAATATATGTGACATTTAGAAGGGAGGCTTTTTCCTCACTTACCATCTAAGACAATCACTCAATCTCAGCAAAAATCTTTATTAAATATCCTGGAACATTCATCTGGAAGATTATACATTTAACAATAACATTATCTATTAATCCAGGAAATCCTGTTTATTGTATAATTTTTGGTGATCTATTGCCCATATGCCATTAGGTATTGCCTATTTTTGCATTTGCATTTTATTTTGCTTAGACCACATATCTCCCCTTTACTTCAATATATTATACTAATTATTGTTGTGTGCCATCAATGCACAGCTGACTTATGGTGACCCTAATAAGAGTTTTTAAGGTATGTGAGATATTTATGGGAACATTTTGCCACTGCCATTCCCTAGTGTTATTCCATGACCAAGTTGGGATTTGAACTCATCTCTGTTGTTCTAGTCCAGGCATGTCCAAACGTTGGCCCTCCTGATGTTTTGAACCACAATTCCCAGAATTCTAAGCTTAGATTGCCAATGGCAAAGGACTGTGGGGGTTGCCGTCCTAAACATCTGGAGGGCCGAAGTTTGGACATGCCTGCCCTAGTCCACTGGTTCTCAACCTGTGGGTCCCCAGATGTTCCTGGATTGCAACTCCCAGAAGCCTCCACCACTTGCTATACTGGAAGGGGTTTCTGGGAGTTGCAGTCCAGGAACATCTGGGCATCTACAGGTTGAGAACCACTGCCCTAGTCCATCCCTCCATCTATTACACCATGTTGCTCTCACAATAAAACCCGAGGGTGTTAACCATTTAATATATAAGTTCAAATATATTTCATGAAGGCTTATATGAAGTCTGTGTATCCACAAAATACACCAGAGCCTATCCCACTGTTCAAATGTTTAGGTTCACACATTCAGACAGTAGGCACACCTTGACCTATAGGGCTACTTTCAACATTGTGAGCTCTCTGACTTCATTAGCCTAAATCTCATATGCAGGCATCTAAGAACTGGTTATGAGAAGGCTGATGTTTATCTGTAGGTGACTTACTGAGCCATGTATGGTCAATATAAGAATACTGGGGGCCTGGAATACTGCAGAGAGATGAAGGGGCTAGTTCAGTGGTTCTCAACCTGTGGGTCCCCAGATGTTCTTGGACTGCAACTCCCAGAAGCCCCCACCACTCGCTGTACTGGAAGGGGTTTATGGGAGTTGCAGTCCAGGAACATCTGGGGACCCACAGATTGAGAACCACTGGGCTAGTTAGTGTTGTCATGTTAATATTCTATAACATGCCCATCCTATCTTCTAAACAGACTTGGTATTATCACTCCATCGTGTGCTCAATTGAATAAGCAAATTATTATAGCATAATAAATACTGACTACATGTGAATTCAAAACATATGGAATGCTCACCTTGTAACCGTACAACAATAGGAATTCTCAGCTCTAAATCTTTTACTGCCACAATTATTCCCTGTGCAATCACATCACATCGCATAATGCCTCCAAAAATATTTACCAGTATGGCCTGTACCTGTGTAAAAATAGTAATTTAGAATGTAAATTTAACAGAGTTCTAAATTTTATTTAGAAATAAATTCTAATAAATAGTAATAATTAAGCAATATTGCTTTAACCTGCAATAAAAAGATTGTTAAATAGTTGGCCAAACCGGCAGTAAGTCGGATTCTAGGAGAAAAACAAAGTCTTAGCACCCAGCTAGGGTTATTATTTATTTCAAGTTGTCCCTTTAAAGTAAGATGGTTATTGAAGTTTCTTAACATGAGTGAATATGTACATATGTCTTTAGATGTTCAAACATATGAGATGCTTGAAATTCCACCCTCTTAACAAACTGCTCAAGTCAAATAAAAGCAGGTACTGATTCATCTTGTCTATGAACCAAGTTCCATGTACTCTGTAGACACAAATGGTTATCCTGAATGTTGTAACAATACTACTCTGGTGAGGACAAGTATGGAGAACAGCATAAACCCTTTCTTTTAATTAGTGAAGTCACAGTGACCCATGCATGTACCTATCAAAGGCACCAACTTCAAAAGATGGTCCATGAAGTAGAGCAGATTATAAAACGGTCACTCTGTAAACACCTTGAAAACAATGTAGTAATACAGTAAAACCTTGTTTAGTGAGTACCTTGGTTTGCAAGTGTCCTGCAAGACAAGCAACAAATTTTTAAACATTTTAAATTTATACATTTTATCTTGATTAAACAGCAACGTCTTGCAATACAAGCACTGCTTTCTAATTGATTGAATTGGGATTCAGAAGCCAAGCCATGGTGCTATTTGCTCACCTGTGGGTGGGTGGGGGGCTACTGTGGCTTCCTGATTCAATTAGAGTTTTTCCCCTATGGACACCTCCTTTGGAGCTTAATAACTCAGCCCCCTGACCCCCCAAACCTCTCCAAATTTCAGGGGCTTGGAGGGAAGAGTTTGAAGAAGCTCCCCTGCCATTTTGGTGCCTCTGGGACTCAGGGGAGCATGGTGTTTCCTTCATTTTGTTTCATTTCATAACTAAATTACTTTAAAAATTCATTACAAACTAAACAAAATTACTAAAGAATAGAAACACTATACAGTATTTCCATTTTGTTCCCATCTCTATCTTGCACACACTGACTAATGATAAATTTCACTGAACATGGTGAGATGTTTTCTAAATCCAGGGAATTGTGTTGTATCTTGCCAGTATGTCTCTTGATAATAGATGGGAAGTTATTCATATAAATTCAATTGCTATCTCAATGCTAGGCCTCAAGAAAAAAACATGAAGTTAAATGGAGAACCCCATATAATAATGGTGTTCTTACCTTTTTATCCGAGGTAATAAGTTTAAAGGCCTCTGTGACTTGTTGTGCTGTAGCGCCACCTCCAACATCAAGGAAATTTGCTGGAGTGCCTCCATGAAGTTTAATTATATCCATTGTGGCCATTGCAAGGCCTGCTCCATTCACTAGAAGTGTGGTGGGGAGAGTGAGCCAGAGAGCCAGAGAATGTGTGTGTGAGTAAGAGAGAAAGAGAGAGAGAGAGAGAGACACTGAGAATAAGAACTATTCCAGGCATCAACACTTCAACACTACTGGAGTCTCTGTATTATTCAACATATTCAACCTACCCAGACATCCGATGTTTCCATCTAATCCTATATAATTCAGATTTGCCTTTGCTGCTTGCCTGTCTCTCTCATCTTCTTGTGTCCAGTCCCGCAGGTCGAAGATTTTCTGCTGACGATAAGCTGAATTGCTATCAAAGTTTATCTTTGCGTCCATACACATCACTTGGAAGATAAACAAATTGGGTTTATATCTCTTAGCACTCAGAAGAGCAACTATTTCCCTAAAAGCTTAAGAGTTACATCATGCCGCTTTTTCTCCATTTATCTGAAAAGAAGTACACTTTAGCAGGATCACAAGAGAACCACGTTTTGGAACAGGCAGCTCTGCTAGTCTGAGCAAACATTCCAGGCAAAATCCAAAGAAACAAAAGAAAAGAAAAAAAGATGACTCCTTAAAGTCATATTACTGGAGAAAAGAGCCTGCTAGAACGTGGCACTACAGCACCTGTGGTACCTTTCTCACTGCCTGGGAGATGACTTTTAACTTTTTAAAGCATCTTTTACTGTAACAAACTTTTATACTCAGTAAATAGCCTTTCATAAGGTACCATAACAAATGATTCAGTTTAAAAGTGCTTTACCAATTCCCGTGGAATCTTCAACCATGGGGTTAATTTCTACCATATTGGCATCAAATTTAATGAAGAGGTTGTATATCTTAATCATAGTTTCAGCTGCTTCGTTTATCAAATTAAGTGGAAATCCCATTTTCTTGGCCAGCTAGAAAAAGAACAGACATAATCTCGGTAGAAAGTTAAACAACAGGGCAGATGGAAAAGAGTGCAAGAGACACAGTGCACTCTCTGTTTGTGTTTTACCATTCTCCAGGGTTGCCACTAAAATTTTATTTTTCATTTCCCTGACTTTCCATGACCACCATTCAAATACAACCACATTAAAACACAAATAGGTCATGCTGCATTGAGGCAAGGCTTAAGGAAATGTTCCAGCCTACAACTATACAAGTCTCAACTGCAAAAATATTTCTCAAAGTAGATTTAATATCAGCTTCTTTCAACATTAACTGCACCAACATCTGTTTTGCACTTGCACCAAAAATGACACCAAGATCCAAAATTCATTTCAAGTAAACTATGAATGCTAACAAATGTCACATTTTTCATTGTTTTAAAGGTACACTTAAATTAAATAAATGTTCTATTTAAAATGGTTTACCTGAAGCCACATGAAATTGTAGTAATAATCAAGTCAGAAATTATATATTTTAAACACAATTTCCCTGTCTTGTCCTGACCAACTGCTATTTCCTTGACATTCCAGAAAGGGTAACCCTGTAATTTAGAGTGAAGTTGAAAGGGGCCTACAAGGTTATCAAGTCCAATCCCCTATTCAATGCAGGAAAACAGATAATAGAATAATTGCCAGGTGATTGTCCAGGTCTTTCTATTAAGAGTGGAAATGAACAGACTGGAAGATTCAGTGGCTGCCTTCTTCCAAACCTTCCGTTCTCCTGTTTGCTAATCTTAATGTTTCTGAGATGCAGCCAATGGGCTTCAAGTCCAAATCTGTGGCAGCCATTTTAGCTGAACTGCTGCTCAACAGGGCTCACTGCATATTGGTAATGATGCCATCAGAAGTGGCAACTGTTGTTGATTAAAAGCTACCTTTTGCAAGTTTGGGATCCATGCCACTTCACTGTATTGTGTGTGAGCCTGAAGCCCAGCATAACAGTGGACCCTCATTTAACAAGCAGTTTGTTTAACAGAAAACCCACTTAAAGGAAAAAAAAAAAAAATCCACAGAACATAGAAAAAGGAAAATTTGCTTAACATAATTTCATTTGGAATGCTTTAACAGAGCTGCCTAGATCGGGGTCTGCAACTATGGGGCAAACCTTTGCCGCGGCTCCGGAGAACAGAAAAAGGGTCAGTAATTAGGTTTTCATCTTCCTCCTCCTTCCTCCTGGTGCTGTTTTCAATGCATTCCTATTGGAAATTTGTACAAAGGAAAATTTGCTTAACATAAGGGGGAAGCGGGCACAATGGCGCGCCCGGCCGGGATAAGGGCGGAGGCGGCGGCGGCCAGGCCCAAAGCCGGCCATTTTTAAATGGAATTAAATCCCCGCCACGGGGTCAGGGGCCGCCTGGCAGCAGCACAGCAAAAGGTAGCAGAATGGAGGAGGCGGAGGCTGGGAGATGCCCTAAGCACATCCGATCTCACAAGCCAAACTTTGCCCTGATTTCAAAAGCTAAGAAGTGCAAGAAGTGTGTGTGTGTGTGTGTAGTACCTGGATCAGGAGACCTCCAAGGAATACCAGGTGCAAGAAGTGTGTGTGTGTGTGTGTGTGTGCGCCTGTGTGTGTGTGTGTGTGGCAAACCACTCCACTATTCCTGCCAAGAAAACTCCATGGACATGGAGTCACGAAGAGTCGGTCACGACTGAAATGATACAACACACACACATACAAGGTACCATTTGTATTTCGTTTCAACAGGCCTTACGCACACATGCAGATTTTAAAAAGTCATCACAAATCAAGGAGTGAATATTTCAGTACCCGGATAGCTTGTTCCTTTTGGATACCTTCCACAATGTCAACAGGTTCCAGGTGCTGTAGGCGCCTGGAGTAGGAACTGGCAAACCACTCCAGCCAAGAAAACTTCTCTGCTGCCACATCTTCAATATTGACACCTCCTTGAGAGCTGCCTATAAGAACCATGCAGACCCTCAAAAATAAGAATAGTTCCTTTTTTTCAATGTCAAGATAACATAAAACTGCCACATCTTCAATATTTTTGAACTGCAGACTGAATAGTTTTCAGCAAGATAACATAAAACTCAATCCTTTTTTTGAACTGCAGACTGTGTGAATAAAATATACAATTAAACTGTGCAATAAAATATATAAGTTATATGCACATAAAATGTCAAAAATACCCAGTTTATTTGAGTAGCAAATATCTAGACACCTAGCCATGGGCTTGTACAATTCATAATAAAAATGCCTAGGCTCTGAGGAATGACAAGCTGGGTAGGGCAGGTGACTTACATGAGTTCTACATATCATTATCTGAATATTCTGTTCATTCAATTAATGTTGCACCCTCATTAAAAATAACATGTACCAAACCTTTTTCTAAATGAATCTCTCAAGACACAAAGAAAGCTGAGGCATATAGAGAGCCTATTAAGAATATATAAAGCTTCTTCTCCAGTCAGTCTTTATGAAAAGCTGAATGGGGAGCTTTTCACCTTAAATTAATCACTGCCGCTACCTTCCTTTCCTTCATCCATCCCCGATGAATAGAGGTTCTCTTTATCACTAGATACAAGGAATTATGGTATGTTAACTTTTCAGAGAGCTAGGAAGTAAACAAACAGCTTGTATAACATAAAATTTGTGCAACATAAAAAATTCCGGAGATAAGGGAAATTTGCTTAACATAATTGCCTATGGGGAGAATCTGTACAACATAAAATGGGATCACTCAGTTTTCAATGCATTCCTATAGGAATTTGTATAAAGGAAAATTTGCTTAACATAATTTCATTTGGAACGAATTAATTCCTTTATACAAGGTACCACTGTACTAAAGAAAAGAACAAAAAGGGCAACAAAGCCTAGCAGCTTGCTTTCCTAATGGAGGAATTGAGTTGGTTCATTGCCACTGGGTTATTTTTAACAAGGAACTAAACTTTATTACATATTAAAAGAAAGGAATTCAACACACTCAAGCAAAACAAAATGCTACAAGGATCAAGGAAACACACATACAGTAGGACAATCGTGTCCGCAGGGAATCGGTTCCCAGTCACCCCAATCTGCGAAAGCTGCACTGCATGGCCTGGCAGCACGGTGGACGGAGTGGCGCAGCGCGACCACTTTCGCCCCAAGCACCCCACCACCCCGCTGGGCGGCACAAAGGGCCGAGCCCAGGGGATGGCACAGCAGCACGGGGGACCGGGTAGTGCAAAGGGGTTCTGCTGCACCACCTGGTCCACCGTGCTGCTTTCACTCCCCAGCACCCCACCACTCCCGCTAGGCAGTGCAGCAGACTGGGCACCATGAGAGCGCACCTTCGCACTGCCCGGTCCATTGCACCATCGCGTGGCTCGGCCCTTTGTGGTGCCCAGCAAGGGTGGTGGGGTTCCAGGGGGGAAAGTGGTGGTGCTGTACCACCCAGTCTGCTGCCCAGGCAGTGCGAAGGGCCATGCCATGCACTGCAGCTTTTGCCCTCAGCAACCCCCCCACCACCTACTGCTTACCAACCGTGGATAACTGAATCTGCAGGTGCAAATTAACGGATATGGAGGTGCTACTGTATGCATGTTTTGGATAACTATAGAATTATGAAGTTGGAAAGGGCCTGTAAGGCCATCATGCCTATCCTCTACTCAAGGTAGGAATACAAATCATAGGCTATCAACCAGATGGTTTCCCAAATTTCTCTTGAATGCCTCCAGTGTTGGAGCACTCACCACTTCTCAAGGTAGTAGGTTCCTCTACTGTACTGCTCCAACAATTAGAATATTGGCTTCCTGTAAGTATCTAAATAGTGCTTCCATGTCTCCCCTCAGTCCTCTTTTCTCAAGACTATACATGTCCAATTATCTCAGTCTTCCCACATAGGGCTTGGCTTCCAGCCCATTAATCATTCTTGTTGCCCTTCTCTGAACTTGTTCCAATTTGTCAGCATTTTTCTTGAAGTGCGGTGTCCAGAACTGGACCCAGTACTCAAGATGAGGCTTTACCACTACCAAAGGGAGGGGAACCAGAACCTTGCAGGATATGGAGATTATACTTCTGTTAATGCAGCCTAAAATAGCTTTTCCCTTTCTTGTAGCCACTTCTCATTGTTGGCTCACATTCCACTTGTGATCTATGACAACGCTAAGATCCTTCTTGGTCCTAGCATTGCTGAGCCAGGTATCCTCCATCTTGTAATTGTGTGTTTGGTTTCTTTATCCTAGGTGCAGTACTTTTTCTGGCAGCTTTTTTTTTAAAAAATTGTCTATGAATGCCCTTCCCTTTATTTTCTTGCTTTGAACGTAGCTGGGAAAGTCAACAAACATACAACAATATATAAACAAATCCCAAAACATTTTGTTAGGTGTCTCCCTCTTGGCATCCCTCATGAAACTCCTGTCAGCCATTCCTGTCTGCCAACTCAAGTCACAAGCTCCCTGGGTCTGTCTCGGCTTTATTCCTCAGCTGTGCTATTTATTTTATTTATTTTGTTTATTTATTTTTACAACTTATATGCCGCCCACTACCCAAAGGTCTCTGGGCGGCTTACAATCAAAGAATTAAAACAGTTAAAACATCAAATATCAATAAATAATTAAAACAATAATAAAAAACCTTACACTAAAAACACTGTTACGTGTTAGCAATCAAAAGCCGCCGAGAGACCTTTGGGTAGTGGGAGGCATACAAGCTATGTAAAATAAATAAGCAAAATAAATAAAAGCCCCTCCTAGATTTCACAGCCGTTATGTATGCCTGTCAGCAGTAATCAGGACACACCTTTTCCTGTTAAGGTAAACACCATCTTTTTAAGGATGGGTATTTTGTTTTGGAACCAGTAGGTTATGAAATAAGCCATGCAAGCCCAGGTGGTGCTCAGAACCATCTAATACATGCGGATCCAATTGCTTTACCTTTCCTTCTGCCGGCACGGAGCTGAACTGCAATGAGGATGCACGCTGCTACGTCGTCTTTCCTCCTCTGTGGGTGCTGGCTAATCAGGAGCTGTGCAGGGACAGGTATCATCCCGACTCCCTGTCTGATTGGACAGCACCCACAAAGGAGAAAAGATGATGTCGCAGCATGCTTCCTCATTGCAGTTTAACGCCGCAGGAGAGAACAGATTAGATGTGTTGCAGGCGATCATGCCAAGTTCTAAGAACAAAGCAGTGTCATCCAAATATGCTACTACACATCTCACTAGTAACAAGTCCACCAACTTCTGGAAGGTGGCAGGTACATTGTAGAGGCCAAAGAATCACAGTAAACTCACAGCTCTCTCTCTCAATCTAACAGTTCCAATGCACATGACAGTGGATAGTTTTCCAAGTGTGTCAGGATATTCAGGCATCTACAATCCATACGAAACTGAGTTTCTCTTCCTTATTTAAGCACTAGCATAATGGAAGAAGACAGGAATATGTCCATGTCATAGGTGAAACCCTACAGGGTGGGATCCTGTCAGTTTGGACATTGTTTACATTACTAGCATGATATAGCTTCCTTGTCATACCTGGTGCAGATAAGAGTGTCCTGTGAAAGCAAAAAGTCACCACAGAGAATTGTTGATTTGGCCTGCATCAAGTCTCTGTGGAGATTTCGCATCCTCAAGGTCTTCACCAGTGATCTTATCATAATAAGCTCCCTCTGGCCATTCCACATCATCAGTGTCTTGGACCGAAGCCTGGAGTATATGGCACACTTGGAACTTTAGGGAACTCATGTTATACATTTTAGGATTAATGTCAGTTTCTGGAATATGAACTCACAAACTGTGCACGGGGACTTCCCAGGAAATTTACATCTTATCAACTCATGGGCTCTGAGCTATCCGTGACGGATCAGGAAAGATATCTGGGTGTGCTGGTGGACAGCTCAACGAAGGTGTCTACCCAGTGTGTGGCAGTGGTGAAGAAGGCCAATTCCATGCTAGCGATGATCAAAAAGGGGATTGAAAATAAAACAGCCAATATTATAATGCCATTATACAAAATGATAGTAAGGCCGCACCTGGAGTTTTGTGTACAATTCTGATCACCGCATCTCAAAAAAGACATAGTGGTACTGGAAAAGGTGCAGAACAGAGTGAATGTAAATGATTATTGGGCTGGGACACCTCCCTTATGAGGAAAGGCTAAAACATTTGGGGCTCTTTAGTCTGGAAAAAGGTGCCTGAGGGGGGATATGATTAAGACGTACAAAATAATGAAGGGCATGAGTAAAGTGGATAGAGGGATGCTCTTCTCCCTCTCACAAAATACCAGAACTAGCGGACATAGAGTCTGTGGAACTCCCTGCCACAGGATGTGGTGATGGCATCTGGCCTGGATGCCTTCAAAAGGGGATTGGACAGATTCCTGGAGGAAAAGTCCATCACAGGTTACAAACCATGATGGAGATGTGTGATCTCCAGGCTTAAAACCAGGGTACTTCAAGGACAAGATACAGGGGAGTGGTATCAGGAGACAGATATCTAGTCTCATGCGCTCCCAGAGGCATCTGGTGGGGCCACTGTGAGATACAGGAAGCTGGACTAGATGGGCCTTTGGCCTGATCCAGCAGGGCTCTTCTTATGTTCTTATGTTGTTCTGGAGCTTCTTTAAAACCAATACCTTGGTCTCCTTCACTGAAACACCTTTCTCTGGTAGGCTTATCATACCAGACATCCCCCCCTTTTTGGCCCCCCTGAGGGTTAAAAACCACCTTTCTTTGGATAGTAACCCTTTCCAGTACTGCCATGTTGCAAGCCTGTAAAAAATACTTTGACATATGTTGCTACCCAATGACTTGGATAAATTCACTATCACACCAGCAAGGTATTTCCATTCCTTACTGAACTTGCATGCCAAATCCTTGACTGTTTAAGAATGTTGTATGAGGAAGAAAGAATCTGAGAATTTTCTAGCAGGAACAAGAAATGAAAGAAAACCAAAACAAAAATGAACACCTACGTCTCCAATTATAACCTTATATTAACAAACCTTTCTCTTGTCACCAGGTAATTGTCTCCATCACATGTCTAGTATTGCTCATATCCAAGTGAATGACAGATACAGTATTATGCTATAACAAACAGTCTTGCATGGGGATGATACAATAATGTGTATCCTAATCATCCATCCATCTATAGTTGTGAACAAAGACACTATAATTGTAAACTATCAGTGCAGACAGTTTTCATTCAAGTCCGGAACAATGCACTCTGAGAGCATTTATTTACTTACCTGATATGATCGTTCCATGGTTATTGCAAAATAGTACTCTCTCCTGGGATATCTGCGCTCACAGATAAATACTTGATTACATATCCTGCCCTTTTCTCCTGTCTGCTTAGTGTATAACTTTTTTCCAATCATTCTGGAAGAAATATCTCTTGCTTCTTCTGGACTAAAATACAAACAGAATTCAAGACAAGACAGACAGAAATACTAGATCATAACATCGATGTTATTTAGTTCTGTATATGTGGTAGATAACGCTATTAATGACTACTGAACTCATGAATTCCTTATATTATAATAGCACTAATATCAGTTGACAAATGACCTGAGCACGAGGCATCTGGATGGCTTTTATGGAACTAGGATGCTAAATTAAATAAACCTCGAGTCTGATTCAGCATGGGACTTCTTAGGCTCTTGCAAAAAGAAATTCAAGTGCATTAATTAAAGCTAGAATTACTGACAGTGGTTCAAATAGGTTTGGGCATTCTTAGAAAACAGGCATATAGAAACATTTCCAACAAATATTTAAGGGTCGTAGACTAAAGTTTTAGTCTGCTCACTGGTTCAACTTACGAAAATACTATTTTCACTCCTCCTTTCAGGCCACCTTCAAACGTTCCTTTTCCCCGTCCACCAGCTAAAACCTGTGCCTTTACAACAAGGTCCTTGGTACCTAGAACAGAAGGTTTTGACAAGAGCTGTTCTAAAATTAAACATTCCAGAAATAATGTGTGAAGTCATAACACATAGTACATTTTGTTTTTGAACAAGCCACAATTTAGCTTTTTTTTCCTGAGAGGAAAAGCAAAGGTGAAATCAAGCTTTACTGTTGTTTTCAAGTCATTAAAAAACACCTTCCAGCTCAAAGAACATCAGAGTAAGATTTGGAGACAACCAATTCTTTAGCATACTGATCTACTATTGTTGAACAGGTCAGAATGAAAGAGGCATTAAAAATACTGATGAAGTGTTTAAATGCAGTAAGAGGAATTCATTTCCTATCAGATATAGCAGCAATACCCAACAGCTACTCAGAGACTGATAATCTTAATTTCCAGATACTGTATGATTTTAGAAAGAGATACAATACCAGAATCATAGAATAATGGAGTTGGAAGTGGAATATAAGGACATTGAATCTGACCTGTTGCTCAGCACAGGGATCAAAATCAAAGTGTATCTGACAGACGGTTGCCTAACTTTCTCTTTAATGCCTCCAGCACTGGAAGATTCATCACTTCCTGAGGTAACTAGTTCTATGGTTATTGTTAGGAAAAAAATTTCCTGAAAGAATAAGGAAAAGGCCACGTGGTCTCCAAGATTGCACAAATGCAAAAGTGGGTGATATCTTTTACTGGACTACTAAAAATTATATGAATAGTAAGCTTTTGTGGATGAAATCCACTTTCTCTGGATAAGCACACGTCCTTCATGGATAGTGTAGAACATAGTACACAAAGCGTAGACAGATGCAGCATCAGGGAGGCATGGAGTTTCTTTCACAAATACTGTATATTTTATCAGATGTTGAAGTTTTTTTTCCTGAAATCCAACTGAAATCTGTTTTCCTGTAATCTAAACTGAAATCTATATTTGCACTCTGGGATGACTGTAATCTAAACCCATTAATTATATGTTTGAGTATTTGCACTTTGTTTGGGATGGGTATAAAAACATGATATCTTTCTTCTTATTTTCTTTCCTCATATGGCTTTGTTACCAGTTTCCATCATTGCTGCCTTCCTCTAAATTATGTAATTCTAGTTTATCGATATGTTTCTTAAAGTGAGTGTCCAGAACTGGATACAATATTCAAGGCAAAGCCTAACCAGTGTTAGAGGGGAACCTCAAAGGATTGGGAGACTATACTTTTGCTAATGAAGCCCAGCACTGGCCTTTTTGTAGCCACACAGCACTTTCTAAGCACTCACTGAGTGTGATTCTGTAACTAACTACCCATCCAGTTTTTCTTTCTAGCCCACACCTTCTTAGTCTGCTGATCAGAATAACATGCAGCATTTTGACAAAGGCTTTTCTGAAATCAAGATATATCTACAGCATTCCGTCTGCCTATCAGGGAGTGACTCCTTTATAATTTGCTTCAGAACTTTTTCTGGAATTGATGTCAGGCTGACTGGTTGGTCATTCCCAGGTTCCTTCCTGCCCTTTCTGAAGATAAGGATAATGCTAGCCCTCCTCCAATTACAGTAATACCTCGGATAAAGAATGCCTCAGATAACAAATGGAAATTTCCAGGTATAGGGCTGCCTCGGATAGCAAAGGTTCCCTATGGGCTGCCTCGAATAACGAATGTCTCATAGTGCCTTGCCCCCCAAAAAGTGTACCTACAATGGACTGTACTACCTGTAGCTTTTATTAATCTTTGAACTGCTTTTCTTTGCATTTTGGCGGGAAGAGGCTGGGTAAGTCTTGCTGGTTTCATTTCTCTGTGTTTGCAGTCTTTTTTCATTGCTCTGCAGGCCAAAATGGGCTGGATTTTTCTTCCTGGTTATGCTTGTCTGTTTGCATTTTTCCCCGTTGCACTTTGGGTGGGAACAGGCTAGAGTAGTTTTGCTGGTTTCTCTTGTCCATGTTTGCATTGCACTGCAGAGGGTTGTTCGAGGGGGCGGGGTTGTTCCAGCACTGCAAGCCTTTAAAGTGCAATTTATAAAGAGGTCTGGAAAACCCCCATCCCACCTTTTTTGCCTTTTTTCGGACCTCTGGAACAGATTAATCAGTTTCCCATTCATTTCAATGGGAAACCATGTTTTGGATAACAAATTTTTCGGATAACAAATTGCCTCTGAGAACGAAGTTAAATTTGTTATCAGAGGTACCTCTGTATCTGGCATTTCATCCATCTCCATGCTTTTAATAAAAATAAGAGACTGTGGTTCAGAAAGTTCTTCAGCTAGTTCCTTCAATATTCTTGAATTCAGTTCATCCTGTACTGGGGGTTTGAAGTCACTCAAAATTATTAGATATTCTTTAGCTATTTGTTTATTAATCTCAAGCTGCAATCTTTCCCCTCTGTTTGAACTTCCTATTTGACTGGAGGGTCATAGGTTCTATTCTGGGGAAAGACCGAGCCGAATATGAATTAAGCAGTTCTGCCTTTTACTTGTTGCCTGTTATAATTTTCCCATTCCCACTGAATAGCTGAGCCACGGTTTCTTTTCCCTGTCTAGAGAAAAAATGCATTTTGTTGCTTTTTAATTGTCTCCAGCTACTTCAGCTCATTCTTAGCTTTTGCCTTCCTAATGCCATCCCTGCAATTCTCTGCTACTTGTCTGTGAACTTCTTTTGTAACCTGGCATTCCTTCTACTTACTATATGTGTCCTTTGTTGTTTCCAAGTCCTCTCTGAGCTTTTTGCAGCCATATGAGTCTTTTTTATTATTATTTTCTATTTTTTCCCTGTCTGGAACTGTTCGTAATTGTATCTTTAGACTTCCCTTTTCCCTTTTTAAAAGAAATTCCCATCCATTTAGAACTCCTTTTCTTGTTAGGATTTTCTACCATGAGACCTTACTTATTATTGTTCAGATTTTATTAAATTTGGCTCCCTAAAATCCAGTATATATATGTACAGCTACACTCTGCTTTGGTTTCTTTTGAAACCATGACCTCAGGTAAAGCATGGCCACTTTCCCCCAGAGTTCCTATTGCTGCCACTTCTTCTACCAAGTCACCTCCATTATTATGTATCAAGTTTAGGATAACTGCTACTCTGGTTTTTTTCCTCCTCTTTTTGTAAGAGGAAGTTGTCAGCCACAGATGCCAGGAATTTCATAGAAGATCCATATTTGGCACAATTTGTCTCCCAACAGATACCAGGAAAATTTAAGTCTCCCATTATTACTATTGCATTTTGTTCCTTTTAAATTCTTGCAATTTTTTTTCAAAAAATTCATTTGCATCGTCTTAATTGGGCAGTTGGTAGTAGACTCCAACTATCATGTTCCTTTGGTTTTTTTGCAGATGCTCTTGATTTGACAACAAAAATCAACATCTTCCTATATTTCTATGTAGGAATATGCATTTTAGATATATAGAGCTACTGCACATATTTTTCTATTCTGTTCTTTTTGAATTGCTATATTCCAGTCATAGGAATCATCCTAAGAAGTTTCAGTTATCCTTATTTACATATTTATGCTTCTGAATGAGGATTTTCAGTTCTTCTTATTTATTTCCCATACTTCTGGCATTCATATACAGTGGTGCCTCGACTTATGAATTTAATCAGTTCCGAATGCATGCTCTTAAGTCAAACTACTCTTAAGTCAGGGTACCTATCTAAAAAATTGAAAAACTAAGTTAAAAAAATCAAAAAAATGAAAAAAAAGTAAGTCGAGCAGACCATATCTAAAATTTGTAAGGCGGCAGTTAAAACGCCAACAGTTTTCCACTCTTAAGTCGGGCTGCTCTTAAGTTGGGGTACCACTGTATAGTCACTGGACACTGTGTGATTGATCTATGGTCTGCTTTATCTCCTACATTTAAAAAAAATGTTATTTGGCCCCATTAGAAATGCTTGCTTTGTTCCTCTTTTTGAACATAAGTCTTCATCCATCTTTTTGTCTAAGCCTGCATCTCTGCCCCCCTTCCAATCCAGTTTAAAGCAGTCCTGCTGAAGTTATTCATGATGTGGCCAAACACATTCTTCCCCACCCTGTGAGGTGCACCCCATCACTTGCCAGCACTTCATCTTCCAGAAAGCTTAGTCCATGCTTCTAGTTCAAATCCCTCACACCACCTTCAAAGCCAATCATATTCTTGAGTATTTTCCTTTCCCTTTCTGTTTCTCTTCTGAGTATAGTAAGACCCCCTATCTTCAGGGAATTGGTTCTGCTGCCACCATTAACCTGCTCCCACTGGACAGGTCAGCAGACCAGACGTAGGGAGAGCATGCCTTCACTCCACCCAGTCTGCTGCGCTGTTGCACCTTCAGGTGGACCAGGAGGTATGAAGGTTCTCTCTCCTGCCATCCGGTCCACCGACCAGCCAGCAGGAGTGGTGGGGTGCCAGGGGAAAAGCACTGCCCAGTTTGCTGCCCAGGCAGCACGGATCAGCTTTTGCTCCCAACACAACACCCCCACTGCACAATGATCGCCAACCGTGGATAACTGGATCTGCAGATGGTGAATCAGCAGATACAGGGGGTGGTACTGTATTGGCAAAGACTATCATATTTTTTAGAGTGTGGGTTCAGTGACTGTGTTTTGCTGAGGTCCAACCATTCTCATGTCCTTCTGTGGGGTCTCCTCTGTGTGCTGACAGACTCATCTTCATCAATCTGAAAATGGTTTGGCAGTTCCACTGTGGAAGACTGTGTTTTCCTTCTTTTGCTGCTAACTTTGGCATTTTACCATGTTTGTTCGTTTATTTATATTTCTATCCCCTTAGTGCAAACTGCACTACCTGGGGCATTTTATGTTGCTTTCTGCATTCTTTGTTCCCTCTTCAGCATTCTCTTCCACGGCTTTGCCTTGCTGTCCTTCCACCTCTAGTTGACTGCTGCTGCTGCTATATAGTTCTCCCTACGTCAGGCATGTCCAAACTTCGGCCCTCCTGATGTTTTGGACCACAGCTCCCAGAATTCAAAGCCTGTATTTCCAATGGCAAAGGACTGCGGGAGTTGTGGTCCAAAACATTTGGAGGGCCAAAGTTTGGACATGCCTGCCCTACGTGCTCTTTATCGTCTCTTACAGCCTTAGGTCTGGCCACTTACTCCTCTGGTTCTCACTTTCTCTTATAACAGTGCTATCAGTTTGCACTTGCTGCATGTGTATGCCATGTTGTTCTCAGGCTCAAAGACAACCCTTTCACAAACTTTGCAGGTCACTACCATTGAAGTGTCTCCATAATTCCTGTTGTCTTTACTGCCTTCGGTGTGTCTCTGAGTGCCCTTCCTTTGTCTTGTCTGCCTTGAAGGATCCCTGGAAAGTCTACTAATATATAACTCTCTGCCTTTGTCTCCACAGTCTCCCCTTTTCTTTTGCCTACTCCTCCAACAGATCCATTCCTGACTACCTTTCATCTTTAGCTCTCATTCATCAAACTCTTGTTAGCTCTTTCTCCCTGCACTCATTTTCGGGGCTCACTCACTGGGGCCTATCTCAGTTTTATTCCCTTACTGTGCTCTATCAGAAGTCAGCAAACAAAGTTTTGATGAACAACTAGTAGTTCCTTAGTGGGTCTCTGATTAACTCTATACAGTGCTTTGCTTCAAATATTGTCAGAGAGAGAAAAGATTTTGCTGCCTAGTAATGTGCAGGGAGTTGACGAAATTAAGAGAAAGGTGGAGGTAGACAAAGATGACTGAAAAAAATTAATTAGTAAGAAAAAGAGTACCTGGGTAGCTGTGTCATGGAGGGAAAAGAAAGTGTTACAAGAGGGGCAGAGAAGGCAAGAGAGGGAGAACCAGAACACTTTGTTCTAAGAAAAAGAAAGTACACAAGGGTAGGTTGCTGGACAAGAGGAAAGGAAGAACAACTGGATTCAGAGAGAAAGGAGACTAAGCTGTGTCTTTTGCTAGTTATAAACTCAGCCTCCACAACTGACAGATCACACTGGCTCTTTTTTCTCCATTGAAGTGCTGTGAAATTATACAGTCTCCAGCACGGAAATAAAAGCCATTGAAAAATAAAATGAAACCTTTTTTTCTCCACTCAAAAGAGACTTTTTAAAACTTTAATTTCAATTTCCTACCTATTTCTTTTGCAACATTGTAAGCTTCCTCTGGTGTCTTTGCAACCAATCCATACGGAACAGAAATCCCAGCTTCTTTCAATAGGTCCATGCTCATGTATTCATGAAGTGACAAATTTCTTCTTTGTCCAACTTGAAACACATTACTATTAAATAGTAGACTTCCGTTGAGGATCTGGAAAAAGTGAAAGACAACTTTCAGTTTAATAGTCCTGCATTGAACCATATGTTTCCTCGCACAAAAATCATAATCCATACAAATAAAACCAGAACATATCATTATACAGATATGACCTACACAGCAGGTTCACAGAAACCCTGCACCCTCAAATGGAGGCAACAGTACAATTCCCAAACAGGATAAAGTTCCTCTCACAGAAGCATCCAGGACTATTAGGGGTTAAATATAATTAGTCCCAAAAACGAAACACACAGATTTAAGACATGTGACATGCAGCTTGGCAGCAGACTATGTGCAAATGACCTAGGAATCTTGAGTATATACCACAAGCTAAACACAGGTCAACAGTGTGGTGTAGTAACAAAAGAGGCAAATGCAAGATCTAGATGGCACTGCACTAACGTAACTAATGTGTCCAGATCAAGGTTAATAGTGCCACTCTATTCTGCTTTGATCAGACCTCGCTTGCAATATTGTACTTAGTTCTGGTAACCACAGTTGAAGAAGAGTATTGTCAAGAAGGAATGTCTCCAGAGAAAGATGGCCAGGATGGCAGAAGATGCGGAAAGCAAGCCCTATGAGAAATGCATTAAAGAACAGTGTTATGTTTAGCCTCTAGAAGACTGAAAGGCAATATGAGACTGTCTTCAAATGTTGGAAGAGCTGTCATCTAAGATCCATGAATAATGACCCAAAACAACAACAACAACCAACTCACATTAAAATATAGTAGTTACAGTCACCCCCCGCCATTTCGCGGTTCAGGTACTGTGGTGTCCCGCTATATTGCGGGATTGCAGTACCTGCGCCTCAAAGCCACGTGGGGGGGCGGGAAGCGATCACATTGCTCCACGCCGCCCCCCACCCCTCCGAAAGGTCTCGGAGCTGCGTGGGGGGGCGGAGAGCGATCACATTGCTCCCCGCTGCCCCCCCGGGCCCCTCTGAAAGGCTTCGGAGTTGCGCGGGGCGCGCCGCATCACCCCCCAGGCCCCACCCGACCCACTTCCGCATATCGTGAATTTTCAAGCATCGTGGGTCGGGTGGGTCCCTAACCCCCACAATAGGCCGGGGGTTACTGTACTCTCTTTCTTTCCCTGTCTCTCTGCTTTGACACCACCAATCCATTGGAGGATTTTATACAGAGATTAGTTGGTCACCTGTCAGTATTTTCAACTATTTCTGCTCTTTTGTTTTGCTCTAATAACTATGAACATCTTCTCCACATTGACTTTGGGGCCCATGATACTACCTCCAACTTTGACACTTGACTCAATATCCTCTGGTGTTTACTGTATGTGGTGGGACTACCTCCCAGCAGGGTTGGTGTGCTGAGTACAATGCACAGCTTTGTGAATTTTTGGTTCCAAGTCACAATCAGAGTGACATGCAGAAGCTAGGTTTTCAGGTACATTTTGCAATCAGTACCAATAAACACATCTGGGTCTCATACATGTTATAATGGAACAAAAATGGTAGGTGCCAAGTCAAGTGAGCATGCACACAACCAGGAATGCAATCAATATCTCACTAATGAGTTGTATTTCCCCCCCAAATTTTATATAATTTCTCTTAAGCATAAACTGGCCACAGGATTTTGGTCACTGGATCACTTGGGATCATCAGAAGGCGCCATTCGAAGTCCTGCCATTCGAAGTTGACAATTCTTGTTTATGGAAGGCCCAACAGCTCCCTCTGTTGGTCCCCAAGGCCCTGTCCCCAGTAACCACAACCCCTGACGGCAGGGAAATCTGAAGAATGGGGGATGTGGTGGTGGGGAGATGCAGCTCACCAAAGCAGACAAAAATGACCCTTAGGTCTTTTATCCCCTACAATCAGTGACACAGTGATGGTCAAGTAGAATGTGCAATTCAGAAACTGACTTTTGTCCTTCAAACCATGTTATAAACTGGAGCTAGACAGAGAACTGTACAATTGTTTTGAGGTTTTTTGGGCTGTTATGGCTGTATTCCAGAAGTTTTTCTTCCTGATCTTCAGCGGGCAAGGAGCTCAGGGAGCTAGGAGTTCTCTCTGTGCTCTGGGGCATAAAATGAGTGAGACTGTGGGATTTTTAAAGTTGTGGGAAGAGAAAAATTTTCCTATGCAGGAGAACAGGTGTTAGTCGTATTATGATGAGGGATTAAGAAGCTTCAATGCAATCAGGGTAGCAGCAATCCTGTGTATACACTTTTCTTCCACAATAGAGTACAAAACTTTGATCTACTGATGTTTATAGATGGTTTGCATCTCTTGAGATAGCTAATTACAGCTAACTGACAAGCTGCCGTGGGGTGGCATAGTTCAACCGTGTGACTGGTCACCAAGATACCCTATAAGCTGCACACCTGCACATGTGCACACAAGTCTGTCTCCCTCTGTGGAAGGTTGCTTTTCCCCAGTGCACCCACAGTGATTGTTTTTGGCCCATTTGGTTCCAGTCACAATGGAACCCATGTGTGTGTGTTGGGGGGGAAGTCATGCAAGGAGGGTGGAGCTGCATCCTCCTCTCCATGACATCCCACTAGCTACTGACATTCCAAGAGGAAATGTTTAAAAAACACTCTCAAAATGGGGAATGAAACCACAAAATGATAAGATGTAAGAAAGAAGAATCAGTAAAGATAAACCAGATTCATACACTTGAGCAGAACAGAAGATAGGCACTGTCATTTTAGAAGATTCAGGGATAGTAAACGGATGACAATTGAAGCTTAAGACAATAACTAAAGCTAGGACACAAAAAGCCTATGCTGTTTGAAGCCTATACAACAATTGTTTTGATGCAGCAATACTGTATTTGGTTTGGATGGCATCAGTAAATTTTCAGTTGTGCTGTGTTTACTTTACAATACCGCAGTCCAAATAAGATACAAAAAACATCATCTAATTGTTTTGAAAAAACAACCCTCTGGTTTCTGAATGAGGGATATTGTTCTTCTGTGCCCACTATTCAGAAAGCCAGACAATATTGCTGCAATTTCTGATGCCTTTCTGTTTCACTATGTCTTTTTATTTTATTTAAAAACAGCAACAAAATTAACTACAGCCTGCTGAATAAAACCCATGGGAGAATGTGCAGAAGGGGACTATGTTGATTCCATGGGCTTTGGCTCCACAAGGCAGCAGAACCCCAGCAGAGGAGACGGCTGAGGAAGATGGGAGGGTTATCTCTCTTCCATCACCCCTATGCTTTCCCCACATGCCGGTACCACTGCTGTCCTCTGCTGCTGCTGTTGTTGCTGCCTTCTCACTTTTGGATAAGCCAGGTAATATTACACATGCCTGGACCAGGTAAACTTTACACACAAGTAAGTCAGCCAACCAAAGACTTGTGTAGACCCTTCTCACAGCAGAAGAAACCTCTTCAGTGTGAACAGAAGAATGGCTCAAGTGCAAGATGTGATATACATTGCGCTGAAGATAAAAACTTAAGCTTAAACTAGATATCTCCAAATTCTTCTGCCAAAGAGAGGTCAATCACAGGTGTCATCTGGTACAGAAGCTGGTTGCAACAGAAAATAACTTCTTGAAGACTCTCCATGTGCCAATATTCACTAATCACTAGCTAAGTCTAAGGCTAAGCAGTAACAAACCAGAGATCTATTTAATGGTGAAGGATATGCATATAGTAATGGTAATGGATAGCATATTCAGGCATTATGAATGGTTGAATATGAACATCATTCAGCCATTCACAATCCACGTGAGAAGTGACACTGCCATCTTTATTTTCTGTCACCCAGAGAACAGAAGTACCCCAGGGATGGTCGATTCCAATACAGTCAATGAGTTCTACTGCTGGAGCACTTTTCTAAGCAGATACCTATACTGTATCCCTTTGTAGCTACTTGTAAGACCACCTTCACCCAGTGAAAATGGCCCACATAATACCCTGTCCTTCCAGGCTAGGCATTTGAGGCTGTTCACACTGCAAGAGGTCTGGAAGGAAAAAAAACAAGTAGGAGCTTCTCTGCTCTTGCCCCATGCCTGTGGAATAATCATCCACCCAATATATACTTTGGCTGTTTAGAACATAAGAACAGCCTTGCTGGAACTGGCCACAGCCCATCCAGTCCAGCATTCTGTCTCATACACCAGCTCACCATTTGCTTCAGGGCATTACCAAACAGATGTCTTCACCTGCTTACAATTCCCTGCAAATGGCATCAAGAGATATCCTGCCTATCTCTCCAACCCAGAGGTTGTCCTTAGGCATCCATAATAGCCATTGTTCTCCATGAATTTGTCCAGTCCTTTCTTAAAGCTGTCAAGGATGACAGCTGTCACTTCTTCTGGCAGTGAGTTCCACAGAACAGTGATCCTCTGGGTGAAAATGCATTTCTCCAAAATGATACATAACACCAGCATTCACCCATTAAAATAGTATCCTTTATTTAATTCCCTCCATCTGTAATTCTAATGTTTTTATACTAGTTTTAAATGCCTTGTGATAATTACATAAGTATATGCTGATGTTGTTTTATTTTTATTCTTAACTTTTGTGTTAGACATATGTAACCATGTAGTTATGAATTTACATTCTGTTCAGAATTGTTGTTAACCACCCAGAGTGGCCTTTGCTGCCAGATGGGTAGTATACAAGTCCAGTAAACAAACAAACAAGCAAACTCAATGGTTAGTACTGCACAGAGCAGAGTCCTAAGGTTCCACTTCAAACTGGCCTGTCTCATCTACTTTAAGAGACAGCAATTCTCGTCTACCAGCAGTCTTCAACAGTCACACCAACCTCACTGCCTCTTCCAGATACTTTGGTTTAGAAAGAAAGGTGCACAATCTGCCTTCCTTGCATGCTGCTCTCAACCAAATGAACTTTTATGGAAGTATCATGTACATTACAGGGAAAATTTGGATAGACAGTCATTTCCAATTGCCTGAAAGCAATCAAAATTACAGTATGTCACTTATTCTTTTCCCTTCAGTGACTCAATAAAACAGATACAAAAGCAAGGCTAGATTATGGGTAATACTTTCATAGGCTGCTAGAAAAAAATTTAAAAAGTTGCTGAGCTTTTGAGGCCAAACCCTCTTTGTCAAAGCAGGTTCGAAAGTCCAAGCAGGGCAAGGGATATACAGTATTTTATTTACTTATTTTGAATATTTTTACCCCACCCAGGCATTCTTCTTGGAAGGCACTAATTTGTGTTTTTTTATGGTTGTATGTCTCCAAACTTCTTCAAAAAATCAAGTATGTACCAAGGAATCAGTGAGTCTGCCATCTATAATTTTTTTTCCAGCCAGCTGCTACCTAAGATCTCTGGATTTGCTTTAGCCTTATATCTAATCTCAATAAGCTTCCTAAAGTTTCCCTTTGATGATTTGATTGTTTTAGTTCAGCCTCATCTGCTACTATTTCACAATGCTCTCATGTATTATTAGTGAAGGGAGATGGAGGGATTGAAGTTCTTCCATCCACAGAAATATCCAGTCTTTTATGACTCATAATGCTTGAGCATTTTTCACTTTAAAATATGGTTAAAACATCCATGCATTAAACATAGGGGCCAGAATCCAAGTGCGTATTTATAGTCTGCATAAATCTAATGGGGCAACTTGGAGCAGCAAGTGACCAGTGATTTACAAGTCCCCAATCTAATTCATGCTTTGATTCACCAGCCTAGTCATACAACTTGTGCATTTCTAAAAATTCAATTAGGGATTTGCTAATTAGTGGTTACAGTGATCCAAATTACATTGCTGCATTTACATAGACAAACAGGCATTAGCATTCTTTTCTATATACTGTAACAAGGCTGATATTGTTTCAGCAAATTGACCTCGGTGCTGCCAGCAAAATGTACAATTAAGACATGGGGGGAGCTGCACTAACTCTTTCCATATACACAGTCTGCCTAAAATCAGTATTTTGTTTTCCAAAACTGAAACCAATATTTAGGTGTGTTTTTTAAAAATGCAAAACAAAGAATGTGCGCAACCCATTTTTGGCGGGTGCATAAGTGAAATAAGCACTTGGAAGTTGCAATAAATTTAGTGGGAAAGCTACTTCTGTCAACCTACTGCTCCCGACCACTTATACCCATCCCACCTTGCACCACCAGCAGCCCACGTTCACTGCCATCACTCCCAAACATGGGTGCCTACCGTCACTCCTGTTCCCTTCTGTTCTGGCTACCTGCGCATTCTCACAACAGTTCGCTCCAGCAGCCAATAAGCAATACAAACAAAAACACGAGGTGCCTAGGTCAAGTGTCTTCGCGTGGGTAAAACCCATTCCTTCCCTCTCTATGCCAGGGCTGTTTAAACTTTGGCCCTCCAGATGTTTTGGACCACAACTCCCAGAATTCCAAGACTTTACTGCCAATGACAAAGGACTGTGGGAGTTGTGGTCCAAAACATCTGAGTGTCCAGTCTATGCTCATTGTGAAGTAATCCAAAGAACTGGTCCCAGGGAGGAAGGAATGCAGACAGTGACTATTGTATATAGCATAAGTGTATTCTCTATGTGTTTTATATGGGATTAGTGTATTCTATATAGAGCAGGGAAGTCCAAACTTCGGCCCTCCTGATGTTTTGGACCACAACTCCCAGAATTCTAAGCTTAGATTGCCAATGGCAAAGGACATGCCTGATATAAAACATAAGTATATTCTCTATAAGTATATTATATCGTATAAATGTATTCTCATACAGCATAAGTGTATGCTATATAGAGCATGTGTATTCTCTAAGTGTACTATACAGCATAAGTATATTCTATATATACTATATAGCATAAGTGTATTCTCTAAGTGTACTATACAAGCATAAGTGTGTTCTATATATAGCATAAGTGTATTCTCTATCCTTGCAGCTGCGCTAATCGTCAATTAATCTTGCTCCGCCTGCCTCCCAGGATTGACCCTTCAGAAACCATGCCTACCAAGGTGACCCTCTTCCCCACAGCCCTCCTCCCCTGTCCTTCACAGCCGAGGTGGGGGGGAGGCACCCCGTCCTTTCTCCACGGACCCCCCCTCCACACCCCCACACCCCCAGAGACACCCCCACACCCGCCGAAGCTGCGGGCAAGGGGAAGAGCGGGCCAGCCCTCCCTTCTCCAGCCCAGGGAGCCCAAGCACCGGGGAGGCCCCCTTCCCCCCTCTCTCTCTCTCAGCCCCTCCGCCGCCCACGGATCTCAGCGCCCAAGGCCCGTCGCCCGTGGAGGGGTTGGGGGTTTGAGGGTTGGGGGGGGGGGGAGAGAAGGACGTCCCCTGGCTTCTCCGTCCCGCTCCCGAGAGAGGCGGCTGGCCGGGTCCTTGGCCTCCCGCCGGCGCTTTTTACCTGGAAAGCGGCGCTGAAGGCCGCGTAGCCGCCGCCTGGGTAGCCCCTCAGCCGCTGGGCGGCCGCGGTCACCGCCCGGGTACAGAGCCTGGAGGCGGCCATCTTGAGCCCTCTTCCCTCCCCGGGCCCCTTTCTCTCTCTCTCTCTCTCTCTCTCTCTTGGCGAGGCCCAGGTCCCACTGCGCCTGCGCAGGGGAATGTCCTCCTCCTCCTCCTCCTCCTCCTCCTCCTCCTCTTTCCAGGAGGGGCAAATGATCCGACCGGCATTTGGGCTTGTCAAAAAGGCAGCGGGCGCGTCCGTCCCTCCCCCCCACTTCGAACTGCTTGCCCGGCTTTCCCTTGCCATGAAACTTGGAAATGTTCCCCCCACCACACACACATACACACACCCCAGCTCTAAAAGGGAAAAGGCAGGGCCGGATCGGTTTCCAGTTGGGGGGGGGCGGAGGAGCGGGATCAAGCTCAGCTCCAGCGGCTCCTTAAACCCTTGGCGGCCGTGGGGATCCTTCCTGAACAAGCAAGACATTCCTTCCAGAAAATAGGTGACAGGCGATACCTTTACAGTATAGGCCAAAGGTATCGCCTGTCACCTATTTTTGCAATTGTGTTTTGTGATGGCCACGCGGCTCATCCCCCCCCTTTTTTTTTTTTTGCTTCTTCCAGAAAATGAGGAACGTCTCTTGACCAACCGGGGCTTCCTTATCAGACTTCGTACTCCGATACTTCGACCCTATGGATTTAGCCTACTTTTCTATGGCGTTGAAATGTGGAAACTTAAAGGCATATTATGCAGGAACCTGGAAGCATTCAAAATGTGGACACAGACGAATTCTGAAGATTACCTTGGACAGCCAGAGTCCCTAACGCGGCTGTATTACTGCGCATGGATAAAAAAAAGCTAGTAATCCTCAATACTGTAAAGAGAAGAAAATTGCAATACTGTATTTCGGACACATAATGCACAATAAGAAGTACCATCTGCTGCGGGTTATCCTTCAAGGAAAAACAGATGGACAGCATGGGGTAGAATAACGTTCTGGCTTAAGAACTTACGCCAATGGTTCGCAGTGAACACAGCTGCCTTGTTTAGAATATTTATTTATTTATTTATTTATTTTCAAACTTATATACCGCACCTATTTCCCCAAAGGGGACTCAGGGCGGTTTACACAATACCATAGCAAATAAAACAGATAAAAACAATAGAACAATCAACAGCGGTGTCCAGGAGGGCAAGCCAATGTAGGAAGGGGCAGCGAAGGGGGGGGGCGGAAAGGTTACCCCTGGAAGTTACCAAAGGCAAAGAATAGCCTTAGAATAGAAACCAGTTCAGGCAACTGATCGCCAAAGTTCTTCGAGGACATGGCACTTGAATTAGAAGAAGAAGAAGAAGACAAATATAAAACTGGAACAGGTGATATACCTTTAGGCTACTATAAAAAGAAGAAGAAGGCCGTGCCTCGCAGGGGCCGCCAGGAGGCGCTGTGACTTCGCACACACACACCCTTTCCGCCCTTCGCGCAGTTTCCTCCTCGCTGGCAGTTGGGAGGCGGGGCGCTCCTCCGCTCTTCTTCCCCCGCCCTCCCAACACACACGCGCACACACGCGCACGCGACCCAACTCGGCTCGGGCATGGCGTCGTCGCTGGGCGCTGGCGAGCGGAGCAGCACGCGGGACCGGCTGCTGGCCGCGCTGGACGACCTGGAGCTGCTGGCCAGGTAGGAGGAGGAGGAGGAGGAGGAGGAGGAGGAGGAGGAGGAGAGCAAGCATGCTCTGCAGCCCTACGTCAGTGGAATGGGGTTTTGGGGTGGGAAAGGGGTTCCCTGGGGCGGGTGGGGTGGGGCTCAGTTGCCTCCCGGGGCCACAAGTTACCCTTTCCTGTTACCAACAGACTGCCAGGAGCGTGCTAAGAAAATGAGCTTGTATTTATATATATATATATATATATATATATATATATATATATATATATATATATATATATATATATATATATATATATATACACACACACACATGATGGTATTCCGGCATTTAGTTTTATTTATTTATTTATTTATTTATTTATTTGAATTAGCTTAATAATTATTTATTAGACTTGTATACCGCACCATCCGGCAACAAAGGCCACTCCGGGCGGTTTACAGCGTTAAAACAAGAAGTACAAACCATTACATGCAAGGATATATTTTAAAAATACAATATGAAACAAAAAAATAAAGCTAAGTCAGGCAAAATCAATAAAAGCAGAGGTATGAACGTTGACTTCTTACCAATGCACCTTCTCTGCTCTGCAGACAAACCTCTTGTTCATATAAACCTATGTGTTCCTTATGGTGTGGGAGGGCGTGAAAAAGCGTGGTTTTTTAGGGTGCAGTTGCAAGACCCACCCCAGCTGCCACAGCAGCTCCAGAAAGTGCTTTTGTCCAGCGTTTGTGGAAGACGTAGGTAAGAAGTAGAAGTAAAATATATGAAAAACGCCCCTTCCAACTTCATATATTCTGGAATCAAATGCAAAAGTAGAACAGGTGATACTTTTAGGCTGCTAGAAAAATAACAAAAAAATGCTAATATTTCGAGGGCAAAACCCTCCTCCTCAGAGCTGTACCAGAGGGTTAAAACATGACAAAAAGATGGAGTTGCCAACTTTTCTAGTAGTTTCTAGTAGCCTAAAGGTATCACCTGTTCTACTTTTGTACTTTGTTTTTGTGATGGCTACAGGGCTCCTCAACTTGTTTTGCTTCATTCAGTGTTCTGGAATGTTAACAAAAAGAGCTCAGATAGAGTTCCTTTGGGAAAGCCGGGTAGTATATAAATGGAAATAATAAATAATGAATTCCAGTTTGCTCCTTTAGAGAAGAATTAAAGGGATGCAGTTGATCTGTTGGGAGGTGGTCTGCATCCCTCCTCTCCAGTGGCCTTGGAGTTCTGTCCCCCCCAGTAGCACATTTCACAAGTGCTGTCTGGGTCCTTTCCTGACTCCAGTGGGATTTCATTAAAGGTAGTACAGAAGCAGGGAGGTCAGGATTTTTTTAAAAAAAATTGTTTGCTTGCATATTTGAAGAGACTTTTATCTTGAGAATGCACCATTTTGGCTCTAGTTCAGTGTCTGGTGTCAACAATGGGACTAGATGGGAGTGAATAAACTGAAACTTGATTCAGAAAAGACAGCAGCGTTCATGGCGAGTCGAAAGGCAGATCAAGGATTAGAGATTTGGCCGGTGCTGGGTCGGCCTGTATTCGATCTAAAAAACAAGTGGTCCACTTGGGTATGGTCCCGGATTCACCTCTGAGGCCTGGATGCCCAAGTTTTGGAAATGGCCAGGAATGCATTTGCACAATTAAAACTAGTGCACCAACTGCACCTGTTCTGAAAGAGGTCTGATTTGGCCTTTGTTACATCCTGGGTGGATGACAGTAATATGCTGTATGTGGCACTCCTGATGGAAAGTGTCAAGAAACCTGAGGTCTCCCAGACTTGTTGTGCATAGGAATTTCAAGGAGCTGAGGTACTGGGTCCAGATCTAGAGTTTTTAAGAATTATGGGTAATTTGGACATGTCCCAACATGTTAACAGCCCTAATCATGTGGCTGGCCACACTTTAGACGTGGTGTTCTCTACTGGCCAGAAGAAGAGTAAAGTGGCCTGGTGACTGGCCTGGTGTTAGTCCCTTTGTCATGGTCAGATCAGCACCTGATGAAATGCAGTCTCTCGGTGGCTGATCTAAAACCTAGGAGAAAAGTTAGCACTTTACACAAGACTTGCTATCTTTGTTTGAGACGGAACATACTTCTACTCACCAGTAGGCATTATAGTCTTTTATTATTTTATTGCTTTCCCTGAACAATTCTCACTTCCACTTCAAGGAGATAATAAGTAGCGATAAAAGACTTGGAAAATTATTTTTACACATGCTAGAATTGTGACTTTAGTTACCTCCAGTTTATATGGATGTTGTTGCTTTTGTTCTGTGACAAAACCTATGGCTCAAATTTTATCACTTGCTCTTGCCCTCATAGGTCAAATGCTGTACACTGAGAAAGTTGATCCTTATAAAAGTCCAAGTTGCATGATTTGGTGTATATTAACAGATATAGATGCTGACTTCTTAACTAATGGCAGTTATCAGCAGCAATTTATAATATTTGCTTTCCACCATCAAGTGTAAGTGATAGGATTCTGGCCTAGCCGTAATTACCATAGTTGAATGTAAGCAGTAGGGGGGAAGACTGGATTCCATACTGGTGTGAGAGCATGTCTTTCAGTCTGAAGAGCTGTGTTGTCTGAGATTTGCTTACAGTGTAGACTTGAATGATGTAATTCCATTCTAAGAAACCATGACTTTCTCTTCCTCTGCTTTCTCCCCTTGACATCTTTGCTAAGGGAGCTGATTGAAATCTTAGCAATTTCAAGAAACCAGAAACTTGTACAACCTGGAGAAGAGAGCCAAGTAAGTAAGCATTTTAAATACTGTGAAAAATATCAGCATTGTTGTTCAGTCTTTCATTCCTTACATAACATCTTAAACATCTGTGAGAATGCTAGCAAGGCAATCTTTGTGTGATCCACCATGGGTCATGGTTCCCACGCTTGCTTTTTTGTACCTTTTACTTTCACAACTTTCATCCATTTGTAGACTCTTATTTTAAAGTAAAACAAAACCTTTCAGGACTCGATCCCCAAACTGTCCCATTCATTTCTGAATTCATTTCTGAATTTATTTAATACCCACGCTGACATATAACTTTGTTTTTGGACAGATCCTGGAGCTTTTGATTCAAAGGGATAAAGAATTCCAGGAATTAATGAAATTGGCTCTTGATCAAGGCAAAGTCCATCATGAAATGCAACTATTGGAAAAAGTGGTAGTGAAGAGAGATACTGACATTCAGCAGCTTCAAAAGCAACTGAAAGAAGCAGAGCACATACTAGTGAGTGTATAGGGTTAAAGGTTTGCATGGTTGTCGATGTTCATGAAGCAATCCGTGTAAAGAAAATGAACATGCTTATCTAACAGTTTGCATTTCTTTCTCACAATTGTATGTGGCATGAACTAGTCTGCTATAAGGCTGCCCTTCTGACATCTGCCCCAGATCCTGTAACACATGGGCAAAATGTAGCCTTCTGAGTGTTGTTGGAACACTGCATTTCCGAACATTTCTCACCGTTGGACGGCGAGAAATATAACTAGGACTGCTGAGGATTGCAGTTGAAAAACATCTTTCATTTCTCTTCCTGTTCCCCAGGTTCTTTCACTTCTGTGAGTCCTCTCATTTATCTGAACATGTGGTTCCTCTTCCCCTTTGGCCCACAATCTTCAATTCTGCCCTTTCATTGTTTCTTGCACTTTTGCATGCCTTCTGCTGGGGTTAGTTTCTTATATATCTGCATCTTGAGTTGACCCCCTTGGCTGGGCCAGGAGCCGGGACAAGTAAAGGTAGAGCTTGGAACTGCAGGAGAAATGATTTCTTTGTATTAGCAACAAAAATATGATTTCATTACATTGCAGTTGTAAACTAGTGAGTGTAAACTGGGTTGGTGTGGGCAATTGTGATGTTTTACACCATTCCACGTATATTGGTATAAATTTCTATCAGGATTTTGGCCTCAATTAAGCATTACCATATAGAATTTATAGGTCAGTTGGGATTATCTGGGAGAATCCCATTTTGGAGAAGTCATTTTAGTTATAAATAGCTTTTAAAGAGTCCATTTTATTGAACCTCTGGTTACAGATCAGTTCATAAATAAATGCATTTTATACTTAGGCCACAGCTGTCTATCAAGCAAAAGAGAAGCTCAAGTCAGTGGAAAAAGCAAGAAAGGGTAAGTTACGCATTTTATTATATTTAAATTAGTGTTAAAGTTTGTTTTAACAGTAATATACATTGCAGAGTTGGAACTTCTCAAATCCACCTATTGAATTTGCTGTAGCAGGAGTTTGTGGAAGCTTTGTCTAGAATGGCAATGACATTCTTTTGCAATCCCCCCCCAAAAAAACCCCACAATCTGACAGCCTGGGAAATAAGCCCATGCACATCTTGTTAGGGAGAAAAATCAACAGGAACAAGTGTCATTTTGTTATGGGCACGGCCATGAATTCAGTGGTTATTGTATGCCACTGGAAATACAGAGATAACTATGAAACCATGGCTCCACACTGGTTTGCGGTGTGTTGGCTAGGGATTGTAATAAAAATAATAAATAAAAGTGATGAAAGCATTTTTCTGAATATTGAATTAACACTGTCATGCTGCTGTACCAAATGTGGAAAATGCATTTTAGATTGTAAGCTTGAAGGCCCGGGTTAACTATATTTTGAAATGATTGAATATAAGCTGCCTTAAGTGGTCTTTTGCCTGAGGAGTAGAATAAAAGTCCTTTATGAAAGTAACTGCAGTACACAGTGCTAGAAAGTTAGCTGCTGGTTGAAATCCAGTAGTGGTTCACAACTGGAGTAACCCTACTGAATTAGTGGAACTTCTGTAGGGGTGGGTGCCCCAAATCCCTCCTAATTCAGTGAGCCTACTCTAGTTGCAACGTGCAACTTTTAGTCATTGCTTCAATCAGTCTTGAATATTATTGTCTTTATAAACAGGCATATGGGTTGTTCACCTGTATTAAGCACATGGGGTTTGTTACATTATGTGTGGAAAAGTGGAAGAAATCAGCTTAAGCAATAGGGAGGAATGTTTTAATTTGGAAACTTCCAAGTTGTCTCCCACACTGTTGCAATGTCAGAAAATGTGATCTTTAAAGAATAAGCATATGAGCATAGTGGCTTATGATACTAAAAAAAGTCTTAAGAATCAAGGCACAGTTAGGAAGAAATGAAGGTTAATTGATCAGAAAATCAGAAATATTTTTTCTATTGTTGTATCTCTTTCATTTCTTTCCTGACTTGCCTGTTTTGTGGATTTTTAAATTGAATTAATTCTTGTCGTTACATCACCCATTTTTCTCTTTGCAGGAGCAATTTCATCAGAAGAAATAATTAAATATGCACACAGAATTAGTGCTAGCAATGCTGTTTGTGCTCCTCTAACATGGGTTCCAGGTAAGTAACAAGTTTCACAATTATAGGTAAAAACGTAATAAAAGTTTAAAAAAAGAACAAATGAAAAAGATGAAAAACATGGTGGCACGTTCAAGACTAACTTTTATATTTTTAATGTTAGCTTTTGTGGACAAGTCTGTGTTGTCAGATGTAAGAGAAAGAGCTAGAATATGGCAAACACACACACACACAAACACACACACACACACACACACACACACACACACACACACACACACACAGAGAGAGAGAGAGAGAGAGAGAGAGTTGTTAAATTTCACAGATACTGTAGAATACATAATTTAGACGTGTGTGGTTTGTATTACTTTTAAGTAGCCATAAAAAGAAGAAGGCTTAAATGGGAGTCATATATTAACACATGCAAACTAATTCGGAATTGCTAATAAAACTGTATTTTAAGGTGATCCAAGGAGGCCATACCCAACAGATCTAGAGATGAGGAGTGGTCTACTAGGTCAGATGAACAATCCGTCAGCAAATGGAGTCAATGGACACTTACCAGGAGATGCACTTGCAGCAGGCAGATTACCAGGTATTGAAAAACAGTGCTGGGCTGGCTGGATAGATCAGTGGGGTTGGAGAACTGGGAGCTAAGGTCTCTGCTGTGTCTTCTGGGAGAAGCCTTAGACAAGCTGCACAGTACCAGAAAATCACTAGGAGAGACTACTCCTGATGACTTTGTCCTTTAAAAAACGGGAAGGATCAGCATAAATTTGAATTGACTCAATAGCACATAGTAGTAGTAGTACAGTAATTAGAAATATGTCTGTGGAGATTCTCAGTCACCCAGGTGTTGGGTCATGGCAACTGGACTTCTTGTGGGATCAGTATGTTTCACTACTCATCCAAGTAGCTTCCGCAGACTGAAGAAGCTTCTCGGATGAGTAGTGAAACAGTTTGATCCCACAAGAAAATAAATCCAATTGTCATGACTCAACTCCCGGAAAGTAATTAGTAAATACAGTGAGATGAAACATTGTCAATGAATGATGGTGTCTGGAGGGGGAAATGATTGATAGCAATGTGGGGCGGGGGCGGTTTCAGATAGCATTAGGGTGGAAGAATATGTATTAAGTCAACTGCTAAATCAGATTAGGAGAACAAAAATGTATTTGACTTCCATTTTCTTAAATGTTCTCAAAGGAAAAACAGCACTAAAAGCACTGAAATTAATAGTACAACTGTTTTTAAAAACTGGATATTTGAAACCCCCTTTTCATGTTATACTTCATAGTAGCAATATTAACTAATGATATTGTGACATTGTTGATTTATTCTAACATTGATATAATGCAACTGGGCTAATGTTGTCTCTGTGCATATGTTACAACACATAACTGGCTTCCCCAGCAGTTTTCTCCAGGCGTCCTTCAGCGGTATTTTGAACTAAGACTTCCATCAACCTTCAGCATTTACCATGCTGTCTGAGATAGAAAATTTCCATTTAGGCTTTTTGTCCCACCTTATATTGTTTTCATTCCCCACCATTTTGGAAACAATTGCATATTATTTCTGCATTGATTTTTTCCCCTAACCCTCTTAAGTGCCAAAACACAATTTCAAACCATGGTCTTCTATGGTTTTTGAGTTGCCTTGAGCCAAGGTTGGTCATCCAGAGAAAGAAACAAGGGAAAATGTAGTTTATCCACAGCCATCTACAAAACGGGGGCAAAGAGGAGGAGGGCTACTTGCGGTGCCAACACAGGGTGGAAGGGTTGCATTATGTCTGTACTCTGTCCTTATGGGCTGTGATGCTGGCAACAAGGAAAAACTTCTTCTAATGTAAACCCTTGGAACGCCATCCAGTGAGTTGTTGTCAGATGATTGATTAATTGATGTCTCATTTTGGTTTTCTTTTAGATGTACTTGCTCCTCAGTATCCCTGGCAATCAAGCGATATGTCAATTAACATGCTACCTCCAAATCACAGCAATGACTTTATGCTAGAACCTCCTGGGCACAATAAAGAGAATGAAGATGATGTAGAGGTTATGTCAACAGATTCCTCAAGTAGCAGTAGTGACTCAGATTAGGGGCTACAACTGATTATATTGACTTCAGTGCTGGAGAAGCAAGATTATAAATCGTTCAATATGTGTAGACCTGTTCTAAGGATGACTGATTCTGAATCCAACCCAGATGCTGGCAATAAGGCTGGAGATCGCTAAGTCCATTTCCATTGGCTGTTACACAATTTATTTTGCTCTATCTTTATTGGTGAAAGAAAATTGGGTGGGGGGGAGGTGTCATGAGTAACTTTGGGAGTTACAGCTAGTAATCATGGTTTTGTTTCCAAGTGGCTAGTTACCACACTGTTTTCTAACCTACCACAGCAGATCTTTTGAGCTGGTTGAAGGAAATAGTAAGGGGCGTACAGTCAACAACTTTGCCCTCAGGGGTCTCCCCTGTCCAGTGGTACTAACGCGTAGGACGGTGGCCGCAAACCTTCGGCACTCCAGATGTTTTGGACCACAACTTCTAGAATTCTGAACTTCGATTGCTAATGACAAAGGACAGTGTGAGTTGTGGTCCAAAACATCTGGAGTGCCAAAGGTTTGCCATCAGTGACACAGGGAATGGGAGTTTATAGATGCATTTGTTTTTTTACTTAATATTTGTGGTTTGTTTTCAAGTCATTAAATTTGCATATAGGTTCTACAGAATATGGTAATAAACTGATTTTGCAATATAAATGATTGGCTTACTAATAATAGTACAATTCAGTGGTTTTTCTTCCTGAGAACTGTGCAGTCTGAAGCCAATTACAGTGGTACCTTATATAAAGGAATTAATTCGTTCCAAATGAAATTATGTTAAGCAAATTTTCCTTTATACAAATTTCCCATAGGTATGCATTGAAAACAGTGATCCCATTTTTATGTTGTACAGATTTGCCCCATAGGCAATTCTGGTAAGCAAATTTCCCCTATCTCCGGAATATTTTGTTATACAATTTTTTTGTTATACAAACCATTTGTTATACGAGGGTCCACTGTATTCTATAAGGGGCACATAAGCATTCAGTGCTTTGTTGGTGCTATGCAGCAGCTGTAGTCAGTGCCTCTTTACTTCAGGGTTTTGGTTGAAACCCCACCCTCCACGTGCAGATGGATGAGGCTCTTACACAACAGAGAAAATGTAAGAGGGAATGCTGGTCCGAAGACATTAGTTACATGTGGATGTCATGAGAAACTGGAATTCTGGCTTGTTACTGAAGTGCCCTTGTCTTGGCGTCTATGCACTGAGACCATTGCTGCTTTGGTTGGTTCTTGGGCTTCTTTATACCCCAAAACAAGCCAGAGAAAGACTCGCCAGTTCTTGGTTTTTTCTTTGGCCTGTTAGGGAACATTCAGTCATGAACCATGACCTTCTTCCTAGTTTCAAACAGGATGCAAGCCACTTTGTCCACCCACTCCTGCTGCACGAGAAGATGATGGGGTAGCGAGTGTACTCGCACCACTGCTCATAAACACAGTGATCCTGGTTTGACAAAATCTGTATGATCAGTAAGGAAGGAAAATGCATCATTTTGGAACTCTGCCAGAATTTCACTGGCTCAGAAGCTTAGGGAAGCAGCAACATGATAGGTTTGTAGTGATATGCCTTCTACTGGATGTTCTTTTAGTGTTAACTAGCTTCTTTAAAAAATGATCCTAAGGAAGACTTATACTCTGCACATTTTCAGGAAACTGAGATAAGCCTGCTGATAATGAGCCAACAAAAAAGCTGGAGACAATAAAAGCTGAATTTATTTAAGTGGGAAAAAATACACAATTGGGCAGTAACTTTACCAAACAAATGCCACAGATGTATGCAGGATTTGATTTTTCCAGAGTTCTTTATCAGATTAGAAAAAAATATATCGGCATGCTTGAGCACTTGGCTAAAAAACAAAAGATTGAAATTTAACAGTAAGTGCAAAATTCTATACCTGAAATAAAAGCACAGCTAAAAGTTAGGGGGTACTTGGCTCAGTAATACTACAGGTGAGAAGGATTTTGGAATTACTGTAGATCACAAGCTGAATATGAGCCAACAGTGTGATGTGGCTACAAAAAAGGCCAATGTTATTTTAGGCAGCTTTAACAGAGGTGTGGTGGAAGGCCAAAACAAGAATAGTGGACCCCACCACCAAGTGGGACAAAGGTTAAGAAGATTAATGGTGGTATAGTCATTCTCTATTCAGCACTGGTTAGGCCTCATCATGAGCACCGTGTCCTGTTCTGGAGACCACACTTAAGAGGATGTAAACTAGAACAAGTTTGGAGAAGGACAACAAGGATGATTAAAGGAGTAGAAACCAAGCCCTACAATGAAAGACTAAAAGAACTGGCCACAATAGTGATTCTCAAATACTTGAAAGGTTGTCATACAGAGAGGAGGGCAGGATCTGATCTCAATCATCCCAGAGTGCAGGATATGGAATAATGGGCTCAAGTTATAAAGTCAGATTTACGCTGAATAGCAGGAAAACAACTGGATGACAACGGAAGCAGTTCCTTAGGAGGTTTTGAACACTCCAATGCTGGAAACATTGAAGAGAAAACTGGGCAGTCATCTGCCAGATCTACTTTGATTCGGATTCCTATATTGAGCGTGGAGTTGGATTCAATGCCCTTAATGGACCCTTCCAATTTAAATACTGTATTGTTGATCTAGTTCAGTGATTCTCAACCTCTGGGTCCCCAGATGTTCCTGGACTGCAACTCCCAGAAGTCTTTATCACTAGCTGAGCTGGCCAGGATTTCTGAGAGTTGCAGTCCAGGAACATTTGGGGACCCACGGGTTGAGAACCACTGATCTAGTTCATCTTGCATTATATGTAAAACGTGTTGACAGAATACTAAATATTCCTGCAGAGTGATGGAGCTAGAGTCAGAGCCAGCTGATTTTGAAGACAGGGTACCTTTAATGTATACTGTAGATATTGGGGGCATCATAGCATCAACTGTTTTCCCACTTTCCTGACTCTAAGGGACAGACACGCCATTGCTTCTCTCCCATGTGCTTTTTAGGGCACATGCATATCAAGTTAGGATTCATTTTTAGGCTATCTTTTAACTTTCTTAGAAAAGCTAGTTGGTTTATTTCATCCTGTGTGTTATTGTGCAATGAACCATATTGTAAAAATTTTGTCATTGTGCAACAAACAGCTCATGTTTCTAGGCAACACTTGACTACTCAGCAAATCCTAAAAGTTTCTTCTCTCACTTTCTAAACATTCAGAGCAACAACAAAGAGGCCCTCTACCTTTTTTTTCTCCTCCTCATTGCAAGGCCTAATCACAAAAGGTGGATCAATATTAAGATTGAACGGGGCAATTCTTAGCTGTAGACGTCTCCCAGAAGCTGTTGATAAACTTCCTGTAGAAGGATTACTGTCAACCCGTAAAACAAATCAGGATGGTTTATGTGATAATCTTTTTCCTGGTTGCATCTGCTATCATGCAAATGGTGTATAATTGGTTCAGTCCCTCGTTCTCGTGATTCTTGATACTTCTGACATACTCTTCATCTTATTGATCCATCCTACGGCCAGCTACCCTGGGACTTCCAGGCAGACTCTCAAGGAAGTGCACTCAAAGAGAAGGGGTAACGGTATGCTTTGAAAGATGGTATTAAGCCATTTGCCTTAGAAAATATGCAGATGGCAGTTCTCAGATGGATTCAGAGCTGCCTCTGAGTGTGGCTCCAAATGCCGTTACTGCTGGAAGGCAGGAACACACACTTCACAAGTATGAAGGCAAAAACCCTTCAGACTCAAGGAGATGAAGGAAATGCTAATTTAGATAGGAAATATGAAATTGAAAAAATAAAGCATGTCTAAAGTGGCCCTCTGGGCCAGATGGAGCAGTATATAAATCAAATAAATAAATAAATAAATAAATAAATAAATAAATAAATAAATAGCAAATAAATACAAATAAGAAAAAAAAGGGGGGAAGGGTTTCTATTTCTCATCCAAAAAGCAAAGTGTTCTGCTTATATACTGCTCCATAATGCTTAAAGCACTCTGGGGGTTACAATTTATTTATACAAGCTGCACATTGCCACCTGCCTCAAGTGAGCTGGGTACTCATTTTCCCAACCTTGGAGGAAAGAAGGCTGAGTAAACCATGAGTCAGCCACCTGGAATTGAACCCCAGGTTGTGAGCACAGTTACAGCTGCAGTACAGCAGCTTAACTGCTGCACCAACACCAGATTTCTCAAACAAAATGTATGCATTTTTGCTGCCATGATCAGCCCAAATTCAAAAGCATTCCAGCTTACAAAGGACAACCTCACATCAGCAGGAGAGACTAAAGAAACAAATAACTTCTTCATGGTTGTGATATGCAAGCCAGGACAGGTGATCTCTGCTCAAGGCTGGAACAGAAACAAATGGGAGCAGGCAGGCAGTATGGACCAGTACACAGTTGTCCACTGTGAGGGTCCTGCTGTGATGTCCAGACTTTTATTTGCTCTCTCATCTTGGCACAGAAAGGAAAGACTTACAAACACAGAAACACAGAACATTAGAACTAGCCTAATGAAAGATTAGTGATCCCGAAAGCTTCCATACAATTTTGTCCCTCTCCTTGGGGAGGGGAGGGGTTACTTTAATAAAGGTACAGTATCACTATAATATAGAGCCTTTGCTGAAAGAGACTTGACTATATTTTATGTATTATACAGAGAACAGTTATGACATGAACATAAAAGTCTCTCACCACACAGAACTCAAAAGCTATGCCACCCCATAGCACAAAGCCTTCTTTGAAACTTCATTAAAAATGCATCAATTGCTAATAGCGCACAGCAAATACAGAAATGTTATATACTATAGGGCTAGTTCTTTATTATACAAAAATTAATCCCTGTGAAAACAAGTAGGTCCTATATATCCTGAATTTCAACTCTCTTTTGTTCCATAAAAATGGTGTCCTGTATATCCTGCAAGATGGTTTAATTCTTCTTTGAAAGGATTGTAATTCTGCTCTTTTAAACAACGTAAGGGCCAGAAGAGTTGATCTGCTGGGGGAAACTCTTCCCATTTCACCCACTCCCAACCTGCAGAGGGGAAAGAAAAGCACATTTAGCATGAACAACAACAAAAGCAGCAGCAGCAGCAGCAGCAAGCAGCAACACAGCTTACTTTCGTTTTTATCGGGTTCCAGATTTTTGGGTTCAGAGTCATGATCCAGATCGACCTCTCCTTTCATTAAAATAGTGACATAGTGGTAGTTATCCTTCAGGCTAAACGCATTTACCACCGAAGCAAACTGGATATTTTTTAGGTGCAAGGCTGCCTCTTCCAGGGTCTCTCTTTCTGCACATTCCGCCAAGCTTTCGCTACACGAAAGGAAACAAAAAAAAAAGGAATCCGTTATGGAAATCTCAAGTACAGTATAAAGGAATTAATTAGTTCCAAATGAAATTATGTTAAGCAAATTTTCCTTTATACAAATTTCCCATAAAGATGCATTGAAAACGGAGTAATCCCATTTTTATGTGGTACGGATTTTCCCCATAGGTGATTCTGTTAAGCAAATTCCCCCTATCTCCGGAATATTTTATGTTGTACAAATTTTATGTTGTTATACAAGGTCCACTGTATTATAACCCTCCTCAGGAGGGAAAGAAAGAGAAACTAGCTGCCTAAACCAGCGCCTACGGAACTCTCTGCCACTAGGAGGAGCTCGCGGGCGAGAACGCGCCCCTCCGCCACTAGGACGGCACTCGGGACCCTTTTACTACGCATGCGCAGGGCGCTCATTGCCCCACGCTTCCCAAGGCGCTGGAAAGGACGGCATCGCAGGGGCTCACCCGAACTCCAGGTGTCCCCCAGGCAGCTGGAAGGCGCCGCGCCCGACGCTGCTTTTGCGCTTGCCCAATAGGACGCAGCCGGGGTGGAAGGCGCTGGTGACCACGACGCCGACGCCGACGCCGGGCCGGTTCCGCCCGTCCATGCTGAGGGGGCGGGGCAGAACCGCTTTAGCCCCGCCTCCTCCCGTCCCCTCCCCAGTCCCTCCCGCTAGAGCATGACGGTCTTTGCCGCAGCCCGATTGGACGCCAAGTCCTCCAATCGACACCCCGGAGCCGCGGGAGGTTCCGCCTCGCGGCCCTCGTTCTGTTGCAGTCCTGAAGACAATCCCCGCCCCCTTCGAGAGTTTAATCATCGACTTCAGCCCTCTAGATTTTTGGACCACAACTCCCAGAATTCCTACCCTGTGTTGCCAATGACAAAGGACTGTGGGAGTTGTGGTCCAAAACATCTGGAGGGTGGAAGTTTGGCCACCACTGGGTGCACTTTTTTTGTGTGGGGCAGGGTGCTTTGCAGCAGCTCTGATAGGTTAACAAAAGAGCCTTATCTGACATGCCAGAGACCATCAGTTGCAAACCTGTTAGTTTTGGAGAAACAGATTCCATTAGGGCCGCAATGGCGAACCTTTCAGAGACTGAGGGCCAAAACTGTGATTCAAAACCCACTAAGTTTTCACAAAGTGCCAATATAGCAATTTAACCTGAATACAATGTGAAGGGGCGATGTGTGGCCACAGAAAGGGCTCTGTGCGCCACCTTTGGCACCGGTGCCATTAGTTTCACTAACACTGCACTGGGAACTTTGGAAATTAATCAGTTCCTTGAACCTTCAGTAGCAGGATTGCCACTTCTTATGGAAAATTAAAACTTGAAATTTTTAGGCCTTTTTAATAAGCAATGAGCAAGCTGAATGTAAAATGTCAGCAACTGCCACAACATGACAGTCTGAGTCTTTGCTGCCATAGGCAAGTCAGAGGAGGGGGTGAAAGCACAGGCAAGTAACACGGAATTCTGGAATAAGGAGGGTCTGATTTATATTATTTTTCCACTGAATACAAGAAATATAATGTGAATCAGCATTATAAAACCCACAAGCTAGTAGTCTGCTCACACTATTGCTGGCCAGTTACTTCTCAGACAAAGAATTTGTGACTGTCACAGAAGAACCATAGCCATCCTGATGACCTGTTGTTGAGAGTCCTGACCTTAATGCATCTAATGTGCCTTTAGAACTGTCGAGGTTGGCAACTATCATTATTTACTATGTACTGTATGAGCAAGTACTTCCTGTTATCTGTCCTGAATCTCTCACTATTCCAAGCATGTCCCCATGTTCTAGCTAGTATGAGAGGAAGCAAGCGGGCTCCCTATCTACTTGACTTTTTTTGATGGGTCGTTTTATTCATGTCCATCATGTCTCTCATTAAACAACCTCAAACAGCTTCATCATAAGAAACTGTTGACATGTATTCTTCAGCATGGTTGACTTCTGCAAGGGGTTAGAGATGTGAAGGCCTGGAAAAAAAATGAAAAAATCAGTTTTTCTGAATTTCTATTTTCTTTTTCCTGAAGCCTTTTTGGTATCCCCACCCCCCTGAAAAAAATTAGAAAAATTGAAAAATGAAAATGAAAAAATGATTATGGAATGTTTTATTTTAATATGATGAATAAAATATTTTAAGACAGGGTGTTCAAATATTTTCCAAATCATTTCTAAAAAGTATTTCTTCTATACATTTTCCCGCTCTTCAATTCTTTTTATGAGAATGAGGTTTTTATTTTATTTTCATTTAATACTGTGGAGAGGAAATAGAATAATTATTAATTCTGGATTTTTAAACATTGTCTGCTCCCTATTATCTGCTCCCTGCATGTTGGTAATCCATGCTCTGCCATTGCCACGATAGCACAAGCATGCCTGTACTGCAGGTAAAACGACCTGGGGTTCAATCCCAGGTAGCCAGCTCATGGTTGACTCAGCCTTCCATCCTTCCAAGGTTGGTAAAATGAGTACCCAGCTTGCTGGGGGAGGCAATGTGTAGCCTGCATAATGTAATTAAAAACTGTTAAACCACCCAGAGACTACTTGAAGTGGTATGGGGCGGCATATAAGAAGAAGCAGAAGGCATGAAGTCTCATGATTTTCCATCTACCAGGGACCATGGACAGAACTTGCCTTTGTAACCAGTTCTGCAGTGGTGTAAAAACATACCTCCATGGCTGGCATCCTAACAGATATTTTAAAAATACTTGGGCTACATCCCAAAACACAGTAACATGTAATGTCACATTCATGTTGAAAGAATGAGCCACAGAATCCATGGGTTTTATGCTTCCTTTTACTTCTAGAATACAAAGAAAAACAAGACCCTAGGCCAGAATCCTTACTTCTTCAGAGGGAACACCTATCACCATGCTGAATCATAGAAATCTTCTGTGCCAGTAAATTTAAGAACAAACATCACAAATAGCTAAACTCATGCTACAATGCAAAAACATGGACATGAGGCACAGATTTCATTGTTTCAGTTCATCTGGGTGAAAATGATGTTTTTCAGCCAACTATTAAAGGTACAAGTCATCTGCCCTCCTTTCATATACAGTGGAACCTTGACTTACATACTGCTTGACTTGCATCATATTTGACTTGCAGCAAGAAGGGGCCTGTTTGACTTGAGTCGCAGGCTTTGACTTACATCTTGGAGCCCGGTGCAAGGAATGAATTGGGCAGCAACAACCCAGCATCACGGTCGCCGCCTCCAAACTGCTCCTGCCTTCTTCCCCTCCTCCGGCAGTCTCGGCGAGACCATCTCAGAGCACCTGGAGCTGGTCCTGCCAAGCCGCCGCTGCTGCTGGAGGAGAAGAAGGGCCGGAAGCTCGGGGCTGGCCTCGCTGGTTAGACAGTCGGCTCAGTCTTGTAAAAAATCTGGCTGCAGAAGTCTGGTCCACAATGGAAACATTTTAGTTGGGGAGCTGTAAAGTTGTGGGACTCTAATGGTAAGCCTAGAGTTGTTCAGAACCTGGAACGTCAGGTTAAAAATCAGTAAAACCTAAATGTTAGACATTGTTGCTATGAACATTAAAAAGTGGAGGCATATAACTTGTGGACTATAATTCCACTGCCTCCTCCTCTCTTTGAAGAGACATTTCATTTACATCCCCAGAAGGAATCTCCTATCCCAGTCAAATTTGTGTTAAATTGCTGTTTTCAGGGGTCTTTTTCATCATCTGGAACGGATTAATCCGCTTTCCCATTACTTTCTATGGGAAACGTTCATTTGACTTAAGTCATGTTTGACTTAAGTCTAGACCACTGGAACGGATTAATGACGTAAGTCAAGGTTCCACTGTAGTCTCTCTTATCCTTGATAGAGGGCATTTCTAATGCAAGAATGAAAACACCCACCCTAATAATGCCAACAGATCCAGGCAAAAGAGTCCTAATTTGAGAAAATGACACCAAACGCATGCCATTGAATAGACCTAAACACGGGCGTTCTCTTGAGTTCTTACCATTAGTATCAGTATCAAGTTCACATTTCCGTCTTCTTAGGCAGCCTGGGACTTTACTGCTTGACCAAGGTAAATAGCGTGACTGTTCTCCATCCTGATTTAATAAGTATGGAACAGATTTCTGGGGTTTAGTCTGTGGAATCCCCCATGAAATGCAATGAAACCAGGAGGTCCATTTTTGATTTCATATATACTGTATGTGTTTTTTTATTTTCTTCCCGTCCTGTCCATTATTACATTGCCTCCAAAGCTGTGTGGAACATTAACCGGGGTGGAATTTCGGATCTTTGGCTAGGAGGGCGCAGGAAGCCTCCTGCAGGGAGACCTGCCGAGAACGGCTGTGCGCGTGTGTGTCCCTCCAACAATCGAGGGATGGCACCCACTTCGACCCCTCCGTCGCTGCTCTAATAAATCTGATCCCTCCTTTTTTAAACACCCTCCCAAATCTTCCACTTCCAGGTTCATTTCCCCGCAGCCTTCTGTGTTGGGTTGGAACTGGTTTGGCACCTGAGCGAAGAGGGTGGGGAGGGAAGAAGGAGCGCGAGAGGAGGAGGAGGAAGAGGAGGAGGAGGAGGAGGGACACCACCACCACCACCACCACCGTGCGGACCGAGTCTGGATCTGCGCTCCGTGCTGGCGGAGCAATTTTAGCTGATCCGAATCGGAAGCCCCCACGGAGATCGGAGCTGCCCGCCTTTGCTCCCCACGTCTCCGCCGGCGAGTCGTCGTCCTTGCTGCAGTCATGGTGAAGGTGTCGTTCAGCGCGGCCCTGGCGCAGAAGGACGCCGCCAAGAAGGAGGAGGAGGAGGAGGAGGAGAAGGAGGAGAACGGGGGCGAGAAGGGACGCGGCGGCGGCGGCGGCGATCAAGTGCTCATTTTGGCCCCCGATGCCAAGGTGGGGAGGCAGCGGCCGCCGGTTCCCCCTTCCGCCCGCGTGCTCCAGGGGGTCTTCACGGGGGCCGGGAAGGCGGTGGGGAGGAGGAGGAAAGAGGGCGGCTTTGCAAAGCTGCTGCGCGCACGGGAAGGGCGCAGGGCAAGGGCGCTGGAGGTCCCCCTTTCCCTCCCCGTGCTTGTTGAAAGCTTAAAACCATGCTTAAAACTGGGCCAGATGCAGGGGAGTGGTATCAGGAGACAGAGAGATCTAGTCTGGTGCCCTCCCAGAGGCATCTGGTGGGGCCACTGGGAGATACAACAAGAAACTGGACTCGATGGGCCCTTCTTGGCCTGATCCAGCAGGGCTCTTCTTAGGTTCTTATAAAGCGCCGCAGAGCAGGGCCCCAGGCTCAGTGGGGGGTGGGGGGGAGAAAGGAGCCGGCTGCGCACTGTAGTCGGTGATGTGGATCGGGAAGCGGGGCGGGAGATACGACGTCCGCCAAATGCTCAAACCCGGCGGGCCTTCCCCCAAAAACCTTTTGGGCTGTGTTTGTTTGCTGTAGTCGTGTCACCACCAACAGCTCGGCCGACAAGGCGCAGACCCTCTCCCGCAGGTCTGCTCTTCCGTATTTCTAGCGCGGCTCGGCTCACCTTGACCCAATCTAAAATGGCTGACGGGGGAAACAGGCTGGAAGCCTCCGTTTCTGATCTCTTTTAGTGGCTATCTATCTATATCTATCTATATCTATATCTATATCTATATCTATATCTATATCTATATCTATATCTATATATCTATATCTATATATATTTATATTTATATCTATATATCTATATATCTATATCTATATCTATATATCTATATCTATATATCTATCTATATCTATAGCTATATCTATATCTATATATCTATATCTATATATATCTATATATCTATATCTATATCTATATCTATCTCTATCTATCTATCTATCTATCTATCTATCTATCTAATCTATCTATCTATCTATCTATATTAGCCAAACAGCACTTTCTTAACTTGGACCAGGACCAGGTTCGGCATTTAAAACGTCTTCTCCCCCGCCCCCTTTCTTGCCGTATACCGTCTGGATCGTATCTCCTTTGGATCGATAGCTGATGGTGAAGTCAAACGCCGGGAGAGCCATCGGTCCGAAGGGATCGTGGTTTTGTTTGTGGTCGGTGGTTGCTGCTGGAATCCGATCCTCTACAAATTCAGATAGAAAGAGCGTTTGGCTGATGAACACTGCTTTTCTGGACACAGATGTAGGGCCAGACTTGAAGGGCTTGTGTAACATAATAATAATAATAATAATAATAATAATAATAATAATAATAATAATAATAATAATAATAATAATAATAATAATGATGATGATGATAATAATAATAATAATAATAATAAATCAGCAACAACTTTATCTCTATGCTGCCTTTCTCCCGGAAGGGTCCCAAGGCGGCTTACAGCAATAATTCAATACAATACTATAAAAACAATGCTATAAAATACTATACCACACTATACTGTAAAATACTTATACAATACAATACTATAAAAGCAATACTAAAAACAACAACAGCAGCCAATAAGACAAAAAAAATCAGAGGGTATAAAACTTGTAAAAAAAGGCTGGGGGCTCAGAAGGCTTGCCTAAATAAAAAGTCTTAAGGCCTCTTTAAATGTTTCCAGGGAGGAAGCAGTTCTTAACCGAAAGGGGAGGGAATTCTATAATATTGGTGCCACTAAGGCCCTATTTCCTATAATTGCTTGTATGAAACTCCTGATTTAATTAAGGTGTGATTTAGTATGCAGTCAGTGGATGAGAGCTTTACAGTATGCAGTCAGTGGATGAGAGCTTTACAGTGCAGTGCTGTATACACCCATATGTGCTATTGATTTTAAAAGGGTTTTATATGCAGACACGTGGATTTAAGCTTTCACTTGTCCCAGTCAAGTAACAACAGTATTTCTTTGGGTACTGTATAAGAGTATATTTTTGTCTAAAATTGTTAGACTAAAAAGAGGGTCATCATATACAAGGAAGTAAGCTAAGCAGAAAACTGTGTGGTTGTGAAACTGTAATTTTGGGTTGGAAAAGTGGGGGTTGACTTATACATGGGGGTCGTCTTACAGATGGAAAAATATGGGTATTTTACACATGTTAAAACTGAAAAACAATTTCCCAGGCTTAGCCTGCTAATAAACTTGCTAAACTACTTTCAGTTCTAACTGTAAAACTGATATTAGAAACATTCTTGTATTTCATTTTAATGTTTAGAATTTTAAGCTGTTTATAATTTTAACTACAGCTATGAATGCAGATGGATCTGAACACACCCAGTTTTAATTACAGCTATGGATCCTGATGGATTCCAATAACAATGAAACAAATAGCATCCATGGACTTCATGTTTTTGATTTGAAATAATTTATATCTCTGTCTGCATATCTCAAAGCAACGAGTTGTGTTATTCTTACATCTCTTGTTTTAAGCAGTCTGATTCAGTGGTTCAGAAGTTAATTTGGAAGAGAGCAGAAAACAATGAGATGCTACTGCAAGATTGATTGAAAAGATCATTCTCAAATTGCCTGATCTGATCTGCTTAATGGACAATATTTTATATTAAATTACAAATAAAATCTGATATAGTGACTAAGAATATGAAATGTTGTTTTCTGGGGTTTAATTCCATGAGCTCAGCAGGTAATCTTGCAGTCTTGCAAAACAAACAAACTACAAACCCTTCAGTGTTGCAAAGCCTGCAACAAAACTCCCAAATAGTTTTTTTTAAATTTTGGCTCTGCCCACTTCTGGCTCTTATCTTCATCATCACAGCCCTTCTCAAATTACATCTGAAATAAAAAAAAGCTTCCCTTTTCTGCTTTAGATCTTTTTCTCTGGCTAACCCAGTAGGCTTTTTGGCTGAGAGTTTATTGGACCAGAGCACAATTCTAGATGCACATTCATCCCAGTACAATTTATGTGTTGCCTAGCAACTTCTTAAAAACTTTTTAAAAGCTTTGTGGTCTATGTGAAGACAAATGTGGACAGTAACCCCAGGTCCATGGAGGGAACACAAGATAAGAGTGGTGGGGGACTATTATATACCACTAATGCAATTGGAAAATCCAGTTTTGCTTCCTCCCCCCCCCCAATAAGCAGTTGTGCTGCTATTACCATAATCCTTATCATCTTTTTTCATTATTGATAACCATTTTTATTACGAATAATAATGTTATTTTGGTTATGTTTCATTATTGACTACAATCTTTCTTTAATCTCTCAAAAACTTATTCTATACCTTTTTTACCACTTCACACTCCCACCATAAATGCCATTAAGTTCTCACTTCTTTATTGCATCTCCAGCATTGGAAAGATACATACCCTGAACAAATTCACCAACTGTAATATCAAGTGATTGATCTATATACCATAAGTTGCCCTTGCAGCCAACGGTATATACCCTGTTTCCCCGAAAACAAGACCTCCCCAAAAAATAAGCCCTAGCAGGATTTCTATGCATTTGTTAAATATAAGCCCTACCCTGATAATAAGACCTAGTGATGGGTGTGGCTATGGTTGTGTGCAGGGCTGACATTCAAGCATATTATACTTAATAAAAGTAAGACATCCCCTGAAAATAAGCCCTAGTGTGTCTTCTTGAGAAAAAAATAAATATAAGACAGTGTCTTATTTTCGGGGAAACACAGTAGGAAACACCTCCAGACCTCTTAAGATATGGATAGGAGAACACATGAGTCATTTAAGAAATAGAATTTAACCACACTATAAGGGATTTAACATTCTGGGCCTTAGGCAGAGCAGGTAGATTTTTCATAATGTTGTTTGGTGAGACTTTATTTTTCTCTGTGATAGCACAATAGATAGTGCATGTATTTGATAAGATATTATATATAACCTACAGTGCATAATACTTTCAGTTTCAATGGACTTTGCATATTTAACAAAATCTAAGTCTTCTACAGCTTTAGTAAAAGATTGCTGAACAAGAGCACAGTGATGTTATTGTGTAACAGAGCAGATCAACAATCTACAAGACCATTCTAAAAATGGGGGCAGTCCGAACAAAAAACATACAGTAACTTTCAGGCTGGTCTTCAGATCAGAAGCATAGATGTATTAGACAAGTCTACTCTTGCTCTGCACCATGTTTGGGAATTTCAAGTTAATTTTTTTTTATACAAACTGTTTCTCCCTCGGCAGAAACAAGCAATCTTAAATGTCCCAAGATTTAAAAGAGATCAAATACATTGAAAATACTACATTTGCTGTTGTTGAAAAAGAATGATTGACCAAAGTCTGGGACAATTGGAACGTTTTACCCTTTCAACCATGACCTATTAGCTGACTCTCAGTAGGACAACTTTTTAACCCCATCCTGGCCAAACAGGCATTGGTGCTGGTAAAAGGATTCTTTGTCTGGTTGTAAAAATACTTTTAAATATATTTAAAATAAAGAACAAATAGTTTTTTTGCTTTATTATTGGGAATGGTCTTGCTTGATGTTAGCAGAGCTCTAGTACCTGTATCTTGTCACGGTTTCAACCATTTCACCCCTCCTGTCATTATGTCATTATCTGTTATGTAGTGATGATATGAGCTGATTACCTCCAAAATATCCTATTATTAGCAGCTCTGCTCAGATTTTGCATCTCATATTAGGTTGCTCTCTCTTCCTATGGCCCCCACGCCACTAGTAATATATTGTCTTTTCCAGTAAGTTTTGCTTAGGTCTTGCAAACTAGCTGCTGTGGCTTCCTTTAAACAGTCTGCCTCATATTCCTCTTTCCGACTGCCCCATCCCAACTTTCCCCAGGCAAAATACTGTTTTTGTTTTGTTTTGTTTTGTTCTAGTGAGAGTTCCAGTGACATTCTTTGCCAACTCGCGACATCTTTCCCTTTTTATTTCAAAAGGTGAGGGGACCTCTTTTGGAAAACATGCACACGACATGTTAGTAGAGTTTTTTGCTCTGATGCTGCTTTTCTTCTTCAGGTGACCTACCCCAAGGGAAGGGTTTAGAAACTGGAACAGAGCTTTCTAGTCTGCCTTCTGCAGAACAGGCATGGCAACATTAGCTTATCGGAGAGGTTAAAGGGTGTGCCTGTTTCTCCACTGTATGCATTGCCCTCACTCACACTCTTGTTTCACATTTTTCATGAAATGCCAAACAGCTCTTCAAAATATTTTGGCACTGGGGGACTGCAGGCACCTTCCAGCTGTTCTTGCCATTTCCTTCTCCCAGAAACCATCTTCACATGTCTATCTTCAGGGATCCTCTAGCACTTGAGTAATTCTACATGACTGACGCTTCTGTTGGAATTTGTGTAGGGCATGTCCACTTCAACTCAACTTCCATTTTAAAAGCTAGGAAATTCAATTCATCAATAAAACATCCTTGGATTTATGAATGGTGAATGTTATGCTTTTAGATCCATGATTCAGAATGTCAGAATTGCTGCACAAGAATGGGAAAGAAAGAAGAAATGGAAACCTTAGTTCAGGCAGGGATAGCTAAAACTTGGCGGGATGACTCCCATAACTGGTATACATCACTTGAAGGGTATAAATTGTTCAAAAAGAACAGAAAGGGAGGTCTCAAAAATGATTTTTTTTGCATACAAATACAGGAGGATGAGTCAAGCTGTCCCATTCAGAGTGTCTACCAGAGACCTCTTGGTAGTGGGGCGGCTAAAAAGATTTGCACATAAAAAATAAATAAAAATCTGATTGGGGTGAAAAACAAAAGGAACATGATTGTTGGGAGTGTACTACAGAGCACCCAATGAAGAAGAAAAGTGCAGATGAAACATTTAGAAAACAAATTGCAAGGATTTGAAAGAGAAACAATGGAATAATGATGGGAGATTTCAGTTATCTTCGTATCTGTTGGAGACAAATTTTGGCAGATTTGGCCCTTCCAAGAAGTTCCTGGCTTGTGCGGCTGGCAGTTTTCTCCTACAAAAAGTGGAGGAAGGAACTAGAGAAGAAGCTGTCCTTGACTTGAATCTAATCAACAGAGATGAGTTGGTGGGAAAATCGTAGCAATGGGAACATTGGGGGGGAAAGCTACTATGTTCTACTTGAGTTCCTGATTTCAAAGGCACAAAAGCACAGTGTAGCCCCACATGTACACTCAATTTTAGGAAAGCCAACTTTAAGAAACTTGGAACAATGATAGGTAAGTTCTCATGGCAGACAATACTGATAGGAATAGGAGTCCAAGATGACTGGGAATTTCTGAAGAAAGGGAATTCGAAAGGCACATATTTGGAGAATTCCAACAGGAAGAAAAGGTGGAAAACAGCATAAAAGATTTTGTGGTTTCACAAAAAAGCTCAGAGAGAACCTGAAAAAAAAAAAAAAGTATCCATACAGGAAATGAAATGAAGGCCAGGCTACAGAGAAAGAGGACAGACAAGTAGCAAGGAATTGCGAGGGATGGCATTAGGAAGGGAAAAGGTGGGAATGAGCTGAGGTTGGCAAGGCAAAGAACAACTAAAACACATTCTTAGGTATGTTTGTTGCAAAAGACAAGAAGATAGAAAAATTGGCACAGCAGTTCAGTGGGGAAGGGACAATTAAAACGGAAGGCAAAGAACTGGCAGAAGTGATCAACTCCTAGTTCAGATCAGTCTTCTCCCAAAATACAGTCAGTGACCATCCAGGCAAAAGGGAAAGGACAGGTTTGCAGGTTGAGATTGATAGTCAATGAGTAGTTTAGTATTTTTGAATGAGTTCAGATCCTCAGTCAGGACTGCATCCAAGGATATTAAAGAACTAGGTGATTGGAGGAGGGCTAACATTGTCCCCATCTTCAGAAAGGGCAAAAAGGAAGTACTGTACCAGGGAACTACAGAACAGTTAGGCTGACATCAATCCCAGGGAAAATTACGGAGCAGATTATGAATCAACTACTCTGCAAGCACATTGCACACAATGCAGTAATAACTAGAAGTCAACATGGATCTGTTAGGAACAAATCTTGCCAGACCAATCTTATCTGAAATGAAGAATGGGCTTAATTTAAGGAAACTCAGATTCAGGCTGAATATCAGGGGAGGGAAACCTTCTTAACTGTTAGAGAAGTGTGGCAATGGAATAAACTATCTCAAGAGGTGATGAGTGCTACATGAACTCAATAGTTGGCAAGATAAGATTAAAAAAAATGAGTAACTGAAGAAGGAAAGTCTTAAGGCCATTTCTTTTACCCATATCACCTACAGGCACTTCAAATGGGGCTGTAGTTAAGAGGTGTTTTTTCTCCTTTGTTATATTTATAGCAAGTGGAATTTCACAATGAGAGAATGCAAGTTACTTCACATTTTCCTCTCTGTGTAGTTGCACTCTAAATGAAAACATTTCAGTATTTACAAAGATTTTGGGACGCTAATTCTTAGTCACTTGCCTTTCAGCCAATTAATTCATTTAATTTTAACTTGTATATTTCTGAAAGCTCAGTACTGTATTTTGTTTATAGGCATTGGTACGCTACTGTATCTTCCTAAACAAACACCCAATTATACCTTTGAAATATTGAGGGAGCTACTTTTAGGTAAGCAAAAGCTGCCATTAAGTCAGGCTGATCTGATCTGTATAATGACATCACATAATTTGACATCATAAAAATGATCAGCAAGCTTGTATGTTATCTCAGTTGCCTAGCATACTGTTCAATGCCATAAATAAATCCACATAGTGACCTTGGAAGGCCATTTTTAAAAAAGAACCACATATTTATACACATGTTTAGTCTTGTAAAACTGGGGGCATCTGTAAAATCCAAGGTACAGTGGTACCTCGGATAATGACAGCCCCGGATAACGAATAATTCGGGTAACAACTGCAAATTTCCGGGTATAGGACTGCCTCTGATAACAAATTTTCCCTATGGGCTGCCTTGGATAACGAATCACAATTTCTAGGTATAGGTCTACTTCAGATAACAAATTTTCTCTATGGGCTGCCTTGGATAACGAATTTCCTTATGGACTGCCTCGGATAACGAATTTCCAGCATGCATCAGTAAAAAAGTGTTATCCCAGGTGGCATTGCATCTGTGCCTTTAATGTGCACTTTATAAAGAGTTTTGAGCAAAAACCAGGTGTCTGTGCCTTTTTCCTAGGCTCCAGAACGGATTAAATGGTTTCCCATTCATTCCTATGGGAAACCACGTTTTGGATAACGACGTGTTTTGGATAACGACTAACTTTGGAGAATGAATTGCCATCGTTATCCGAGGTACCACTGTATTAGCATCTGCAGATACCACTCCTTGGTGGGGGAACCTTACGTATGAAACTGATTTTCCCTTTTGTGTCTCTAGGATCCAGGAGAACTGGTACCTGTTGGACAGCGGAGGGCTTGGTGCTGGTGTATGTGTTTTGGATTAGCATTTATGCTTGCTGTTGTGATACTTGGTGGTGCCTACTTGTACAAGTATTTTGCGTTCCAGGTAGGTTGAATATTTTTCGTAATGTGAGTAAATATTTTGCTTTGTAGATACAACTTTGATTTCTCCCCCAATGAATTTAAGAATTAAGCCATGAAGTTAAAAGAGTGATCACTCAGGGCGATCAATTTAAAGTTAAAAAAATTGGTGAGGCCAACTACAAGAAATTGTATTCTGAATACATTTTACTTTAGGCTGGTAATAGCTCAAATGAGGCTGATGAATGCTGTCTATTTTGTATTATTGGGAGCTTCGCTTCTAACATATGCATCCCCTGGAAAGTTAAAAGTAAATGGGACCTTGTGAATGAAAGGTGTTCCTTATCCATGCTTTAGTTGGGTCATTAGGGATACTAAGGTGGTATGTGGTGATGGCATCTGGCCTGAATGCCTTCAAAAGGGGATTGGACAGATTCCTGGAGGAAAAGTCCATCATAGGTTACACACCATGATGGAGATGTGTAATCTTCAGGCTTAAAACTGGGGTATTTCAAGGACCAGATGCAGGGGAGTGGTATCGGGAGACAGATATCTAGTCTTGTGCGCTCCCAGATGCATTTGTTGGGGCCACTGTGAGATACAGGAAGCTGGACTAGATAGGCCTTTGGCCTGATCCAGCAGGGCTCTTCTTATGTTCATATGTTCTTACCTCTCTTCGCCCCCTCCCCTGCCCATCAGGGTTCTTGATTGGTTAGTCAGAATGCAAGAAATGCAGAAGGGCAGTTCATTCTTTCTGCTTCTTAAATTGGGAAGAAAGGAGGATGACAGAGAGAATATAGAAATCTCTTACATATATGCGCCTCTGACTTCATTTACTGCAGTGGTGGCCAAACTTTGGCCCTCCAGAAGTTTTGGACCACAACTCCCACAGTCCTTTGTCATTGGCAATAGAGGCTTGGAATTCTGGGAGTTGTGGTCCAAAACATCTAGAGGGCTGGAGTTTGGCCACTACTGATATACTGTTTTGCTTTGGAGCAAGAAGGGAAGATAATAGTGGCTCAAGTCACTGCCAAGGCACTGTTCCAAGCCCTCCATCCAATTTCACATTCAGAATTGCTTGCAGATAATTTTCCCCAAATACTGCATTCTGTGTTCATCTCCTTTCTCTGTAGAGAGTGGCAAAGAGCTGATACATGTTGTCATTTAAACTTCTTTAAGCAAACAAAAAGGCCTTGAAGCTTGCATTGCATTTTCTTACATGTGCTGGCCTGTACTTCTAGGAAAGTGGTGTTTACTTCTGTGGAATCAAGTACATCGAGGATGGCTTATCTCTGACTGACGCAGAAGGAGGTGTTTCAGCCCCTCGTTATCAGATAATTGAAGAAAACATCCAGATCCTCCAGGAGGAGGATGTTGAATTCATCAGCGTGCCTGTTCCAGAATTTGCTGACAGTGATCCTGCTGACATTGTTCATGATTTTCCCAGGGTAAGAATCATCAGAAAACTGTTGATGGGCTTGGAGGAGGACCCCAGTTTGGCGATACAGTAGTAACCTTGCTTCTTGTCAGCGATTGATACAGTCATGAAACTGTCAAATTGGAGGGAATTCTAAATGGCATCATGATGGAAGATGGGAGCCTTTTGACAGAGCATTGCATCATCCTTAGCAGAAAGTCTGACAAATAATTAAATAAACAGATTACACGCAGATTTGAAAAGGAGGTAAATCCTGGAAGAATGTACCAGGGAAGGAAGGAGTTTCCTGTAGACTCTTAATTTCTGTCCTCAAAATATTGCTCTCATGAATGTGCCCTAACAGTCTAGTCATAGAAAAGATGGTCCTGAAGATGGCATTGACGTTAGGAATGAAGTGGCTAAACACTTGAAGAGTGGTTTGAAGCCAGTAATCAACTTAAATTGTAGGATAACTGACAGGAAAAAAAATCATGGGTTTTGTTGAGATAGCAGACCAAGCCATGGAACCTACCATATTATCTAGCATCACTGATAACCCAAATCCCTGGCACAATGCATGGTTGGATCTGCAATAAATACTGCCTTTCTTTAGTCCACTTCCAGTGCCTACCAATTTTGCTTCACCATTACTGTTACTCTTAAAAGTGATTATCCGTTTGGAATTTCCCAAACCAACAAGTTCAGACAAAATGTGTTTTGTTAATATTCTGTAGAACAAAAGGCCCTCATCCTGTTGTCTAAGCATAATAAATCACACTAAATTAGGCTTGTCGAATCAACGGAGATTTAATGAGTCAACTCCTCTGCAAGATTTGTTGATTTAAATGGGTCTACTGTAATGACAACATAACTCTGCTAAAACAGGACCCACTTGAATCAGTGGAACTTACAGAGGAGATGTCTCATCACTGATTCATTGGACCGATTCTAGTGTGATTTGCTATGCTAAACAGCAGGGTTTTGGCCAATGCATCAGTCAAATGGTGATGAAAATTAAATTGAAGATGGAGCATGTGTAAAAATGGTATATGCAGGCTGAAGTAGAATAGGTATTACCTGGAAAAGATTCAAATGTTCATGTTTAGAGAGTAGCACAACAGAAGTTATTAACTACAACATATTACTGGCAATAAGATTCTTATATACTGTATTTCAAACTTACTAATAGTTCTTTCCTGACATTTCATCTTCAGAGGCTTACAGCTTATCTAGACCTCAGCCTGGACAAGTGCTACGTCATTCCTTTAAACGTGTCAGTTGTTATGCCACCTAAAAACTTCTTGGAATTGCTGATCAACATAAAGGTATCATTTCCATTACAAGAGCCCATATATTCAGTAATTTGTGTCTTTATTGAACTTAGAGAAACCTGAGTATTGCATTAAGAACAGAGAATAGGCTGAGGTATCATTTTATAAGTGGAAAGGGTGGCTTGCTCCAACAACATTTTGGAGCAGCAACACTTTGGAGCTTTAAATAAAGTACTGTGCCCAGTGTAGCTGCATACTGCTGCTGAAACTCTGTTTCATTCTAACAGCATAGGGCAGTGGTGGCGAACCTTTTAAAGACCGAGTGCCCAAACTGCAATTCAAAACCCACTTTTTTTTTTTTTTGCAAAGTACCAATGCAGTAATTTAACCTGTATACAGGTGACTATGTAGGGACAATGTTGGGTGCCCACAGAAAGGGCTCCGAGTGCCACCTTTGGCACCCATGCCATAAGTTCGCCATCACTGGCATAGGGCATGGAAAAGGGGATTCTGCTTGAATATTTGCCCGTATATACTTGAGTATAAGTCGACCTGAGTATAAGTGGAGGCCCCTAATTTAACCCCCCAAAACTGGGGAAACTTACTGACTCATGTAGAGGTCCAGGGTGGGAAATGCAGCAGGGCCTGGCAGCTCCTCCTTTGTGAGCTGGGGGAGTGGTGTGTGATGTTTAAAATGACGTCTAGCCACCGAGGCAAGCGCTTGCCTCGGTGGCTAAAAGTCATTTTAAACATCACACACTGCTCCCCTGTGATGCAGAAGGGGGTCAGGAGAAGTGGTGCACGATGTTTAAAATGACTTTGAGCCACCAACCCAAGCACTTGCCCCAGTGACTAAAAGCATTGACCCGAATATAAGTCAAGGGCCCCTTTTTTCAGCTCAATTAGGGATGAAAAACTAGACTTATATTCAAATATGTACAGTATATTTGCTTCAAACTGATTTTTTTCTGGGGGGTTTTGTGTGTTTTTAAAATATATTTTTAATATATGGTATGCTTCAAAAGAGCCTTGTAGTGCAGTTGTTAAACTATTGTACTGCAGCTAAAACTGTGCTTGTGACCTGAGGTTCAATCCCTGGTAGCTAGCTCAAGGTTCTCTCAGCCTTCCATCCTTCTGAGGTCGGTAACATGAGTACACAGTTTGCTTGGGGGTAGAGGGAATGTTTAGCCTCGATAAAACAATTGTAAATTTCCTTGAAAGTGCTTTAAGCAATATGGGGTGGTATATAAGCAGAACACTTGGCTTTTTTCTTTTTCATCTATTTAGGACAGATCAAAATACAATATTCAGAACATCAATCAAAAGGGAAAGAATCTGATGTGGCATTTGTACATTCCATATCTTTCCAGCTATGTCGCTGCAATATATTAGATGCCCCCACTTTTAAAAACCCCAAATTAAGAAAATTAATAAATCCTGCTTGAGCCCTCCTCTACCCTACTCCATGCTGTTTCCTTTCCATGTTCTGAAGACTCCTCTCTACTTTGTTTTTGCAAGGATCAGAGCCTTTGTTTCAGCAAAGAAGGTTCCAGTCTTTGTCAAAACAAAGCAGAGAGGAGGGCAGTCAAGCGTTCCTGGAAAGAAATGAAAAGCAGAGGGAAGGGCAATAAAGCTCTCCTTGAAAGAAACTCCCTGCTGTTTTCTTTCCAGGAATGCTTGATTGCCCTCCCCTCTGCTTTGTTTTTGCAAGGATTGGACCTTTATTTTAGCACAAAAAGGAACTACTTAATGGGTCGCTCCAACCGCAAGCATTTTTGTGCTGAAATGAAGGCTGCAATCCTTGCAAAAACAAAGCAGAAAGGAGTCTTCAGGATATGAAAAGAAAAGGAAGCAGCAAGGTTAGTTTGTGCTCTTCCATCCAATCCCTTGGGGAAGGCTTATTTCCAACTATACGACGCCCCTTAATATTTATATCAGCAAATTTAAGGAACAAATATATAATAATATTTACTTGTGCTTGCCACAGAGCAGTGCAGCAGTAACGTAGATAAAATGTCAGTATTGATATAAAGGGTTGCAGAGTTAGGCTAACAGAAAGACAATGACAATGAATAGAGTAAAAACTCATATATTCATATATACATCAAAATATACACAGCATAACAACCAAGCATTATATACAATATAGCAAACAGACAAACAGAGTGTGGGGTAAACTGTTCTCACCATAACAGTCCCCAGTAACAAATGGCAAGCTAGTGCTTTTTATACTTATTCAGCACTCATAAGATCTGATGCAATCACTAATTAACAATCTGATGCAATCTGATCTAACCATTACAAATCATGATGTTATAATCAGTTCCACCTGCACTTCATCACTTAACATGCCTGTGATTACTAGTCTCTAACACTTGTGAATTAACATCATGACACTGCAGAATCTAACTGCCTCCATTTTACAATTCTCTTTACACATTCTGTTAAATATACATAACATATGTTTTATCAACTTTTACATATCTTGACAATTTAGTCCCATGATTTTAGAAAACAATAGTGTCTTATACATGGAAAAATACAGTAATCCAGAGGCAAGGGTAGGAGATAATTTTATTAGGCCACTAAAATCCCAAAGAAATGCTATGCTTGGCCTCAACATGAGAGCTAGAGTCGAGCAAGGAGTGTTGGATTTGAAATATGGAATCAACACGTTTTGCTTGATTTATGTGAGACTCTGTTCATTTTGAGGTCTGGCATAGACATCTAGTCATTATTTTTGGAACTCTTTTTTCCCTGCACCATCTACAGATAAGTGGTGTCTAGCCTGACGAAGACCCATATAGCTAGTATTATGTGTAAATTTTAGTGGTTTAATAGAGGCATCATCAATTTTTGCCTTTAGATTCAGAACATACAGCTTTGCCTCTTGCGTTCCTTTTGAGAAACACTTTCATCGTCTATTTATGTTACATGTTACTTGGTTCCTGACTAGTTTACACTTTCTTGACAGTAAGTAATGTTCGACACAGTGTGTCCGTTCATACCTGGTTGCAAGTGAAGGGATTAGGTTTCAGGCTTAGCCTGAATAAGAGGAAGAGTCCTGACATTTGCACTTTTCAGTTTTAAACTGATTCAAGTTCTTCATTATGTCAGCATTTGGTTAAGCCATGTTCAGTTCAAAGTCTGCATTTCTTCATGGCATCTTTTCTGGAAGAGGGCAGGAGCCCTGCAAAAATAGGTGGCGCTCAGGGCAAAAGGTGAGCAGTGTCATCGCTGTGTCTCTCACACAACCATGCATTCACACATTTCCACAGGTGCATGCTTTTTCAGACACATGCACACACAAAAAGTTACAGGATTGTCACAGCTAAGAACAATTGAGTTAATTAATTTATTATTTTATTTTAGAGTATTTTTACCCCGCCTTTCTCCTTAGAAAAGGACCCAAGGCGGCTTACAGTAATGAGGGATAATATATAGCCCAAACAATTAAGGACGCTTTTACACGACCCCTAAAATCCGAGGCAAAGGGCTCCCAGATCCGGAGCTTAAAATTGTTTTCCCACCAGCTCCGGATTTTAAAAAAAATTAAGTACGACTACGCCCACCTAAGCGCGTCCCAGCGCATTTTCCAAGTACCTGGTCTCTGAAGGTGAAATTTTTTTGATGCGGATGTAAAGCAGTGAGTGCCGGGCTCTCCTTGCCTTGTGTTTGTGGTTTGTTTGTTTTTTGCCCCCCGCCCCTTTAAGAGACTGGAAGAGACTGGAATGCTTCCCGGGGCAGCTCCCAACGGCAGAGCGGAGGTGAGCCTGCATTTTTTTCTCCCTTTTTTTCTCCCTCCCTTCACGCAGACAGGAGCAAGGGAGTGCGGAGGGGTGGGAACACAGGAAGGGTGACAAACCCCCAAGATCTCTGGTCTGAATTTAAGTTGCCAGAGGATCTTAGGTGTCATGTAAAAGCGCCCTAAGACATGTTCAAGTATTTGAGAACAAGGAATTGAGGGGCATCTTACAGCATTAATAGACAAACATTACATTAAAGCAACACGGTTATAAGTAGTCATAAACACAAAGTCTATGTGAACCCATAGATTCATATAAAATACACATGGTAGTCCATCATTCAGTTAAGTCGCCCTCTCGGTGCTTTTTTTTTCTCCCTAACGCTTGGAACCTGAACTCAGAAAATGGACTCCTTCTGTGAAGCTGAGCAATAGTTGTAGCAAAGGCATTAAGGGAACCTTAGGAGTACAAAATAAAGCCTAAGTGTTGGTAAAGGAACCAAGTCCAGGAGAGCAAGTCATGGTATGGTCAGAGAAGCCACACAGTGGAGTCTGCATCCAGCCTGCGGGCCACTGGATCTCCACCCATCATTTAAATTACGGTTACTGTAATTCAAAACCAGTATGATGTCTTCTCCAAAATAAATTCCCCTTATGTGAAATTATTGAGTTGAAATTTGATGTGGTGACATATTTTTCTTTTCTTTTTTAAAATTAAATGCTTGCATTTTTGTTTTGGCTGCTGTAGGCTGGGACATATTTACCCCAGTCATATTTGATTCATGAGCAGATGATAGTTACCGACCGTATAGAAAATGTGGATCAGCTGGGCGTCTTCATTTATCGCCTCTGTCATGGTAAAGAGACCTACAAACTGCAGCGTAAAGAGACTTTAAAAGGTACATGGGAAAAAAAACCATAATTTGTCAGTTCTATAGAGCATCTCTCTCTCTCTCTCTCTCTCTCTCTCTCTCTCTCTCTCTCTCTCTCTCTCTCTCTCTCTCTCTCTCTCTCACACACACACACACACACACACACAATGTGCCACACACGATTGTAGAAATTTCACTTCTGTTTTTATGTTGTCTTGGGACTTTGACATCCTTATAACCTAGGTTCCTGCCATTGAACTGAGATAATTATGTGAGATTATGTGAATATCCCCACATAATAGTTATATGTCTGTGAAGACTTTCCGTCATCCAGGTGAGGTTTTCTGGAAGTTAAGTCACAGAACGTTTCTGTCTATCAAGAAAAGAAGTCCAGTTGCCATGACTCAACTTCCAGACCACATAATAATTGCACAGCAGATCCTGTTGCACAGCTTTACAATGTGTTAAGACTGATGAAATTAACATCCACAGCGGTTTTCCATAAAGTAAAATATTCTGATTCCTAGTCCTGACAGTTCAGAGGTTATCCCTTTTTGTCACAGATAAACCATCGGGGATTGTTGGAGGCAGGATTGCCTTTAGTTTCCAAAAATCGCATCTGCCAGTAAAATAATCCTGCTGGGGGGGAGCTTTGGAGATCACTTTCCTCTATCGATGCCCCCACGTTCTCCATGATGAAAGAGATCTCGATGGAGCTTCCAAACTTTCAGTGGTAGTGAATCAGAAGGTACATGTAGAGATGGGCACAAAACAAAAAACAACAATGTTTCATCGTTTCGTCACAAAATGAAATGAAACACCATTTCTCCCCTCTAGGAATGAAACAATTCATCTTAGAGGAACCAAAATGGCAGAGGAGCTTCCTCAAGGTTTTCTCTGTAAGCCCCCCCCCCAAAAAAAAAATTTTTTTGGAGAGGTTTAGGGTTCAGGGGGCTGAGTTATTAAACTCCAAAGGGGGTACCCTTAGGAAAAATAATTCTAATTGAATTGGGAAGCCTCAATAGTCCCCCTGCGGGCAAGCAATTAACAGCTTGGCTTCCTTCAATTAGAATGTTTTTTTCCTAGGGGCACACCTTTTTGAGTTTAATAATTCAGCCCCCTGGCCACCAAAACTCTCCAAATTTCATGGACTTACAAGGATGAGTCCAATGAAGTTACATGGTGATTTCCATGCCGATACATGGCTGTATTTTTGAATACATGTATTTTTATGTACTTGAAAATAGGGTTTGCAGTCATGTATCAGCACCAAAATGGCAGGGGACCTTCACTGGACTCTTCCCTGTAAGCCCCCCAAATTTAGAGAAGTTTGGAGTTCAGGGGGCTAAGTTATTAAGCTCCAAAGGGGGTCCCCTAGGAAAAATAATTCTAATTGAAGGAAGCCAAGCCGCTAATCACTCGCCCGTGGGGGTTTACTGCAGTTTCCCAATTCAATTAGAATAATTTTTTTCCTTGGGGCACCCCCTTTGGAATTTAATAACTCAGCCCCCTGACTTCCATACCTCTCCAAATTTCAAGGCCATTTGGGTGTCTTTAGGATAGTGTTGGCGAACCTTTGGCACTCCAGATGTTTTGGACCACAACTCCCACAGTCCTTTATCATTGGCAATCTAGGCTTGGAATTCTGGGAGTTGTAGTCCAAAACATCTGGAGTGCCAAAGGTTTGCCACCGCTGTTCTAGGACCTCCTCTGTCATTTTGGTGCCTCTAGGACCCAGGGGAGCATTTCGTTTTGTTTCATTTTGTTTTGTTACGCAAATACTTTAAAAATTTGTTAGTAACAAAACAAAACTAGTAAAGAAAACAAAATGAAATGAAACACTATATTTCCGTTTTGTACTCATCTCTAAGTACATGTTAAAAGAGTATTTTCATGGGTAATGTATATATCTTGCTTATAAGGCAACATTACTTTTGTCTGGCTGATTTGACTAGAAGAACCCCAGTGATTTTGTTGCTACAATATAATCAGTAGGAGACCGGAGTTCCTAGAATTATGACCTATATATTAGCAGTACTATGTTTCTAACAAATAGCATTAATTATAGTTCCAGTGGACAAATGTAGGCCATATTTTTCTGGCTAAAAATCTGTTATCCTATTTCCTCTCCCTTTACAGGAATTCAGAAGCGTGAAGCTAATAACTGTCGAATAATTCGGCACTTTGAAAACAGATTTGCTGTGGAAACAATCATTTGTGAAGAATAAGAAATACTGTTGTAACAGAAGACAACCCCCCCAACAACAACAACCACTGGTCCCGCTCTTCATGTTATGTGCAGTGATATTGATTTTAAAACATTTACATTAATAGTAGAGACAAGGCTTTGTTGCTGAATCCTATAATTTTTCATCGAATGTCACGCCTTTATAATTTTTTCTTCATATTTTGAAGCACTATCCTTTTTATATTTGAATTACAGCTGTATAAAGTCTTCGTTGTTAGTGCATTATAAGAAATGGACCATGAAAAAAGGCAGGTCAGTAATACATCTTAGCTCATAGTAAAATTGGACAGGAAAGTTTTTCTGTGTTAAAATCAAAGACAAGGTGTCAAGACACACAAGATTTCTAGCAACATGTTACGTGTGACGTGGTTGATTTCAGCATATTCAGGAAACAGATTATAATGAAAGTGCAATGGGGGATTATTTTTGATTGCAGTCACATTTAAAATTGTTTTCCAGCTGACTTTCTGCTGTTACAAAATACAGCAGTGACTTCATGTTACTGAGATGTATATAAGTTATATATGTGCAACTGAAAATAAATATTACAAGCTTGTTTGTTTAAATATTTGGGGAATTTTATTTCTATAGTTTGCTCTATTATGGCAAGCTTTTCTGGGAATTTTTGAATGTAGAAGGATTCCCGTATACACTGATTTGCCATCTGTGGGTTCAGTTATCTGCAGCTGGCGAGGGGCAAGGGGCTGGCCGGTGGCCCCAGGAGTGCACAGCGCTACCACATGTGCCATCGCCACTGCTGGTGGCCAGAGGTTGGGTGCAGGAGTGCTGCAAGGGCCGGAGGTAAGGCAAGGCTGTCCCCTTCTGCTGTCACGGCTGGTCCACCCCGGAAGGAGCCGCTGAACGGGCAGGTGGAGGAGCTGGGCCACCTCCTCTCCTCACTGTCTGGTTTACGCATCCAGCCTGGCCAGCTGGGCAGAGGAGAAGAAGGAAGGCCAGCCCAGTGCCCTTGGCCCCAAGGCGCCTTCAAGACAGAAAGCCTGATCAACCCACCCACTGTGCTCTCTTGCCTGTTTGCCTGCCTGCTTTTCTGTCTGGCCAGCGATGGGGCTCTGTGTGTGCTTTGCTGTGTAGCCGGCGATGCGTTTCCCTGCTGACGCTGGTACTGGAGGCAGCATCCGGGCAAAAGCTCCATGTGTGTGTGTGTGTGTGAGAGAGAGAGAGAGAGAGAGAGAGAGGAGAGAGGATGGTATTGGGGGCTGAGGGCGCCAGGAGTTCGCCCAAGGGGCCACTACTGGGTGTGTACAGCAGCCAGCAGGGAGAGGAGGTGACCTGGCTCCACCTGCCTGCCCAGCGCCTCCTTCCCCACGGGCCGGCCGTGTCAGCGTGAGGGACTGGCCAGTGGCTTCATGGCCTGACTGCTTTTATCCCCACCCACCAACCCACCACCCCTGCTATTGCTGGAGCTGCAACCCCCTTGCCGCCACCACTTCTGTCACCCTTGGATAAGAGTGTTTTATCCGTGGGGCGCCCTGAACCGTATTGGGGGTCCTACTATAGTGAATTCTAATGGTAATAATATTGTAGGAATATAAAAGACCCCAAACAGTGTAAGTATCATATGAACCTAGCGTGTAAGAAGTACTATGAATTAGGCATTTCTAAAAAGGCTATGCAGAATTGTATTACATTTTGTTGTTGTTTCTTCTGCCATGTGGTTGTTTATACCAATACCTTTTCCTGTAATGAAAAAGGCACATTGTGAAGCACAGTGTCCCAGACAGTATTTTTAAAAATACCTGAGAGGTAAAGCTGGTGATAGTTGGAAACTTATTTACAGGGACTCTAATCTTGAGGAGCCCCATTAAATTGTACTGTATTGGAATTGCAGCTCTTTATCAATTCAGTAATTTATTCAGTGGTCTGTTCTTGCAGAGTTGAGGAACTAAGTTTGATCAAGATGTCCATATATCCCACTCTTCAGACAATTACAGTTCAGGACACTGAGGTATGGACCCCATAATAAAACCTGGGCCACTTTCAAGTGATATGGCCACACTTTTCAGGAAAGTATGCTTTATGCTGTGATACTGAATGACATCCCGCTTAGAATTTTTCTCTATATGCAGTGGAACTGTGGTATAGCAAAAAAAGATCACAAAGAATTAGGAACTGGGGCTGTGAATTCCATGCTAAGCTTTCAGAAACCTCAAAGGACTGCCCCAATTCAGAAGCTTGTCCTCTACGTATTAAATCACATTTTTGTAGGATAATGGAAATGGAATGGCCTTATAAGGCCATTGGGTTTAAACATCTTGCTTCCATGGTTGGTCTGCTGTAACAGGAAGTTTTTCCTGATATTCAACTAAACTCTGGCTTTTTTATCGTATTCCTATACTCTAGGATGACTGAGAACGTGCCACTCCTGTATATGACAATCTTTCAGATCTTTGAAGAGTGTTCTCATGTTTCCCCATAGTCTTCTTTTCTCAATATTTATTTATTTATTTATTATTTATTTATCTATTTATTTATCTATTTATTGGATTTTTATACTGCCCATCTGGCAGTGAGGCCACTCTGGGTGGTTAACAATAATCAATACAATACAATACAGAAAGAAAACCAAACAAACATATAACTCATACAATAATGTAAAATCAGCATAAAATGCAATAAATTTAATAAAAATAAAATTAAACAACATAAAATAACAGAAATTCCATAAAACTGTAATGTTATTGGCAGGCAAATCAGCTAAAAACATGTTTTAGTGGGTGGACACTATAATTATGTTACGTTTGAGGAAAGGCCTGCTTAAAAAAATCAGGTTTTCTATAGTTTTTTAAAAACAGCCAAGGAAGGGGCCAGGCAGGTGGAAAATTATTCCACAGGCGAGGGGCAATGGCAGAAAAGGCCCTATTTCTGTTTTTTTTTCCTTTCAGGCCTCTTGCGGTGTCAATTGCCTCAAACGCCTAGCCTGGGAAGATCAGGTATTATGGGCAGTTTTCAATGGGAGAAAGCACTCTGAAAAAGTAGCAAGGTCCCAAACCGTTTAGGGATTTGTATGTCATAGTTAAAACCTTGAAGTCGATGCAGAACCAAAATGGGAGCCAGTGCAGGGCTGTCAGCGCTGGGGATATATGGTCGTATTTTCTAGTCCCAGTCAGCAATCTGGCCGCTGGATTCTGGATCAGTTGGAGTTTCGCATCCGCCTCAAGGGCAGCCCCATGTAGAGAGCGTTGCAATAGTCCAGTCTCAAGACTACCAATGCATGGACTAGCATGGTGAGAGCTCCTGTGTCCAGATAGGGGCGCAGCTGAGCAATCCGCCGCAGATGGTAATGGGTGGAACGGACCACCGCTACCTGAGATTCCATAGATGGCACCCGGTCCAAGAGAACACCCAAGCTGCACACCTCATTCTGAGCAGGGAGAATCACGGCCCCAAATGAGAGGGACTTCCCCAACCTGCTAACAGTAGGAGCCCCCACCCACAAGACTTCCGTCTTGTGTGGGTTCATCCTCAGTCTGTTTGCCCTCATCCATCCCAGAAAGGCATCCAGGCAGCGCTCAAGGGACAGAACAGCATCCACTGCAGAAGATGGAAAGGAGAGAGAGAGCTGGGTGTCATCAGCGTACTGATTACATGAAGCTCCAAATCTGCTGATGACCCCTCCCAGCGGCCCCACAGAGACTTTAAGTAACATTGGCGAGGTGATCAACCCCTGTGGAGCCCCACATTTGAGGGTCCACAAGGTGGACTGCATCTCACCAATCTCCACTCTGTGGACGGTGCCAAGGCAGCACTCTCAAGGCTAAACATGCTAAATCAGTGGTGGCCAAACTATGGTCTTCCAGATGTTTTGGACCACAACTCCCACAATCCTTTGCCACTGGCAATACAATATTGGAATTCTGGAAGTTGTGGTCCAAAACATCTGGAGGGCCAAAGTTTGGCCACCACTGTGCTACGTTCTCTTGGTCTTTCCTCATGGGACTTGGCTTCCAGGCTCCTGATCATCCTTGTTGTCCCCTCTCTGAACTTGCTCGCTTGTCAGCATCCTTCTTAAAGCGCAGAAGCCAGAATTGGACACATCATTCAAGATGAGGCCTAAACAATGCTCAATAGAGAGGAAGCAGTACTTCACAGGATCTGGAGACTGCAGTGATCAGCTGCTACATTAAAAATCACCTACCTAATATTGTCTAATTCCCCCTTGTGCTGCCAGAACAGCTTTGCATCAAGGCAAGACGTCCAAATGTGTTGTATTGTATCTGGCACCAAGACTTTAGCAGTAAATATTTAACTCCTGTAAGTTGTGCAATGGGGTTTCCAGCATATTCAATCGAATGCCCAATTGGATTGAGATCTGGGGAATTTGGATGCCAAGGCAGCACCTTGAACTTGTTATGTTCCTCCAACCATTCCTGAAGAATTTTTGCAGGTTGGCAGGGTACATTATCCTGCTGAAGGAGACAGCTGCTGGCCGCTATGGCCATGGAATGTATGTGATCTGCAACTACCTCTAGGTAGGTGATACGTGTCAAAGACACATCCACATGAAATCCAGAACCCAAAGTTTTCCAGCAGAGCATAATACTGCATCTCTCAGTCTGCCTCCTTCCCATAGTGCATCCAGCTGCCATTTCTTTATGTATTTGTATATGTATCTCTTTATGACAGCATTTATTTGTTTTAGGTATAGATCCATTGTTGTAAGATGCCCAGAGTTGCCATGTGGCTGGATAGGTGGATTATAAATATAATAAATAAACAAAATAAATTAGCAAAACCTCATGGCAATTTGTTGCTAGTCAGAAAGTCAGCATAGACATTTGCTGTCTTGCATCAGTTATATGTCTTGGTATGCAACAGTAAATACCTATGTGGATTTACTGTACTGTAATTTGTTGTAGTTTTACCAGTAAAATGTATGCTGCTGGACTTACTCTAGTGTAGTTTTTCAACTGGATTAGAGGACCATTAAAACAAATTTAACTTTAAGACAAGAAAGAGCATTTTTAAAAAGTCTATAAAAAGCAAACTGCAGTATCTCCTGATAGATTTCTCTATTATCCACTCAAATTGAAAAGTGTTTTCATCCATGCTGTTTTATTTTGGGGTAGTTAAAAGCTTACAGCAAGCTTAATTTCTATTAATGTCTGTGTCACTATTAACATTTGAGGGAATACTTCTATCTTTTTAACCTTGTTTTCTGGAGTCATGTATTAATGAATAATGTGCACAATACTAGCCAGTTGAAATTTATCTACAAAGGGAGTTTTCTACCACAGACATCTAGTATAATGGGTAAACGGACAGTTTGTAGCAGAGGAACATCTTAGGTTTTTACTGAATTTAAACTGTTTTTCAACGTTTTGCGGGATTGTGGTTCCTTTAATGTTCTCTTCATTCTTTGCACCAAGTTTCTATTCCAAGGGGGGTTCCTTAACCTGACAGTGTGCAAATGGACTTCTCTTCCTCTTGACTCTTTTCCGGATTACCTCAGCTTCCTCCCCGTCTCGCCGATAAATGCAGAATCACCCCCCTACACAACCTGTAAAATGGGCAAATTTATAAATTATAGAAGTGGTGCTAATCTGTGCAAGATTATCAGATAAAGCGGGGGAAAAGATGCAAACCTTGCGGCACCTTAAAAGTTCTGTTTCAATGTGAGCTTTCGTGGACAAGTGCACTTCTTCAGACAAGAAGGATAAAATTCCCCCAACTCTGGAATGCCCTCCCTATGGAGATCCGCCTGGCACCAACACTTTTGGCTTTTCGGCGCCAGGCAAAGACCTTCCTGTTTGGCCAGCATTTTAAGTAGATTACTCAGTTGGACACATGAGCAGCAGAGCTGTATAATCTATAATTGGTATTGTATGTTGTTTTAATTGTATTGTATTTTATAGTTTTAATAATTTTATTGTTTTATAGTTTTTAATACTTGTTGTATGCTGCCGAGACCTCTTGGTAGTGTGGCGGCTAAAAAATCTTGTTATAAATAAATAAATAAATAAATAAATAAATAAATAAATAAATAAAAAAATTCAGAGGTAAAGGTAAAGGTTTCGTGATGCTCATTTGCGTTTCCAAGCCAAAGAGCCAGTGTGCAAGTCCGTGGCCATATGGCCGGCATGGCTGAACGCATTTCTTTCTGCGCATGGAACACTGTTTTACCTTCCTTCTTTTTACAGTGGTCCCTATTTATCTACTTGCATTTACAACATGCTTTCGAACTGCCAGGCTGGCAGGAGCTGGGGTTAACAGCAGGAGCTCTCCGCTGCGTGGCACCCGGGATTCGAACCGCCCAGCTGCCGGCTTTGCTGCCAGAGACATCCTTTTAAACTTCCAGGAAGAACGCGATTTGCTCTTCATCCCATTGCTCTCTTAGGCGATGACATCGCCTTTGCTGTGAAAACTCAGTCGCAAGAGGGAAAGTTGGGACTTCATGCTTGGATTTAATTAAATTAATTTATTAATGTAGCACTTCTGTTAACCGCACTGACTTTCCCACGGGAACTCTGGGCAGTGAACAAACATATACAGTGGACCCTTGTATAACAAACAGCTTGTATAACATAAAATTTGTACAACATAAAAATTCCGGAGATAGGGGAAATTTGCTTAACATAATCACCTATGGGGAAAATCTGTACAACATAAAAATGGGATTACTCCATTTTCAATGCATTCCTATGAGAATCTGTATAAAGGAAAATTTTCTTAATATAACTTCATTTGGAACGAATTAATTCCTTTATACAAGGTACCACTGTACACAACACATAACACACAACCACACACAGAGAAAAACCAGCAAAGAAAAAAACAAATAAAATCATCAGAATATAACTATAATGGCACCCGGGATTCCAATGGTTGAGCTGTCCACTTTGCAGCCAATATTTCAGAGACATCCTTCTCAACTTCCAGGAAGAACGACATTTGCTCTTCATCCCTTTGCTCTCTTGAGGTGATGGCATCTCCTTTGCTGTGAAAAACTCAGTCTCAAGAGGGAAAGTTGGAACTTGACGCTTGGATTTACTTATTTATTTATTTATTTAGCACTTATATTACCCGCGCCGACAAACATAGACTGTTACACACAAAAAAGCGAGAAAATACAAAACCAACAAAGGAAAAAAACAAATAAAATCATCAGCCTATAAATATAAACAACAATAGATATACACAAATAGAACAGTACGAAACAGGATAATAAACGTGCTTCCTGGGAACGTATCTGTAGATGCCCCGCTCTGGGCCGCTGCTTCCCCGCCCGCCAGCGCCGCCCCGCTGCCCGCTGCCCACCGCGCCGCCCCGCCGCGCCAGCTGTCCTGAGCAGGAAGTGACGTAAACTATGGGCGTGAAGCCTTTTTTTCCCGCGGTTTGAAAGAGAGGGGAGGGGGGGGAGGAGCGGCCAAGCTGGGTCGCCGGTGGGTTTCTTCCCCCCCCCTTTTTTTTTTGTTGCTGGCGCTTCGTCGAATTGAAGGGTCAGAAACGTCTCCTGGGGCGGTGGGAGGCGGCCAACATGGCGCCGGCCAGGGCCCTGAAGAAAATGGAAGCCGCCCCGGCGGGCCAGAGCGAAGGTGGCTCGTGCCCGGCAGGTGACGACGCTCAAAGCGCCGCCAAACCGCCGCCAGCTTCGGACAGGTGAGAGGAGAGGGCGGTGGGTTGGGCGTTTGGGTTGTGGGGGCCTCGTCCGGGTCTTGGGCTCCGGAGGGTCAGGTGGAAGGAGGGAGGGAGGGAGGGAGCGGCAGGAGGCGGTCCTGACGAGCAGGGGGTCCCGGAGGAGGAGGTGGTGGTGGTGGTGGGGTCGGCTTGACACTGATCCGGCTCGGCCCGCCGTCTCTGGGGAAGGTGGGCTTGCTTGTCTGTCCCCACCCACCCCCCCCCCTAGGCTGACGAAGGGGGTGGGAACAAAACACCTTAAATGTTCCTTTTATCAGGCGATATTTCCAACACACTCCATATAGTATGGTTTGTTATGTATTGATCTAGCCCTAAGGCTATTCTGGGTGGTTTACAACCTAGAATAGCATCACAAAGTAACAAAGTGACATACTTTTTAAAAAAACCCCAAAAATACAAATAACGTAATATAAGCAAAATATTATTAAATTAAATATTAAATATTGAAATATTAAATATTAGTACGTTATTAATATAAGCAAATATTATTTGTCTTTTACCCAGTGCATGATGAGGTGACATGTCATAATACTCCAGATTTTGTGTTGAGTTTAACACCCTTGAAATCGATTTGAAAATACCCACGGGTATGATGTACAGCTAAGCACATCTTGTTCCTTTTTGCCTGCTTTCTTCTTTCAAGTAATCAGCCCAGGGGCACTGAAATCTTCCTTTGGCATACAGTACAGTTCATGGTGGAATGGGAGCGTTGCCCTGAATCACAGATGGAGCTCTTAACCTGAGCATAGCTTCTGGAACTCCTATCTGGATTTTAAAATATTCTTTTGTACGTGTGAAGCTGGAAGATGTTGTCTTTTTCAACTGTCCTCCAAGTACTGTAAAGCATTTCTTTGTAGCTTAGGGCAGTGATGGCAAACCTATGGCACGGGTGCCAGAGGTGGCACTCGGAGCCCTTTCTGTGGGCACCCGACATCGCCCCTTCATAGCCACCTCTATACAGGTTAAATTACTGTATTGGTACTTTGCAAAAAAATTAGTGGGTTTTGAATTGCAGTTTGGGCACTCGGTCTCTAAAAGGTTCGCCATCACTGGCTTAGAGGGTCTGTCAAATGTCCAGAAACTCTGCCTTCTCTGTGCATGCTGGCATGTCAGTTCCCCACAGTGCACATACTTTATGGGGATGGAAGCAGGCTTGCCATTATTTTTCACTTTGCCTGTTTGAGTGCAAGCCATCATTAGCCACCCTGTGTTGTCAGTCTTTGATAATGATTGATGATTGATGTCATTCCATCAGAAACCCATTACAAATGATCTTCTGTGACCCTATCCCATGCAGCTTGGGTCTTTACGCACCTACAAAATGTAAATGTGTGAGAGAGAATTCAGTATAATATTGCGCTATCAAAGAAGCATAATACTATACACTTGATAGAAAAAGTATTAAGTGATTTTACTGCAAGTCTTGCTTGTTCATGACAGAGCTGACCAGCATTGAAAAAGGACAAATAAGCTGGGTTGATTTGTCTTGGAGCCATACTTTCTTCCCTGGGTATTTATCAACACAAACTTCTTATTGCAGAGCAATATCCTGGCTACTTAGTTGTTCCTGCTGAAATTATCTGTTGTTTATCACTGCAAATTGTGAATTGGATTTAAATCAAAGTTTTAAAATCATTATTTAAACCATACTCAGAAAGGTTTAATCATGTATTTTATTTTACCTGAAAAAGTACATTCTTCCTTGCTCTAATCTTAACACATATTTCCCTAGTTTTCCACAGTCTTCTTGCCCAGATTTACCCAACCTCCAATAAGTCTTTGTTTTTGGGTACCTAAGAGATACGGGCTTAAATTTGTCTATGAAGAATTCCAGGAATAATAGCTGCAGCTGCATTTCTAAAGAGTTCAGTAAAGTATTGAAAGTAATCACAGAGATTTTATTTTCCATATTGAGAGAGAAAGAGAGAAGCAGCATCAGGGATAATGTGAATCAGAGGTAGAGAATAGGACTGACCAGGTCTGTTATTTTTCATTTTCATTTATTGATTTTAGTAAGTATATACTGTTCAGTATTTCTAGAAATACAAACCCAGTTGGAGAATTGCAATATTCTCTCTTGATATCCTAGGCCAACAGAAAAAAATATGACAGAACCTTATATGATTAAATCCTTCTGAGTAGTGATTAATTCATGATTTAAACCATTTTGAGTTTCATTCAGCATATCATGTGCAGTGATCTTCTAGAGATGGTTTCAGGAGGAATGTAGACTCTCAGAGATCATTGTCCTAGATTCTCTCATCAGGTCAGAATCTATACAGGAGTGCATGGAATCCAACAAAATTGAGAACCTAATCCAGGAGCAAAATGGTTAGATATTTTTTTGATTTATTCTGGTGTAATACAGGTGGTGTAACTTTTGGAGGTGAATTACCATATTTTTCCATCTATAAGACCACCTTTTATTAGATGCGCCCTACTTTTTAGACTCCCAAATAATTAAAATTAATAAATCCTCCTTGAGGTTTCCTCCACCCCCACCTCCGTTACCTTTAATTTCCCCATTCTAAACACTCCTCTCAGCTTTGGTGAGTTATTTTTTTTTGGGGGGGGGGCAGGATCAGGCTACTTGAGTAGCCCATTAAGAGCAGCCTTTTCACAGGTGTGGCTTTTCTTTCTGGAGGGCACTTCCTAACTTGCCAAAGCCCAGAGGAGTGTTTAAAAAGGGGAAATGGAAGAAAACAGTGGGGGTGGAGAACTCAAGGAAAGAATAGAATAGAGTTTTTATTGTCATCATGCAATTGCAAGATATGCACAACGAAATTAGAGTGCTGTTCCACAACACACTCTAAACAGGGAACCATACAAAACACATAAAACACCATACAAGATATTAAAAACTCTTAAAATTGCTTGCAAAATTTAAAACACTACTTAAAAACTGGTTAGGATGTTGCTAAAACTGTCGCGTTTAACTTGGATACTGCTCTGGGATAAAAACTGTTCTTTAGTCTATTTTTCCTTGACCTAAGAGTCCTATATCTCCTGCCAGAGGGCAACAGTTCAAAAAATTGGTGGCCAGGATGCGAAGGGTCTCTCAGAATTCTAGATGTCTTCCTCAAGCATCTGGAGTTGTATAGTTCTTCCAAAGGAGGAATTGGACAGCCCACTATCCTCTCAGCAGTGTTTATAACCCTCTGGAGTGCCCTTCTACTGGCGAACCAGACACAGAGGCAGTAAGTGATAGTGCTTTCTATAAAGCCCCGGTAGAAGGTTACCAACAGTTTCTTGGACAGTTGTTCCCTCCTGAGAAGTCTCAGAAGATAGAATCTCTGTTGGGCCTTCTTAACCAGTGCTTCATTGTTGGCACTCCAGGTCAAATCCTCCTGTAGAATGACTCCTAAGAACCTACTGTCCATCACCCGCTCTACACAGACTCCATCAATAATCAAGGGCTGAGTGTCTGGTTTCCTTTTTCAGTAGTCCACTATAAGCTCTTTGGTCTTATTGATATTTATTATTTATTTGCCGATCATGCAAAAAACAAACCACAGAGGGAAAAAGCAAGGTGAGTTTGGGTTCTCCTCCACCCACCTACCCCAAAAGGCTTTCTTTCGTGTATACCATGCCCCTTAATTTTTGGCGTCATGATTTTATAAAAAAGTAGCATGGTAAACCCAGAAAAATCTTTCATGGTGTAAAATGCAGGTGCAGTGTACAACTTGCATTTCCCCCCTAGAATAGAATACTGTAGGTGAAAAGTTATAGTACAGTGTGCTAAAGGAGCTGTAATACTGTACTACATTCTAGAATGCAGAATGAATTATGTGATTTTTATGAATGTTATGCTTTTTTGGACAGATTTCAGTTTGCTGAATCAGACTTTGTGGCCCTGTGTGATGCTTTACGAGTGACAGACAGCATAAGAGTGGCAGCTTGGAAATCCTATGAAAAAGTGTTAATGGAAAGATCTGTAGTGAGTATATGGCTTCCTTTCCATTTATGTTAGCTTGAGCTCAACATATTACACTGTTAGTAAAAAGAATAAGACAGTAGGCAAAAGCCAACTTTGTGCAAGTAAAAGTCATCTAACTCTCCAATTATTGTTGCATGGGACTGCAGCAGTATGAATTCTGCAGCAGAGAAAATCAACATTCCACAAGACAATTCTATAAATGGGGTAACCCCCAAAACAAAGATATGAAGTACAATTGAGTATAATAGAAATTCTGATTTCAGTGGATGTAGCATGTTTAGCAAAATCTAAGACCTGCAGCTCTGGTAAAATATTATTACTGTACAAGACTGCAGTGATGTTATTGTGTGGCAGAGCAGATCAATATACTACAGTTCTAAAAATGGGGGTAGTCCAAACAAACCTTTCAAACTGGACTTTGGACCAGCATCAGTTTTGGCATAGATGCAGGTACTCCATCCTATTGAATATGTTCAGTTTGTCTAACAAGAGAATTAATATTTTTTGTTTCATCATAATACTGCAATTAACTACAATAGGACTGCGGTATCCACCGGGAATCTGTTCCGGGACCCCCTGCAGATAGCAAAAGCTGTGGATAAGACCTGACACTCTTATCTGAGGATAATAATGGGAATTGGGGTGCTGGGGCAAAAAATTTGCCCCCAGTACCCTCCAAATGTTATTCCTTCATCGAGTAGGGGGTTGGAATCAATGACCTTATACACTCCTTCCAACTTCACTATCCTATGATTCTGTGATAATAAGCCTGAACATTTTATTGACCCAGAGTAAGCAAGAATAGCAGAAGCTTGGAATCAACTTATAACAGGCTTAAATTACAGAAGACAAAACATTTTTTTTAAATTCCAAAGCCCCTTGACATTGATGGCTTCCCTGGATAATTTATAGCTATTGAGTGAAATCCTTATTCCATATATAAACTGAATGGTGGGGATGGTGGTGAGGTGCCATGGATGTTAGAACATATGGTCACAACACCAAGACTGTTCAGTGGAAACATTGAACTAGAAGCTTGCTGTCCTCTAGTTCTTTTAACAAAAATTTAAAACACTATTTTTGCAAAACATCTTAATTCAAAACAAAATACGCTTATATCAATTGATTGGGCTAGCTTTCTGACAAACAGGCAAATTTCAGATTCAATCAGAATGTGACATACTGTATAGGAAGAGATAATTGCAGTAAAGATACATTAAGAATTGCGATCCAAGTTGACCAATGGAATTATAGAATATGGACATCACTGCACTTCAACATTGTACTGTATAAGCAAAACTAAAGGAAGCTACTTATAAAACTAGTTACTGCTGGCACTGGAAGGCTACTGAACTTTCATATATCAACAATGATTATGTACCACAGTGTTGGAGATGGTATAGGTTGGGAACCCTCTTGTGTCTGTAATTTACTTATATATTGAGGCAGATTATTGAGCACTGATACATAGCACTTTAAACCAAAATGCTAACTATATTTGGTGGAGCACTACTTCTGCTTTCATTATTCACTGAAATAAATGGAAAGTTCCTTTACAGAGATTTTACAGTTTTATTGGTTTCAGTGGCTGCATCGGAAGTTGATTGAAATTGAAAACATGTAAGCTTGTTATGGAATTATGGATTAACAGTGTGGTGGCATTGATGGAAAGAATAGTGCAGAGACTTTGATGAACACAACATAAAAGAAGGGCAAAGTTAACACTAGTATTTTATTGCATACATAAAGAACCCAAATCTGTTGACTGGATTTCTAGAGAGTCAAATATAATTTTGGAACAACCTCTACCTTAAAATTGAGACAATTCTGTTTATTGATAATCCAGTATATCTACAAATGTGACAAATAAATGAATTCTTGCTAGCTGTTAATTATACCTGTGTGGCAGCAGTTAAACCCTTATTTCTACTGACACCCAAGAGCCTCTACCTTCCACCCATTTCTGTTATCCATCAGACACCCTCCCCCATTACTGTTATCCCTCAAACCTCCCCATTATTTGTACTCCATAGCTGATATAACTAGATCCTGTAAGTCCCCTGGTTTTGTTACTACTAATATAATCATTTTAAAATATTCTGAAGTTTTAGAAAGGCACTTAGGTGCATGCCTCGATATTCTTATTGTATAAAATAATCATGTTAGTTTTAAACCTTTTGTATTCACTAGTTCCTTGAGTTTGGAGAAAAAGTGATTCTATTCTGTGGCCCACTTTGGATTCTCAATGGATAGGCATGGGACCACCAAAGCTGATATTGAAGAAATTGTGGTAGTGTCTTATATAGCTTGCAAACCTCTTTTGTAAAACCAAAGCATTCCTTAAGTACAAGCAGAATAATTTTTTTTACCTAGAAAAGAGAGCAAGAACATTTTAATCTGAAGTTGCCTGCTGTTTCGCTTATAATTAACAAGTCATTTGTAATGACTATATAGATAAACGTCAACTGTTCTGTTTCTTATTTCTAGTATCTGTTGCAGTTATTTTGTTCTTTCTTCTAGGAGGACCATAGTAAAGAATTGTGTGGGATCTGTATATTTTCAGCAGCAGTAGATTTGGACAAGGTGACTTTCACATTTACAGAGCTTCTGAAATGTCTAAGTATTAGGTACGCTTATTATTTTAACTGAGATGTTTACTATTAAATACATATGCAATGATAATAATAGTAACAATAGATACATGTAAAGATTGTAGGAGATTTGGTTTCTGATTATTGTGAATAGGCCTCTTACTATTGTTTATTGTATAGTTATGCTTTAAGGGATATGTAATTAGGTACTGGGATGGATTTGCTCATTTGTTCGATATTTTGGAATGCCTAGAATCTGGAGTGCTCTCCACAGGATTTTATAACTTTGAAGGTATTGAAATCACTGCACTTGCTGAGGCCTCCAACCTAAGAGTGATTTAGTTTATCTGTCCCTATTTTAAAATATGCTTCATTGCATGGAGACCTTCTTCATGGTCTCTGTGAATGCACACAATGGGCTTTGATTTGTGCTTGTGCAGAGCCACTAGGAATTGTTCAGAGATTTAGCATGTGTTTGCCAGGACCTCCTTCCACGGCATGCCTCAGTTCCCCCACCCTTTTTTTGCCACCAAAGAGCTCCATTTGCCTTCTTAAAAAAATACAGTATTTTCCCCTGTATAAGACTATGTTTTTGTCTTAAATTGTTAGACTAAAAATTGAGGGTTGTCTTCTACACAGAGGTAAGCCAAGGAGAGAACCATGCTGTTGCAAAACTCTAATTTGGGGTTGGAAAAGTAAGGGACGTCTTATAGACTGAAAAATACGGTACAGTCTTCTAATTTCTGTGTTGTTGTTTCTGGACCTACATCCATGAGAAAAAAAAATCTCTGTTCCCTTGAGTTATTCCCCTGTCAGACACGCACCCTGGCTGCTGTTTTGTGGCTGCTTTGGGACCCCCTCAAATGGTGCTTCTATCAGATAGGCATTCTTAGTGCTTCTTCTATCTAGGTAAAACCCATCAGCTGGGCTCCTGTAAAGCATGCAAAAATTTAATCAAACTGGCATTGAAACATTGACTGCAATGGTTGCAATCCGACCTTTGACAGAAATATTTATAGCCTCAGATTCTGGAGCCTAGACAGACACCGCAGCATGAATCCACACTGTTGCCCCCAGGCCCCAGCATCAAGAACACCATCTTTTTAAACCAAAGCCCAAATCAGTACCCAATTCTTGACATCAAAATCTACATTGAGTACTTTGCCTTTGGCATCAACGTCAGAGCCTGCTCTGACTCCTCAGACGTCCTCGGTTTTGGATGACCTGAGGAAGAAGAAAACTTCCTTGACTCACACCAGTAAGCCTAAGAAGCTTCTGGCCTTACAACCACTGAGTAATGGTGCGTTCATCCTCTCCTCCTCCTTTTAGTATATCCAGAATATTTTTATCAGTTCTTCTGATAAGAGCCTCGTTGCCCAGTGGTTAAATGCCTGTAAAACTGTCCTCACGACCTGGGGTTCCATCCCTGGTAGCCGGCTCATGGTTGACTCAGCCTTCCATCCTTCCGAGGTCAGTAGATTGAGTATCCAGCTTGCTGGGGCAGGGGGCAATGTGTAGCCTGCATAATTAAACTAAAACCACCCAGAGACTACTTGAAGTGGTATGGGGCGGTATATAAGCAGAACACTTTATCCAGAGGCTCCTGTCTCTTCTCACACTATCTTCAAATGGTAACTATGAACTGTCATATATGCCTTTGCCAGACACCCCTAAGGCACACTTCACCAAGGCTGTGGCTGCAACCAGTGCTTTCCTAACTGGTGTAGACCTGATTGAGATATGCAGATAATGTGGTCCACTCCCTCCAGATTCACCAGTCATTACAGACTAGAGATTCAAGCCAGGTCTGATGCCTCATTTGGTCGAGCTGTCCTGTCTTGTTTCTTCCTATGATGTCCCACCATTGAGTAAGTCAACCTGCTAGTCACCTATTGTGTGCATTCCCAGAGACCACAAAGAAGAAAATTAGGCAGTCTACATGTAACTCTGGTTCTTCGAGTGGTCATCTGTGAATTCACACTTCCCTCCTGCCCACCCCTCGTCTGTCATGTATATTTTATCTTTCTGACAGCGGCAGACTTGCTGTGGGAAATGAGGCGTGCCACAATGTGGCCACGCCATGCGCACAGGGAAGGAGGTCCTGGAGAACATGTGCTAAAGCTCCGGAAGAATACAGGAGATTGCACATGAGCAGATCAAGACCCATTGTGCAAATTCACAGATGACCAATCAGAGAGCCAACGTTACCAAAAAAAATGGTTGATTTCAGTATTACATGATCAGCTATGTTGAATGCTTGTTAAAAAGTATATGCCAGTGGTTCCAAACCTTGCATTACCCGGTGTTCTTGGACTGCAGCTCCCAGAAATTCTGGCCAGTACAACTAGTAGATATACAGATACATAGATAGATAGATATAAGTACAATTAATTAATACAATATAGTACAGGATAAACACATATAATTCATATAATAAAATAAAAAACATAAATACAGTACATTTCATGAAAATAAAATTAAAATGACATAAAATTTTATTTGTAGTTACTTCAACCAATCAAAAACCTTTAATGGCATAAATAAAACACATATACAAAATACATTCAGCAGCACCTAATTTAGGTTTTCTAGCAATAACCAAGGCAATAATTGCAACTGACAGTCAAACATAGCTCAGAGTGGGATTATTGATACAGACTGTGGTGTTTCAACATGGTTCATTATGTATACCATAAAACCTGCCACTTTCTTCACCCTGTCTTCCACTAGATCATTTAACATGAATCACATTATTTCTACATCTTCAGATCGTACATAAAATTAACATAATAGTACTTAGAATACTCAACAGCCACACTGAGCACATGGTATAAAAATTATAATCAGAATATCAGACCCTGCAGCCAGATGCCTAAACCCCTGAGCTGTGCAGCATGGCAAAATGAATTTACACCATGCAGAAATGTGGTCATTAACATAGATAAGAAACTAACTTTCATATACTTCAGTGTGATAGAGCTAACCTCCATTTTTGAAATCACATCTCTATTTGATGTCTCCTGCCTGAAATGATTGGCCACAAAAAACTACACAGAATTGTGGATTCATGGGTGTACTAAATAGTAATAAATTCTTGGGTGTACTAAATAATAATAAATGCAGTAACAGATGATGCAGTAATTTTGCTGCATCTGTTGAATTGTTTGATTTTTTTCCAAGTGTTAGATTCAAAAATATTTTCTTGCTCTTATGTTTCTTCACAGTGTGTGCAAATTTGTGTACTTGGTTAAACAAATGGATGTCAACATGGACATGCTTAGTGCCAAAGTGGATAGTACTACTTCACGTTTGAAGAAAAAATATGATGTGCTGTTGGCACTATACCAAAAGTTTGAAAGGTAAAATGTTTATTTTTTATTTGCAGCTTAATGTTTGTTATTTTTAAAAGAAAAATTCTGCTTCTTATACTAAAACTTAAGAAACCCTGGTTTGAAAAACTGTTCTCTGTTTTGAGCCGCTTTGGGTCCTTTTGAGGAGAAAGTGGGGTAAAAATATTTGACACACTTGATCTTAGTCAAACAATAAAATATTTTAAGTAAATCAACAATCTTTTGTCAAAAGACTACAACTTCAACCCTAAATACTAGGGAATAAATTTCATTGATTTCAGTGGTAGTTGTTACTGATTATACATGTCGTATTTTTCTATGTATAAGAAGCCCCGATGTATAAGACGACTGTTTTCAGAGACAAGGTATGGGCAGTTCCCCAACCGCGTGGTTCTCTCCTCAGCTTAGTTCCGTTTATAAGATGACCCTCAATTTTTAGTCTAATGATTTTAGACAAGAATATAGTCTTATGCAAATTATGCATGGAAAAATATGGTATATATGCTTGTATTGCATGGTATTTCTGTCTTCACATTTTTTCATTAACAATTTCTTGAAATTTAAAATGGATTTACTATAAGACTACATAACAGCACAAATGTTATAAAGCTGGTACAGAAAAAAATGATTCTGTAATAATAGAACCCAGCATGAATCTGTCAAGAACCATCCTGCCAGGCTAATATGACCTCATTTTTAATCATGTAATTTCGCTGGTAGACAGTGTCAATGCCTGACATAACAGGATAAAACCCGTTTACCCTTGCACAACAGGTATAAACTCTATAGTACATGGCATACATCTCATGACCCTGAATGGTCAGTAGATAGTATGGTGCCATGTTAGGATGTTGTAGAATGTCTAGGCTTGCAGCAATTCCTTCTGGCAAGATTGCAGGCCAGTGGGGCATGGACTCTTCAAATACAGTACTATTGAAGATTTGAAAATGTTCATAGAATGACAGTGATCATGGTAGTCATTCTACAAGTTTTGGGATAAAGTGTGGTCATGACCAGCAGGTTCGCAGTCTTCCTGAATGTGCCCACTTCTGTTCTGTCTGGCTTCTTGATACGGAAACTTGCTACCTATCATTGAGAAGAATTATTACCTGGTGGATTCTGTCAGAAGATTTAAGGGGGCAGCAAATATAGTAATAATAATATATACTTGTGCCTGACACAAAACAGTGCAGCAGTAACGTAGATAAAATGTTAGTATTGATATAAAGGATTTGCAGAGTTAGTCTATCAGAAAGACAATGACAATGAATAGAGTAAAAACTCATATATTCATATTTACATCAAAATATACACAATATAACAACCAAGCAGTATATACAATATAGCAAACAGACAAACAGAGTGTAGGGTAAACTGTTCTCACCATAACAGTCCCCAAGTTACAAATGACAAGCTAGTGCCTTATATACTTATTCAGCACTCATAAGATCTGATGCAATCTGATCTATCTATTACAAATCATGATGTTACAATCAGTTCCACCTGCACTTCATCACTTAACATGCCTGTGATTACTAGTCTCTAACACTTGTGGATTACATCATGACACTGCAGAATCTAACTGCCTCCATTTTACAATTCACTTTACACATTCTGTTAAATATACATAACATATGTTTTGTCAACTTTTACATATCTTGACAGATTCTTCTTTTTTCTTCTTTTTCTTAGTGATTGTCCCACTTGGTGGTGGGGTTCACTATTCTTCTTTTGGCCTTCCATTTGGCACGATCATGGGATAGGACTGGGTGAACCTAGAACAACAATGTCATTTGTCAAGGGAGTTCATCCAGCACTGTTTTGGTTGTTCCCTCGGTCAGGATCTGCTTACCTCCACGGTGAGACTCTTTTCGGCCAGAGTTTCCTCATTAGTATGCAGGACATGTCCAAACCAATGTAGTCGGGCTTCACGCATCTTTTCAGCTTTTGGTTGCAATGCCGTATTTTGCTCAGATGTCATAATTGTGCACATGATCCTTTTGTGTGAGGTTGGAGGTCCATCGCACCATCTTTCTCTCCATGACACCAATGCAGTGTTCAGTTTCTTTAGTCACCGGGCCAGCATTCTGCACCTGAGAGCTCAGCAGGTCATACAATGATGCGATAGATCTTTGATTTTAAATAGTCGCTGATCTTTTTGCCGCATATGATGCTTGGAGTTGTACACCATTTTAGACAGGCACTGTTGATCCTTGATGTGACTTCTAACTCAGACTCCCGTCAGTTGTGATCATGGAACCAAGGTATTTGAACCCCTCTGTTCTCGGTAGATCAATACCATTGATTTGGATCATACCACTTTCATTTGTGTCGGTCATCAGATATTCCATCTTCCTCACATTTAGGCGCAGGCCAAACCTCGTCAGACGGTCACTCCATACTTGGGCTGAGTGCTCAAGATTTGCCTTACTCTCTGATGCATTCCTGATGCCGGCAATATAAAGGGAGTGTCCAGGGCACTGGATTCTGCAGATCTCGAGTGACTGCGTCCATAACCAGAATGAAAAGATGCAGAGAGAATGACAGTCCCTGGTGGACCACAACTGTGATATGGAAATCTTCCTATGTTTGTACCAGCAGCAGCCTTTCTTAGGACGAGAGAGCTTTTGAAACAAACTTGAGAAGCTGAGAAAGAAGAGTCCATCCTGGAAAGAATCTTCCCCTCTTCTTGCCTTGGACCTGGTGGGTGTAGCTGGAGTGGGCTCTTCTTTCTCAGCTTTGTATTTAAATCTCTCATGCAAGCCTAAAAGCCACTGCCAAGTCTAACACGTGCTGAGGGACCCGTGCAAAAGAGACGCTGAGTGAGGGAGGGAATGATACGTAAGAGAGAGGCAGCCGTGGGGAGGGAAGGTCTCATTGAAATAACCAGGCTTCCAGGCAAGTACAGGCGCCTTAAAAATGTGTGTGTGTGTGTGTGTGTGTGTGTGTGTGTGTAAAAGAGAGGATTGTGAAAAGTGCCTCTGTGCCCCTGGATGCTGCAATAATGTTTGGCTTTTGGATGCAGAAAGGAGCCAACACTGAAGCTGAGGAAGAGGAGCCTGTGCCGCCTGCCTACAATGTATAAGACAACCCTCATTTTTTAGCCTGACAATTTTAGGAAAAAATAGTGTGTTACAAATGCACATGCTCTACACTCCAGGATGACTGAAAACAGAATCTGCCCCTCCTCTGGATGACAGCCTTTCAAGTACAGTATTTTAAGAGTGCTATTATATCGCCCCTCAATCTTCTTTTCCCAGAGCTAAACATGCCCAGTTCTTTCAGCATTTCCTCACAAAGCTTGGTGTCCAGTTGCCTGTTCCTTGTTGTTGCCCTTCTCTGAACTTGATCCAGCTTCTTGGCATCTTCTTAGGATTTCCAGAACTGGACACATTACTCTAAATGAGGCCTGTTGAATAGAGGAGAACTCGTACCTTATGGGATTTGGAGACTATCTCTGTCAGTGCAGCCTAAAATAGCATTGAGCTTTTTTGCAGCCATATTACATTGTTGGTTCATATTCAGCTTGTGATCAACAATTCCAAGATCCTTCTCCCTTTAACTATGCACTTTGACTCCCCCACCCTTTTATAGACCTTGGCACAGTATCCATTTAAAATTTCATTCTCTTGTGTTTCAGCCTATCAAGTTCTTGTTGAATTTTATTGCTATTAGCTATTCCACCCAATTTTATGACATCTACATATTTGATAAGCATTGCCTGCACCCACTTATTGAAGTCATCAATAAAAATGGTGAAGAGCATTGAGCCCAAGATTGAGCCTTGTGGTATGTCATTTGTTACCTCCTCCGAGTCTGAGAAACAGCCAGTTCTGTAATCAACTGTGTATCCACCTTATAGTTGTGTCCAACCAACATGTACTTAGTTTGCCAATCAAAGTGTAATGGGGCAGTTTATCATAGACTTTGCTGAAGTCAAATATTATGTGTACAGCACTGTCTACCAGGGAGGTTCCATGATCCAAAAATGAGGTCATGTTAGTCTGGCAGGATAGTTCGTAACAGATCCATGTTGGCTTCTAGCGCATTCTTTTACAGATGGTTACAGAGTGACTGCTGTGTAATCTGCTCCAGAATTTTTTCGGGGATTAATGTCAGGCCAACTGGTCTGCAGTGCCCCAGTTCCTTCTTTTTGCTGTTTTTGAAGTTATGGACAATGTTAACCCTTTTGCAGCTGTCAGGAACTACCTTCATTCTCCATGATTTCAAGAAAATGGAGAGTGGTTTTGCAATCCTTTCAACCTGTTCCTCGCTATCTTCGGGTGCATTTCATCTAGCCCTGGGGATTTGAACTCATTCAAAGTAGTATGGTCTTCGCTGATTATTTGTTTGCCAGTCTAAAGATGAAATCTAATTTTCTCCCTTTGTACTTCACATTGCCTGGTGGGTCATAGACTGGATTTTGGGAAAAACCAAGCTAAAGGAGGAAATGAGCATCCCTGCCGTATCTTTGTCATCTGTTAATAATGTTCTCCAACCCCCAAGGAGTAGCTGAGTCACTGTTTCTTTTCTGGGCGGTTGACAACATAAAAAAACCAAATGACTAGAATACAATCAATAGGTCAATGTTCCTTGTAAGCTGTTCTTGCAGAGCTTCAGCAACAGCCAAAATCAGTGCCAGTTTACTTCCAGGTTTCAGCCCAAAACCCTCCTCCCATGCACTGGCAAACAAGGATCACATGCAGAAGAAAAAAAATTAGAGGGAATACTTTTTGTTCTCGTTGCTTTTAACATCTTTTGCTGACCTCAGCTCATTCTCAGCTTGTTCCCTCCTAATGCCTCCTTGCAGTTCTTTACTACTCTCAGCAATCAGAAGATCCCAAAACACAGTACCAAGTGGCTCCCACCCCCTTTGTGAGGATGGTCTCAGTCACATACAGCTCTGTCCTCTCAGCTGGCCTATGGAAGGGAGGGCAAGGATGGATTGTGTGGCTGACTTCCCTCCTTCCACTTGGCACTGAAGAGAATAAAAGCAGACTGGGCCAGTGAAGTTCTGACCCTGCGACTGCCACCTCATTGGACCCATTGAGAACTGTAGAGGGTTATGGATGCTTGTCAGTCAGTCGGTTAATCAATTTACTGAAGAGGTCTACAGACCATTTGTCAGGAAACACACACATTTTTGTCCCAACGCCAATCCATAATGCATACCTCCCTCTGCATCCCTAGGTCTTTTCCCACCATCATTCAATTTTTGTTCATGTGCCTTCAGATGTTCTGGTTCGTCCCCTTGGGGGGTACACATATCCCAGGTTAGGAACCACTGCTTTAGAACTACCAAAATTGAGATACCAGTCAGTACGTTGAGCCATAACATGCCATTTTTGTTTTTAGGACTTGCAGACTTATCTTTGTTGACCAGCCTACTGATGAGTAAGTTTATTTCTTAATAAAAAAAACCATAAATGGGCAAGAAGTGTGTGTAAGTCTGCAGGAAACGGGAAGAGGAATATCAGATATGTTTTATGTCCTTTAAGCATAGGCGACTGCCCTCGAGGCTAGTGTGGAAACTTCAGCTAGTGCAGAACACTGCTGCCAGATTACTAACTGGGGTGAAATACTTTCATCGTACCACCCTCACTCTGGCCGCTCTTCACTATCTGCCACTTCAGCTCTGCTTTGACTCCAAGGTTCTAATGTTAACATACACGAACCATACAAAGTTAACATACATAGGATTTTGGTATCTGGCAGTAGGGCTCCTCCCGCAAAGAACTATCCATGTCACTTGTTCTTCTGAGGCTTGAGAAGGGCTGCCCCCAAGAGAGGCTTGGAAGACTGAAACAAGCAGCTGCAAAAATCCAGATAAACATAAGCAGCAGGTAAGATCCAGCCCGTTTTTGCCTCCAGAGCAATGGGGAAAGATTGTAAACACGGAGAAAATGAAAGCAGGGAGCCTAACTCAGCCTTTTCCCCCGCCCAAAGTGCAAAGGAAAAAAAAATCCAAATGCACAAGCATAAGCATAAAACCAGCAAACCTAGCCTAGCCTTTTCTTGCCCAAAGTGCAAAGAAATAATAAAAATAATAAAAGCTAGCTCCCTACCTTTCCAAGTTCAAATCCCTGAGCAAAAAATGTCCAGAATGGCTCCCAAACACCATAAAAAACATTCTGACTCCTCTCTCCCCTCCACAAACCACAAGGGGCTGAAATGCATCCTGGGTGCACTTTTACAAGGCGTTTTGAAACATTCGTTATCCGAGGCAACCCTCTACCCGGAAATTTCCATTCATTATCTGAAAAATTGGTTATCAGGGGCATTCGTTAGCCAAGGTATTACTGTACATAGAATTTTCTTTCCATTCAATTCAATTTCAATGAATATAATAGTTAAATGAGAGATAAATAATGCAACAGTGATAGAGACTTTTTTTTTGTTTAAGTTTAAATAAATAGTGTGTCATGTTACCTCATTAATTAATTGATGGATGTTTAAAGATGTAATGAATGTTAATAAATATTGTAAACCATCTATAATTCATTAAAGTGATTAATAAATTAATTCATTGATGGATATTAAATGCTGGTCAGATAGTTAATATTTGATCAGGCAATAATTAATTGGTGAATGTTTCATACCTATTAATGTGTATTAATATTCAGAGCCTGTGAGATACCAACTTTCTCACTGATCTCTAAAATATAATTAACTGAATCTCCCATGTATATCCTCATATGTTGGTGCCAGCAATTAAACAACTACTAGATCATTTAGCTGCTTCCATTTACATTCCTTCCCATTGATAAAAAAAATCAGCAGTGAATATCTGTTCTTTCCACATGGCCTTCTTGTCCTGTAACATCACCATTTTAGGGTCATCTATCAGTCTTTCTAAAACTCTCCCCAATATCTTTTTCCATACACAGTACATTTGATGCTAGTATTAATTCCCAGATAATTAATACAAGCAAGATATTATTCTGTAGCCAGCTAGGTTTGCCTGTTCTTCAGCTCTGTATAACGGCCAATGTCCCAAAATAGTGATTAAGTAGCAGTGTTTGGGTCAGATTGTTTTGCTGGTCAGTTGTCATTGTCCATATGATGGTATTGGCACAGGGCAAGGACGGTATCACCTGTGGACAGATCTTAAAACTTCTCCAGTGGGGGAAGCAGCCTGATCCTCCACCAGCTCCAAGCCTAACCCAGATTGACGCTTCATCACCCCGCCTGACTCACACATCCTGACTCACTGTGGCTTGAGATTACAGCCAGAGTTTTAAACCAGAGCTGATCAGTGGGCAGTCGGAAAGTTATGGACAATGTCTGGGAAGCTAAATCCATGGTATAGGGAAATTAACCCAGAACCTCCAATGGACCTCCAAGAGGACTCCCAGCCCCCTAGTTTCCCTCTTCACTTAGCCCGACTAACTGGCCTCCAAGCACTAGCAGGCAGATCTATCAGAGTTTGTCAATCTCTCGGGCCATCTAGTGGCCCGCAAAGTGATGGTAGAAGGGTAAGATCTCATACAGCTAGGGCGAAAAACAGCATGTCCATTTCAGTCCTTTCAGTCACTTTGTTCTTTGCAAGTCTGACGGGAGGAGAGTGTGTGTGCCACATTCCATTGGATCCAAAATCCATTCAAGAGCAACACATCAACTTCAAAGTTAGGGGGGAAAAAGAATAGCACAAGAAAGCACATACAAGCAGAATTAAAATAGGCAAATCCAGTTAAATAAAAATTAGAACATAAAGATAAATGCAAGGGGGTGGGTGGAATTAGTGTTTCACCTGTCTACCATCTTGCCAAAAATATTGCTTTCTCCTTTTGGGAAATGCTTTTCATTTCATCTTTATAAAGCACAGTACTTAATAGCACAGCAAGAATCTTGTCTTCCTTTAGGCGATCAATAATATAAGTACATTTTTCCTGCTAAGCTTCCTGCTGAAGAAATTGAACCATTGATATTTTCTTTGTTGCCATAATTTTACAATTGTTTTAAAGGAGCAAATGAAGAAATTTTACTATTGCATTTTCCATTTGTAGAACGTGTGTGGATGTAACACCTCCATTAGTTTTAAAACTATGCTGGATCATGTTTCTTTTGGCAAAAGGTCAGTAGTAAGAGAACATGTAGCCACTTCGTGAAAAATGATATTTATAGGTTCCATTATTTGTTTGTTTTAAATTTCAAATACATTAAATATTGTTTGTTTTGGCTGTAATCTTTCTTTGCTAATATTGGAATCAGAGGAAATAGATATTCTTTCTGATAGTGCTGGTTTCTCACTAAGGAAAATGTGTGATAATTACTCAATAGAGTTACAGCGTCAAAGTTCTCTTGATTAGGGAGGCTCACGCTAACCAGTGAGCCACACCACCCTTATTGCCCTGATGTGAGAGAAATCTAGGAAGGCCAAATGTGCTGGGAGAAACTTCCTCTCCAGCATACCTCTCAATTCCAACACACCTACAAAACACACAAGCTTCTGGTAGCTGGTAATGGCAAGCAAGGTCTGGTATTATGTACCACCAACCCTCTTAATCCAAAAGAATGAAAACTGTGAAAAATGTGTAGTTTATTATGGGTGAGGAAAAAGTCAAAAAGAGCAAAACTGCAGAAATTGTTTTTACAGTCACAAAAACATAGGAGAAAACAAGCAATCAAAAGGTTAAGGCAAGAACAATTACAGCACAAGTCCACAAAACCCCACAAGAAAACTAGGTGACGTACCTTAATAATTACATCCTAGCAAAGTTTCAGAGTATAAACAAAATCTGTGTCTTACAACAGGCAGCAAATGAGCATAACATTCTCCAAAGAGATAATTGAGCTAAATCAAGTATCTTCTATCTCACATTGCATATGTAGACAACTGAAATGTTGTTTTGAAAAATAATAATAATGGCCTAAGGTGCTGAAATCTAGAAAGTATGGTTCATTAGCTACGGCCTTGGTAGTGAAGGCTTTTTGATTTGTCTGGGTGTTGTTGAAAGCACAGCCTGATAAGTAGCAGATAGACTATAGGTTTCAGCACCTTAGGCCGTTGTTCACCTTAAGGCTATGGATACTGTTGTCTACCCAACAAGCCTATTCAGGCCATTGTTCATCTTATGAGCCTATTTCAGACCAGGGTGACAAGAGGTCAAAGCTGACTATAAGATGGAGGACTTGCACTAGCTTTATTCATGCTAATGAAGCTGTTTGGATGAGCAGCGAAATGTTTCTGTCTCTCAAGAAAAATAAGTCCAGTTACTATGTCTTAACTTCCAGATGCTTTTTATGTAGTTGCCAAGAAGTCTTAAGATATTAACTACTTTTAGCAAAACTTTCCTAAAATGCTTTTCCTGTCATATGAAGAGTTATTTAGCTAAAACAAACTTTTCTTATTTAATATTTTCAGGAAAAATACTACAGATGGAAGATGATTTGGTTATCTCCTTTCAGTTGCTATTATGTGTTCTTGACTATTTTATCATGCAGTTGCCTCCTGCAGTACTTAAGGAACCATACAGTAAGGTTCTAACTTTTTAAATATTTAATGTGATTGTGTAGAACAGTTGTGTACGTACATTCATTATAATTTATCACTTATTAAAAGTTTCTTACTCCTCCCACTGCTGCAGGGTTCTGAGGCTCCTTAGGAATCCCTCACTTCTGGGGAAGACTTTGGAGGACTTGATTTGGTGTTTGGTGGGAGGTTTCTAATGTCTAAACCAGGGGTCCTCAAACTTTTTAAACAGGGGGGTGGTTCACTGGCCCTCAGATACTGTTGAGGTCCGGACTATGGTTTGAAAAAATATGAACAAATTCCTATGCACACTGCACATATTTTTGTAGTGCACAAAAAAACAGGAAACAGAATGCAATATTTAAAATGAAGAACAATTGTAATCAACATAAATGAATAATATTTCAGTGGGAAGTATGGTCCTGCTTTTGGCTAATGAGATGGTGGTCAATGGTCAGAAATTGGTAAGGCTGCTTGATTTACTGTAAATGCATCTTTCAGAGTGTATGGAAATAATCATGAAGGGACATTTTTTTAAAATGTGGGTCCGCTGATGACAATTTTAGAATAATGATTTTAGTGTAAGGTTTTTATTGATGATTTATTGATATTTTACTCTTAACTATTCTAAATTGTTTTATTCTTTGGATTGTAAGCCGCCCAGAGACCTTTGGGTAGTTGGTGGCATATAAGTTAAATAAAATAAATAAATAAATAAATAAATAAAAATATATTTATATACCGCACCTTCTTCCCGGACCGGGAACTCAGGGCAGTTAACATAAGTAGTTAAAAGGTTAAAAAAGTTAAAAAGTTAAAAGGCGGACAAGGACAGCAGCAATCCAGACTTGCATTTGGAAAGGGGAAAAAAAGACTAGTTGATGTTAAAAGCTTCCCTGAAAAGCAACGTCTTCAAGCCTTGCTTAAATGACGCCAGGGAAGGGGCCTGCCGCAACTCGCTTGGTAGACTGTTCCAGGCGGACGGCCCCACCACTGAGAAGGCGCGTCTGCGCGTGCTCGTCTTGCGGGCTAGCCTCGGGGGGACAGTCCGGAGCGACAGGGCCAAGGATGCGCGGGTGGGTTGGGCCGGATCTAATTGTCGGGAGAGGCGCTCTGCCAGATAATCAGGGGCCAAGCCATGAAGGGTTTTGTAAACCAAAACCAGCACCTTGAACCTTATTCGGGAGGCAACGGGCAACCAGTGGAGGCGAGCCAGGATGGGGGTGACGCGGTCAAAATGGTGCGCGCCCACCACCAACCTGGCTGCCGCATTCTGGACCCGCTGCAATCGCCGAACAAGGTTCAAGGGAAGCCCCATGTAGAGAGTGTTGCAATAATCCAGCCTCGACATGACCAGTGCCTGTACCACAGTCCTCAGGGAGCTCCCATCAAGGTACGGGCGAATCTGGGTGATAAGCCTTAGGTGGTAAAAGGCCGACCTGGTCACGGCTGACACCTGAGACTCCAGGGACAGATCCGGATCCAGGACGACGCCCAGATTCCTCACTCTTTGCGCCAGCTGGAAGGCGGACCCATCCAGACTGGGAAGAGGGCCACAGTACCCATCCGGGCCACCCCTGAAGAACATAACCTCGGTCTTTCCGGGGTTGAGCCTGAGTCTGTGGGTCCTGTTCCAATCCAAAACTGCGGCCAGGCAGCGATCCAGGGTCTGGACGGCCTCCACTGCACTGGTGGAAAAGGAGAGATAGAGCTGCGTGTCATCAGCGTACTGATGACAGCAGACTCCAAAACTCCGGATGATCTCAGCCAGCGGCTTCATATAGATGTTGAAGAGGATGGGGGAGAGGGACGACCCCTGAGGCATCCCACAAGAGAGTGTCCAGGGAGCTGACAACTCACCCCCCAAGCTCACTCGCTGGATGTGGCCCTCAAGGAAGGAGCGGAGCCAGCCAAAGGCCAGACCCCAATCCCCACCTCCGAGAGCCGCTCCAGGAGGATACCGTGGTCGACGGTATCAAAAGCCGCTGACAGGTCGAGAAGGACCAACAGGTTAGAGCAACCCGTCAGCCCTTCTCAACAGATCATCGTGCAGAGCGACCAGGGCCATCTCAGTCCCATGGCGTGGCCTAAACCCAGATTGGAAAGAATCCAGGACATGGTTCTCCTCCAGGAACGACTGGAGACGCAGGGCAGCGACTCGCTCGATCACCTTGCCCAAAAAGGGAACATTGGCTATGGGGCGATAGTTAAACATATCGTCCACAGCCAGGCCAGGTCTTTTAATAATGGGCTTCACCACCATCTCCTTCAGAAGACGGGGAAAAATCCCATCTCTGAAGGAGGCTGAGGCAATTAGCGAAGCCCATTTTGGCATGCTCCCCCCTGCGATCTTAATCAACCAGGACGGGCAAGGGTCAAACGGAGAAGCCGCAGGCCTGCAATGTCCCAGGGCCCTGGAGGCATCCTCAGGTGTAACAGGCCCAAACTCGGCGAACCGGGGCGACCGAGGCGGCCCAGTTCCGGCCACGGTGGGGGCTGGGTCAGGGCAACCGGCATCCAGCCCGGAGCGGATGGCCTCTATCTTTGAGTTAAAGTGGGCTGCGAAGGACTCACTAGTGAAATCACTAGGAGGAGGCCCAGGCGGACCGGGATTGGTGAGGTCTTGAACCACCCGGAACAATTCCGCCTGGCAATTCGAGGCCTCACCAATTCTCAGGGCAGCAAAAGATCTCCTAGCTGCCCTTATCGCTTGAGAGTAGCGACCGGTCGACGCCTTAACCGCAGCCCAATTCGTAGCCGTCCGAGCATTCCGCCATCTGCTCTCTAGCCTTCTCCACTCTTGCTTCATAGCCCTCAGCTCCTCGGTGAACCAAGGGGAAGAACGGGCTCGGCATCGGATCAGGCGCTTGGGGGCGATCCGGTTGTCTGCCCCGGTCACCTCATCATACCATCTTTTGACCAGGGAGTCCACCGGATCATCATCCAGACCGTCCGGCACAGCCCCGAGGATTTCCGAAAACCGCTCAGGGTCCAGGAGCCCCCGGGGGCGGGCCCAGATGGAAGGGCCCTGCTCCCCGCGAGGTGGGGTGGCGATTGACAGGGAGAAGGTCAGCAGATAGTGATCTGACCATGACACGGGTCGGGTCAGCAAACTCCCAACCCCCAGATCAAAACCCGCCGATGTGGAGGCAAAAACCAGGTCCAAGGTATGTCCACCCTTGTGAGTGGGGCCGATGACAAACTGGGACAGGTTCATGGAGGCCATGGACTCCATGAATTCCAGAGCTGCTCCCGACAGTTCAGCCTCGGCATGCACGTTGAAATCCCCCAATACCAAAAGGCGGGGGGATCTCACAAGTGCTGCCGAGATGAACTCGGAGAGCTCTGGGAGGGAGAGTGCAGGGTTGCGGGGAGCACGGTACACGAGCACTATCCCAAACCTGTCCCTCTGTCCCACCACAAAGTGTAGGCATTCTAAACCTGGACTCACCAAAACCGCGGATCTGCTGATATAAAAAGAGTCCCTATACACAATGGCCACCCCACCCCCCCGCCCGCCCGGCCTGCCCAGGTGCTGCACACAGTAGCCCGGGGGGCGAAATAGCGAGAGGGAGGCCCCTCCCCCTTCGCCCACCCAGGTCTCTGTGAGAAATGCGAGGTCGGCTCGCCCATCCACGATCAAGTCGTGGATGACCGGGATCTTATTATGTACCGTCCTGGCATTTATCAGCAAACAGGACAGACCGGGGGTACGGACGGTGTGGATCCCTGACATGTGGCAGTGAGCCGGTGGGTCAGAAAGTGGGACAGGCCGTAAATGCCTGTCCCGGGTTCTTCTTGTCCGATCACGTGATGTGAGTTGTTAAATAAAAATAAATGCACATTTCACCCTTGTATTACACCTTATCTGAGGTATGTAGAGAAATAGTCATAACAAGCTAGCAGCATGGGACATGGTTAGCTATCATTGGTCAGTTATGTCATGTGATATCTGGAAGCTTCGAGCAAGAGGACAGGACAAAGAGAAGCCATGATTATGCTTAGGATCGCTTTGAGCAATGGAGCTCACCTCCGTTAGGTAGAGTAGGAAAAGTTAGTTAAGTGCTAAGTCAGGATGACTTAGATTTATTATTTTTAGGGAAATAAAACTGTGATTGAGATCTGTTAAGGTTTTGATATTTTTGATACTTTTTTGGATTCTTTTGCATCGTAGAATAGAAAATAAAATACAACTTTTGAAAGGTTAACGTGGCCTCTTGTTTTGAAAAGAACCCAAGAGTAAATCAGAAGGTGAAGATGTTTTGGAGTATTTTGTCTCAGAGAAAAGGAAGTCTTAAATTGGCCAGTGCAATCCCTTTTGATTTACTGTGCATAGAGAGTCACAAATCTGAAGTTCAGCCAATTCCATTTGGTAAATCGGATCAACACTTTCAATATCAACAGAAATGGGTTCCAGCAAAGCAGTATGTCCTGTTCATGGAGACAAAGCTCTTTTTAAATCTAGGACAGCTTACCTCAGTTGGAAGAAAGGGATGCTGCCAAGCCATACAAGATGGGGTTACTAGGGTAAACAAAAAAGTCTGTGCTAGGAACATATTTATTCATCTATTTAAAAAAGGAGCCCACAATAGAAGTTTGTGTTGGTTCATGTCCAGTCTCTTGGGAGGGGGCATAGCTTGTGGGAGGCGGTGGGGATTGGCGACGGCGGCACGGCATGGCTCCGGAGCGCCCCCTTTTCTTCTGGAGATCCCTCTTCCCTCTCCCTGACTGAGTGCCGCACGGTGCTTAGGACCAGCCCCTCCGACTTTGCCTGCCTCTCAGCTGAACTATTTTTTTCTTTAGACACAAGGCTGAATAATAATAATAATAATAATAATAATAATAATAATAATAATAATAGTAGTAGTAGTAGTAGTAGTAGTAGTAGTAGTAGTAGTAGTAGTAGTAGTAGTAGTAGTAGTAGTAGTCTGTGATTCCAATAATATCTGCAAAACAATAGTTTCCCTACCTTGATTTAAGGCATCCCAGAAATCATTAAAAGTTAAGAGGTGATGATATGTCAAGTAGAACAGCTCAGTGGTTTAGGTCTCTAGCTGCAGAGCCAGAGGCTGGAACTCTATTGTGCCTCCTTGGGAGAAGCTAAACGCCACGATCCCCTGGGTCCCTTCCAGTTCAGAAATTATTATTGTAATATATTATATAATAATATTACATTATTGTAAAGGTTATTCTAATCATGCAAATATAAATGGAATACAACTAACAAAGCCCAGTGTGTGAGGGTTCGGTTCGATTCACCTGCGGTTCCAACCCACAAATGAGGCGAGAGTCCAATTTTGTGTTAACATTAAATGGATTTTTATTTCTTACAACTTGTAAACTACTGTAGGTTCTTTCTCTTATAACTGGTGACAACGGTGTCAAAGGTTGCATAACATCTTCTGTTAACACTGGCCCTTCATAAATAACATTAACTGGGTTAAATTCCACATTAGCTTCATCTAGAAAAATGGTGGAGCACTCAATCTCTGGCCCATACATTGAGATCCGCAACAGGGGTGTTTGGCCCACTGTGCTACCCATCCTGCCCCTCTCTCTCTCTCCTCCATTCCCTCTGAAACTTCTCTGAGGTTTCAGGCCACCTTAGAGGTTTTACGTGGACAGACCATACAAACTCTTCATTCCTTCTTATCTTAATCTGTTCTGCTTGCTTTCTCTGCTCATCCTCCTCTGTCTGTGTCCCAACGCTCACTAACTGCCTTCCCCAACTGCCCGTCTTCTCCTGCCGCTCATGTGCCGGTCCCGTCTCGCGCTCAACCCACTCATCCTCCACCTCATCTAATACCCAATACACCTCCTGTACATTCTTGCTTTTGATTTCTCTAGTGACTTCCTTTATGTCTATATTTTGTAACTTCCGCGCGCACTCATTCACAGTCCCAGAAGTTTCTTCTTTCTCAACACCAGTCGTTCCAGACGGCTCACTTTCTGCAACTTGCATAGTCTTGTCCTCACTCTCACACAGTGTCATAGTAATATAGCATTGGTTCATAAGATTATTGCTAGCTGCTGTTCTTTTACTGATGGAAAATTAAAGACAATATTCACAGGTTTTTTTCCTTCCCACTGTGCTTGTTGAAGTCTCTTTGGCGAGTAGGAACAGCATGGGGTTGTAGGGGAGTTGGAGAATTGGTGAGAATTGCTTTCTCAACCCTTTCTCTAGAGAGTTGTTTTTGTTGGATCCCAGCTCCCTCTGTGAATGGAGGAACCCAGTTACTAGATGTCAGTTCTGAGTGAGGGTTGACAGTAAGCCAAAATGTCAGGGAGATTTTTGAGGAGGGATTTGGAAAAGAAGGGTGGTAACAGTGGAGGCCAGGAAGGGCCCACATGCAGCTTTTTACACGTTGTTGGATGTCAACTTCCACTAGCATTACCTAATGTAAACATCTTGAGGGATCTGCCAGCGTTAGTCTTTTGAAAAGAAATGTAAAGGACAAGAGTATCTTGAGGAGAAAAGTCTCCTGAGGGTTCTGAATAGTACAAGTCAATATTAAAAAAAATTGGGCTCTCGTTTCCTTTTCCAATCTGCTGGACAAGTCACTACTTTTCCTTTTGCATGCTTAAAATTCTCCTTCTTAAATTGGGTTTTGTTCTGAGGCAATGCATTAATAAACACATTGTTGCTTTTTTATTAGAATCTCTGAATGTAGGGTCTTGTGGTGGTTCATCTCGAACATGCAGGCAAGGTCAGAACAGGAGCTCACATACATCAAAAGCAGATACACAGATAAAAGTTATTGAAGAACTTTGTAAAGAACATGATTGCAATTTGGATGAGGTAAGATCAGTGTTGGGCTTTTCAAATATCTTCTCATTTTTTATTTTTGCAATATTGTTGTTGATGATGACCATTGTCTTATACAGTGATACCTTGAGTTACGAAGTTAATTCATTCCTTGGGATGCTCAGTATCACTAAAATATTTGTAACATGCATCTGAACTGGGTGCAATGCAACCTGGGAACTGAAGTCTTCTGCAAAATTAAAACATAGAGAATTTTCATAACTCGAGTTTTTGTGGAAGTTTTTTCCGGATGGAAGTCCATTTTTTCAGACAGACTTCCAGATGGATTTCCTTAATGACTTGATTTTTTCATTATTTGAGGTACCACTGTATATGTAAAATCCCTTCAGTATTTTGCTTATATGGTGTCCCCAGATCCTTGCCTCCATGTATTTCCCTTTGTGTTGCTAGTAGTGTTCAGACTCTTATCTGTAGAGGGACTTTATTTGACCCAGTGAAGCCAACATCACTTTCTGTTTGGTGTAGCTGCAGTGTCAGGAGATATTTTTTGCTGCAGTGAGGATGGGGTGCAAAGGACATGATAATTTTGAAGTATACTTTTTACTGAAGGAGAAAACCACTTCCAAATTCATTCATTCTGATTCTGAAACCAGTTCCTGAAAATGACTTATTGAAGTCTTCCCTTCTCCAAGAAAAAGAACACAATCATATATTTTAATGATAGGCAGTGCAGTGGTAGCAGTGCAACTATAATGCTTGGTGGCTTGTGAAATCAGAACAGCCCAAGGTAAACTTACAACTGATTTTGTGGCCCAGTACCAAGAAAGCCCCGAGGAGGTGGTGGACAGGCCAGAGGAGAACTGTTCTAGAGGTTAAATCCACCTGTGTGGGTAATTCATTGACATGTTCATGCAGACAGACAGCTGCTCTAGGAACAGCTGTTGATGCTAATATGAAGGAAGGTTTATTGAAGAAAAAGAATAAAAGAGTAAAAAGAGAAGAAGTTAAAACAGAAACAACACCAAATAGAAGAGAGTAATGTACTTGCAAGACAGGAGGCAATTCCTCAGTAAAGAGCAATGTCGCACTCAACTTGCATATTCACAGGGTAATATGGTTCAGCGGAAATTACCAATAAAGTCTCAGGTTCCAGTAATGCTTTGTTCTCTTGCAGTTAGGCTAGTGTTCCCAAGTTTTGTTACATGTTTGGGCTCTTGACATGTTCAGTATGTCTCTGGATGCGAACTGGCATCCCTCTAGAGCAGCGGTTCTCATCCTGTGGGTTCCCAGATGTCCCTGGACTGCAACTCCCAGAATCTTCCACCACTTGCTGTGCTGGAAGGGATTTCTGGGAGTTGCGGTCCAGGAACATCTGGGAACCCACAGGATGAGAACCACTGCTCTAGAGGGCTGATGTGTCAGTTGACAAGTCCTAGCTATTTCCATTACTTCAAATAAATAGGTATGGGTATTTTTGTCTATGATGGTGTGCAATTGTTTCTTTGTGACACCGGAGCTTTTGGGTCTTTGTTCTTTGTTCTGTCAAGGATTTTTGCTTTTCAAATGTGCTCGCAGTCACAGCCTGCAAATTACTGTTGTGTAGGGAAAAATGCTTGCTGTGTTTTTGGAGAGAGGGCTATTTTAAAGATAGCAGCTCTCTAGGCTTTTAAGCGGTTTATATTTTAATTTTAATCTATGTATATAAAGGTAGAGGAAGCATATAAAAGTTATAGATATATGAGAAAATATGAGAATTTTTTCTACATTGACCCATCAAATCAATGGTGATTTAATGAGCCAACTCTAGTTGTGACCTATTACTGAGTTTCATTCAGTAGAATAAACCACCGGTAACAAAAATTGCTACTTCCTCATTTCATTTCAGTGTAGTGGATTCACTATGCAGCAGCACACCTGTATCCACTGATTCATCATCTGTAGATTCAGTTGCCCGTGGTTGGCAAGCAGCGGGTGGTGGGGTGCCAGGGGTGAAAGCTGTGCCATGCCATGCGGCTCTTCACGCTGCCCAGGTGGTGCAACGGCATGCTATCGCGCCACCCAGGCTGCCAGGCTGCCCAGCAAGAGTGGTGGGTGCTGGGGAGTGAAAGCTGCATCATGTGGCCTGACCCTTTTCTTCCCCCATTCCCGCTGGGCAGTACAGCAGACTGTGCAGTGCAGCAGCATGCCTTCCCCCCGCCCTTCCCCCCTGCACTGCTGCGCCGCCACATGATGACTCTGCCCTTTGCGCTGCCCAACCATCACCCTCGGATAAGAGCATTCACTCTTATTCACGGATTTCGGTATCTGCAACACAGCCTGGAACCTATCCCACGTGGATACCGGGGGGGGGCTATTATAGGTTGCTCAAACCACTCCAGTATTCCTGCCAAGAAAACTCCATGGACATGGAGTCACGAAGAGTCGGTCACGACTGTAATGACACAACACACACACACACACACCCATAGCTAAAACGAAGGGAGATACCCCAGGTAGCTCTTCCTAATGTTTCATTGTTTGTGTCTTATTTCCCTGCCAGTTATTTGAACAGCGGAACTCCGCCTAAATATTTATGTAGCCATTTTAAGCTAAACCTAATGTTTGGGACTGGAAACCAGTCTGCCTTGTATAGGGCCATTTTTCTAGTGGCAATGATATGTTACAGACTCTTTAAAAAGTACTGCAATTAAGTTGCTTTCTGTATATAAACATTGCTCACCACAGTTGACACTGTTGCCATTGTATTTCTTTCTAGGTGAAAAATATTTACTTCACTAGTTTTATTCCATTCTTGAATTCTATGGGCATTACATCTTCCAGCAAACTTCCAGAGGTAACATTTGAATAATATCATTTTTTTTAGCTTACAGATAGCTACAGGGTACCATAGTTCTGTTCACCTGTATTGAAGCAAAGTGTTCTGCTTATATGCTGCCCTGTAGCACTTCAAGCACTCTCTGGGTGGTTTACAATTTAATTATGCAGGCTACACATTGCCCCCACCCAGCAAGCTGCGTACTCATTTTACCGACGTTGGAAGGATAGAAGGCTGAGTCAACCATGAGCTGGCTAGTACAGGCATTTAACTGCAGTACAGGCATTTAACCACTGCACCATGAGGCAGGGTGTACTGCCTGTAGTTATTCATATGTTGTTTACAAGAAATTTAGAGCAGCTTGGCAGCATATTAATAGAATAATTGAAACACATGACACCGTTCATGTCATGTAAAAAGGACTGGGCTTGGTAACTTAATTGATGGCTTTTCTCAATATCTTGGTATGATTTCCAGGAGAGGTGCTCTTGAGAATGTCATCATTCTTCTTGCTGATTGTTTGGTCTTACTGCTGTTTAATTTGTTTTTATATTGATTCACTTATTGTTTATTGTTGTACCCTGTGTTGTGAACCGCCCGGAGTTCCTTCGGGAAGACGGGAGGCATACAAGCCAAATAAATAAATAAATAAATAAATAAATAAATAAATCATCTATGATGTGAGGGAGCTTTCTCCTGTATTCTTCCTGCATCCTGAAATGCACTCTCGTTGCAATTTCAGTCAGTTCCCACTTTCAGATTGCCTATAATATGGATGTGAACACAATTTTTTTTTCATTTTGCACCTTTAAAACTATATCAATTTTCACCTTTAAAACTATACATGATATGGAACAATGGAATGAAAATGAAATAAGTAATAAGTAACAAAAACAATCATTATTAGGAATAAATATAATTATAGATAATAAGATATTAATATAAACAGTTCATGAGATACCCAGTATAGTGCTGTACATAGAGGACTAAGTGAATAGAGACTTTTGCTCAGCCATGGAGGCTCACTGGGGTGTATGGAATTGATAAAGTCACCCCTTAAATATCTCACTTTCCTTGAAAGTTCTATTCGGGTCTCTCAAAGTTCTGTCTTGGCAACACATAACAACAACAGATAATTTGTATGTTGTCTTGTGCATCTCCTAATTTTTAATCTTTTGCAATATAAGGTTGAGAATATGTCACGCATGTATGAAGAAATGTACTTGCAGAACAAGGATATTGATGCCCGATTATTTCTGGAAAAAGATGAAACTTTACAATATGATCAGACAAAATGGTAATTATTACTGCTGCAGTTATTCTTCCTCCTCCTCTTCTTCATGCTATGTATTAGGTTTTCCAGTTCCCCTTGCTCAACTAAAGGAAAGTTGTAAATCGGGAATAATTACTGGTACTTTGTGTAATTTAGCTAAGAAATCAGTATTGGGAAGATGGTGCAGACTTTCAGCGGTAGAGCGTATTGCCTTGGAAGATAGAAGATGGCAATTTTTAAGTGATCATCAAACTTTTGGTTACGCCCCTTAAGGATAGATAATTACACAGGGTTTCCTGCATTAACCAAGGGTCTGGGCTAGATGTTTTCTGAGTGTGCTGTTTGACGTGTTGTTAGATATTGTTTGTAAGCATGATAAAACAAGTACTGTATGTGTGATTTCAAGTGACAAAGTTATAGCTTGGAGAGAAGTGGAATAAAGGAGTGAGCAGAACCACTTAAGTATTGGTTTCAAAAACACCAGTACTGAAAAGGAGTACCAAAGAGAAGGGAATCTCTCTTGAAAACATTCTGCCCACATGAAATAAGTACGAATGAATGGAGTGCACATTTGTATTTGATGGGTAGATGAGATGTGGGGAATTACATTCTACCTAGGAGATGGGGATTTCATACAGTATACACTGGCAAGGATACATGAAAGCAAAAGTATAAATGGGAGACATTGTCTCCAGATGTATAAAAATATTGACAAAACTGAGTTGATTCTTGTCTAGAAAGCTCGGGCTTAATGCATTTTTACTGTGGCCTTCTTCAGGAGCTAAGCCTAAATAAAACTGTACTCCTTTAGAAACAATTGGCTCAGGACAGTCACAGCTCTTCTTAGTTCTCTAAACAGTTTCAGCAGAAAATGTTAATCAATATGCATATAACACGATCAGTAAACACCTAATAGAGCTTAATGACAGCATTTAAGTTACAAATCACATCTCACTTTAGTGAAATCATGTGTAAGAGTGGGTATAAAAGACAAGGATTTATGGATAAATGAAATGAGATGAGGTAATCGAGAGGGTGGCCGCGGTCTGGCTTCAAACATTTCTGGAGGGACAACGTGTCCTTGACCCATTCCAGTCTGGGTTCAGGCCGGGTCGGGGGACTGAGACAGTCTTGGTCGCTCTGCAAGATGACCTCCTCTGGGGGGCCGACAGAGGTTGCTCTACCCTGTTGGTCCTTCTGGATTTGTCAGCGGCCTTTGATACCGTCGACCACGGTATCCTGCTGGGTCGGCTCTCTGAGATCGGGATTGGGGGACTGTTCACAGTTGGTCCTTCCTTGGGAGCCGTCCCCAGCGGGTTCAGCATGGGGGGGGGAGTTGTCTGCTGGTTGGATACTCCCTTGTGGGGTTCCACAGGGATCGTCCCTCTCTCCCATGCTGTTCAACATCTATGTAAGGCCACTGGCAGAGGTCATAAGGAGATTTGGAGTCTGCTGTCATCAGTACGCTGATGACACGCAGCTCTATCTCTCCTTTTCCACCGCTGCAGATGAGGCTGTCCAGACCCTCAATCAGTACCTGGGCCCAGTCATGGAATGGACCAGGGCCAACAGACTCAAACTCAACCCCGACAAGACCGAGGTTATGTTCTTTGGGACTACTCCATCTGGTTATGGAGGCCCTTATCCAACCTTGGAGGGCATTTCCCTCCGGCCTTCGGACAGTGTCCGGAATCTGGGTGTAGTCCTGGACCTGGCGCTCACCATGGAAGCCCAGGTGGCCGCTGTGTCCAGGATTACCTTTTTTCATATTCATCGAATAGCCCAGATTCGTCCCTACCTAGATGGAGACTGTGGTGCAAGCGCTGGTGCTCTACATGGGGTTGCCCTTGTCTCTCTCCCGCCATCTGCTATTTTTAATTGTTTAGTTTTGTTATTTGCTTTAATTGTTTTATTTAATGGTTTGTTATTGTTTATATTGGTTTTGTTGTAAACCGCCTGGAGTTCTTCCGGGAAGACGGGCGGTATATAAGGCCAATAAATAAATAAATAAATAAAATACATAACTAAAAGCAGAAATTTGTTTTAGACAACTCTCAGCCGCAACAGCATATGATTTGCATGTACATTATATGACTCCATTAATGAAATCATTAAAAGAAACCAAAGTTACACCAGCTGCCTAGATGCCCTCAGCCAGTGGTGCCCAAACTTTTTGTAAGGAGGGCCAGATTTGGTGGCTGAGAATGTGTCAGGGGCCGGTTGCTCCCTGACCCTGCCACCCCACTGCAAGCCCCACCCACTGACCCATAAGCCCCACCCACTGACCCTTTGCAACCCCACCCGCAGGAAGGAAGGTGGGGACCAAGGGAGGGAGGGAGGGAGGTGGAAACCAAGGGAGGAAGGAAGGAAGGTGGGGACCAAGGGAGGGAGGAATGAAAGAAGGAAGGTGGAGACCAAGGGAGGGAGGAAAGAAGGAAGGTGGGGACCAAAGGAAGCACAGGGAGCCGTGGCCACAGGTCGCCCCTTGGAAGAGGCAATCTGTGCTACCTTGCACCCCCAAGCTCCTCAGCGGTGGTGACGGCTCGCCCGCCAGCCCACCCCAAAGCTCCTTGGTGGTGGCAGAGGCCCGCTGGCCTGCCCACCCCCACACATTCCCCTGCGGTGCCAGTGGCTGCGGACCGCCTGTTCCCCCCAGCGGTGTCAGTGTTGGTGGAAGATTTTTTTAAAAAAAAGAAACATGGGGTGAAGGAGGGGGAGGGAGGGGTGGGCCAGCCAGCAACGGGCCATTCAGAATGGCCTGATGGGGCGGATTTGGCCCCCGGGGTGGACTTTGGGCAGGCCTGCCCTAAGCACATCCGGTCTCGCCTGATTTCGGGAGCTAAGCAGGGTCGGCCCTGGTTAGTACTTGGATGGGAGACCACCAGGGAATACCAGGTGCTGTAGGCGCCTGGAGTAGGAACTGGCAAACCACTCCAGTATTCCTGCCAAGAAAACTCCATGGACATGGGGTCACAAAGAGTTGGTCACAACTGTAATGACACAACACACACACAAAGTTACACCAGAGGAAGTTTTGAGCCTGCGTGCGTTAGTAATATAGAATATACATTTCTGCTTAATAACAATCCCAGAATACCAGGTTTTTATATTTTACCCAAGATTAACAAAGCAGATAATCCATTGGCAAGAAGACCCATAGTATCAAGATCCAACTCAGTCCTCGAGCCCCTATCGGGCTTATTGACCATTTTTGAAACCATTTATACCAGAAACACCTTCATATATTCAGCATTCTAGACTGAGATATGATTAATAAATTAGAGCCAATTACAATACAGTACGACCCCTGCACCTGCTGATTCACCAACTATGGATTCAGTTATCCGCAGTTGGTGGTGAGCGGGAGGGGGGCAGCAAGGAAGGGGGGGGAATTAAAATTAAAACTTGCTGCCACTGATGCCTGCCGCCCACCTCCTTGCTGCTGTTGCCGCTGCAGACCAGTCAGGCACCCTCCGGGGAGGAGTGGGGTGGGGACTTTGAATGTGGAATCATATATACCTCAGGAAGAAGCTTTATAAATTTTAAGAATCGCTTTAGACACCTCTCCCCACCTTCTCCCTGCGTTCGCTAGGCAAAAAGAAGTTATTTTAAATTCCATAACAAATTCAATTGGCAAATAAAAGAAATGGCTATGGAGTGCACTATGCCCCCCAAAATAGTGAACCTATATATAAAGCCCTTTGAGGAGAAGGTACATTCTGGCAACCCCCTTTAAAAAGATAATTTAATTAAATTGTTTGGATACATAGATGGTGTTTTTATGATTTGGAGAGACCCAGATAGTTCATTAGAAGAATTCTTTGGATGGCTTAATACACTGGTAAAAAAGGTAAAGGTAAAGGTTCCCCCCGCACATGCATGCCAGTCGTGTCCGACTCTAGGGGCGGTGCTCATCTCTGTATTCAAGCCAGAAGAGCCAGTGTTGTGCAAGCCCATGGCCATGTGACCGGCATGGTTGCAAGGAAACACTGTTTTACCTTCCCGTTTTTTTACGGTAACATTAAATTTGACATCAAATATAAATATGACGAGATAAATTTCTTAGCTCTCACTATCAAGAACGAATCAAGGAAGCTGTACACAAAGGTGTGTAGAAAACCAGTGGTCTGTAACACCTATTTAAGGTCTAATACCTTTCATCCTAGATCTCTTCATCAAAATCTCTCATATGATCAATTTTTAAGGATGACAAGGAACCAAGAGGGAGGACTTTGAAAAGGAATCTCTAATACTGAAGATCAATTAAGGCACAGAAGTTGCCCATGTGAGGTTATAGACAATGGTTTTGCTAAGTCCATTAATACCAGACATGGTGATCTGCTAAACAAACAAAAGAACACCTAAAAGCCACGTTAACTGTCCTCTTATACATCATGATGTCATTAACAAATGACAGACATTCATGAAGAGGCCTTGGCAAATCTTAGGAAATAAAGAAGGGTTTCAAAAGGGATTATAGATATCATTTAAAATAACAAGAAACCTGGGGAATATGTTAGTGAGAAGTGATTTTAAAGACAAAATGGCACCACAGATGGCACCTAGCATTCTACCTGCTCTTCCCCTCCCATAGGACACCATCCCTGTGGACACTGTCTACTGCAAAAATGCATGCCATATGACAGAACTCAAAGATCCACAGAATAACAAGGTATGCACCCAGAAAAAGTTCAATCAGGGAGTGACGTATGGCATAAGTTGTACTTGCAGCAAATTGTATCTAGGAAAGACCGGTAGACCTGTTAAGACACAGATGGGAGAACATCTAAGTAATTTAAGAATACAAGACTGAGTAGTCCCCTTGTCAGCCACTTCACAGAATTCAACCATACAATATGGGATTTAATATTTTGGTCTATTTATTGTGAAATATGAGAGGTCCTTACTAAAAAGGGAAATCTTCTAGAGATATTAAGATTGAACAATAAAGCCCCTTTGGAGATAAATCAAGAAATAGATTTCTTAGCCTTCTTATGACACAACCCCCTTGCTTTGCTGTTTATCTAAATGTCTTTGAATCACCTGCCTGCTGAGAATAAAAATATACCATATTTTCTGTACAGTATTTGTACTTGAAGTCATTGTTAGCGGTGATATAGACCTAATGAGAAACTAACATTCTAAAGGCTTGGTATGTATCGTAAATATTGTCATTAACCTATGTGATAGTATATTGGAGAAGGGTACATGAATTTGTACAAAAGATCTTGTCATGTAATTTAATGTTTAAAGACTGATTTTTTAAAAAATGAACATTATGCTAAAGATTAGAGACATGAAAATGAGACATTTACTGATATATGTAGTAGCTGCAACAAGATTTTGATATGCAATATACTGAAACAGAATGGAGATACTGAAAAAAGAAGAATTGATAGAGAAGTGTCTGAACTTCTCAAAGATGGACATATCAGAAAAGGTAAAGGATTTACCAATGGAAAAACATGTGAAAGCTGGGAACCGTTTTGTAGGGGAATTTGCAATAAGTTTTGAAGGAAAACTCGAAAAGTGTAATGGAAATAGATGGAAAAGAAAATTAACAAGAGCAACAATGATTTGAAAGTAGGGTAATGCATTATGAAATGTAATTTGCTGGAATAAGGTTAAAATTAACATTAATATTGTACTCTACTTCGTCCAAAACCCCTTCTCCTCCCTTATTTTTCCTTTTACACTACCCCCTCATTTTGACGCTACCTCCCTTGATATTTTTTCTTTACTTTGTATAAAATGTTTTCATGAAGCTATACTAGGAGTATATTGATCACGAATATTCATTAACATTTTATGCTGTCAACTTTATACATAAGCAAAAGGAGCTGTAATTGTCCCAAAGTCAATTGTTTCTAAATAAATATGATTTTATTTTATGCCTAGCTCCTGAAGAGGGCCACAGTCAAAACACGTCAAGCTTGAGCTTTTTATATAAGAATGAAGTCTGTGTTATCAATATTTTTGAGATCTTGTCTCTCATTTGTACTTTTGTCACACAGATGTACCAGTTCCCTCTGCTATGTTAGGTCTATATGAAGCCTGTGTACTATGCATACAAATTACTTTTTTCTCAGGTTAAGTTTACAGTTAGAGAGGACACCAACAAAAAGTTTGGATGAAGATAATTCTAGTGTTCTTCCACAGACCCCAGTTCGGTAAGAATAATTTAAGTTAGCAGACTTTTTGTACTGAATTAAAAAGTTTACAAATTATTTTTTAGTTATATAGCTATCATATTTCAGTTTTGCAAATGTCATGAATCTTCACTTCTTATGATTTGAATCTGATGTACTATAGTTGGATTAAAATTATTAATCATATTGGATATAGCAATGGAGAAAATCCTATTGCATAAATTTACCCTAGTAGAAGCTGATGGTGTCATCAGCTGGTGCTGATAACTTTTAGTTACAATCAGTTGAAAAGTTTCCGTTCTTCCAGTTTGCATTCAAGGCGCCCTCTCTTTTTTTCTGGGGAAGCCTTTTGGATCTTTGGTATCAGGATGTGTGCACAGCCTTTAATCACCAAGCTGCTGGGATTGTGGTGGTGGCCATCTGCTGGCAACTTTTTGTGACCAAAGGCTCCTCCCTGTCCTCCCCCTGTTCCAAATCTTCCAAAGGCTTCATCAAGGCAAAAGAGGGCCTTTGGAAGCCTTAGAAAATGCCTTGGGGGATAGGTAAAAAGGTAAAGGTAAAGATCCCCCCCGCACACGCATGCTAGTTGTGTCCGACTCTAGGGGCAGTGCTCATCTCCGTTTCCAAGCCAAAGAGCCAGCGTGGTGCAAGTCCGTGGCCATGTGGCCAGTGTGGCTGAATGCATTTCTGCACCTGGAACACTGTTTACCTTCATACTTTTTACAGCGGTACCTATTTATTTACTTGCATGTACATGCTTTCAAACTGCTAGGTTGGCAGGAGCTGGGGTTAACAGTTGGTGCTCACTCCACTCTGTGGAACCTGTGATTCAAACTGGTGAGCTGCCGACTTTACAGCCGACATTTCAGCGCTCTAGCCCGCTGAGCCACCACGCTTCCTGTTAATTTAAATTCCATTTTAGTGGTGGCACCTGATGATAACACCAGCTTCTGCTGGTGTAAGTTACATCAACAAGGATTTTAGCCAATGTGTAATTTATTTAGTCAAATGGTTTTCAAGTTCAGCTCACAAAAGTAGATGCTTTGTGATGCTCTTACTAACAATTGTAAGCAAAGAGATTGTTTGTGGGTATTCCATGGTATTACATCACTTCAGAAGTATCAGAGTATCCACTGCTGCCCATAAGTAGTTTGCATCAGGATAAATTGTCAGAAATTCTTTTGAGGATACTAAAAATACTAATGAAAGGGAAGTATTAGGCTCTATTGTGATAACATTTTTAAAAAGTATTTCTTATGCATCAGACTGTCAGATTTTTCTCTCCTTTCTTCAGAGCCAGTTTGTGTGTTTCAGGAACTCATAATAAAAACATTTTATTGTCATACAGGGCTGCAATGAATAGTATTCAACAGTTAATGGTGATTTTAAGCTCGACAAGTGATCAACTGTCAGAGAACCTTGTCTCCTACTTTAATGTAAGTAGCAGCATTTTTGCTTAAGGGAGTATTGGGTTGGGTGCAGGATAGAAATAATTGTATGTCTTGTTGAGTTATAGATATTCTATAATCTAACATTCCTTTTACATTGTGTTTTTCCACTCTTTTAAGATAGTGTATCTTCTTACTTTTTCTAACCTGTGATATTCTAAAGGTATTGCTGGAATGCCTATTTTAAAACAGTATATCCATATTTGTCATGTTTCCCGGCCATTATTTTGTCATTGGTTATTTTCTTATTCCCCGATAGAGCACATAGAACTAAAGCTGGATATTTTTGACAGACTTTTTGGCCTAAGACGAGGGGGGGAAATTAAGTTAAAAAGTGTAATTTTAAAAAAAGTAGGTTAAAAACAAGTGGAACCAGTTCACCAGTAGAAAGGATTTCATCATTGGAACAAATTCTTCTCCTGTTCTATAGAGAGTTGGGCTCAACCCCTTAGAATAAACTAGAGGCGGGAACTGAAAGGGGTCATCTCATTCCAGTGGTAGTCTGTTTCTACTATGTTCAATTTCCTCCATTGCTAGTAGTTTGCTAGTATTACTAATTGTAATGAGATGACAAAACCATTTTCTGAAATTCTCTTGTATTCATTTCTTTTATTTACTTGACTCTGGTAACAAATCTCTAAGTAATGTATAAATGCGAAATATGTGACAAGTTAATATAGAACACATGATGAAGTTGTGTTGGGTCCTTTCAGGGGAAAGGCGAGATAGAAATATTTTTAATTAATTAATTAATTAATTAATTAATTAATAAAGTTAAAATTCTAATATATTCTGAAAATCCAATGCAATAAATAGTGAACACAGCATTAAAAGCACTCAACTGCATTTGGTAGGAGAGGCCGTAATTCTGCCTGTTACTATTAAATTACCTCTAAGATCTTTAGCATTTCATTTTATATTAACTAGTCTATATCCATTGAATTGATTGCAAAATGAAAAACAATTAGCTTGGCATTGAAAAAAAGATAGTATGGACACCAGGCAAGCCTTTCAGGGTCAACTTTTCAAAGGAGAGAATTTTCCATCTTTGACCTTTCAAAGGAGAGCATTCTACAGTTTTCTCCACTGGAGATAAATCTGTATAGCGACCCACGTGCCTCAAATTAAGAAGACACTTAAAGGCCTGCACTTATCTTCCTAACAATTGGACACTCCATTAGGGAAGTGGCATTCTCAAAGGTCTCAAGTCTTGTAGAGTTTTATAGGCCCAAAACAAATACTTTCTGGAAACACATTGGAAGCCAGTGAAACCAGGAAGGAACAAGTGCCTGGCTATATATTGTTTTTGGATCCTGGCTTGTTTTTAGAAGCAATGCTCCACACATATATTAGCTTAAACTATTTTAGGAAATCCCACAAAACAGATCACTGAAGGCTGGCTACTCTGGCATACCAGCTGAAGTTGGTAAATGACATCTTGCACCGCATACATCTTAATGAGGTTTTCTGAGCTTCAATATCTAAAACATTAATTGAATTAGCATATTCTGTCCTTGAAAGTTTCAGACATATTGCTTTTAGCAATGTGGAAAAGATGAGCACCTTTAGATTAAGAGTCCTTGAAATTTGCAGTCCCTTTTTTCCCCTCTCCCCACCGGATTGCCAATCCTGTTTTTGTTCATGAGGAATAATATATCTATTTATCTGAGAGACAACTTTTTCTAACCCTTACAGAATTGCACAGTAAATCCAATGCCAGAGATATTAGAAAGAGTAGAAAATCTGGGTTGTGTCTTCAAAGAAAAATTTGCTGAAGCAGTTGGACAAGGATGTGCTGAAATTGGGTCACAGGTACGGTTCTCTACTACTAATCTAGAAATTAAGAGAGGGTGAGATGGTAATATATATTCTTCTTTGTGGTCTTCTGGGAATACACACGGATGGTTTTCTTCTGCGCCTGCACAGAGTCACTCGGATGTTTCCAGAGCTTAATGTCAATCACCTTGCAGACCTCTTCCACCTCAACTACACATGTCCATACCACAACCTCTCAGTTCTGCTCTTGCTACTGCTTGAGTTGCTTGGAGCATCAGAGTGCCTGAAAAATAGAAAGCGAAAGTAAAATGTTTCCTTTTCCCCTTTTACTTCTTTAAAAACATTTCTGTTAAAACCTTTACCTATTCCTAGTCCCAGATCCCCTCCCCTCACGGCGTCAAGGTGAACCCTAACAAATCGAGACTTTGCCCGTCTGTAGTAGTCCCTTACATCAGGGCCAGATTGGACTCTATGAAGGCAGCCAGGCTCTTCCTCCCAGAGGACGGGCAGTGGAAGATTGCCTTTTTGGTTGCAGATTCCCAAACCTGGGTTCCAGCCTGCCTGGTCCAGCGTGTGAACCACAAAGGGGAGGGAGCACTTTTTATTTAGTCATAACTAGAGACCAACATTGTATTAAAACATCACACACACACCCATTTCCTACAATTCTAAGTCATCAAGAGGAGGACCATTCACCCAAAACATTCTCTCACCAAGAGGTAGTCTGCCCAAAGGATGCCAGTCCTTTTTCGGAGGATGGCTGGCTGGCCACAGCAGCTGATGGGATCCAGGCACCTGTGTATCTCAGTCTTTCAGGAAGAGAAGGACAGGGCAGAACAGGGTGTGTGGTCATCCAGGTCTGGGGTAGGCTCTGGACATATTTGGCTGTTTCCTGGGCAAGATTTATTCTGGACAGGCACATTCTATTTTATTCTATTTATTCTATAAAATACATAACTATTTTATCTATCATTGTCAGTCATTGAGGTGCCATTAGGTTTTAACTTTGCTTAGTGTTATTTTTATTTGTTTTATTTTTGGTTTTTTGTAATTTATGGCTATTGAGGCCCGATGTTTTGTAAGCCGCTTAGAGTATATATTGTAGATAAGCGGGGTATAAATGCAATAAATAAATAAATAAATAATTCTCATCCTGGTTGTTTGCTACTTCAAGGTGGTATTTGAGGTTTTCCTCTGCAGATAGCCGTTAGCCTTGTCCAGTTATATCTGTCCCTCATGTTTCCCTTTTTGTCTGGACAAGTAAATTCAAGGTTCCTTTTTCTCTGCACAGACAAGTCCAAGGTTCCTTCTTTTCTGCACAAACATGTTCAAATTCCTTGTTTCCTTTGTCATACTGCTAATTTTACTTTTCTGCAAGGCTTCCTTTCCTGAGGCCCTTTCTCTGCAGATTAGTTCCACAAATGAAATGTCTTTTTAACGTTGAACAGGCCTTTCTCCCCAAGATGGGTGCCCCTTGGTTCTTTACCTTAAGGGTCACACATTCATGTTCCTCACAGCTTCTCTGTTTTATGACATCAACAATACCAAAGTGTAGTTTGAAGATGAGGTCACTCCAGGCATGGTATCCATCTTTCTTTGAGCCTCAGGTCAAGGAGAAGCACTTGGAAGTCACATCCAGAGCTGTCAGAACAGCTCACCTGGTGGTCCGAGGCAACCAGCCTTTCCCTTGGCAGGCTGTTCTGCCCCATTCTATTAACAGTGGATGTAACAACAGGTGCAAGCTCCATGGGTTGGGGAGTGCATTGTGACAGAGAGACTGTCCATGGGACCTGGTCCAGATCTTAGCTCTGGCTCCACATCAGTTATCTGGAGCTCCTGGCAATGTGTGAAGCCCTGAAGGCTTTTGAACTTTCAGTGGTAGGGCATGGCATCCAGGTTCATTCAAATGGACAACACAATGGTGGTCCACTATGTCAACAAGCAAGGAGGCGTGCACTTGCTGTCCCTTCTCTACTTGTCAGTGCAGGTCCGGGAGTGGTGTTAAGCCCGCCACGTGTTTTTGACAGCAGTCCATGTGGCCTCACAGGACAATAGTCTAGCCAACAATCTCAGCAGGCTCTCAGAATGGATGCTCAAGTGGTCTTTGTACCAGGAAATGTTTGCCAAGCTCTGCCACAGCTGGGGCAAACCTGAGGTGGATGTGTTTGCCACCAGGGAGAATGCGAAGTGTCGCCTTTACTGCTTCAAAGCAGGTATGGGGCCTGAACTTCCCAGGAGATGCGTTCATGATTCCATGGTAACACTCCCTTCTGTATAAATGCCCCGCCACTCCCCCTCCTGCAGAGAGCCATAATTAAGATTCGACAGGACAGGGTGCCTTGCCTTGCTAGCCGTGGTTTGCCACACTCCGAGCCCTTGCATCCGACTTTCTCACTCCCCCACTGCGTCCTGACCTGCTGTCCCAGCACCACAGATCTATCCTGCATCAGGACCTTGGCTCCCTGCAGCTGATGGTGTGGAGGATCATTCCGAGCCATTGACCTGTAGGACTTTTGCCCATAAATGGACTAGTTTCACCAGGTTTGCTCAGCAGAACAACTTGTGCCCTCGCCCTCCCCTCTGGCGGGTCTCCCTCTTTCCTGTTGCACCTTTTCCTTCAGGGCCTCTCGCTGGCTACCTTCAAGGCTTCTGTAGCAGCCATAGTGGCCCACTAGCCACCTGGCTCAGAGGCTTCACACTTCTTTCGCTGCCCAACTGTGAAGGTGTTCCTAAGGGGACTAAATAACATTATAACACACACACACACCCCGGAGCAGGATCACACTTCAGTTGTCCCTGAATAGACTAACCCAGGCATGTCCAAAGTCAGGCCCGGGGGCCAAATGTGGCCTATTTACAAATTCTGAGTGGCCTGTGGCCTCTTCTCCCTGCCGGCTCAGTCTGTCATGCATCCCCACCAGCTGGCCCTTCCCCATACCGGATGGAGGCATCAGCTTGCAGTTTTATGTTTTCCCTGCCCTCCCTGCCTCCATCCACCACCATCCAGCCACCTTCCCAGCCTATTCGCCCCTGGCTCAGTTGCTGCAGCGTCCTCCTTACCTCCTTGCATATTATAGAGACTTGTCCAAAGACCAGCCCGGGGGCCAAATGCAGCTGAATGGTCGGCCCCCATACATTTTCACCTTGCCAAATCTCGCCCTCCTTGCAAAAAGTTTAGACACCGCTGGACTAACCTCACACCCCTTTGAACCTTTGGCCAAGGTGTCAGATAAGCTGCTGACATTAAAGACAGTCTTTTTGGTGGACATAACATCGGCTTGTAGAGCAAGTGAACTGGCAGCTCTCAAAGTGGACCCACCTTTTCTTGAGTTTCACCCAGATAAGATGACCCTGTACTTGGATGTCTCTTTCTTCCCGAAAGTAGTGATGGACTTCCATGTGTCACAACCTATTTTTTTGCCAACATTTTTCCAGACAGAGCCATGCATTCTCCAGAGGTGCGCAGAGCATTGGCTTTCTATGTGGACAGGACTTCCTCATTTAGGAACTTTTCATCAGTGTCCATGGGGCAACTAGAGGATCAACAGTCTCCTCTCAGACTATTCCAAACTGGGTCATGCAGACAATCGGGCTAGTCTACAAACTGGCACAGGTGCCATTGCCTGAGGGAGTCTGGGCACACCCCACCAGGCATCCTCAATGGGCACACCCCACGTGGCATCCTCAATGGCATTCCTGAAAGGCGTTAGTATCCCAGATATTTGTAAAGCTGCCACATAGGCAACACCGTGAACATTTGCCTCTTACTCTAGACTGGACGTCAGAGCTGCAGCAGATGCTGTTTTTTGGTAGGGCACTTCTTGTCTCTGTCTTACTGTGACATTCCACCTCCTGGTGAGTAAGCTTGCTAATCACCTATGTGTTTGTATTCACAGACCACAAAGAAAAAGTAGTTACTGACCTGTAACCCTGGTTCTTCGAGTAGTCAATCTGTAAATTCACACACTGTCCCCTCAGCCTTCCCCAGTATCCATCATGGTGTTTTATGCTTTTTCAACAGTGGTGGACAAGGCTATAGAACTAAGAGTGCATGGTATGGTAATACCTTGATTTACAAGCATAATCCATTCTGGAAACATGTTTGTAAACCAGATGATTCTTATATCAAAACAAATTTCCCCATAAGAAATGATGGAAATGTAGATGGTTTGTTCGACATTAGACCATATACTGTACACACAAAATGCCAAAACTCAAAAAAGTTGGCTAGAAGTCCACACCATGGTTTAGATACCTGACTGTGGAATCTGCTCTGCTTGAAGCTAACAACTGGATTTTACTCATGTGTTTTTAATGTGACAATAATAAAATATAATTTGTAGCCCTATACACACTTGACTAGCTGCCTCGTGACTAGAAATGGTTTGAAAAATAAGAAAGGATGTTGGAAACAAATTAAAAATGTAACTATAAGGAAAAAGAAAACCCTAAACTGCACTCACCTTTCAAAACATTCCTGTCCCATCAAGGGAGACCTCCATTCCTCTCTCCTCCCTCTGCTTTGAGGCTTGCCTGAAACAGAACATTCCAGACAATCACCCACAATCCAGCAGGATGGGGGAGAGAGAGCTACCATTGGCTCACTTGTGATCATGTGAACTGCTGCAGTGCTTATATTGCAAGACATTGCTTGTTGATTAAGGCAGAATTTAGAAAATGTTTGCTTGTCTTGCAAAACACTTTTAAACCAAGGTACTATTCAACCAAGGCATTCCTGTATTTGGGGCGGAGGAGGTCTGCAGGTGATTGACATTAAGCTCTAGAAACCTCCAAGTGACTCTGCCCAGGTACAACCCATGTGTGTGAATTCACAGAATGACCACTTGAAGAATCGGAGTTGCAGGTCAGTAATCACTTTTTTTCTCATTCAGGCAGTAGATTTTTGTGGATTCTCAAATACAATGTTTAAAACATTCTTGGCGTGCACTGGGTGATGAACCTTTTGAAAATCATAATAAAGCCATGTTTGATTTATTTTTATAATAGCTGAAATCATGCTGCATACCTTAAATTTATGGAAGGGTGACAACGTCATAAGCGAGAAGTGATTCTTGGTAGATAAAAACATCCAACCTCTGCAGTGCAGATTCTCTGATTCCCATGTGATCCTTTTCATTGGCTGGAAGATGTGGGAGCCATGAAGAGGAAAAGGGGAATATCCCACTTGCCATTTGGTGATGGCCATTTTTGGTAATTAAAACTTATTTCCAAAATTTGACCTTAATGGTGATGTCATCACTCTTCTGCTGGTGTAAGTTATGCAAAAGGATTTCAGCCAGTCATTGCTAATGATATTAAATATTAAATATCTTTTTTTGTAACTATGAAATCAGAACTGAGATTTTTAATACTTCTTTAAAAAAGTATTAGAGTGACACTTTTTATATACACATAAAAACAAAGAGTGTAAATAAAAGCTAAAAGGAAACATCTTCCTACTGTGTGGAAAGAACCTGTTTGTGGCAGAACATGAGTAGCATACAAGTGTTTGTGACTTTATGACTGGTTTTATTAGCTTATAACTATCTTTCCACATTTTCATCAAATCATCAATATAAATATATCCAAAATTTTGCACCCATTTAATCATCCCCTCCTCCACCCTTTCATAATCTAGTTCATATTCTAGTAAATATGTGTACAATTTTTGATTATTCCCTTATTTTTATAAATCCACTGTTCATCCACCTGTACTCTTTCCTCAAATAAACCCATGCGTTTGTCTTTTTCGTATCTTGACTCCAGCTTTGCCATTGACCACCAGTCTCTTGCTAAACCTGATTTCTCCAACTCTTTTGCTCTTTAGTTATAACTCTTTGTATATGAGTAATACACCTCCTTGATTTATCGTTTTTAACGTGAATGCCTCTATTGGTGCTGCCACATTGGTATTTTTAATAAGTTTGCATTTGAAATTTTTGCCATACTAAGACAGCATTTTCCTTACTATATATGCTCTGAGAAATGTGTTTGCTCTTTAATTCCCCTGTAACATATATATGCATGCCAGCCCATTCTTAAATCATGATCTCCTAGTTTTAGCAATCTTTGATTTTCCAGTGTTATCCACCCCTTCATCCAGACCACAGCACAGGCTTTATAATATAACAACCAATTTGGTAACCCTGTGCCTCCTCTCTCTTTTAAATCTTGTAATATTCTGAATTTTATTCTTCTTTTTTCCCCCCTTCAAAATAAATTTCGAGACCAACATATCTAAGTATATAATTCATTTTCATTTTAAGGAGTATGGAAACAAACCTTGCTGTTTGAAATGTAACGTACTTGTCTCCGTTTGAAAATAAAATCCTAAGCCTTTCTAGGTCATTTCTTCCTTGGTATTTTTTAAAAACAGAATTTAGAATTTTTTTACAGTACACCAAGAATAAAGGACAGTAAAATATCACATGTGCCAAAATCACAACTAATATATGATCACAGGAACAAACTCTCTCATTGTATGAGATTTGTTTATATTGGCCACATGAGTTAGCAAGCAGCAGCATATCTAGCTTTTCTGTGATTGAAATTTGGAGGTGAGAAAAAAATACTTCTATAAAAAAGACATTCTTAAGGAATTTAGTGTGCTGAAAACAATTTTGCACACAAAGATGTAATATTTCAGTCAGTCAGTCAGTCAGACACCTTTATTGGCATAAATAAATAAATAAATAAGTAAAATAGACAATGGACAATAGAGAATAAAATACACAATTGGGAAAGTGTACATGCCCGAACCAGTATCAATTAAAAACAGGGAAGAATGGAAGGAATATGGGAGTATTATAATAGAACGAGAGCAAGGGGTTGTTCCCATGTATCCTTATATTTGTCCAGCCAAAATTGACTGCAGACCATCCAGAATGAGCGGACTATATTTGGGGGTGTTGAACAAAAGGCCCGTTAAGTAACTGTGGCCTGCGTCGCTGGATTAACAGATAGATAAATGTGGCAATCTGCCTAGTGTGGGTTTTGTCTAAGCCTGAGAGAAGATTATGCAAAATGATCTCGTCCTGGTGACCAGGGAATCTAGCAAGATGTGGCTCTAGGTGGGAGGCGCGGATGTCCTTATATAGAGGACAGTATAGGATCATATGCCAGAGACTCGATGGTCCCTGAATTACAGGGGCATAACCGAGTCTCTAGTGGTAAAGAGCCAAATCTCCCGTATAGGACATTAGAGGGGAGCACATTACATCTAGCTAGAGTGAAAGCACGTCGTTCCTGTGGATTCTCTAAAAGATGTAGGTAGCTGGCCGGCTTGCCAACAGGTAGTGGGAGTTGTAGACTGAGAGGAGAACATGCTTTAGAGGCTGCTGCAAAAGGTCTTGCCTTTCAATGTCTAGCAGTCTAAGCTTTAACAGCCTATAAGCCTGCATGAAAGGTAGTGCCCCCAGTTGATCAGGTGAAATGCCCAGCGCCATAATTCTTTGGAGAAACCGTTTAAGGCCAGGAGAGTAAAAATGGTCGGAGAGAATGCCCTCTATCAGAGGGTCATTATGTGAGGTAAAACAAATTCTCAGCCAGTATTTAAATTGTCTTAGCTGTGTCTGGGTGTTCAGTCTGCTGAGTCCAGCCTCCAGACAGAGGGCTGCATAAGGTACACAATGTGGAACTGCCAATATTTTATAAAGAAAAGTGGATTGAAGCCTTTCAACCAGTGGATCAATGGCATCCAGCCAAACTGGTACCCCATATAGCAGTTGGGAAATGACCTTGGCTTTGAAAACCTGCAGAGCACTGGGGATATGTTGATTGCCCCATATATAAAAAAACCGGTAGATAGCTTGGATAGTCAGTCTGGCTGAGTTGATAGTGATATGCCTATGTCTGGCCCAGGTGTTACGGTAAAAAAAATTTAGACCTAAGTACTTAAATTCTTTGACTTGTTGTATTGCTTTCCCGTGAAAAATCCAAGAATGGAGTTTCCATGTCTTACTGAAAACAACTATTTTGGACTTACTGTGATGTAATATTTCCTTTAACCATCGCTTTGCTCTCAGAAAGCCTAGATCAGGCATGTCCAGACTTTGGCCCTGCAGATGTTTTAAACCACAACTCCCACAGCCCTTTGCCACTGGAAATACAGGCTTGGAATTCTTTGAGTTGTAGTCCAAAATATCAGGAGGGTCAACGTTTGGACATGCCTGGCCTAGATGTCTTACATACTCTTTGGAGAATCCAAGTTTAGCTGTCCGATTCAGCACAAAAGAGCTCCATGGCTGCTTACAGGGATAATATAACCGCCTTTTTATGACAGCTCGTCTGGCTGCTAACCCATTTTCAGGCACAATTCAAAGTGATGGTTTTAACCTATGGGCATGGAGGAAAGAAAACGGAGGGGTGATATGATAGCACTTTTCAAATATTTGAAGGGCCATCATATAGAGGAGGGGCAGGATCTGTTCTCAATCAGTCCAGAGTGCAGGACACACAGCAATGACCTAAAGTTACAGGAAGCCAAATTTTGGTTGACTATCAGGAAAATGTCCTAACTGTTAGAGAAGTATGGCAATGGAACCAATTTTCTCAAGAGGTGGTGAGTGCTCCAATGTTGGAGGCATTCAAGAGAAATTTAGAGAACCCTCTGGCAGGTATCTTGATTTGTATCCCCACATGGAGCAGTGAGTTGGACTTGATGGCTTTATAGACCTCTTCCAACTTTACTATTCTGTGGTTCTCTAAAGCCCTAAACAGCTTAAGTCCAAACTTTCTGCTTTCATGAGCCTGCCTGGATGCTAAGATCATCAGTGGAAGACTTTTTGTTGCTCTCACCGCCTTTGCAGGTGCATCTTGTGGGGACACAAAAGAAGGCCTTCCCTGATGCTACTCCTAGACTGTGGAACTCCCTTCCACAGGAGGTCAGACTATCATTTTGGAAACAAACAAAGTCTTTTCTCTTCAAGCAAGCTTTCCCTTAGTGCAGGCATGTCCAAACTTTGGCCCTCCAGATGTTTTGGACCACAACTGGTGACAATCTAAGCTTAGAATTCTGGGAGTTGTGATCCAAAACATCTGGAGGGCCGAAGTTTGCACATGCCTGCCTTAGTGACTGACTCACTGAGAAAGTTTTTTAAATTGATTGTTGTTCCTTTTTGCTCTGTGTTTTTGCTCTTTATTTTGTTTGCTGTTTTAGTTTGGTAATAACTGATTCTTTTTAAAATCCTTATCAACCTACTCTTCTTAGCTTTTAAAATTTAAATATTGTATTTTACTAATGTAAGCTCCCTTGGGTCCTTTTTAAGGAGAAAGGTGGGGCAAAAATAGAAAGAAAAGAAAGAAAGAAAGAAAGAAAGAAAGAAAGAAAGAAAGAAAGAAAAAGAAAGAAAGAAAGAAAGAAAGAAAGAAATCTGTTAGATAACAATTTTCTGTATTATACCACCTTTTTAATATTCTTTTTTCCCCCAGAGGTACAAACTTGGTGTACAGTTATACTACAGAGTAATGGAATCCATCTTAAAGTTGGTAAGTTTTTGGGATATGCAATTCTTCAAAATGATACTTTCTGTTTTTACACATGCTGAAGTTTTTATGTATGCATTTTGTAGGAAGAAAAACGACTATCAACTCATAACTTTAGGTATGTTTGCAATAGATACTTTAATTCCCATAGAATTAAAAAAAAAACATTGAAGACCATTGCTGACACTATTTTCTTACAGCAAACTTCTGAATAACAAGATATTTCATACATCTCTGCTGGCGTGTGCTCTTGAAGTTGTCCTGGCCACATATGGTAGTAAGTCAAACTTAAAGATCCATATATCCATTCGTGTCTTTCTCGGATTTTAATTTTGGAGCAGAATGTGTTGTTTTTAGTACAATTTCAATGATAGTAATATGTTGAGGATAGGGAGTCTGTTAAACTAAAAATGAGATCTTTAAATGATACATACAGTATAAAGAAATTACTTTAAGCAGAGCTTGGTGTAACTCAGTATTAAAATGACTAGTTCTTTTCCCTTTAGCCTCAAGGAGTGCCTCCCAAAGTGATGGTAATGCAAATATGGAAAGAAACTTGCCTTTCCCATGGATCATCAATGTACTTAACCTGAAAGCCTTTGAATTATACAAAGTTATTGAAAGCTTCATTAAAGCAGAACCAAGCCTGACAAGAGAGATGAGAAAGCACTTAGAATGCTGTGAACACCAAATTATGGAATCCCTTGCTTGGCAATCAGTAAGTTCTCTTTTATACACATAAGAATGTATTTTTCCTTGATGTCTATGCGCATAAAATGCATTGGGGGGGGGTCTTACAAATCTGTATGGCACATTGTCTTAATTGTTGGTGGATACTGCTGTGAGACTGTAACATGTATGCAGTCATGTTCGGGAGTGTAGCCTGATCTCTAGCCTGTCCGTGAACCGTTGTGCAGGATTTTGTTCCTTTAAGCAAAGCAAATCTTTTCCAATAACAGATAAGGTGCTTATGAAGGGCTGAACCCATTACTCGACAGTTCTGTCATCTCCCTTGCACATTCTTTACTTCTGTAATACTGTTCTTGTGATTTTCTATCATATAACTCTGCCTTTCTGTTTCAGTTCTGATTCCAGACTGTTGTTTCTCTTAAAGAGAATGTTGTAAAACCCTTTGGACCTACTCACGTTATTTGTTTGTTTAGCCTCCAGTGTCGACTCTGTAGTCATGTCAATTAAATGATAACACAAAAAATACTTCCTGGTAGACAAGGCTTCATATGACTATTGCCATGTTTGTCAATAGCAAAGAATTGCATTGTTTGCTATTGGATAATTCCCCTTGAACCCCAAGTCAACTTTTATTCAATTTCTAGTTTGTTATCAGGAGAAAATCTCTGCTACTTCAAGTGTTGCTCAGACAGATTGGATCAGTACAATCAAAAGCAGTACTGGCTCTCTAAAGTTATCCCCCTCTGCTGCTGTTCTTTTAAATACCTTGGATAGTTGCTTGTTTTATTTTTTTAATGATGCAGACTAATGTTTTAATTCTGCATGTTGTATCATCCAAGTTCATTGAGCATCCCTTTAAAGAAAGGGAAAGGGGGCTCAGACAGTGACACAGGATAGGAGTGAAGTGATTTTCTCCCATCAGTGAGCACTGATTTGAGCTTATCTCATAATGACTTTTCAGTCATTCATGGATTAAAAAGAGACTACTCTTGAGAACCTTGATATATACTTTCCCCCCCTCCCTCTACTTTATTTGAGGCTTGTATACTGCCAGCTTGTGTAAAAACAATTCATGGCGGTTAACAAAGAACAAGTACAATAGACAAAGGAGTAAGCAGAAGTGAGTAAACAAACAATAAACAGGCCCAAAGACACCTGTGTCTGAGCAAGCTACACAAGTAACAAAGCAACAGCAGTCACCCCAAGGCCTCCTGAAAAAAAGCCAGATCTTTGAGGGGCTTTCTTAAAGGCAGGCAGAGACTCAACCAGGTGGACCTTGATAGGGATGGAATATATGGGAGAAATGATTTTTGGAAGTTTTAAAAAGTATATTATGGGGGGGAATAGGAATTATTCTTAATGGCCAGTCCATGTGTGTTCTTAATTTGCCATCTATGCTATATTTTTGAAACATTGATTTGTTATGTGCATATTTGTCCTTTCTTCCAGTTAGCTCAAGGTGACAGGCATGCATGCTTCTCTTGCAAGCTGCTGCATTTTATTCTTCCAACAACTCTCTGAGGCAGGTTAGGATAAGGAAAGGTGTCTAGCTCAAGATACTCTAGTGAGCTTCGTGGCCAGCTAGGGGTTTGAACCCAAGTGTTCCTAATCCTGACTCTATACCACACAGTTTCCCTTCATTATTATTTTTTAAAGATTGCTGTTTTATTGCGATTGCAGAATACTGAACAGTATTTATTTTGGAGGCATCCAGGGGGACAGTTTGCCATTTTTATATCTTTTTGGGGGAGGGGTATATAGGTCTGAGGCAACATGCAGACCTGAGCCACATTTTGCCCAGGCCATAGCATAAAACCACAGTTAGGATTAACTGAAGTACCGGAGGTCATGCTGATCAGAGTTCAAAATGCCAGAAACTCATGACATGTACTATTCAGGTTTTGGTTGAAGATCAGAAATGTCAGGAAATTTTTTCTAACTGTTAGACCAGTACAGCGATGGAACCAATTACCTCAAGAGGTGGTGAGTGCTCCAACACTGGAGGTATTCAAGAGAAATCTGGACAACCACCTGACAGATATATCCTTTGATTTGTATTCTTGCATGGAACAGGGGGTTGGACTTGATGGCCTTATTAGCTCCTTCCAACTTCACTATTCTATGATTCTCTAAGTGTGCATTCCCCAGTCTTCATAGCACAAGAAGAAAAGGCATGTCTGTCATAAAGGATCCACGTGTGAGGATCTTCTTCAGAGGTTCTCTTCAGAAGACCCCAGTGTCTGGATGGGTTCATAATGAGACTGGTTTTCTCTCAGCTTTCTCCAAACTGTTTAAGGCTTTAAGTGGGTTAAAACCAGTCAGTCTCTGAATAATATTTATGATTTCAGTACTGTGCCTAACTGTGATGCCTTGTGCAAGTGGAAGTCCCCGATCCAGACTTCCGTTGTCCGTGACTGGACTTTGAACTGAGAAATGAAAATGATGCAATCGGGCTTTTGCAACACTGGCACTTTTCCTAAAATTGATACTCCCAATATGGTCTTCATAGCTAAAATGCATCCAATTTTTTCTGTGCTCTTAGTTATTACATTCTGTTGTGGCAGATTTGTATAATTTTAACCTTTCAGAGGGATCAAGATCGCAGATCACTTTAAACCATTGAGATTGAAATGCATGATGTACATTACAGAAAACTGGAAGTGAAGTGTTTTGTGAAAAAACAATGCAACTGAAGGCAGAATTGCTGGGCATTGGGATTTTCGGGACAGAGAGGCCAAGGAAAATAGAGTTACTAACTATCGGTATACAATAATCTGTCATTTCAAAGAGGGATTCGTGGCTTTGTTTGTACATTTAATTAATTTATCACCTTAAAGATGACAGTGTGAAAAAATAGTATATCGCTTTTTCTAATGCGCTGAGTGGCATTTGCTTTAAAAAGGTCCCCATCATTTTATTTATCTAAAATATTTCGATCCCACTTTTCTCCCCAAAAGAACCCAAGCTGGCTATATGTAAATCATGCATTCTTTATTCAACTCAAGGATAAAGGAAACTTTCAAAGCACTTTATTTCATGAAAACCATGGATATTTGATAAATGCAAATTGACATAGTTGTTTCTTAAATAAAAGTTTTAATTATGATGATGCGTATGAAACTATTCTCACATAAAACCTTTAGTTTAAATATTCAGTTTTTATTTTCTAGGCTTTTCACTTCAGTTTATATTGTAGTTTCATTCTCAAATTTTCTTATTTTAAAGTTTTGCAATCCATGTTGAATATATTTACCAGATACTTGCATTTTGGAAAAGGTGTGATTATGTCTTCTAGTTGACCAGGTGTTCATTTTGATTGAATTCTGAATCGTTTCAGAGGTGAAATAGTAAACTATAGGGTCAAAACAACAGTTTGAAACCGCAGTACACAATGTGATTGGATACATAGTCTTGACAGCAGTAACTACTGAGCAGTTGAGCCATATTTGTGTCCTCATAAGGGAATAAAGTATTAAAGTAATATTGTATGGCACAAAACAGAAACAGAATATCAGCAAATGAACAAAAATCATTCTAAGAACCTTTTTTTTGCTTAATTTATTCCGACTTAATGTCAGTGGCTTATTTAAAGTCCTTAAAACCATTGTGGAACAAGTCACATTCAGTATCAGTGGAATAAAAAATCCTACGATTTCAATGAAAATAACAATCCTTGAAAGGTAGGTTTTCCAGGTTGCTTCAGAAAAATGTTCAAAGCATGTGTTCTGGGTTAGTCCTTCTGTGCTGACGTGAGTGTTCGTGGATTGAAAGAAACTTGCTGGGGTACTTCCAGTTATCACAATTGTCCAGATGGCCACGCAGATAATCTTTGCATTTCTTTTTGTTCGGAAGGTCTTGGACCGGAGAGGATATACAATTGCCAAGAAACGATCAATACTTATGCTGGTCAAAAAAAATATACTTCCATACATATTTATATAGAACAAGGTGACAGAAACCTTACAGAGCAAGTCCCCAAACGGCCAGTCCTTTGAGGCAAAATAGTAAACCCTGAAGGGCAAAGTTAACACAAACAGGAGGTCTGATATTGCTAAATTAAGCATGTAAGTGGTAGTTTCATTGTGTACTTTTAATGCACAGACGAAAATGTAGATTGCAACACAGTTGGATATTAAACCGAGGACAAATACCATACTAAATATGCACCCATATAAGGTGTACTTAAAGGAGTCTTCAGTAGAACAGTTGGGGTTTAACATCATGATGGCAATTTAATTTTCACAAACAGGAGTTTTAGAAAACAAAGCTGTACCTTCTTTGATTGTGTTGTCGTTGCAGTAGAATTCTTAGACGCCTTCTAAATCTAGTCCTTGAACGGTTTCATTGGCGTCTGACTTTATTGTAGAACTCCACTTCTCATCCAAGGACAGCATTCTGGCAGGCAAAGGGTTGATTCCTCCCCCAAGTACAATAGCAGCTTATGTAGCCAAACCGTGTGATACTTAACAATAAACATCACACTAGAGGCAGTGAATGTTTTAGTTGCTCGCTGTGCCAGCCGGCCGTTGATAAGTTATTTTTCCTGTTGTTCTGGGAGAAAGCAGCTCAAGAATGTTCCTGAAGTTCCAAGCCGATAGCAGGAAAAGACTCCTTCATGAACAGAGTTCCTCCTTTCCATGCTGTGCTGGATTGTTCTGGATTTCTTGCTTTTGTGCTGTTAAGTAAACTTGCAGACGTGCTGAAGCGCTGATCCCCCCCCCCCCAGTGTGGAAAGCGTGCAAAAGGAATAAAATTCCAGAGCATGTCTCTTCTTGCTGAACCTGATCTTTCTTAACCCACACCAATGACATTACATGTGTTTCCTTCTCGCCCCACCTATGCTTGCTCAGCTTGTCAGCTGACATCACAGGAAGAGGGGGATGGACTAAACACAGGGTTTCAACTTTCAGTTCATTTTTTGTGAGTTTAAAAGAAACAAAGACTTTGTTTCCCAGAACTGTGTTCTCGAAGCATGCAATGATATCATTGTGGATTCAAGACTTTATTAACAGTTCTGAAAGTTAAAATAAATATTCTTAACAATATTTCTGCAGTTAAAGCAGATTATGAGATTTATTTATTTATTTTTGCAATATTGGAGGAAACATATATTTGAACCCTGATAGGAAGAGGCTTTTTTCTCATTAGAGTAACATGCGTAATTAACTCATCTGGTTTAACATGCCAGTGATTACTTAACTAGTTGAAGTCTGTGGGTTGGAGAGGCTCCGGTCTTCATGATGGAATTAAATCTAGTTAGTATTGTGTCGTGACAGGCTAGGACTCTGGAGAGCAGGGATCGAATTCCCACTTTGCCATGGAAACTTACTGGGTGTGTGGAACTGGGTGTCGAACATGCCTTAAATACCTCACTCAGCTTTGAACCCCAAATAAAGTTGCTTTAAAATAAGTTCCAACTTTACAGCACATAACACGACAACTAAGCATGACTAAAGCTATCTAGCTAACTCAGTGAGTCAGACTAGTTCTCAGCAGTTTGCCTCCTAGGGAGATGCATTTTGTATTTTTTGGACTCCAAATCCCCCCCAATTTTCCCTCTCACACAACATTAGAACTAGGGGGCACTCCATGAAACTTTTGGGTGCTAGATCTCAAACAAATAAGAGAAAGTACTTTTTTACCCAGAGGGTCACTGGTCTGTGGAACTCCCTGCAAGAAGAAGCGGTGACAGCTGTTAGCCTTGACAACTTTAAGAAAGGATTAGACAAGTTCATGGAGAACAAGGGTATCAGTGGCTGTCATTATGGATGCCTAAAGACAACCTCCAGGTTGGAGAGAGAGGCGGGTTATCTCTCAATGCCATTTGCAGGGAATCATAAGCAGGAGAATACATCTGCTTGGGAATACCCTGAAGCAAATGGTGAGACACTGTGTGAGACAAAATTTTGGATTGGATGGGCTATGGCCTGTTCCAGCAAGGCTGTTCTTATGTTCTTAGTAATTCATTTATTTTTGCAATCTCCTTGGAACAGAGTCCAACAACAGATTTTCTGGAGCAATTTTTGGATTTCCCTGCTTCTGCCTTCCACTCAGTTTTATGTCATCAATCTGATAGTTTGCAGATTTCATAAAATTATAAATCTTGCATTATGTGAGAAGCTAATGGTCCCCTTACCCTGCAGGCCACAATTGATATTAACTGCTCATTTTTATTTTTACTTCTCAGGCTGAGCTCTTCTGAATTATTCCTTCTCTCTTTAAATCTTGGCCTCCTAAAACTCTTTTCACGTACTCTATAGTTTTCATGCTCCACCCATCCCGTTCAATTTTGCTTCAGAACCCACACCAGACTACCAGATAGCAGCACAGAACATAGTCACAATCCAGTGGGTGTGATGTCACCACATATTTCAGCCTGTGACATTGCTCTACAACAATTTAGAGAGCTCACAACCCCACAACAATAACTACAAAGTTGCACCAGCTTCCCAAATTGTGCACTTCAATTCCTTGTTAAATTATGTGAAATGCAATTTATAATTGCATGAAACATAAATTGTACTTTGAAACCACAACATTATACCTTTGTTATTGAGGAAAGGAACTGATTACAATATTGAACTTCTCTTGTGCAGGTGTGTCCTTGAGTTAGGAACCTCCCTAATCTGTGACCTCCTTATCAGTAAATGCCTTGGTGTGTAATTACTTAGCAAACACTTCTTGATTCAGCTGAAACTCAATATGCTGTTTGGAGCCCTGTTTTTCTAATACTTTCATATTCTGAGAAATAATTCAGTATATATAATTTACAGAGAAACCTTATGAAGTACATGTACATAATATTGCTAGATAAAAGTGAATGGGTTACAGTGGCCTTTTCCTAAGTGGACTTCTAGAACTGCCAAATCTTGGCCACACAAATTTTTACAGTCCCTTTATGTTAAATGTGAAGAATTGCTGAGGCATGTATGTGACCGAATCATATTAATAAACCTGACATTCTGGAAAGAATTGCTGATTTATCAGCTCAATTGTGAGAAAGCAAAGCCTCATTTGAAACTGAACATTTGTGTGTGTGTGTGTGTGTGTGTGTGTGTGTGTGTGTGTGTGTGTGTGTGTGTGTTGTGTGTGTGTGTTGGTGTTCTTCTTTCTCCCCTTCCTCCCTGGATTTTGTATGTGTGTGGGATTCAGCAAACCAGCTTGTTTATATTTCATTCTCTTTAATGCCGATAAATCTCTCTCTCTCTCTCTCTCTCTCTCTCTCTCTCTCTCTCTCTCGTTGCCTCCAATTATGAAATTAATTAAATTAATGACTTTTTAATTAATTAATTAATTCTGAGTAGTCTGCATCTATGGAACCTTGAAATAAGATGGTTATTGTTGCTGATGTTTCACATTAAACTTCTCTGAAATCATTATTAGACGTTTGGCTTGCTCTTTTCTTTAGCAGGCAGCACGCTGGGTGGCCAGATTTCTTCTTGTGAGCAGCTAAAGACCCAAATACAAGATTTTTATGCCTCCTCCACTCACTGTTGTCAGGTTGAGAGGGAAAGAAATTGGGCTTCTGGGTGTGAAAAGATCAGTTAATAACACCAACATTTGTTAACATCCCCCAGCTCAGTCATTTGAATAATCAGTGACATAGTTTTAATGCTAAGAGGCTTAGAAACCTTTGGATACAATAAATGTAAGGAAAAACCAATGGTGGTTGTTTCCATGTTGCTTCCTGTGTTATGCTGATTTGTGTTTTCCTTGAAGTTTCTGGCACAATATGGGTATGCTGGAGCCTTACTATTCCCCTCCATTGTTGGTCTTGTAATGTCCTGCAGGATGTTGTTGCTGCTCCTCCTCCTCCTTATGTTTGTGCCAGGTCTGTTAAGGGACTGGCATGTGAAGCCACACCCAACGGCCCCAGAGCTCTTCCACCACCACCCACCCCATCTCTTTGATGCCAACATTGGCTGCGGGGAGAGAGGTAGTGATGGCTCATTATAATACCATGCTACCTTTTCATCTCATGATTCCTGTCACGATAGTATCAAGGACAAGTTTCCCTCTAAGGCACCTGGGGCTCTGCCCCTCTCCGGGCAAAGGCTCCTCTGTTCCCATGCACCCACAGCAGTCTTTTGTGTTCTGGTCATGATGGAACCCTTGTGGGTGAAGTCTGAAGAAGGGAGCCCTGCCCAGTGAGGCTGAAACTTAGAGGGAATGTTGGTCATGGAAGACACCAAGTCAGTCCTAAAGCTCAGATACATCATGGGGCCTGAAACTGGGATCAGGGTATCAATTTGTCTGCTGGCCTTCAAAAAAGCTCTTAAGACCCTGCTTTTTGGAGAGACATTTGGCGACCGTTGGGTTTTTTTGTATAAGCCGCCATCTTGTCTGATGATGATGATGATGATGATGATGATGATGATGATGATGATGATGATGATGATGATTACTGAATTATTTGTTTGTTATTTGTTTTGGTTTTTTAATTGATATGAATATGATTGCTGTATACCGCCCAGAGTTCCGCTATGGAAGACGGGCAGTATAGAAATACACAAAGAAAAAAAGAAATAATTATTTTCACCCTATATTATGGACATGTTGTCATGACTGGGTGCATAGACGTTGCCAAGGAAAAGAGTACAAGTACACATATATTTGCAGAGTACTCAGATTATGCATGAAACAGCAGGATTTAGGCGTAATGTCCTGAAGGCAAATCCCCAATGGCAGCACCCAGTTAAGGACACATTATGAACGTCATGGCGCAGTGGTTAAATGCCTGTACTAAAGGTAAAACTGTGCTCATGACCTGGGGTTCCATCCCAGGTAGCAGGCTCAAGGTTTACTCAGCCTTCCATCCTTCCAAGGTCGGTAAAATGAGTACCCAGCTTGCTGGGGGTGGGATTGTAAACCACCCAGAGACTACTTTAAGTGGTATAGGGCGGTATATAAACAGAACACTTTGCTTTCTATATGAAAACCTAACCCAAAACAGAATGTGTCCACAAGAAGACTTGAGACTTTGTGCATTAGGAAGCCACAGGTCAAAAAGCAACAACAACAACAACAACACACTCTGCTTCTTGCTGATTTAAAAGTAGCATGCTACAGTGTGGTCCCTGATGAGATAGAAATCAAGACAAAGTGTATGCACTTTGTTTCCTCCCCTGCCCAAAACAACAACAAAAACACACCCCTCACCCAAACCCACAAAACACTTTGCAAGACTAAATAAAATATTATGGTGCCTTGCCCCCCACCCCTTTCCCCCCGCTTCTGTGTGCCATGCAGAGGACTTGTACTTAGAATTTTAGCATCTTTCTAAATATGTGTAAACTGGTCAGTTCTGTTATGTAAGCTGTTCCTGTTCTGGATATAAAGTTGCATTCAGTTCGAAATGTTTACAAAGGCATTTCCCTAAGTAATATGATTCTGTATTTTCTGGTCTTTTCTGAAGGATTCGCCATTATTTGAGCTGATAAAACAGTCAAAGGAGCGAGAAGGTCAAGTTGATGAGCCTGAACCGACCAATTACTTTGCTCAACCCCTTCAGCATAATCACACTGCTGCAGACCTGTAAGTCATGTAAACCTGTGGACAAATTCTGCAAACGTGTAGAGATATTAAGTCAGATCTTTGAGCTGCTTGGCCCAAGAGTTTTCTGGTCTCCCAGACAACCTTCGTTTTCAGCATTGCTTCCTGAGTTCCTTTTAGCTGAAGGTTGGTGGTGCCAGGGACTGAGACTGGGCAAGCAGCATAGGGGTTCTCTACCACTAACAGCTGGTCTATTGAGCTTCCTTCTTCCCTGTCACTGAAAAATAAAAGTGGATGCCACAGAACACTGTTCCAGGGAGACATTCGACCAAATGGGGTAACCCCACCCCCTGGCTGCCCTCTGGACTTAAGAATGAGGGAGGATTTTTACCAGGGGCTTCTGCTGATCATCCCTAAATATGAGTAGGACCATAGTAGAAGAGGTGTGTGCATGTTTTGTTCTAGTAAGTCATGCTGAACTTCAAAAGCCAAAAACAGAACTCGGAATTTGGTGCCGAACAGATTTGTAGAGAAGAACGGTACAGCATGTTAAAAAAAAACTTATCATTTCCCTGCTAGTTTGTTTGTTTGTTTGTTTGTTTATACATACAATTTATATGCCTCCCGCTACCCAAAGGTCTCTGGGCAGCTTACAATTTCAGTGACTTGCATTGAAACATTTCAGGCTTTCAAACCTTGACCGTTTATCCATGCGGCAGAGATAAAACCACCATGTTTTGGATGTCAACAAGGAGGGTAGTAGACAACCAACCAAATCATCTTCAGAGGAAGATCACATGACATGTAGTATAATAATCCTACTAGCCGGTCTCTGGCTATGGGCCAATATCACAGGCCAGGTTATTCACATCCCAATTAGGGCTGGAGCTGGGCAACAGTCTCAAATTATAAAAGCCTCCCTGTCCCATTGATGGTGGCATTTGGGCTTCTAGTTAAAGTCAAGGATCTGGGGCCACTAAAATAAAAAAGCCTTATATTTTTTTTCTTCCCCTCTGCTGAACTTGTCAATTGTGGGAACTGTCCCAAACAAAAGAAAAGCAGACCTCCTATTCAACCACATCAGTTAAAGAGGGTTAAAACCTACATCCAATAGTATGCAAGATATTTTCCAGCTGTTATGTTCATATGTATCAGAAACTGCCAGATGTGTGTGGTTGCATATCAGCAGTTCTTGTGGGAAAACTGTTGAACCATTGCTTAACTGCTTACCTGAAGAGCAGTGAAACCCACCTCTCCCTTTTGTTGCCGAAGCCACGCTGTCTGGCAGGCTAACAAAGGAATGCAGTCCAATACATGGCAGACTGTGCATCCAGTCTGGTGATGTCTGTGGCCATAGTTCTATGACAACATGTATAGATGCACACTGCAGGTTTGATCTTGGACACCCACACTCTTTAGTGGAGCTGGGTTTCTTAATGCAAAGAAGGATGACATGGCCAACCCCTTGTGTACCTTGATGCACAATAAACTGTCTCACCAGCCACTCTTGTTAGCATACACTTTGTAATAGCGCCCATGCTAAAATGATGGGGATAGGCATACAAACAAGACCTCAACACGCTGCATACTGCAGTGCCATCATCCCATGCAGGAGGTCTTGGGTCCCCGCCCATTTCAGGTAGTCTTCCCAGTGTGGTTGCTGCAGGTTCAGACTTCCATTCTAGTCAGTACAGATGCCTCACAGACAGAGTGGTGTTCATATTTATAGATGCTAGACCATATAAGATACATAACCCAATAATGACTACAAATCAGTGCATTCAAATTACTGGCTGCCATCAAAACCTTTCAGGCTATCAAACTTTGACTATTTATCCAGGTGGAATAGATAATGCCACAATGTTTTATATCAACAAATAGGGCAATAGGCAGAGCAATCAATGCCCCTTGTAATCCATATGCATTTCGACAGCAAACCAAATTCACAGGTGTAGGATAGGTGGTACCTGGCTCAATAGTAGTACCTGGGATTGGGATTTAGGTGTCCTGGTGGACCACCGCCTAAGGAGGAGGCAGCCGTGTGCTGCAGCTGCCAAAAAAGCGAACATGGTCCTAGGCTGCATCAAGAGGGGGACAGCATCAAGATCACGGGAAGGGATAGTACCCTTCTACACTGCCCTAGGTAGGCTACCTTTGGAGTACTATGTCCCGTTCTGGTCACCACAATACAAACAAGACACAGAGGCCCTAGGAAAAAGTGTAGTGAAGAGTAACCAAGATGATAGGGTGACTGGAGGCTAAATCATATGAAGAATGGCTAAAAGAATGAGGCATGTTTAGCCTGACAAAGAGAAGACTGAGGGGAGATATGATAGCAGTCTTCCAATATCCCAAAGGTTGCCACGGGGAAGAGGGCATTGATTTATTCTCAATTGTACCTGAGAGTGTGACATGAAGCAATTGGTGGAAACTCATCAGAGGGAGAACCAACCCTTTAATTTAATCCATTCATTTTGCCATTTTTGTGATGGACCTGTATCAATGGCTTACTATTTTGTCTGTAATTCAGTCCCTTTTATTTCTGCCCCTTTGAGATTTAGGTTAGCATTTTTCTTCTTATGATAATGTTTTTCTTTTGTCTCTCTGTTTGTGTTGTAATTTTGTGAAGTTGCCCAGAGTAGTGCTTCACCACTAGGTGAGCAGAGTCCAACTTTAATCAAATGAGAAAGAAATGAACATAAAAAGAGATGTTTTGGGGGAGCAAGTTAAAATAATTTTGAATTCAACACTGGGAGCCTTTCGTGTTTATTTTGTATCTGTTGTTTTTTCTAGATATCTCTCCCCAATGAAATCGCCAAAGGAAAAAGTCTCTCCAAATCCAGTATATTCCACTCCAGATTCTCAGCCTGCATTGCCAAATCATTCTCAGAGACGATACAAATCTACCTCCTTGTCATTGTTCTACAGAAAAGGTTAGTAATTATATATATATATATATATATATATATATATAGAGAGAGAGAGAGAGAGAGAGAGAGAGAGAGAGAGAGAGAGAGAGAGAGAGAGCAGGAGTCCTTTCTCTTCTCACAAGGGACATTTTTGCATATAAGCTCCTATATTGGGAGTGAGCAAAACACGCTTCAATGGCCATTGAGTTGAGCAAGTTAACAATTTCAAATTCTTTGGGGTAGTTTTTCAGGCCTCAGCTTCTAGGCCAGTGGTGGCGAACCTTCGGCACTCCAGATGTTTTGGACCACAACTCCCAGTCTTTTGTCATTGGCAATCTAGGCTCGGAATTCTGGGAGTTGTGGTTCAAAACATCTGGAATGCCAAAGGTTCTCCACCAATGTTCTAGGCCTCAGATCATGGAGAAAGACCTGCAAGTAGCACAGCAAAATTCCATTCCTCTCAAGGAGGGTTCTTTGTTCTGACAGCTCTTAAACTTTAATAAGGCCAAAGCGTTCTCCCAACTGTTACCGGATTCATTCCTGGGGGTCGCTTAGCTCCCATGTTGCACCTCAAGAAAGAGTCAAATCTAAATTGCTAAAGAATTATATTACAGGTCCCTAGCTGTGTGTCAAATGCCAGGGTAAGATTGGAGATGGGTTGCTTAAAAATTGAAGCTTGTTTAAAGCATTTTTATTAGAAAATTTTAATATACAGAAGAAAATCAAATTCAAAGCATTAATAATGCAAAATCAATCTATCACTAAAGTTAGGCTTCCCTCTGTTGTTCACGTGGTTTTAACGTTATTCATCTCCTAGCCTTCCTTTCTAACAAACCCCTTTTATATACTTATAAAAAAGATTCTAAAAGTGAGTAGTAATCCTTCGAGTTCTATCCTAATTCGGTAAGGGTCTTTAAATCCTTACAATAAGTCTCCATGTAGTTCTTAAATTTTTGCCAGTCTTTTTGGAACCTCTGGTTGTCTTGATCCCTCAGTCTGCACGTCAGTCTGGCCATCTCTGCAAAGTCCAATAATTTCGCCCTCCATTCATCCAAAGACAAAAATAATTTACCATAATAAAAGGAGGTGAGGACAAACGCCTGGCAGGAAAAAAAAAATTGAAGCTTGAGTCAGTATTCTGTCTATATATGTATGTAAGGCTAAAGGGACAAGGTCATGCATACCTATACCCTAAAGAATTATATTACAGGTCCTATATATAGCCAAATGCCAGGTAAGATTATAGATGGGTATATTAAAAAAAATTCTTTTTATTGCCGCGGAAGCTAATTATTCCCTTTATTACTCCATGGCGGTTTTCAATCCAACTGGGTTAAGTCTGTCCAGAGCAATAGTATATGCTGAAAATTGGCTTTCCCCCTCAAGCAAAAAAAAAAAAAAAAAGGTAAGCAGAGAATTGAGGATATGAAATGGCAAGCTGATCGTTCCAGCGCACAAAATATTATGGTAAGGGCCTACATTTAAAAAAAAAAACAGATCAGAAGCAGCAAAACACCTCTGGAAGCAAGAAGGTTTCGAAGAGTCTTTACCTTAGCTTGCTGTGCTTGAAGGGAAGTATGTGGATATCCACTTTGCTGAAGGGCTTTGTACCTTCCCTTAAGGGAGGTCGAAACCATACAGCACGTGTTCTTCAGTTACCCACAGAATGAGGTTACACGAAAGTAGATCATCACCCCACTGATTAAAAAAAAATCCTGGTCACTGAAAAAAACCCACACTTCAACTTCTTCTTCTCAGGTACAGACACCAAGATCACTTACCAAGCAGCTGGATTCCGTGCAACCTTACTCAGGTCTCAGAAGTTCTACAGTAAAAAGAGACTAGATTTTAAATTGTCTTTTAATGTTAAATGTTCTTATGAGGTATTTGGAATTTTGGAAATGCGCAAAGGTTTATTTTTGTTGTATGATTGGTTTAATTACTGTAACAATAAACCTAAACTGAACTCACTGCTGTTGTTCTCTTGAGTAAGATGTCCATGGAACAATGCCAGGGATTTTGATTTTGAAGTATTTAAAATCTCAGCACTTTGTGGGACATTCCTGTAATATGTTACCAGTGAGCCTCTGACTGTTTTAGCATATGTTAAGCAATGTTTTGAAAGAATTCTAATGTCTAAGTACTGGTTTCTGTTCTGCAGTTTACTGGCTGGCTTATACACGGTTGAACAATTTATGCCTACGTCTTCTGCCTGACCACCCTGAACTCAAAGATTTGATATGGACACTCTTTCATCATACACTGCAAAACGAATATGAACTTATGAAAGACAGACACTTAGATCAGGTAATATCTCTAGTGGTCTCTAATGGATCATACATCTTTTTACTTCCTACTCTGAGATGAGGGATAGATCATCTGTTCTTCAGCCCCTTGTAGTATAAAACTGCCCATCAAGTGTATTTGACATTTGTGAAGGCCCAGTCTAGAGAGCCATGGACTTGTATGACCTTCCAGAGGTTTCCTAAGGATATGAATGACTTCTCTGTCGACTGATTGATTAATACGTATTATACAAAAGTGATTTGGGTGACATAAGTAATCACTCTTTTAAGTAAACTTTGGCACTGATTAGGGTTCCGTTTTATGGTATGCTGAGGTGCAATGCTAAACTAGGGAGAAAAACATCAGCTCAGAAAAACTGTTCTGGCTGTTCAGTAAAAGGTAAAGGTCCCCCCACACCACCCGCACATGCGGGCTAGTGTTTTCCGACTTTAGGGGCAGTGCTCACCTCCGTATTCAAGCCGAAGAGCCAGTGCTGTGCAAGTCCATGGCCATGTGGCCGACATGGCTGCAAGGAAACACTGTTTTACCTTCCCACTTTTTAACGGTGGTACCTATGTATCCACTTGCATTTGCATGCTTTCAAACTGCTAGGTTAGCAGGAGCTGGGGTTAACAGTGGGAGTTTGCTCCGCTGCGTAGCACCCGGGATTCGAACCACCGAGCTGCTGACTTTGTAGCCAACAGTTTTCAGTGCTCTAGTCTGCTGAGCTGCTATGCCCCTTGTTCAGTAGCTTCTCCTAAATTGTCCTCAAGAAAAAAAAAGATAAATGCCTAGGAGCAGGTCGTCTTAGCATTTATTCTCTTAAAATCTATTTTTTTCGGAATAAGTCTCTTTTCTGTCCTTTTTTGTGCCTTCAAGTGCTCAAGAAATTAAAATTGTGGAACAGGTTTGTGGGATTTGCTATTCTTCAAATGCAATAAAGTTACAGTATTTTTCCATATATCAGGTTATAGTTTTATCTAAAATTATTAGAATAAAAATTGAGCATCATGTTATACACAGAAGTAAGCTGAGGAGAGAACTGTGTGGCTGTGAAACTAATTTTGGGTGGGAAAAGTGGGGGTCATATTATAGAAGGAAAAATACAGTATAGGATTTGTCAGGATGAGTTTCAGTTGCAAGTGAACTCCCTGTTGATACAAATGAAGATGTTGTCATTGATGAATAGAAATTGTTGCAGATGGGAGACAGACCACCTAGCTTTTGAAAGAACAATTCATGTGGATACATTTTAAAGAAAACTAATGTAGCAGGGGGAAGGTACTATTAAAAGTCAGCAGAGACTGGGTTGTCTCTCTCACTTGGAAATACAGACATTGAGAGTTGTTTTTCTGTGTCAGGATGAGCTTTGACTGAGGACGAGGCTTCCACTTGTGAATGGACATCGAATGCAATTTTATTGATCAAAGATAAATTGAAAATCTACAGAAATAAACATAAATTTGCAGCCATAACATCAAAACCTATTGCTATGGGGTAAAGTGCATATAGGCCAGTGGTTCTCAACCTTCCTAATGCCACAATCCCCTTAATATACAGTTCCTCATGTGGTGGCGACCCCTTGCCCTGCTTGGAAGAGGCCACAAGCCCCCTTTGGCAGGCCACTATGCCAGAGGTGCCATAGAGAACTTCTCTCTACAGGTGCCCTCAGCCAATCACAGCCTCCGGTGCCCTTGACTGACATCCCCTCCAACCTATCAAGCTGTAACTCACTCTTTTCCCCCTTCCTCCCCCTCCTCCCCCAGACCCAAGCCGTTTGTACCTTTTTCTTCACCGGCTCATGGCGACCCCTGGGAAATGGTCGTTCGACCCCCAAAGGGGTTCCCGACCCCAGGATGGGAACCACTGATATAAGCAATACATAATATTTGTAAGCTTATATCCCGCCCATCTTCCCTGGCGGGAACTCTGGACGGCTAACAATGATAAAAACACAATGTACTGACACTGGCCTTTTTATTATTGGGGATGATTGAAAAAATACTGTACATATATTTTATTTATCAGAATTGTTTGTGTGAAAACATGTAAACCTCAGACATTTGAAGAACACGGGGTGCCATGGTCTCTTTAGTCTCTTTTCACTCTCTCTTTCTGCCATATTTTATTCACTTTTCTCTCTTTTTGGGGGGGTAGGGGTGGTCTACCAGTCCTAGCTCTGCAGATATAACACAATGTTAAGCTAAAATTCTTCTAAAAACAGTTACATGACTTCTGGAATATAAACTTAAATATTAGATTAAATACAACATTTTAAAAACTAATCTTATTTCCCACTGTAAGCAAGTAATCAATAATGCTGTTGATTTTCTTCAGGGATCCCTGTTTTATATTCTCTGAAATGGAACATAATTTATCTCAGGTGTTTTCTTGGTGACCGTTTCTGATGACTGCTCTCTGCTTTTCCATAGATTATGATGTGTGCCATGTATGGCATATGTAAGGTGAAGAACATTGATCTCAGGTTTAAAACAATTGTAACAGCCTATAAGGAGCTCACTAGCGCTAATCAAGAGGTATGGATAAACTTATTTTTCTGTATGATTATCCTGCTGGTTTCTCTCCAAAACCATATATGCCTCCCCTGGACTGCAATTTTTTTTGTCCATCATCTGCTGAGTGGATATAAAAGTGATTCGCCTTTTTTAAAAAGACTTCAGTAGATGCCATAATCTTCTCTTCCCTTTGAAAAATTGTTTTCTCTGCCACTGTCACCTGCTTTTTAAACAAATCCTAATGGAAGTTTTCACGGGAGGTGGCAGATCTCATGTTTGGTGAAGTGGGAAGATAGAAAGAGTTTGGGCAGGTACATCAGAGACCGTGTCTAGAGTCTGCCATGTAGACCTTGTATAATTTGTTTATTTGTTTTCCTTATAGGCCACCTATTTAATTTGGTTTTATTTATTTTATAGGCCACTTTTCTCCCGATAAGGGGACCTAAAGGGCTCACATTATTACATGGGATAGAATTAAGAACATAATAAGTTACACATTAAAAACAATTAAACTGTATGCTAATTAAAGTACAATTGAATAATTAAAAGCAAGTAAACAATTAAAAACTGGTATTTTAATTATTAGGCATTCAGGGATTCAGCCACGATTATTAAAAGCCTGCCTGAAAAGATGGGCCTTTAGCTGTCGATGAAAGAAGAAGAGGGAGTGAAGGAGCCCGATCATCGCTCAGGAGCTGTCACAGAGAAAGCCATTTCCCGAGTCCTCGCTAGCATGGTCTGCACTGGCCATGGGGCTAATAGGAGAACCCCCTCTATTGAACACGACTCGGAAGGCTCATATGAGGAGATAGGATACCTTCCAGGAGCCTGGAGCCAAGTCCTAGATGGCTGTGTTGGTCATTACCAGCAGCTGGAATTGGGCCCGGAAACTGACTGGTAGCCAATGCAGCTGCTGTCACAGGTGCTTTGCATGCACCCTGTAATTGGCCCCAGTTATTATCTGGCCGTGGAATTTTGCACCAGCTAAAGTTTCTGAATGCTCTTCAAAGGCGGCAGCTCCACATAGAGGCATGTTACAGTAATCCAAGCAGAATGTCACTAAGGCAAGAGTCCCACTGTAGCCACATCAGACATCTCAAGGAACAGGCACAACTGACTCACCCCTTTTAACATTTGTGTGCTTGCTTGCAGCCAGTTTGGTCCCATTCCAAAGAGACTTTCCCTCCACTGCATCAGTGTGTCATGTGGACGGAGCAAACACGGTGCTAACCCATTGTCTTCTAGCTTTAGGGCAACTTAAAACACAAGTATTCTCACCTTGTCTCCAGTTCACTGTCATAGTTTTCTTTATTATTTCTTTATTTTTGTTTTTAAAGAATATTTTTACCCCACCTTTCTCCTTGGAAAAGGACCCAAGATGGCTTATAACAACGAGGGACAATATACAGCTCAGAACATTTAAGACATAATTTAAGTTAAGAACAGGGAATTAGAAAAGGCATCTTAGAACATTAAAAGATTATTACATTTATAGTCATCTTTTCTCTAAAGAATATTGCTCAAGACTACTTATAAGTGCATGTCTAAAAAGCATTTGAGTATGATGGTTAGAAAGAAGTAGTATGGACTGAACAGTATGGTTCTATCAGTCGCTTAAAGTAAGCATTGCATTGAATTCAGCTGTGTTTTATTCCACTGAATTGTGATCCGTAGCCACTCTTGAAGACAACTCCCTCAAGACTAGCACTGACGTAAGGTTCTGTTGCTAATCTGTCTTCAAATAAATTCCAGCAGCTATTGCCAAGTTTTCAAGGTGTGTCTGTTTCACAGCTCAAGATCAAACTCTGCTGGAGGAACAGGTTCTATGTTCAAAATACACAGCAGAAAGCTCCCCAGATGGACATAATTTGTAAACAACCCTTTCATGTATTTCGGATTTCTAGCTAAAAGATCTACAGTGTCCTCTGACTACTGGATGTTGCAGGGACCAAATTGTTGTATATGCTCTTGACTTGTGTTTGCATGTTTCTTTATAAGAAATCTGTTCTTGAAGATGACTAGTGATTTTTTTTTCTTGCCTAGACATTCAAGTGTGTTTTGATCAGAGAAGGACAATATGATTCCATTATCGTCTTCTACAATTTGGTGTTCATGCAGAGATTAAAAAGCAATATTTTGCAATATGCTTCCAACAGGGTAAGTTACTGTACTTCTGTCCTATGTCTATGGTAAGTCAAGTGTAGTTAGCAAAACTCCACAGTTTTGATTTTATTATTTGAAATTATTATATTACAGCCTCCAACTTTATCACCCATTCCACACATTCCTCGGAGCCCTTACAAGTTTTCTAATTCTCCTTTACGTGTCTCTGTGGGAAATAACATTTATATATCACCTCTGAAGAGTCCCTACAAATTTTCTGAAGGATTATCTTCACCCACCAAAATGACACCAAGAACAAGGTTAGTATCTGATATTACTTTGTTTGGCTTGTATGTGGCCAGTTAGGTAAAATAAATGCTTGTGTCTACAATGGATGTTATATTTATTGTATTATCTCTTTGTAACTATTCTGAAGAAACGCCAGCCTATTGACAACATTGAGGTCTATCCCAATTGCTGTTCTAAGTTAGACTAGACCAGTGGTGGCCAAACTTTGGCCCTCCAGATGTTTTGGACCACCACTCCCAGAATTCCAAGCCTGTATTGCCAGTGACAAAGGGCTGTGGGAGTGGTGGTCCAAAACATCTGGAGGGCTGAAGTTTGGCCGCCACTGGACTAGATCCTCTAAGTCTATGGTATTTGCATTTAAGTGTAGACTTCTTCCTTCTCTGTTTTGGGTCAAAGATGTCTACTTAACAAGACCAGCAATATAGAAACAAAAATCAGCAACATTTGACCTGTCATTCATCATTCAAGCAAGGACTCAAATGTGTCTGCTGTGGTTAAGGCTAGGAATTAAATTTAGCATTGAAAGAACTAAGAAGTGATTAGACTGAGAAAGAAACTAGCAGAAACTAATTTGGAATTAGATCCACTGTCACTTAACTGAAAAAGCCATGGAGACTCTCTTCCTCTCTTCTACACCTACACCCCTCTTGCTTACCACCACCACCACTCCAGTGTCATGTACAGCTATGGAGATCATGAAATTGGCATTGATTTCCCACCGATTCAAAAACTTTTCAACACTGTCTATTTTTTTAGTAGGCTTCACTATGGACAAGTCTATCTGAAAAGATAAATGTCGATTTGATGGAGAACACTATGCAGGTTGCCTCCTCCTGTGTGTCCTAGCTTTTATGTGCCTTGTTGCGTTTCTAACGTTTTGGCCTCTATTTCAAGAACCACTGCTTTTGTTTGTTCTTGTTCCCATAGAATATTGGTTTCAATTGGTGAATCCTTTGGGGTAAGTTATCTCTTTTTTTTTTTTTTGGCGGGGGTGGGAATGTTTAAAGCAGATGTACAGCTTTAGGAAGAAATTATGCGTTACATAGATATCTGGAAACTATTTCCAGCTTTTTAAATTGATGGAGGCTGCAGTGTTGGAGGAGAACACTAGCGAAATTTTACCTTGTGCTGCTTGCGTGTCAGAATTGTTCTCAATATTTGTGTCCCCCTAGAGGAGCAAAAGAAACGTAGCAACTATTTTTCTTCACTGGTGTTGGCGATGGAGGACTAGGTTGAGCAGGGTGTTTGTGAGAGTTTAAAAAAACACTTGCAAGGACACAGTTAGAACAGTTCTCTTCCCTTGGTTTCTAGCTGCAACCTGCAGGTGAACTGGAAGAGTTGAACATTAGTTTGCAAGAGAAAGAGACAACCCAAAATGAGTCAGTGGTTTCTATATAGTTGATCCAGCTACATCTGCAACTCAAAAGACGTTGCTGTCTAGCAGAATGATACTGACTGAAGGAAGGAGGGAGAAAAGAAGGTGGCAGATGTGGGAAAAGGGTTGTTTTTTTTATCAATTTTTGCCTCTGGCTTTTGCTGTCACTGGATGCTACCTCAGGCTGACCTATCCTGTGGCTTTATAGAAAGAAGGCTTCCCATCTCTCTGGTCTAAAGGCACCAGAAATATTTACTTGGCTCTGTGGCTGAGAGAAAATGAAATTCAGAATGTTAATGAATTTGTGCTGACAGGTGGGTGATGAAGAGCAATGGTAGAAAGCAGCTGGGTTGCAGAGGGATTATTTTAATAGGGTTATTCAGCACTCACGATATTTCACATTTTAAAATGAAACATTAAATCTATATGTCATCATGGGTATTTCTAGACATCGGAGAAGTTTCAGAAGATAAACCAGATGGTGTGTAATAACAACCGTCATTTGAAACGTGGAGCTGAAGGAAACACAGCTCCCAAACCTCTGAAGAGGCTGCGTTTTGATATAGGACAGGATGAAGCAGATGGAAGGTGTGTTTTATTTATTAATTAGCTGTTTCCAATCTGTGAATTACACTGTTTTTTAATGTAATAATTTATATATATATTTAGAAACAGGATCCAAATAATATATTGATCAGTGCATAGATTTTGTACATACTGTTGCCGTAATTAAAAAAAACTTACCGTCCCAACTGGCTTTGTACTTCTGGAGAGGCAAGAGGTTAATTACTATCTGCTCAGGGAAAGCCATCTCAATTGAACTGTTTTTCTGTGATTCCACTTAGTGTCACTGCACAGCTTATCATATGCTGGGGTGCAGATTCTGAGTTACACAGAAGTATTCAATTATTTTTAGTTAGAAGCAATGTGAATGGTAATTTTTTGCATGCTAACAAAAGGAGATATAGCACTTAAGTTAGATACCCGCAGTAACCTAGAAAGATTAACTCAGCAGAATTTGCATCTTGAAAGGGTTAAATTAATGTCAACTTGAGAGTTATGTAATTATTTTAAAAACGAGAAGCATCTTGCTTAGGTTCTCCGAAGGATAAATGATAGAAATCCTGCACACAGCAAGTGTACCTAGAAAGACCAGTGAATTCAGTCAATCCAAACTCCACTCTGCCTTAGAAATGGAAGTTGTGCTTCCAACTGATTTGATTTGATTTAATTAATTAATTAATTAAGAATATTTTTACCCCACCTTTCTCCTGGGAAAAGGACCCAAGGTGGCTTACAATAATAAGGGACAATAAATATATGGCCCAGAACATTTAAGACATAATTTAAGTTACAAACAGGGAATTGGGAGAGGCATCTTAGAATATTCAAAAGTAACATTAAAGCAACAAAGAGCACACAAAAAGAAAAAAATCCATTATGAGGATGGAGACTAACATGGAAAACACTGGTGTTCTTATGAAATCAGTCAATGTAATCAGATACGGTAATCCATCTAAAAGAAACATCGTAGGTAGTCAGTCCATCAGTCAGGGAAAGCTTAACATTGTCAAGTGGATAGTACACCCTCTTTGATCTCCTGGTTCACATGCCATCTGCAGTACAATATTTTATTGATGGAATCACATGCAGTACTGAAATTACTTTCCTCCTTACATTTATAGGGAGCACCTCTCTGGAGAGTCTAAGTTCCAGCAAAAGCTTGCAGAAATGAGTAAGTATTCCTAGTGATGTGTGAGAGGGCCTGCTTCCCATCTCCCTTTCTCCATCCTTTCAACCCACAAAAGAGACTTTCTTCTTTCTTTACAGAAAGGTTTTTATTTAATAACAAATCAACTTGAACATCAACTTTAGCATGCCCCACCTTCTCGCTTCAGAAGCGAGCCAGTCTCTAATGTCTCTTCAAGTATCAACAATTCTGCTTGATGTGAGTCGTTCTGGAAATGAACTCTTAATATTTCTGACTCAACTTTTCCTCACGTTGGGGGCTCAAGGGGTATTGTCCAAATGTTCCTTGCAAAACACCCAGCCCACCCGAGGCTCTCAAACGTTCTTGCCTCGCAGTAGGGCGCATTCAAGGGTTTGAATCCCACGAAATTTCCCAAGGGACCCAGGACATGGCTGATTCTGTCCATTATTCTTTTCTCTCTCCTCTCTCTTTCTGTCTCATTTCCCTTGTGGCTGTTTCTCCCCGATAATGTGGCTTCCTCTACATTTGTCTTTTCCACTGTTTTTCAGCTTACCTTGAAGTCCACCCATTTTCCATTGCCAGGTTCCTCTTGTACGGTTGTCACCAAGTCTCTCTCCTCTTTGTTTTCCTCTTCTACTCTGTCTTCTGGCATCAGCACTTTACCTCCTTTGCTGTATCTTCCCCTTCTTTCTCCTCCCCTTCCTTTTGTGATGCTTTCTGTTCTGTCTCAGTTTGCAGCCCCTCTAAATTCCATTTGTGAGGAAGGCAATATCTGTTTTGTTGAAGGATGGCTCCCCTCCAGTGGCCGCTTGCAAGATGTCTGGCCGCTTACACAATGACAGCCCTGGATCGGGAAAGGGGTTGTTTGACCGATTTCTTTAAAATAGTTAATAGGATCCAAATAACCTACTAACCAGTGGCTTTTCTGGACTAATGACAATTGTGACATTTGCTTCATAGTTTGCCATCTGTCACTCCTGTAATTATCCCAGAAGTGGACCCAGCTCACTTAATGCAGGTACTTGGGTCCAGCTAAAATAAATGAAGTTGAAAAGTTCTTTTTGGGAAAGCCATGGGCCCTGGTGTGTAAAGAGGAAAGTATGATATACAGTATTCAAAAGGTACACCTTCCTGTGTGACAGAAAACATTTTTGGATCCCAGACATTGCATTCAGCCCTGTAACATTTGGGAATTGTACACGCTTGGGTGTTTTTTATTATTAGGTTGTCAACATAAGAGACCAGAGGAAAAATATTGTAAAAAGTTTTCTAAAATGTTGGCTGGAAATCCATCTAGTATTAGTAATCTATAGCACTTCCATTGATGCTTTTCAAATTGAAATATTACCATACAAAACAAAAAGCTTAATTCTTGCTTGATATACTGATTAATATTGTACTGTATTATCTGTAGGTCAAATACTAATAGAGACTCTGACTTGTAGTAGCAAGAAATGTCCGTCACGATGAAATGGCTATTCCTTTAAATTATTTATTATTTTAACTGTTAAAAGAAATGGACCCAGTAAGCTAGCATATATCCAGATAGTTCACTGCCAACGCTTCTAGCATTGTTGCTTGTCTCTTACTCTGTGCTCTTGTTTACCTCTCCCCCTCCCATAATTAGAATAGGATTATCAAGTTGCTAGTTTCTCAGAACCAATGCAGAATTAGTTTCATTTGTTTAAAAATTAAATGCTCCATGCATCACAATTTAGATTCTGAAGTTTAAACTATTTTTTTAAAAAGATGTCATGCTTGTTTCTCTAGCATCTACTCGAACCCGAATACAAAACCAGAAACTCACTGATGGGGCTGATACTTCAACCAAGGACTAGAAGTGAATGGCTGTTCAGATCCGTTACATACATGACTTGCTTTGTTGATTTCTACTATATCTTCAGTTTGTCCAGTAACAAATTTGGACTTGATATTTTCGGTGTTTTATGCTATAGGATGCAGCATGTATGTTATGGTAGCTAGTGAATTGTTAATTTATACATATTAGTTTCTAAAGTCAGCATTGCTTTGCTTCCCAGTGCAGGTTTTTTTTTTGTTTGATAGCATTTCATTCTACTGAATACTAACCTCTGTGTTTGAAACAAAGAGATTTAGAAATTAAGTAGAAATAGAGCTTGCGCTAGTGGGGCAGGACATAAGTCAAATAAAGAAATATACTGGCGGAAATGCACTAGTGTTTTGTTACATAATTAATATTAGATGGATGCACTATTTACTTGTATTATGCATTAGACTTCCAACTCATCAAGCAAGTTGCAACTTCACAACTGCACATGACATCAGAGTTGCGTTGCAGAACTATGTCTGGTGTACACTCAGATATGGATCACGATCATGATTTGGAACTCAGTGGACTGAATCCACAGCTGAGTTTACTGAAACTGAATCCAACAAAGAAGCTAGATCCAATTCCCTATACTGCTACGCTAAAGTAATTCCACATTTTTCTCTCTGTAAAAATATGCACATAGAGTACTTTTTGTTACCTTGCTTCTGTTCAACTGTAGCATTATTCAGGACTCTAATATGCATATTTTTCTATCTATCAAGAACAAAGAAAAATGGTTGGCAGGTCTGAATGCGTTGGTTCTTCTTCGTGGTCCTCTGTGATTGCACACATTGGGTTAATGTGCGCACGCGCAGTAACTTCTCGGAATCTTCTAGATCTAGCTAGATAAAGAACAGCCCTCCCCTATAAAAGGCCAGGCTCCGCCCATCTTACCTCAGTTCCTTCTTTTCCGCTGCTGCAAGTGCTTCTCGCTTCGCAAGATCTCTGTAATTACAAATACTCCAATAACTTTTTCTTTTGTGCCTCTACTTTCTACCTATTTTTCTTTTATTTAGAAGGGACTCCTACCCCCTGGTTCCCAGTTCCCTTCCCCCCTCCGTCCCCTGCTTCCCCCAACGTTCCCGCAGTGTTTTCCCGCCTTTTTATGGCTGGCCCTTTCAAGCGCTGCCGTGCTTGCAACAATAAACTCCCGTTCTCCAACGGCCATTCTGAATGCCTTTTTTGCCTCGGAGAGGGACACCAACACTCTACGTGCGAGCACTGTACTAAATTTACCAAGGCAGCTCTAAGGGGCCGGCTCCAACGCCTTAAGTTTCATCTTTGGGAGGCTTCGCTCCGCCCGCCGATGGAAAACGCTGCCGCCCCATCTGGCTCCAGACCTAGCCCCTCTGGTTCGCTAGCCTCTGCCACTACTTCGGCCTCAGCCATGCCCAAAAATACAGCCAAAGCCCCCAACAAGTCGGGCTCCAAAGGGGACAAGCGGAAGAAACAACAAAAGCCTTCAGAAACCGCTCCAAAGACTCGCGGCTCTAAATCCTCCGGCCGCTCGAAATCCAGCCCGCGGCGTGCCGAGCCTCCCCTGGCCGAGACGGCCACCCTAAACACACGCTCGGCTGACAATGACCAACCCCCCAGCCTTGCTAGAGACCCTTTGCCGTCTCCGAGATCAACCCATTCAATCACCTGGGGGATTGCATCTACGGACCTGCCTCCTATTTTGCAGGTCGAGGGCTCACGACCATCGACTCCCGGCTCGGACCTCAGTGGTCTCTCGGAGGCGCCACAAACTCTGCCCAACATGCAGAACGCAGCCTCTGCCAAAGCGGCTTCCCGCCGCCGCGCATATTCGGAGTCCCTGCCTTCTGATGTGAGCTCCCACCAGCCTAGCCGATCCCGACACCGCTCACCTTCTGACTCGGGGGATTCAACTGATCCACCGTCAGCCAGGCGCTCCCGCGCGATCCGTGCTCAAGTCCGTGCTTCACACAGAGAGTCCTCATCGGACCCCATGTCCCCTCGGCGCGGGCACACACACCCTGCTTCTGCAACCCGCCAGCGGCAAGCATCCCCCCACACCGATCCGCCACGGAAGAAGAAGGCTAAAACTAAACATATCGAGGTGGACTCCTCCGACATTGACTCTTCCACCCCGAGGCGCCGTCTGGCTCGACGAAAACGAACACGCCGCCATGAACTGCTCTATCTCCACCCTGATTACCTGGATTACCAAGGATATCGGGACTATGAGGACTCCTATTCCTCCGATCCTTCCCCTCCTCGCGGCCGACGCCGCCATCGACAACGTCCGCGCGATCTCTCCCCGTCGCCCAAACGGCAGCGCCGCGCTAGAGACTTCACTGACTCAGAGACCCCGCCTCCGCGTGAACGACAGCCTCGAGCCCGACCCACTAAGAGCCACTGCGCACAAGCTGTACCTCAAGCCGCGCAGCCCAGCAAAAAACGGGGCGGCCTGCCCCAAACCACCACCCGGGTCCAGCCCAATATTCAACCGGAACAGCTTCCGTCTTCAGCTGCGGCCCCAACCAATAGCACCGCCCCCAGAGAGTCTCGCTCCCGTCATCACCGGGATCACCCTGCAGCACAGCTGCCGGCTCCACCTGCTGGTAGCAACTCTGACATGCAAGCGACCAGAGACTCACAAACTCTTGATTTACAACTCTCACCTGATACTGAGGATTCTTTTTATGATTCGGGGGAGTCGGACTCGCAGGAGCAAAATCAAGCCTCACCGATACACCCCCCGACCCCAAATTCAGATGTCGCTGATGACCACCCCCCATCCCCTTCAGAGGACTACAAGCTCTACTCTCAGATGGTGACCAAGATAGCTAAAGTCCTGAACCTTACAGTTGTCCAGCCCCCTGTTGACGACGATGACAGGGTCTTTGATGACATCTCCCTGGACCAAGCCGCGCCTTTACGACTTGCTTTTATAAAACCATTGCTGAGACTGATCAAAGAACCATGGGAAAAACCATCAACGGTACAGCCGATGGCCCGACGCGTTGACAATCTCTACAAAACACATGGGGCGGACACCACCTTCCTGCAAAAGCATCCATTACCCAACTCCTTTATAGTGGACACTACACAGAACAGAGCCAGGAATAGATCTGCTACGGCCCCCTCTAACAAGGAAGGGCGCAAACTAGACCTGATAGGTCGGAAGCTTTACTCCCTTGCGTCCTTTATTCTCCGTGTGGCTAACTACTCTGCAGCAATGGGAGCATTCCATCGCCACCTGTGGAACAGAATGCAGCCGCTCCTAGCTCTACTTCCCGAAGAACACCACACTAGAGCATTAGCTTCCTACCAGGATATCATGACTCTGACCAAGCAACAACGCATAGCATCCCGACATACCACCGATGCGGCTGCTAGACAAATCGCGACCATCATCTCACTACGTCGCCATGCCTGGCTACGCTCAGCTGGTATTCCAGAGGATGCCAGACAACGCATCGAAGACCTCCCCTTTGATGGGGAAGGACTGTTTGACACACAGACGGATGACATTCTCGACAAACTTCAGAAAATGAGAAGAACGGCCAGAACATATTCCAACCAAACCTCTTACAGGCCACATCGCCAGCCTTGGCGTAGAACATCTTATTATCAACCACGATACTTACCAGACCGCCAAAGACCGCAGGCGAATCAGCCGGCCGCCACTCGATCTAACGCCAACAGACAATGGTTTCGCCAGGGCGCCCACCGGCCTGAAAGGAGAAACAGACAGAATTTTTGACAACTTACTTGTTCCGCAGCCAACACCCCCTCACCATCCCACACGTTTGGCTCCCTTTCTTCCTTGCTGGGCCGGAATTACTTCAGATCAGTGGGTCCTTTCTATAGTTTCAGAGGGCTACGCCATAGAATTCGACTGCTTCCCTCCACCAACAGGAATCATCTCTACTGCGTCCTCCCAACCTCTGCAAGAAGATATTCAAACTCTCTTAGAAAAAGGTGCCATAGAAAGAGTGCCCAACCCAGAAGTCCCTCTTGGTTTCTACTCCAGATACTTCCTTGTCCCCAAAAAGGATGGAGGTCGCCGGCCCATCTTGGACTTAAGGCAACTAAACCTCTTTATCACCCCAAGGCGTTTCCGTATGACCGCACTGGACACTGTTATCCCCTTGTTACAACCTCACGATTGGTTTGTGGTCATAGATCTGAAAGACGCTTACTTTCACGTTACTGTCATGCCAGTTTACAGAAAGTTCCTTCGTTTTATGGTAGACTCTGTTGCATTCCAGTTCAAGGCCCTCCCCTTTGGCCTTTCCACAGCACCCCGAGTTTTTACAAAGGTCGTTGCTCCTATAGTTGCATATCTTCGTCTGCAAGGCATTACTATTTTCCCATACCTCGACGACTGGTTGCTGACTGCACCATCCTATCGTCAGGCTGTCCACCACACAGACGTTACGCTTCACCTTCTCCAGTCTCTCGGACTCCAGGTAAACTTCCAAAAATCGTCTCTCACCCCGACGCAGTCCGTTTCCTACGTCGGTGCCCTACTAGACTCTACCCGCGGCAGAGCCATCCTTCCACCAGACAGGTGCCAGAAAATCACAGACGTAGTCCACTCAATCAGGCATCATCGGACAGTGCCGGCCCTATCCATCCAACGACTCTTAGGACTGATGGCATCAACGACGTCCACGGTCCGTTATGCTCGCCTTCGAATGAGGTGCCTTCAACACTGGTTTCTCACAGTCTTCGACCCAGTGGTCGACAGCCCCAGGCTTCGCCTCACACCCCTCTACTGGTCTTGCAGTCTCGACTGGTGGGACTCTGTACCCAACCTAACACGGGGCATTCCATTCCAACCACTACAACCACGGCACCAAGTCACAACAGATGCCAGTCCATACGGATGGGGAGCCCACTGCGGCCCACTGACTGTGCACGGCCTGTGGACCAGACACCAACAAGAGCTCCACATAAATCAATTAGAGATGATTGCGGTAATGAAGGCATTCAAAGCCTTTCAATCAACCATACAAGGACATGTAATCCAACTAGCCACGGACAATACAACAGTGATGTATTATGTGAACAAGCAGGGGGGAACACACTCCACCCCCCTCCTTGTCCTAACTCTTCAACTCTGGGACTGGTGCATACGCCACAAGGTCCATCCGATAGCCATCCATATTTCCACCGACGACAACACTCTAGCAGACACCCTCAGCAGGAAACACTCTGCGATTCACGAATGGTCTCTTCACCATCAAGTATTTCAACACCTCTGCGACATATGGACCACTCCCGACATAGACGTCTTTGCAACGCCTCACAACAGCAAGTGCAACCTATACTGCACAAGAGCAGGTCGCGGTCACCGCTCACTGGGCGACGCATTCATGATATCGTGGTCCCATCACTTACTGTACCTCTTCCCGCTCATCCCTCTTCTTCTCAAAACTATTTTAAAGTTAAAACACAATTCGGCGGATGCAATTCTAATAGCCCCATGGTGGCCCCGCCAGCCATGGTTCACAACTCTCCGGACGATGGCCACCCACCACCTCTGCCTCCCCAACCGCCCAGATCTGCTGTCCATACAGAACTCCCAAGTGTTTCATCCAGAACTCCACAATCGGCATCTCACGGCATGGAGAATCTTCCCTCCATCCAGGAAATAATCCACTCTGCCCGGAAACCTGCAACTAGAACCCTGTACGCTTACAAATTCAAAGTTTTTGAGAAATTTGCCCACAACAATGGTCTCTCTGCTTCTCCTACTACGGTTGGCACACTCCTATCCTTCCTACACCATCTGGCTTCTACCAACTTAGCAATCTCGACCTTGAGAGTCTATATTGCAGCCATTGTAGCTCACCAACCTCCAGGCTCTACTGCTGCTGCTCTTTTTCAACACCCAGATGTCAAGCTTTTTCTTAAAGGCCTTCGCAACATCCGCCCGCCTACCACAGCTCTAACCCCACAGTGGTCGCTACATTTGGTTCTCAAATGCCTCACCAAACCACCATTTGAGCCACTGGCATCTGCATCTCTCCGCCTCTTGTCCATGAAGACCCTGTTTTTAGTCGCCATAACATCGGCCAGAAGAGCCAGCGAACTGGCCGCCCTGAGAGCGGACAAACCCTATATCCAGTTCCATCCGGATAAAGTTACACTTCACACAGATGTGTCTTTCCTGCCCAAAGTGGTGTCAATGTTCCACCTCCAGCCCATTCTCCTCCCAGTTTTCTTTCCAAACCCCTCATCCTCGCTGGAGCGCATGCTGCACTCATTAGATGTCAAACGGGCGCTCTCTTACTACATCTCCCGTTTAGCAGACCTCAGACGTTCACCCCGTCTGTTTATCTGCACCGATGGACCCAAGTCCGGGCTGCCCATGTCCTCTCAGACCATCTCTAAGACTATTGTTAGGACCATTAAGCTGGCTTATGACCTGTCCCATACACCTTTACCAACGACTATACGAGCCCACTCAACTAGGGCACTGTCCACCTCGACGGCTTTTCTAAAAGGGATTTCCGTCCCAGATATTTGCAGGACTGCTACATGGTCTTCCTCCATGACATTTGCCAGACACTACCGACTCGATGTGCGTGCCCATTCAGATGCTTCCTTTGGCCGGGCTGTACTCTCCTCTGTGCTGCCGTGACGTCCCACCTTCCGGTAAGTCTGCTTGTTACTCACCCAATGTGTGCAATCACAGAGGACCACGAAGAAGAAAGATAAGTTACCTACCTGTAACTCTGGTTCTTCGAGTGGTCACTCTGTGATTCCACACATACCCGCCCATCCTACCCCACTATCCGTCACGTCAGTTCTGCTAGCTTTGGCAGCGGCGGATATGTGGAACTGAGGTAAGATGGGCGGAGCCTGGCCTTTTTATAGGGGAGGGCTGTTCTTTATCTAGCTAGATCTAGAAGATTCCGAGAAGTTACTGCGCGTGCGCACATTAACCCAATGTGTGGAATCACAGAGTGACCACTCGAAGAACCAGAGTTACAGGTAGGTAACTTATCTTTTCATGTAAATCTGTAGTTTGCTTATTGAAAGAAAACTCTGGGACTTTATTAGCAGTAAGGTTATTTAAGACATTGCTCCCCAACCTTTTTGTCCCCGCGGACCGGGAATTTTTTAAAAATTTTTCTGTGGCCCGGGGGTGGGGGTGGGGAGGGGGGGAGAATGCGAAAGGGGGGTCCAGCGGGGAGGCAAAAGGGGGGGTGAAAGCAAAGGATGGGAGGGAAGGAGGAGGGGGAGGCACGAGAGCGGCGGCGGCACTCACCGGCTTGGGGCGTCGGGCGTGCCACTCCCCCCCACACGGGCAGGGTGGGGGGGACCCGGGGCTCCTGGGCAGGCGGGCCCCCACCTCCTCCGCCGGAGCCGGGAGCCGCGCGCGGGTCTCGCTGCTGGAGCCCCGCTTGCTCCTGCTGCCGCTGCCGCCGCCACCGTGGTCCTCGTCCTCCGCCGGGGAAAGTGAGCGGGCGCCAGCAGCGAGACCCACGCGCGGCTCCCGGTCTTGGCGCCCCACGCGCGGCACCCGCCCGGCCGCGCCGGGGAGCGCCCTCGCGGCACCGACGAGCCGCCACTGCCTCCTCCTGCTCCTGTTCCTCCTCCTCATCCTCCTCATCCCGCCGCCGCCACCAGAGGAGCAGCAGCAGCCACCCCCCCGCAATAGCCCCCCACCGCTGCCGCAATCGCCCCCGTCCCGCCGCCGCCACCACCCCTCTGCAATTGCCCTCGCTGCTGCTCCTTCGGCGGCGGCGGGAGGAGGAGGAGGAGGAGGAACCGGAGCAGGAGCAGGAGGAGGCGGCGGCGGCTTGTTGGTGCCGCGAGTGCGCTTCCCGGCGTGGCCGGGCGGGTGCCGCGTGTGGGTCTCACTGCTGATGCCGCGCTTGGTCCTGCTCCTGCTGCCGCCACTGCCGTGGGCCTCCTCCTCCACCGTGGAAAGTGAGCGGGGCGCCAGCAGCGAAATCCCGGGGGGAGGAGGAGGAGGATGGGCGCCTCTGCCTCCTCTTCCCCAGAGGAGAGCAACGGATCGAGGAGAGCCCTGTCTTTTGGGCTGCCGCCAACGCCGCCGCGTCCCTCCTGGCGGAGCCCAAGCGGCCGCCGCCAATGCCGCCGGGGCGCCAGTGTTTTGGGGCGGAGTCGCCGGCTGGCCGGCCCGGGAGGAGGGGAGGGGAGGGGAGGAGGGAGGCAAAGGCGGTGGCGGCGGCTCCTCCTGCGCTCCTCCAGCCTTCCTCCTCCACCGGCCGCCCGCGGGAGAGAGGAGGAGGAGGAGGAGGGTGGCGGAGGAAAAGGGGAGGAGCCTCCCCGGCCTCCCCAGGCGGCCCGGTGCTGACCGGTCCGCGGACCGGGGGTTGGGGACCACCGATTTAAGACACTGGCAAGCAAACAGCAACTATCTTTTTATAAAAACTGTTTTCTGGCAAAGTGGCATTACCGAGTATTGTTCATTATGGAGGTATTGGTATGTTTATTAATGAACATTGCTCTTTTAAGGATTAATAAAAGATTTTTTAAAAGAAGTACAGGTAATATTTGATAATGTAAGCGCTTTAACTCGGTTTTGGAAATGACATAGAACTTTCATAATATATTCCTGAACTTGGTCATGTTTGTTCCACTCACTTGCATGGTGTTCTCTGGCATAATCTGAAGCCCGACAGAGTGATCTACAGCTTAGGCCGTGGCCGTGGCCGTGGCCTGCCAGCAACCTTATGTGCCACCGTAGTGCCACAGGTTAAGTTTCTCATTCATGCCAAGGGTGACCTAGCTCGTAGTTGAGAACTAAAACTGTTTGTACAGTATTACAATAAAGATCTATTACAGCATGTTAACTTCATCTGTGAGTTTAATGCTGACAAGATTTAAAGAATAATGACTAGGTGGAGTTTGCTCATCCATAGCGCTGCCATAAGTCTCATGCCAGTGCACACCATGCAACAACAATCCACTGACTATGGGCCAGTAATATGCAAGCATTCATTGATGTTGGTGTGAACAAGCGCACACCAGACCTCTGTCTGCATCTAATGTGGTATTGAGTGATGGACCAACTTTCTTCAGGGCCTAGTTCACATTCCCATTTGACATTTGGTAGGGGGAGGTGGGACTGGTAAAACCACCCCTTAAATGCACACATTTTGAGACTTGCCAACAACAAAAATAGACCCTCCACCAGTACCCCTAGACTGGTGCTGAATTCATCGGTAAAGGAAGACTTGGAGAGAAGCACAACAGGTGCCTTGACTGCACATTTCCTTTAAATTGGTTTTATTTATTATTTATTTATTTATTTATTTATTTTTGAATTTATATACCGCTCCTACTTCCCGAGTGAGAATTCAGGGCAGTTCACATAAAAAAATTTTAAAAGACTAAAAGATGGCAGGGACAGGAGCAATCACATAGCCATCCAAGCACATGTAAGAAGCCGGGGCAGAGGAGAAGGGGGAAAAAAACACCTACCTCTAGTCTTTATTGAAGGTGTCCCTGAAAAGCAGGGTCTTTAACCCTTTCGTAAATGACGCCAACGACGGAGCCTGCCGTAGATCGCTCGGTAAGCTGTTCCAAATGGGCGGCCCCACCACCGAGAAGGCCTGCCCACGAGTACTCGTTTTGCAGGCCTCCTTCGGGGGGACGGAATGATGAACGGGTGGGTCGGGCCAGATCTAATTGTCGGGGAAGACGCTCTGCCAAATAATCAGGGGCCAAGCCATGGAGGGTTTTGTAAACCAAAACCAACACCTTGAACCTTATTCGGGAGGCAACGGGCAACCAGTGTAGGCGAGCCAGGATGTGGGTGATGCGGTCAAAACGACGTGCACCTACCACCAACCTGACCGCCGCATTCTGGACCCGCTGCAGTCTCCAAACAAGGTTCAAGGGAAGCCCCATGTAGAGAGCGTTGCAGTAGTCCAGCCTCAACATGACCAGTGCCTGTACCACTGTCCTCAGGGAGCTCTCGTCAAGGTACGGGCGAATCTGGGCGATAAGCCTTAGATGGTAAAAGGCCGACCTGGTCACGGCTGACACCTGGGACTCCAGGGTCAGGTCCGGATCCAGGATGACGCCCAGATTCCTCACTCTGCGCCAGCTGGAGGGCGGACCCGCCCAGACTGGGAAGAGGGCCACAGTACCCATCTGGGCCGCCCCCGAAGAACAGAACCTCGGTCTGTGAGTCCTGGTCCAGTCCAAAACTGCGACCAGGCAGCGATCAAGGGTCTGGACGGCCTCCACTGCACTGGTGGAGAAGGAGAGATAGAGCTGCATGTCATCAGCGTACTGATGACAGCAGACTCCAAAACTCCGGATGATCTCGGCCAGCGGCTTCATATAGATGTTAAAGAGCATAGGGGAGAGGGACGACCCCTGAGGCACCCCACAAGAGAGTGTCCAGGGAGCCGACAGCTCACCCCCCCAAGCTCACTCACTGGGTACGGTCCTCAAGGAAGGAGCGGAGCCAGCCAAAGGCCTGACCCCGATCCCCACCTCCGAGAGCCGCCCCAGCAGGATACCGTGGTCGACGGTATCAAAAGCCGCTGACAGGTCGAGAAGGACCAGCAGGGTAGAGCAACCCCTGTCAGCCCTCCTCAACAGATCATCGTGCAGAGCGACCAGAGCTGTCTCCGTCCCATGACGCGGCCTAAACCCAGATGGAAAGGGTCCAGGACATGGTTCTCCTCCAGGAACGACTGGAGACGCAGGGCGGAGACTCGCTCACTCACCTTGCCCAGAAAGGGAACATTGGCTATGGGACGGTAGTTGGACATATCGTGCATAGCCAAGCCAGGTCTTTTAATAATGGGCTTCACCACTGTCTCCTTCAGAAGACTGGGAAAAATCCCGTCCCTGAAGGAGGCTGAGGCGATTAGTGAAGCCCATTTTGTCATGCTCCCTCCTGCGATCTTGATCAGCCAGTACGGGCAAGGGTCGAAAGGAGAAGCCGCAGGCCTGCAGTGTCCCAGGGCCCTGGAGGCATCCTCAGGTGTAACAGGCCCAAACTCAACGAACCGGGGCGACCGAGGCGGCCCAGTACCAGCCACGGTGGGGACTGGATCAGAGCAACCGGCGTCCAGCTCAGAACGGATGGCCTCTATCTTAGATTTTTAAAAGGCTGCAAACGACTCACTAGTGAAATCACTAGGAGGAGGCCCAGGCGGACCAGGATTGGTGAGGTCTCGAACCACCCGGAACAATTCCGCCTGGCGATTCGAGGCCTCACCAATTCTCAGGGCAACAAAAGATCTCCTAGCTGCCCTTATCGCTCGAGAATAGCGACCGGTCGACGCCTTAACCGCAGCCCAATTTAAAGCCGTCCGAGCGTTCCGCCATCTGCTCTTTAGCCTTCTCCGCTCTTGTTTCATTGCCCGCAACTCCTCGGTAAACCAAGGAGAAGAGCGGGCTCGGCACCGGATCAGGCGCTTGGGGGCGATCTGGTCAGCTGCCCCTGTCACCTCCTCAAACCACCTTTTGACCAGGGAGTCGGACGGATCGTCATCCAGGCCGTCTGGCACAGCCCCGAGGTGTCTCCGAAAACCGCACAGGGTCCAGGAGCCCCCGGGGGTGGGCCCAGATGGAAGGGCCCTGCTCCCTGCGGGGTGGGGTGGCCAATGACAGGGAGAAAGTCAGTAGATAATGATCTGACCATGACACGGGACAGGCCAACAAACTCCCGACCCCCAGATCGAAACCTGCCGATGTGGAGGTAAAAACCAAGTCCAAGGTGTGTCCTCCCTTGTGAGTGGGACCGATGACAAATTGGGACAGGTTCATGGAGGCCATGGACTCCATGAACTCCAGAGCTACTCCCGACAGCCCAGCCTCAGCATGCACATTGAAATCCCCCAACACCAGAAGGCGGTGGGATCTCACAAGTGCTGCCGAGATGAACTCAGAGAGCTCTGGGAGGGAGAGTGCAGGGTTGTGGGGAGCATGGTACACGAGCACTATCCCAAACCTGTCCCTCTGTCCCACTACGAGGTGAAGACATTCTAAACCTGGACTCACCAACATCGCGGATCTGCTGACATAAAAGAAACCCTCCTAAAAATATGCAATTGTTACTTAAGAAATGGGTTGAGGACTGTCTAGGAACAAATGCCTGATAGAACAGGCCTGGAGAACCTCAAGTCATCCAGATACTGTTATATTCCAGTTCCCACAAGCCCCAGCTTACCAACTTCATTGTAGGATCCAGTGATGCCCAAGCTCCATGATAGAGACTTAGAAGCTCAGATAGGAAGAGAAGAGTTCTCCCTACTTTGGAGGTTTTTAAGCAGAGGCTGGATGGCCACCTGTTGGAAATACTATGATGGTGGTTCCTGCATGGCAGGGGGTTGGACTGGATGGCCCTTGAGGTCTCTTCCAACTTCATGATTCTATTATGCTAAGACTGTAATCAAGGATAAGGCACTTGATTCCCAATAACCCTTTCTGTGGTTAACAAAATAAATTATGCACAATTATACAGGGTGGGAGAATTCAGCTTTTATTTATGAAAACGGCTTCCAAAATGAAAGAACAAGCATGGCTATACTCCATATGTGGTGCATTCTATACACATCTTTGAAGGTAAGCTGGGACAGGCAAGCACGTATCTACAGACATGGTTGCACAGCATCTGCCAAAGCAGTAACACTTGTACAGTTGCCAGTTTCCAGTTCTTTTAGTACCCATCCCTTTCAAAATACAAAGTACAGATATAAGTTGCCACCTGACAGTAACTTGATTGTAGGATAGTGTAGTAAAAATAAGGGAAATCTTTTATTACAGCCACTGGTCAAGTGGGCATGTCAAGGTAAAGGTAGAAAAAGGAGAAACTGTCACAAGGAGGTAGCTAACACTTCTGTTAGTCAGAGGGAGTATAGGAACACTGTCTCAAACCACAAAAACGTGAACTCGGCTCTGTCTCAACGCTCCACCTAATGGAGAACAGAGATTTAGGACACATGCCATTGATTTTCACAAGTTCAGATGCCTGTATGCCATCTTAGTCACGGTGTCCCCAGGTGGAGGGGATCATAAACTACTTTTGAGTGTTTTCTAACCAAAACCCCAGAGAGGGCCAACATAAGGCAGAACTGACTTTGATGGCACATGACTATCAATTACATTTAGCACAGAGGGAACAGCAGATTCTGTTTTCCTACCCCCCAGCTCCAGCTCTGGTGGTTTTTCTTTTTACCACATATGCTCTGGTTTGCAAAAAAAAAAAGCTGTACTAGAACACTGTCAGACCAACACATTAGTCTATAAAACAACACAAAGACTGAAACAACTAATTTCGAACACTGTGCCTCCCCTTCTCTTGGTCTTTTAGTGGTAGAGATGAAATTGCCGCATTTAAATACTCTGAAAGGGAATCTATACTATTCTAATGACAAATGAGATTCAGCTGCTCAGATTTCATTTGCATGTTTAAACTAAGGCCTGGAGTGCAGGGGCAGAATAGGAATTTGACAGGTCAACCACTAGAAAGGGAGAAAGGTACAATTTCATTTTCTAGCATCCACTCCAACCCATAGTAAAAAGTGTTGGCTTATGAAGTTCTTCTGGTAGCACCTCTGTTTTCTCCCTATATATCCTACTAATGCAGTTAGAACAAAGCACCAGTGACTTTCCTGCTTGAAAAAAGCCAGCAAAGTTCCCAATGTTTTTTTCATAGCAAGACCAATGACATTAAGATACAAGATAAATCTTATCCTACCTTAATATTAACGGGGGAAATCAACTGATAAAATATTTTGCGTCCACCTGCCAGCCCTCTCATTCTGCAGGCATGGTGGATTGTGGTGGCAAGCCAAACCACCTATATAGCTTAACTGAGAGGTGTGCCCTACAGCCAGGCAGTTTTCTTGACACTTCAGGTTCAACAAATGGAACAGTCATACTGAAAGTCTCCCTCCAGTTTTACACAAGGGTACTTCAGTTTTTAAAAGCTCCCACTCTGCTGGCTTTGCTAATGAAGTTCTTCAAGAGCTCATGGTCCATTTCTGCAAATCCCGGAGACTGAGTCACTACAGTCAGATGATTTATGCAAAATCGGAAACAAAATTCCTCTAATTCCTGGGAATGAAATAAGTGTAAAAATAATGTTTGTTACTAAAAATAGGCATCTACACAATGAAATTACAAGATGAATCATTGATCAGGCGTTATTTCCTGCCCTGGGGCTGCCTCCCTCTCCCATATCAATTTAAAACAGCCACACGAGTCAAAAGCCAAGCCAAGTGTTCTACAGGGGACCATCGTATAACAAACGGTTTGTATAACATAAAATTTGTACAACAGAAAAAATTCCGGAGATAGGGGAAATTTGCTTGACATAATTGCCTATGGGGCGAATCTGTACAACATAAAAATGGGATCACTCTGTTTTCAATGCATTCCTATGGGAAATTTGTATAAAGGAAAATTTGCTTAACATAATTTCATTTGGAACGAATTAATTCCTTTATACAAGGTACCACTGTACCTTATATACCGCCCCCTACTGCTTAAAGCCTTCTCTGGGCAGTTTACAATTTACTTATGCAGGCTACACACTCCCCCCCACACACACACTCCGCCCCCTAGCATGCTGGGTGCTAATTTTACTGACCTCAGAAGGATGGGAGGCTGAGCGAACCTTGAGCCAGCTACCTGGGATTGAACCCCAGGTCGCAAGTACAGTTATAGCTGCAGTACAACAGTGTAACCACTGTGGCACAAGATTCCCTCTTGAAGAATCAATTCATTGACTCATAGTCTCGTGTTTTTGGAGAAGCAATGTTTCAAGAATCGTTGCAACACTTCTTAATCACAATATATATTTGGCAGCATAGCAAAGAAGACAAAGAAGACACAGCTGGGATTCAAAAAAAGAGTGTACATGTGACCAAAATATTTTGAAGGCAAATAGCTCCAAGTTAAGAATGTATCACACACATTGTCTCCCTCCCCTCACGAAGACAGGAACAAGGAAGTGCAGAGAGGGTGGGAACACAGGAAGAGCGACGAACCCCCAAGATCTCTGGTCCGAATTTAAGTGGCCAGCGGATCTTAGGGGTCATGTAAAAACGCCCTTAGATTTGTTAGGCACTGGCAAGTGTTTTCAGCCTGGGCCCATCTACCTGGACAGGAGAGAGGTTACACTTGAACCACAATTATAGGAGGCTGCCAACTCTCAGTTGTCCTAATGAGCTATACAACAACCAAAGGGCAGCTGTGTAAGCATTTCCTCAATTCCAGCAGATTTTCCATGCATCTGTGGTCTCACACCAGTTGCCAAATGGAGTGGGAGAATGTTTAATTGATCTCCATTTTCTTTTGCACAGAATAGGGGCTACAGATGTCTATCTGCTAATGTCAGGCAATGGAACCTAAGTGCTTGTACGATGCTAAATAAGATCACAACTAACTCTGGGTATATTAGAGATCAGATACATTCTTGTGGCCTGGACAATACAGTTTTTCCCCAAAAAGAATGTGCATATTAAGGAGAAAGTGGAACAAGGCAAAGAGGGTGCAGAGTCTAACCAGCCAGAAAACTTCAGAGAAACAAATCTTCTAAACAATCACTGTGTACTACTCTGTGTGTGTGTGTGTGTGTGTGTGTGTGTGTGTGTGTGTGTGTGTGTGTGTGTGTGTGTGTGTGTGTGTGTGTGTGTGTGTGTGTGTGTGTGTGTGTTTGAGGATCTTCAAAGAATAATCTTAAAAGGGACATTGAATAAGTTAATTCATAATACATAATTTACTGAATTCACTGCCACATTATGGCAGACCCCTCCATGGACATAGACCCTGATGACTCAGAGGGGCTTGTGTGTTTCAGTGAAATGGAGAGCTATGCAGCCGGCAGCATCGCTACCAGAAGCGTCTCCCAAGCCAGACATGTCTCAGTGGAGAGAAGAGACTAACAGTGTCCATTACCCCCCCCCCAAAGTGTCTGATCCATAATGGGCGGCTGTCATAATGGCCGGTAATGGCAGTGAAGAAGGCAACAGGAAACCACTTAAGCTAACTTCCCCAGGCAAATCTTTAGCACGACTGGAAAACCTAAAGCCATGGCCCCTAGTCCTCGGCAGCCCTTCTGTGGGTAGGGGATGCTTAGAATCTCCGGGCCAGCCGTGAGAAGGATACCCACCTGGAAGGTTTGCAGTTTATTTCAAAGTGGAAAAACCTTTGACACCATCAGGGAAGTGGAAAGACTTAATATTGATATCCTTGGTATTAGTGGGATGTGTTGGCCTAATTCAGGAATGTGTGTAGTGGAGGGATATCATGTGCACTATGCTGGTAACAACGAACCTCATCACTTTAACAGAGTGGGATTCATAGTCCATCCAAACATTAGCAAGACTGTCAGAAAGTTTGTGCCAGTGGCAGACAGAGTCATTATTTTCCAACTTAATGCACAACCATCTTGCTACATCTCATTCAGGTGTATGCACCAACATGTGATGCATCAGATGATGACAAAGAAGAACTTTATATTCAGTTAAAGACTGCTTTATCTTTTATCAAATCAATGGCAGTTACCATAGTAATGGGTTATTTCAGTGCAAAGGTAGGACAAGGCCAATGAGCTGACGTAGTAGGTAATTATGGATTAGGAAATGGCAATGAGCTAGGTGACCAATTAATACAGCTATGTCAAGAACAGGAACTGAAATAGCAAATATGAATTTCCAGATGCCACCGCACAACCTTCATACAGTACTTGGATTTCAAATGCTGACAAGGAACATCAGGGATCAGATTGATTATGGTACATCAAGATTAATAAATGTTTTAGGAACTCAACTAAATGTGTGAAAACATATCCTGGTGCAGATATTAATTCAAATCATAATCTTTTGTTAGCAACACTGAACCTTAAGTTGAAGAAATGCCAGTTAAAGGTGACAAATGGTTGAACTGTGATTTACAAGCTTCAGGACCCAGTAGTAAGAACTGAAGTTTAATTGAGCTGATTACAAAATTCAAAACTATCAAGCAGAGAGCAGACGTAAATGAACTTGAAAGCACCTCGAGCCAAAATTAAAGCTCCAATCAATTTCTGGCTTCTATGGCTGATAATTTTCTCCTACCAAAAGTAAAGAAAGAAACTAGAGGACTAGCTATCTTTGACTTGATGCTAACTAATAGAGACAACTTGGTGGAGGGTTGCCACAGGGAAGAAGGCATTGATTTATTCTCAATTGCCCTTGATGGCAAGACAAGAACCAATGGGAGGAAACTCATCAGGAGGAAGAGCCAACCTGGAAATAAGGAGAAATCTGTCCAGATTGGTATGAGGTCTCTTGCCTTGGGCAAGGGGTTGGACTAGAGGACCTTCAAGGTCCCTTCCAACCCTATGATGATTCAATGAGCGTCAGTAAGGGGAACTCTGAGCCAGAGTGACCATGTTCTACTAGAATACTTTATTTCCAAGGAGACCAAAGCAGAGTGTAACCAAACTTATATGATGGATTTTTGTCTTATATTGCATTGTTCTATTTAACTATTGTTTTTGCTTTATAGTACTCTTTTTCAATACTCTGGCCTGTTCTGGATACCACATTTCAAGAAAGATGCCAACAAACTGGAAGTTCAGAGGAGGGTAACAAGGATGACCAGGGGAATGGAAACCAAACCTAATGATAGACTGAGAGAACTGAGCATGTTTAGCCTTGAGAAAAGGAAACTGAGGGGGAATGTCAGTGTACTTTTCAAACACTTGGAATAGTTGTCCTAGAGAGGAGAGCCAGGATCTGTTCTCTATCAGCCCAGCATGCAGGACACAAAACAATGGCTGGTGTTACAGGAAGCCCAATTTAATGTGAATATCAGGGAAAACTTCCTTAGAGCACCTTGGGAGGTGGTGAGTGCTCCAACACTGGAGGCATTCAAGAGAAATTTGGACAACTACCTGGCAGATATCTTTTGATTTATATTCCTGCACTGAGCGGGGTGGTGGTGGACTTGATGGCCTTGTAGCCCCCTTCCAACTTCAGTATTCCATAATTCTATGATTTGAAGTGCAGAAAATCTCTTGCAAGACCTGACAATTTTTATTGGAGGTGTACAATGAGGTGGCCATGTTTGTTCATGATGCTAAATCATTTAGAATTTGGGAACAGAAATTGATTTTGAAGATCTCTAGAAAGTTATCTACCAACTGGAAATATGGCTATTAAAAGGTAAGTATTAAAAAAGTGACACATAAATATCCCAACTTTAAATACGCATGACAGGGACTGGAGCTGACACCACCGGACCACAGAAGAGCTTTGTGAATTATTGTCTCAGGCAGCTGGATGAAAATGTCAACCCATGACAGCAGATGCCATTAAAAGGCCAATGAAGGTTCAGAATAATTAGAAAAAAAATTTAAAAAAATAAAAGTAACACTTCCAGTCCTGTAACTATATGCTTCCATTTTAAAACTCCATAGTACAAACCTATGTCAGGAACACCACTCAGCATAGCAAAAAAAAGACACATTTAAGAGCTAGAGAAGTTGGAATAACAAGATATTCAATACCATAAAGGAACGGGAACAACTCCTGAGATGAAAGCTTGCAGCCTCTAGGGTTGTTTAAGAAAAAAGGCAAGTGGGAGGAAACTTGAGGGAGTTCTATAAAATGATGCATGGCTTGGAGAAATTAGAGAGAGGTACAGTATCTCCCTCTCATACTAGAGTCCTGAAGGACATTCAGAACAGATGAAAGCAAGAACAGATGAAAGGAATTCACTGCTACAGGATGTAGGAATGGCTGCCCAGTTAAACAGGTTTTAAAAGGGCTTAGATGCATGGTCCATCAATAAGTACTAGTCAGGACAGCCAGTGTCAGAAGCAGTACGGTTCTGGGTTATTATCAGTTGGCGGGTAGGGTATGTAGGATGGAAGCTGACGTTTCAGACATGTTTTCCTCAGGGTGTAGGCTTCCCAAAGGTTATTGACCGGCAATTCTGTGAACAGAAAACTGGATTAAATGAGTCCTTGGTCTGATCCCATATGGTGGATCCCACGTTCTAAGGTCAGCTCTATGATAGCAGCAACGCTTTATCTCTCCAAACAAAAACAAAGAAAAGTTCAATACCCAACTGAACGGTTGTGAGATCTCCAGATAACATTCCTTGTTTGCTCTGATTTAAGAGAATGTCAGGGAATAGATACAACAAAGAATCTTGAGGCACCTTAAACATTAAGCCCCCCTTTGAGGTTTATTTAATGTATTATCAGTATATATTTATATAAATGTGCATAAAACCAGTTCATTGAGCTTATTCTCCATTTACACCTAAAATCACTAATGAGATCAATAGCCAATATCATGGGCAAACAATTTTTTTCAGAAAAAAAGAACACATTTTGTGACCACTAGTCATAAAATTTTCAGAAGAAATGAACCCATTTTGTTACTCTTAATTTACATTGCTGCAGTAAGGTTTCTTCTTAGTGGGACTCCAACATCCATTGTATAAATAACTGCTCCAAAATCTCTCTCCTTGTTTTCCAGCTTCCAGGAATTAACTGTGCTGAGAAGAAAGTTCTCAACTTTGGTGTTTCCTTGCCTTTAAGATTAGGAACAAGATAGACTACATCCTACTGTGATCTGGAATAAATATTGGAGAAAATTATGGAGCACAATATAAAACAGCCACACTGTCAGCACCCTGAAAAAATGCAGTAATAACTAGAAGTGAGAAGTGAGTACAGCCCCTAAAATATTCAGAATCCAAAAGGGCTGTGCTCCACACACAGAAGGGCTTAATGAACATATATAATGAGTTATTGTATCTGTAGAATATATCATAATTGCAGGATGGTAAAATTTAACATCAATTTTTCTAAGTGATTATGTTGCTTCCAGTTACCTATGGCATCCTCAGGGGGAAGGCGGATGCTGTCTGTGTATAAATATTCCAGAAATGCTCGGTAAACAGGATATGAGAATTCACTAATTTCTATAATTTCATCATTATTGTTGTTTAGCACTGACTGGAAATGTTCACACCTGAAGAATCATATAGAAAACAAATATCAATCATGATGCTGGCTATAAATTTGATTCTTATTATGTAGCCAAGAAATAAAGGAAAGGGCGAAAGTGACATACAGAAGAGAGAGAGAAGAGAAACTAACAAAAAAAGTTTGAATTCTAAACCAGCTGCAAGAGCAAGTAACAGAAATGCAAGAAATGCAACTTGCAAGTCTTACCTTGGTTTTAATGGAGATACTTATAGACTCTGTTTGAGTATCTATTAATATCAGTGGGCCCAGTCCACTTACTAATACATGTATGCAAACTTAGCTACCCACCAGATTTCAAGCATCCTAAGTTTTATGACACAGGGCTTGGTTTCTTAATAACATATTAAAATATATTTAGAAATGCTCCTTTAATACCTATCCATAACAATTTTTGTGTGCAGATGGACAAAAAAAAGGCAATAGGGAAACAAGATTTAACAGATTTATGGGTCTACACATGCCTAATGATATACAGTAATACCTTGGTTTATGAGCATGATCCATTCCGGAAGCATTATTATTTCCGTTCTGGAAACATTATTATTATTCCCTATGGGAAATTTTGATTTGGCTAAGAGCCGGCAGCCACAGTGGCCAGGACCCACGGTGAGGGCCACAGGCCGGGTGTAGGGCACCACAGGGCTTGCAGCAAGGGCCAGAGGCTGGGCATAGGACTACCCCGCAGGCCACAGACTGCTGCCGAGCACTGCCAGGCATGCCAGAGGCCAAGCATGGCCCCACGGTGTGGGCCTCCAAGCCCGTGGCTTAGGCAAGAGGCTGGGACTATGGGACGGCATCTGCCACAAAGGGCTGCCAGCCACGTGAGCCAGGGCCATCTGCCCAGGCCCTCGGTGGAGGCAGCAGCAGCAGTGGGTTACCGGGGGTCCCTCTCCTTCCTCCCTCCCTCACAGCCCCGCTCATCTCTTCCTCCTCTTCTGCCCCTGCCATCCTGGGAGCCCGCCAGGCCATATATGGGTGCCACCCCAAGATGGTGGCAGGAGCACTGAGGAGGAAGAGAAGGAAGAGGTGAGCCAGGCCATGAGGGAGGGAGGGACACCCCTGGCTCGTGCTGCTGTCATCTCCTCAATGGGGTGATGGCCGTGAGGAGCTGACAGCAGAAGAAGGAGGTTGTGGCTTCTGGTGCTCATTTTGCAAGACACTGTTCACAAAGCAAAGGAAAGTTTTATTAAACCAAGCTATTCATAAACCAAGATACCACTGTCCATAAAAATACATGGACTCTTCCAGCTCCACAATCTATTGAGAATATTGTGTATTTTGTGACATAGGGCAGATCACATATACTACCTTAGTGATTATTAATCTCAAACGAGTTAATTCAAATGGGCGGCTGTTACACATTTGCAACCCATATAATAAATATAATGCAGCCCATGTGGTTGAGTTTTGGGATGTGGGGTGGAAACTGTTGCTATAATTTAAAAAGGTGAAAGCTACAGGATATACAAGAAATTCAGTAGCATTATACATACTTTACTACTAACGAAGAAAGAAAGCATGACAAAAGAAAAGACTGGAACTAGAGAGAGAGAGTTGATTTCGTACCTAATTTTGAGAAGAACTTTGTGAACATGAATATATTTTCCATCCACTAGAAACCTCAAATCTGCATTATCTGGGTTGTCAAATTCCTTCTTTATCGACTGAGCTACTGTTAAATGATAATCAGCTTCTGAAAGAAAGGCATGGCAAATGACAAAAATATGGAGTAGAAACACAGAAGGGGTTGTTGAAACCTAACTCCTTACACATAACATCATTTGAAATCACCATGCCAGGATCACTTTTCTTAACAAGAATGTTCTTGTGACTTTTCACAGATGGTTTGCGACCACATCCTTTTTTGTCACAGAAGCAAATGGAAATTTGTACCCCAAGCCTTTGCCACAAACACAAAACATATAAAGGTTTTCAAAGCCTCTCTCCACCGCCCCCCGCACAACCTGTGTGTTCTTGAGCATAACTAGAAAAAGGAAGAATTCTGACAAGCTCAAAATATAAACCTGATGCTGAAACACCTGGAGGATACAGAACTTCACTTTAGGGATGTTGTAGCTAATCTGGTAAACCAAACAAAGCATAAACCTAAAGGGAATTATGGCATACGCTTGAAGGAAAACAACTCCTCTCAGGTGGGCAATTAGGCCACACCCCTTTTACAATCCAGACCCACTATCAAAACTTTGTTGACAGCAACCAAAATCCAATACTAGCTGGGATTGTAGGTTAGGGGGCATCTAAGGGCTTTTCTGTATTGTGGGTGGCTTAATTGATTCTGTATTGCCAGCTACAGTCTCTACAACTAAATGTAGGCACTGTGTCTCGGCCAGATTGGTTAAGTCCAGGATTTTCTTCACTTGTGGTGGAAAGCTGACCGAGATGTCAAACACTCCTAAAATATAATCTGCTATTTAATAGGGTTATCTATGACTTGTTATTTATGCTTGTGTCACAGTCAGAAAAAATGTTTGAACAAGGTCCTGCAGAACTAACTCCCTAAGGAGAACATTCATGCTTTCTTGGACTGATTTTTTTCAAGGACTCATCTAAAGACTCTTCAAATCCTGAATGGCCTTGGGTCTTCACTTTCCTTTAAAGGAAATATTTTCATTTATTACATTGTTTAAAAGGAAACAACTGTCTTACCTTTAGAAATCCTCTTAACTATGCTTTTCTTCTTCTTAATATTAACTGGAGAGATAAAGAATACCAGACTAACCATAGAGGTGCTATGCTACGCTTCTTTCAAAAATGTCTTTATTGCTTCACTTTTCTAAGCATCTTAATAAAAAAGATTTCCTTTGGTCTGGCAAGGCCAGCAAATAACATTCTGGCAAACCAGAGCAAAAGTATATATGTCACTATACCTTAATCCTTCAATAAAATGGGTAAGTCTCTCTCTACAAACAGGTGTGGAATCCCCTAAAATGGCTCTCTCTCTCTCTCTCTCTCTCTTTCTCTTTCTTTCTCAGTGGTTCAAATCTCATCTAACTAGCTCTCATCACTTTTGTCAGGCTTGTGAAAAAAACAGCTGACATTTAGAGGTGGACCCTTTAATCATCCCTGCTTGTACAGTAGTACCTTGTAAGATGAATTTAATTAATTCCACGGAGCAATTCGTTCTATGAAAAATTTGTCTTGCAAAGTGTCATTTTCCATGGGAAAGCATTGAAAACCAATTATTCCATTCCGGAGGGAACAGATTAATAGGTTTTCAATGCATTTGTATGGGAAGGCTGTCCCAACCCCCCCCCCTTAATCACCGGACAGCAGAAGGCTGTTTCCCCTGCAGCCGACAGACAGCTGATTTTGACAGCTCCAAGCTGTCCCTTGCAACTGTGTGGGGCAGCTTTCCGCTGCTGGTGATTGAAGGGGTTTATCCCCAACCCAGTAAATGTGGGAAACTTTTCCCCTTTCTTTGCTGGGTTGAAGCAGAGGAAAAGCTTTGCCCCCTTTTGCTGGCTGTGGCTCCCTGTCCTCTCCTCCTTTTCAAGCACCTGGGGGAAAGACACTCTGAGCACCCCAAAGCAGCTCGGTGTGTCTTTTCCCCAGCAGCATCAGCCCAGCTCTGTCACCACCACTTCCCTCACAAACAGCCTGGGCGAAGAAAGTGAGCCGAACCTCAAAAGGGGCTGCCTGGGAAGTGCACCTCCTGCCTGGCAGCTGCTCCCAAGGCTTAGCTCACCTCCATCGGCAGAGCTGTTTGCGAGGGAAGTGGTGGCAGGAGAGCCGGGCAAGGATCACTGCATCCCTGCTTCACCCACCAGGTTGGTGGACAAAATTCAAATGCCTCCCTGTCTTTCCTGACCATGCAGCACCGTTCTGTGGGTGCTATACCTTTGGGGAAGCCAGGATTGAAGCCCCACCACCTCTTCTTTCCCTGGGTTTTGGCGCAGAGACCCAGGAAAAGAAGAGGTGGCAACACTTTGACCCTGGCTTTCCGGACCATACAGCACCTGCAGGTTCGGTGCTACACGGTCAGGAAAACGAGGCAGGGGTGGAATTTCACATACCCAGAACCCCCTTGGGTTGTGGGCATGCAAAATTCAAATGCCTGCCCCGTAAGACGAATTTTTTTGCAAGACATTGGGTAGGCAAACCGCTGTCTTGTGAAAAATGCCTATCCCCAGAAATTTCATTTGTCTTACGAAGAACTGCCTTTAGTACTGAGGCTATAACTGGTCTTAAATCCTAGTCAGAGTACTAGAATGCAACAGCTTCCCAGAACAGTCTGATTTTGGAAGAAGGTCCACTGGCAGACATTTACTCGACAGGTGTTTGAGAGAGAGCTGCCATACTCCACTCGGATGAAATTGAGCCACACTCTTTGCCAGTGGTGGCAAACCTTCAGCACTCCAGATGGTTTGGACCACAACTCCCAGAATTCTAAGCCTGTATTGTCAATGACAAAGGACTGTGGGAGTTGTGGTCCAAAAGATGTGGAGTGCTGAATGATCAGTCAGCTCTCAGTCAGGTTTTAAGGTTTATCTGTAAACCGGCTAGAGTAGTGTGTTCACTAAAGGGGCGGGGGGGTGTAAAATAAAACAAACAAAGAGTCCAGCAAAAAAAAAAAAAAAATGAGCAGAATGTTTTGCCTTCAGGGGTATTAGACAAGCAAAATAAAAAAATCAAATGAATGTGGCTTATTTTTTCACAAAACTGTGAAGCAAATTATATATAACTCTACATTGAAAATAAGCACAAAAAGAAACACAAGTACTATGGCACCTTTCACTCTAAAACATTTATTTCAGTATGAGCTGCGTAGGCTGCAATCCACTTTTCAGATGCACAGTATCTAGGCCACCAATATTTAGTGTAAATTGAAGTTCATTAACAGGTGTTTCCGTAGAGCTGCCATCTTCTGTTTCCCATTCCATTTCATCCTGCTACCATCCCAACACAAAAATTCTGACCTCAGCGATACAAAGTGCTTCCTGAAAACTCAAACCTGTAACTACTAACGGGATTGCCAGCACATAAATGTAACCAACACTGCATGTTCACTGCTGCAGTGTGCCATTAAGTCAAAACCATTTCTCATGACCCTATAGCAGGACTTTCAAGATTAGTGAGCTTAGTTAAGGAGTGGTCTTGCTTGTTCCGCTCCTCCAGTGAGCATTCACCATTGAGCAGGCCCAGGCGGCCTAAGTTCTAGTCCAGGCATGTCCAAGCTTTGTCCCTCCAAATGTTCTGGACCACAACTCCCACAGTCCTTTGTTATTGGCAATCTAAGCTTAGAAGTCTGGGAGTTGTGGTCCAAAATATCAGGAGGGCCAGAGTGTGGTATACATGGTGTGGTATACAAGTTTAATAGATTATATATCGGAGGTTGTTTCCTGTTTCCTGCTGCAGTCTGACTTTTTTCTTGATTTTGATAGGGATTTTGAAGATGATGGCACCTCCAATTCTAAGACAGAGGTTTTGTCTGGCAATCCCACAATCTGTTTGCTCACAGATGGTAGTTTTAGGGCTCAAATTTGCCCTAGGATTGGGATCAGTCGTCCTAACTAATTGTTCCCAAGGAAAGGAACACAGTTGGGATTGGCCGTTCTTGACCCTAAGAAAGTACGGCAAAGCTCTTACTATTGAATTTCCCTGAGGGAAGATGTCATGCCCATCAGATTAAGGCACACTTGTTCATTAAAGCAGAGGAGGTGATAAACCATTAGGAAAATGGTGGTTGTTAGTCTTGCTTGTTCTGCTCCTCCAGTGAGCATTCACCATTGAGCAGGCCCAGGCGGCCTAAGTTCTAGTCCAGGCATGTCCAAGCTTTGTCCCTCCAAATGTTTGGACCACAGCTCCCACAGTCCTTTGTTATTGGCAATCTAAGCTTAGAAGTCTGGGAGTTGTGGTCCAAAACATCAGGAGGGTAGAAGTTTGGACATGCCTGTTCTAGTCTACTTCTTCCATTCACTACAACACACTGGGTATACGGCCTGTGGTAATAATGTTCATTGCCCACCTTGGAAGCTCATTAATAAGAACTGTGTGCTATCAAGTCAATTCTGATTTATGGCACCCCTTTTCAGTGTTTTCTAAGTAGACAGTACTCAGGTTTGCCAGCCTTTTCTTCTGGGTGAATCCCGAGACTATGGGCTCATGAAATAAATCTGCCTGTCTTAAATTTTCCACTATACTTTTGTTTTTGTTTTTCCAGAAACAGATTAGTATAGTTAATTCTTTGACAACCAAAGATGTTAACATCATTTCTCAGCAAAGTAAAATGTAGAAACCAAAAACCAAAAACTTAATACTAAGTATTACTCTGCTATTTTCATTTTTATGTTTGTCATTCCATTTGGTCCTCGAGCCCTGGTATGTTATGCTGTGTGTGTCTGAAGAAGTGGATCGTAATCCATGAAAGCTCACAGTGAAATAAATCTGCCTGTCTCAAATGTTCCACTATACTTTCCTCAACAAAGTAAAATGTAGAAACAGAAAAAATATCCATCTGACGCTCACCTACTGAAAGAAGACGCCATGTCACTGCAGGAGTAGCAAAGCAAGCAAACACGTCATCTGTACAGGTGACGTGGGTGAGGAACCGAAGAGTGATGGATTGCCCCCGGCACTGGCCCCACATGTACACTTGACTACTTTGGGTTTTAGCAGCAGAAGTGTGGGTAGTGTGGCATGCAGCAATCTCTATGATTCTAAATTTAAAAGCAAGCATAAACAAACAGTGGTATGAGAACAACATGCAGTGGCAAAACTCAGGACTCTTAAGTGCAGCTGTTCTGTGCTTGAGCATGACTTCTGTGGGCTCCATGAAAACTAGCCCCCTTTTCCAGGCCCCTCACAATGAAAGGTTTTTTTCAGTTTTGAAAAAAATTAGAAAAATTTAGGGGGCGTGGCTTGAGAAAATGGTTGGACAGTAGGATAAAAAAACCAAAGGTCCGGACAGCGAAGCAGTTATCAAAGCAGAAATATACTGGAAATCTTCAGAGACTCAATCTAAAGCGAGTAAGGGACTGTGGATGAATTAGGGAAAAACTATGAAGAGCTTTTAAACATTTTTAGGAGTTTACAGCCTTCCATCATTCCCAGGTTGGTAAAATAAGTATCCAGCTTGCTGGGGGGGGGCGCAATGAGTAGCCTGCATACTGTAATTAAAAAGAACCAGTTACTTTCCTGTAAAGGTGGTTCTTCGAGTGGACCTTCGTGAAGCCACACAGATGGGTTTCCCAGGCACCCCTGCGCCAGAGGTCGGACTTCCCTAGCAATAGGAAAGTTCGTTAGTCTCCAGCCCCGCACCCTGCGCATCTGCGTGGGTGTTCCCGCCTAAACGCCTCAGTTCCTCTTGACAGCCAGGATGACAGGTAATGGTTATACCAGTCAGGGCGTGACAGTCTGAGGGGAGGTGGGCGGGTGCTGTGTGGCTTCACGAAGGTCCACTCGAAGAACCACCTTTACAGGTAAGTAACTGGTTCTTCTCCATCGTGGCCTTCATGAAGCCACACAGATGGGTGATTGAAAGCAGTACTCACTGACAGGAGGGTAGTCATGCCGTCACAAAGGAAAGCACTGCCCTCCCAAAGGAAGAGGCCGGCCTCATGCGGGCATCCACCCTGTAGTGGGTCATGAAGGTTTCTGGTCATGACCACGTTGCCGCCTGGCAGATGTCGTCCAGGGGTACACCCTTCAGGAAGGCCACAGAGGAGGCCAAGGCTCTAGTGGAATGTGCTCTGATTCCCATGGGCAAAGGCCTCTTTGCCAGTTCATAAGAAAGTGTAATAGTCTGAGCCACCCAGCGAGCGAATCGCTGAGAGGAGACCGGACGACCCAGGGATGCAGGGTCGTGGCAGACAAACAGTCTGTTTGACTTTCTGAAAGGTTAAGTTCTGAAACGTAGAATGCCAAGGCATGCGAACATCAAGGGAATGCATCTCCCTTTCAATTCTAGTTGTCGGATTAGGAAAAAAGGCTGGCAAAATAATGGGTTGAGACACATGAAAGGAGGAAACTACTTTCGGGAGGAAAGAAATGTCAGGGTAAGCCACCACTCTGTCTTGGTGGAATTGTAAGTAAGGAGGGTCACACCTAAGAGTGCAAAGCTCGCTTGACCTTCTAGCGGAAGTAATGGCCACCAAAAAGGCAGTTTTTAGGGTGAGCAGTCTGAGGTCTGTGGATGCCGTTGGTTCAAAGGGAGGGCGTTGCAAGGCCCAAAGGACCAATGACAGGGACCACTGAGGTGGAATCGGTTTCCTGTCAGGAAAGGTGTTCTTAAGGCCCTTGAGAAACCGCTTCATTCTAGGGTGTCAAAAGAAGGGCGCTGCTTCCGAAAACTGCGGTTGGTGCGCCACAATCGCTGAGAGGTGGACCTGAAGAGAAGTAGAGGTAAGTCCTGAGCGCTTCAAGTGAAGGAGGTATTGCAAGACCCAGGTAAGAGAGGGATTAACTGTGTCAAACCCCTTATCTGCAGCAAACAGTGTAAACGTCTTCCACTTATAGGAATATGGTTTGTCAGTGGAGGGTTTGCGGCAAGAAGCAATAATGGAATCAATCAAAATAGAATCCTCCACACTGTGAGCTGGAAGCGATCGAGATCTGGGTGGAGAACTTGGCCCTTGTCCAGTGAGAGAAATCCCAGAAACGGGGCAAGGTGCAGGTACTCTGAGGACATTTGTAGGAGAGACGCAAACCAGGGCTGTCGAGGCCACCATGGTGCTATCAGTATGATGTTTGCCTCCTCCTGAAAGATCTTTATGACCACCTTGTGTATCAGAGGAACAGGAGGGAAGGCATAGAGGAGGTCGTCCGACCACGGGAGGAGAAGTGCATCCCCTAAGGAGTGACGTCCCTTCCCTGCCCTGGAGCAATAAGCTTGGCATTTGGTGTTGGAGTGGGAGGCGAAAAGGTCCACACGAGGAAAGCCCCATTTGTTGCACAGGAGGCTGAAAGTCTTGGGATGTAGCTCCCACTCGTGGGTCGCCTGAAGACGTCGGCTGAGGTCGTCGGCGTCAGAATTCTCGTCTCCAGGTAAGTGCATTGCAATCGGGTGGATGTTGTTGGAGATGCACCAATCCCAGAAGCAGATCGTGAGCTGCAGAAGACACTGTGAGTGTGTTCTGCCCTGTTTGTTGACGTAGTACATGGCGGTTGTGTTGTTGGTCACCGCCAGTACTACATTGCCGGAGAGGTGTCGGATAAACGCCCCAAACGGCTTGAAGATCGCCAGCAGCTCCAATTCATTGATATGGAGCTGTTGCTCCTGCAGAGTCCAGGTATCGTGGATCGAGTGAGAGAGGCAAACAGCACCCCAACCCATGTTGCTGGCATCTGTAGTTACTTGAATGGTAGGAAATGGATTCCTGAAGGGACGACCGGAGAGGATGTTGGGACGGCAGGACCACCAGCGAAGATGATGAGGTAAGTCTGGAGGAATGGTGAGGAGTTTGGTGGGAGGGTCCTGAAGGGGGTCGAAATGCTGAAGGAACCAGGCCTGGAGAGGTCTGAGTCGAAGCCTCGCATGAACCAGGACGGAAGTCATGGTGGCCATGAAACCTAACAGTCTTTGCACTTGGACGGCTGGAATGTCGTGATGCGGGCGGAATTGTTGTAACAGGTGGAGAGTTTCCGCAATCCTGTTCCATGGGGGGAAGGCCATGGCCCAAGTAGAGTCCAGAATGACGCCGATAAAGTTCACTACCGGGGAGGGGTCGAGATGCGACTTTTTGAAATTTACCTGCAGACCCAGGGACTCTAGCGTGTCATGCACTTGGTGAAGACTCTTGGTGCTGTCGCTAAACCAAATGGCAGGGTGGAATATTGAAAGATGTCTTCCCCTACGGCTAATCTGAGCAGATGGCGATGCACTGGGTGGATCGAGATGTACGCATGTCGTAGATCTACAACTCCAAACCAGTCTCCTCTGCGGAGGAGGGGAATGATTTTTTCCAAAGTCACCATTCAAAACTTTTTGTAAACTAAAAATTTGTTTAGGAACCGCAAGTCCAGGATAGGTCACAGTCCGCCGTCTTTCTTTGGGACCATGAAATAATGGGGGAAAAGTCCATGATGAGCAATGGCCCTTGGGACTCTTTCAATTGGCACCCTTTTGGCGGAGGAGCAGTAGGAAGTGTTTGTTCACAGTCCCACTCCCGTTTTATTTTTAGATAGTTTTATTATGTTTTATCTTCCCTAATTTGTATTATCTTTTAGTGTGCTGTTTAAGTTGGGAGAACTAGAGACTGAAGCTGGGAACCGACATTCATCTTATTTTATTTTATTATCGTAGCGGCCAGTGTTTTATTTTGTGAATGGCCTTCGGCGTTCCACTATTTAGTGCCTTCTACTCTTGAAGACCTTGGGTCCTTGTTTTAGAGTGATTCCACCACTGCTTATTCTACTAACTGTCCTTGGGCGCTTGGATTGTTTACCTCGTGGAGTTGGAGCTTTATTATATTTTACCCTCACCCAGTTGGTCGACTTTGGCATGGGGAAACGTAAGAGGAAGCAGCAGTCTCAGTCACTATCTGAATTTTCGCCTCCCATACCAGCGAAACAGCTCAAGGTGGACGGCTTTTTGAAAAGTAAATCTTCCTCAGTAAGTAAACCCTGCGTCCGGCCTTTGGATGTTTCCCTGCAAAATAAGTTTGAAGTATTAGCAGACTCAGAGTGTCCTGGCTTTGCTGTGGACAATGCTTTAAAGTCTTCTGCGAAAGAGCACTCCCCCGGTCCTGTCCACTTATCTTCTGATAATTGCTTAGCTGCTCCTGTGTTTTGCACTACAGGGAACGAGGGTTTTTTAAATCACAGTCTTGCGGATCTAGTATCTAATCAGTGCTTTTTGACTGCTCAAACCGTTTCTGCAATTTTTAATTTACTCTCAGAGGTGAACAGTAAAGTGGAAGCCCTAAAAGCTCTTATTACTGGATCCACTGCCTCTCAGCAAACGGTTCCATCTGTGGGAGGTCATTATGGCAGCAAAGGAGCCCTGGGCATTCCTTCACAAACAAATGATGGGGTGAATTCACTCCCTCTTCCTGGGGCTACTAATGTCGCAAAAGATACTCCTAAGGTATCCATCTCACCTCCCCAATTTGCAGCAATGCACGTCCAAGTGGACCACCAGGATCATGAAAATCTTTCATCCTCAAATCGCTGTTTGCAACTTAATCAGATTGCTCTTCTGATTTCTAACAATAAATTGAATTTCAGAAGATGGAATACAAAGAGTGCTGTTACATCAGCCCTCTGCAGTCTCCTTCGTTGTGAGAGCTCCAAACTGGATTTGACTAAAGTAACCTGGCTTCCTTTTAAAAATGAGACTACCCGAGTTCTCCTGACTTTCAACCAACCCACCATCCCTAGCATGCTGTACAAAATAAGGCCTTTCCTACGTAAGTTTGAGATTTCCCCCGTCCGAGTCTTCCAGGACAGCGTTGCCACTCCTCTTCTAAGCCATCCTTCTCAAAAGTGGACTCTGCCAAAAGCTTCCTCTTCTAATTCTCGGTCTGGTCCTGAAATCTGCTCCACAAAGCCCTTAAATCCAAGGCCTCGCTCTGCTGAATCAGCTATTTTAAAAGGAGTTGATGAACTGTCTGACCTCCTGAAATTAACCTGCAAAGCGGCTAATCCCCTTATAGACTTGACCTCTCCCAACTCAAATTTTCCAGACAACGACCAATTGCATCTTAGCAAAGGTTTTTCCAATAGTACCACCTCTGTGGCCGGTTCTAAGGGCCCCTCTTGTAACAGCCCGGAATCAGCACTCAAACAGTCGGATTCTTCTTGCACTGACTCTTTTCCCCATAGTTCTTCCCAATGTTATCAAACAGAACCTGTATTACAGCTGACCCCGGGGGGGATTTGTTGTGGATCAGCCATGGACAAAATCCCAGACAATTCTAGTTCCTTGGAAAATCCTTCTTCGGATATCTGACTAGCCCGCCTCCCCAACCCCTCCGTCCAGTCAACTAACTCTGCTAATCTTAATGCCACTAGATCTGGCCTCATCCAGCTACTGACGTGGAATATTGCGGGCTGGAGACAACGCTCGTTAGACCCGTCGTTCTTGGAGTTTCTTACCTCCTTTGATCTTAGTGCCCTGCAGGAGACCTGGCTGCCTAATGATGAACCAATCCACTTACCAGGTTTTATTTCATGGTCATCTCCAGCATTAAGATCCAGCTCCAGAGGTCGGGCCTCAGGTGGTCTATCAATACTTGCCAAAGCTGAGCTGGGCTGGCAGGGACAGGAAATTATCTCTGAGGATGCAACTTATTATCTAGCAATTAAGTTCTCTTTCAAAAAATATATATGGATAATGGTGAATGTATACCTCCCTCCTTATTCCTCTTTGTACTATCACCCACATATGTGGGCTAATTTGGAAAGCTTTTTAATCAAGCTAAAGTTATCCTGCCCAAATGCCATAGTGATTTTAGTAGGCGATTTCAATGCCAGAGTTGGGCCATCTTTAAGACTTGCTGCACAGCGGGGTAAAATCCCCGAGGAATACCTTCTGAATCAAGTCCCGTGGTCTTCTAGGGATGCTAAAAGAAATGAGGCTGGTTCCAAGTTACTGTCGTTGATTTATAATTGCAACCTTTATATTTTAGGGGGCAAAGAACCGGGTTTTGTTTATCCATTTACTTATCATTCAGGTAACTATAGTAGCATACTGGATTACATCTGTGTTTCATATGATAGTACAAACTTATTCACAGACATCCAAGTATTAGTGAGGGAAGACAGTGACCACCAACCTATTAAGGTCCAGTTCTGGGGCTGTTCAGACTCTAGAATTTATACCCCACTTGATGAAATCTTTACCTCCAATGTTGAAGTTCGACAAAATAGGAAGTTAACCTGGGCCAAGGTGAACACGGAGGCATTGGCCAATTTCTTGAACTCTGAGCAGGCAATACATTGGAACTCTGAAATTGCCTCTAATTCAGCTGACTCTGTCACGGTCATGTCCTATTATGCCGAACTATGCAACACCTTAAAAGTCCAATTTCTAACATCAAATGCTCCTTCTAAGCAATATTTGAATCACAGGTCGCCCTGGTTTGATTTGGACTGTCATCTAAATAGAAAACTTCTAAGAGCAAAAATGCGTCAATCTTTGATCTCGCCTTCTGCAGTAAACCATACTGAAATGTTAAAGGCAAGACACACTTACAAAAAACTTATTTCTAAGAAAAAAGCTATTTATAAAGCCAAAATTTGGGCTGATCTGGAATTGCAAGCCAAGGAGAAAAATTCTATTTTCTTTTTGGAACACGGTTTCGGTCTCCTGAAGGAACGTACTTTCCACCTTGATTCTCACATCCCAGTTGCAACATGGGAGGAGTACTTTGCTAATTTATTTATGGCTCCTCCCCAGGTCACTGAACAAACTTCTCTTAAGGACTCTTTGTCAATTAATGATTTCCCGGCCTGGCCCCCAGTTGCGACGGCGGAGATTGTTTCTATCATTAACTCATTGCAACCCAATAAGGCCCCAGGTGAAGATTTCCTTCCCCTGAACTTTTAAATCTCATTTTGACTGGTGGGCTCCCCTATTAGCAGGGCTGTTTTCTCACATAGATGCCACAGGTATCATTCCATCAGGTTGGGAAGTTGCCATCATCATCCCCTTGCATAAGAAGGGTGCCAAAAATGACCCCAGAAACTATAGACCTATTAGTCTAATAGGAATAGTTGCCAAGATGTATGCAAAACATCTGTTAAACAAATTGGCTGATTGGTTGTTGGAAAGAAATATTTTAGTAGAGGAGCAAGCTGGTTTTAGATCTGGCAGATCTACAATTGATAATTGTTTCGTTCTGCACCACCTTGCCACTAGACAAATTGCCAAGGGCAAGCAATTATATGCTGCCTTCATGGACCTCAGCACTGCTTTTGATTCTATAAATAGAGAAATATTGTGGGGAAAATTGGCTAGTTATAACATGGATCCCAGGCTCCTTATTTTAATCAAGGCCCTGTATTCAAACACGCAATTAAAAATCCGCGTAGGCCCCAATGGCTCTCTTTCCAAGTCTATCTTTTCATACAAGGGCGTTAGGCAGGGCTGCATTCTAGCGCCTATGCTATTTAATCTTTATGTTAATGATCTACCTGGTTACTTACATGATGCCTCCACTCATATGTTAAAAATTTATGATAAATTTTTAAACATCTTGCTTTATGCTGACGATATGGTTTTGTTGGCCCATACACAGGTAGGCCTAAGAAGGCTGTTACAAAAGTTGAACATCTACTGTGTTAACAACTATTTAGTTATCAACAGATCCAAATCAAAAGTAATGGTATTCAGTAAACGTATTGTGTTACATAATTGGTTTATCAAGGGAGAACCTATTGAACAGGTCAACACGTTTACTTACTTAGGAATCACTTTTACATCTAATGGCTCATGGTTAAATCATTTTAAAAGAAGTGCACATAAGGCGGAAATTAGTGTAAATCATTTGCACAATTAATTAGTTTCAATTGCCCTAGTTCTTTACTACCGATACTGAAAGTTTTTAGGGCCAAAATTGTTCCTATGTTGACATATGGAGCGGAAATCTGGGGCTTAACTAAAGCTCCCCAGCTAGAATTAGTACAGTCACGTTTCCTTAGAAGAATTTTGGGGACAGACAAAAATACTGCTGCCTATGCTGTCAGGGCGGAATCAGGTGTCCATTCTCTTTCTAGTTTTACTGTAACGAGAGCCTTTTTGTTCTGGCTGAAGATACAGTCTTTAGGCTTTGATAGACTCCCCAAGCTCTGTTTAGTAGAACAGACAGCATCTGACAACTCTAATTCTTGGGCTAAACAAATTCGCATCATTACTGCCCATTTCGGGCTTTCATTTCAGAGCCAAATTTTACATGTCAACCAGGCTAAAGAAATCTTCCTTCAAAGAGCCTTAGATCACAGTGCTCAATCAGACCTGGAGCTGCTCTCTAAAAACAGAGCCTTGGGTTGGCTATCTAAGAATAAACTTGTATTCCATTACGAAAAATACCTCACAATTAGCCTGCACTTTTCCCTCAGAAAGGCTTATACTAGATTAAGGTTCGAACTTTTAGAGTCTATGAATAAATATGGTCGCTTCCATAACTGGCCGTATTGTGATAGAACTTGCATATGCGGTGCTCCAGTCATTGAAGATATCGCTCATATACTATTTGACTGTGAGTTATACTCCGCTCTTAGACAAAATTATCTTTCAAACATATTGGCCAATACCCTTCATTGGAATGTGAATTATAGACTCTCTCTCCTGCTTACTAGTTCTACCGTGCAGGTTGTTCGTGCAGTGGCCAGATTTATATACAAGGCTACAGTGGTGAGATCTGCTTATATTGATCAAATTGGAGCTCCATGTAAGGGTGATGAGGATCTATAAATTTTAACATTCACGGATTTTACTCATTATATAGAATGCCCAAACACAGTGAAAATATTGATATGGAATTGTTTTTTTTTATTGTGCTTTGTATCTTATATCTTGTACTGATATGGCCTTGTTTGGCTAATCAATAAACATATTCGTATTCGTATTCGTAATATTGAAAGATGTCTTCCCCTACGGCTAATCTGAGCAGATGGCGATGCACTGGGTGGATCGAGATGTACGCATGTCGTAGATCTACAACTCCAAACCAGTCTCCTCTGCGGAGGAGGGGAATGATTTTTTCCAAAGTCACCATTCAAAACTTTTTGTAAACTAAAAATTTGTTTAGGAACCGCAAGTCCAGGATAGGTTACAGTCTGCCGTCTTTCTTTGGGACCATGAAATAATGGGGGAAAAGTCCATGATGAGCAATGGCCCTTGGGACTCTTTCAATTGGCACCCTTTTGGAGAAGTGAAGAAACCTCTTCTAGAAGACAAGGTGATGGAGAAGTGCGAACTAAACTCCCCAACGGGGGAAGGCAACACAACTCTAACAGATATCCTCATTGAACAACGGAAAGGACCCATTGGTCCAAAGTGATGTGACGCCAAGCCGGGAGAAAAGGGTTGAGACGAATGGATAGTCAATAGTCGTCTCGGGATCGTCTATCCCTGGGCTTGGAAGTGGAAGAAGCTGATTTGGACTTCTTTGTCTTTGTGGAGAAGCCGGAGAAGGCAGAAGAGTGGGTAGAATGGTCTCGTTGTTGCTGTTTGGAGGAGGACTGGGTGGATGGAGGCCAGAAACGCCTTCTTGGTTAGAAACGAAAGGAAGGCTTAGGTCGTGGAGGAATAACATTCAATTTCTTGGCGGTATCCTGCTTTTTATGCTGGTCCTCCATGAGGTCATTGGTGGTAGTATTGAATAAGCCCAAGCCATCAAATGGTAAGGACTCTATTTGGGACTTGTGGTCATCGGTGAGACCTGTAGTGCACAGCCAAGCATGTCTACGGAGGGTGATGGATGAGTTGAGGACCTTAGAAGCAGAATCAAAGGAGTGCTTCGAAGCACGCATCTGCTGAGCAGCCAAGGCCATGGACTCCTCATATAAAGCCGAAGCTTCGCCCCGTTTGTCTTCAGGAATGAGTTCCAGGAAGGGATGCAAGTGTGCTAACAGGTCATGCTGATAAGCACCCATGGCGCCTTGGTAATTGGCTATCTTATGCTGGAGAATTGCATAAGAATAGAGATTCCTGCCCACCGTGTCAAGCTTCCTTCCTTCTTTAGAAGGTGGAATCGGTGTCTGTTTCGTGCAGGATTGCACTTGAGAAGATGTGACGACCACCGAATTAGGCACCGGGTGTTTGTTGAGATACGGTGCCTTGTCATCATGAACGCGGTAGAGCACTTCCAGCTTGCGTGGAACTCCAGTAGAAGCTAGAGCTTGGAAGAAATCTTCCACCATGGTGAGGAAGGATGGAATCAGAATCAAGTGGACTGGAGCCGTGTCCTCATTGGCTATCCTTCCAAAAAATATGGCAAACCCGCTTGGGTTGTGGTTGATGGATTGGAAGGTCTATGGTCTTAGACATGCGGACCAAGAAATTGGCATAGTTCCGCATCGAATTCGAAGAGGAAGGAGGGGACTTCTCCTCGATTTCGGACTCAGGTGAAGTAAACAGCTGAAGGGATGCCGAATCCCTCAGACACAACGGATTCGTTGTCGGAAGGCTCATCCTCACAAGCCGAACCCGAAGAGGAAGTTGCCACTATCGCAAGCTGGTCGGTTTCGACAGGGTCCAATGTATGGATGGACCATTGCTGTCCGTCGAAACGGTGAGAGAAGGCCGGGATGGGTGGAACAGCCAGAGACGGAGCTTGTAGATGGTGCTCCTTACGCCTTCTCTTCCTACCGAAAGGTCTCTGGGCGGCTTACAATCAAAGAATTAAAACAATTACAACATCAAATATCAATAAATAATTAAAACAATAATAAAAACCTTACACTAAAATCATTACACTAAAATTGCCATCAGAGGATCCACAGTCTATAATGTATCAATTAAAAAACTTCTGGAACAGGAAGGTTTTTACCTGGCGAATCTCACTTGGGAGGGCATTCCACAATCTGGGGGCAGCTGCCGAGAGGGCCCTATGTCTGCAAGCCATCCCTCTCACCTCCTTGAGGGATGGCTCTTTCAAGAGGGCCCCCTGGCTTGATCTTAATTGCCGGGTAGGTTCGTATGGAAGGAGGCAGTCCCTCAGGTATCTAGGTCCTAAGCCATTTAGGGCTTTATATGTCAGATCAAGCACTTTGAATTGGGCTCGGACAGCATCTGGTAACCAATGTAGGTTATGTAGAATTGGCGTGATGTGACCCCTGGCGGCCCCACTGCTTACCAGCCGCGCTGCACGATTCTGAACCAGTTGCAATCGCCGAACCGTCTTCAAAGGCAGCCCCATGTAAAGCACATTGCAGTAATCAATATGGGATGTTACCAGTGCATGCGTAACTGTCATGAGGCTCCGTTCAATCAGGTAGGGGCGCAGCTGATATATTTTCCGCAGGTGGAGAAAGGCATCCCTGGCCACCGAGGCCACCTGGGCTTCCAGAGTTAGACCGGGGTCCAGAAGCACCCCCAAGCTGCGGACCCTGTCCCTTAGGGGGAGTGCAACCCCGTCCAGAACAGGGAATTGGCCCTCTAACCTGTCTGGCGAAGCACCCACTAACAGCACTTCCGTCTTGTCTGGATTGAGTTTCAATTTGTTAACCCTCATCCAGTCCATTATCTGGCCCAGACACGAGTTCAGCACAGAAACCGCCTCACCTGGATTGGTGGAAACGAGAGGTAGAGCTGAGTATCATCAGCATATTGCTGAGTCCTCAGCCCAAACCTCCTGATGACCTCTCCCAGTGGTTCCATGTAAATGTTGAACAGCATGGGAGACAGTATAGAGCCCTGAGGAACCCCATGACATAAATGCCACGGGCAGAGCAACTGTCCCCAGCACCACCTTCTGGACACGGTCAGCCAGGAAGGAATGGAACCACCGCAAAGCAGTGCCTCCAACTCCCAACCTGGCCAGCCTATCCAGAAGGACACCATGGTCGATGGTGTCAAAAGCCGCTGAGAGGTCCAGGAGTATCAACAGGGTTGCACTCCCCCTGTCTCTCTCCCGGCAGAGGTCATCATACAGGGCGACCAAGGCAGTCTCTGTACCAAAACCCGGCCTGAAACCAGATTGAAATGGATCCAGAAAATCCGTTTCATCCAGCAGTGCCTGGAGTTGCCCGGCCACCACCCGCTCCAACACCTTGCCCAAATAAGGGAGGTTCGCTACTGGACGGTAGTTAACCACCAGCCCTGGGTCCAGGTTAGGTTTTTTAAGGAGTGGTCTAATCACTGCCTCTTTCAAGATGGTGGGGACCACTCCCTCTCTTAATGAGGCGTTTACAGCTTCCTGGACCCAGGTGCGAACTCCCCTGGCAGATCTTTCAATTAGCCAAGAAGGGCAAGGGTCGAGTGGCGTAGTGGTAGCACGGACAGATCCAAGCACCCTGTCTACATCCTCGGGTCTCAATAATTGAAACTCATCCAATAATACTGGACCTAAGCACGGCACACTGGACACATCCCTTGATTCTGCACCAATAGTGGAGTCCAATTCCCTGCGAATCTGAGCGATTTTTTCCCTCAAAGTGGACAGCAAACTCGTCACATCGGGCTGCTGAGTGGTCCAGAACCTCCATCGTATTTCTCGGTTGAAGAAGGTCCCGGACCACCCGAAACAGTTCTGCTGGACGGCACTCTGAAGAAGCAATACGGTTTGTGAAATATTGCCTTTTCGCAAACCGTATCGCCACGGAATAGGCCCGATAATGGGCTCTAAGCCATGTTCGATCGGACTCACAGTGATATTTTCTCCACTTGCGCTCCAGCCATCTCCCCTCCTGCTTCATTGCCCGCAGCTCAGATGTATACCAGAGGAGCTGTCTGGGCTCTGCGTAAGGGGAGAGGGTGCTTAGGTGCAATCGTGTCAACCGCCCCGGGACATTTCCCTATTCCATAGGGTGACCTGAGCTTCAACAGGAGTGCCAACCATATCAGACGGATAATCCCCCAGAGCTTCCATCTGGATCCATTAGTTCCCGAGGGCGGATCATCTTAATAGATCCCCCACCCTTGCAGAGGGTAGAAGAAGCTAATAGCCTAAACTTGACCAGAAAGTGGTCTGACCATGACAATGGAGTTAGAACACACCCCTCCACATCCAGACCACCATCCTCCAATCCCGTTGAGAAGACCAGGTCTAAAGTATGGCCCTTCTCATGCGTTGGGCCGTTGACATATTGAGACAACCCCATGGTTGTTACTGCGGCCATGAAGTCCTTAGCAGCCCCATTCAAGGCTGCCTCAACATGGATATTGTGGTCCCCCAGTGCCAGGACCCTGCCTGTCATGGAACCCGAATGTGAAGGGTTAAATGCTGGAGAGCAGCAGGAGGAGCCTTGTAGTTCAACTCAGCAGGCAGCTGAGTCTGAGGACGCAGCTGAGGGCACATCTCCTCCTATAAGGGCTAGGAGCAGGATCCTGCAAAGGAGAACTAACAGGAGAGCTAGGGAAAGGATCTTTAATTATAGGCGTAAAATTAGATCTGAAAGCCCTGAGTTCTAGCAGGAGCCTTGCCAGAGATATGGGTGTGCACCCTGTTTTAGGATAAAGCTAGCAAGTTTACCTTGAACCCTCTGTGGGAGCAACACGTCACTTACCTTGCCATCACGTTCCTGTGTGTTATCCTGACTTTGTTTCCTGACCTTGGACCGGCTTCCTGACTACGACGTTTCTCTGTTTCCCTTGAACTTGCCATTTGGCTCTGTAAATTATTCTGGATTGACTCGGACTGTACTTTGTACTTTATCTGGATTACAACTAAAGTTCCTGGCAAAGAACTGAACTTGGCTTGCTGTGTGTTCTGTGTGCGGGGCTTGACACCCAGTACCAACAGTCTGGGGGTCCACAACACCAGGTCCGAGACCACCTCCATCAGCTCAGGCAGGGAGACTGTTGGTACGCAGAAGGGTGGGCGGTACACCAAGAGAATCCCCAATCTGTCTTGAGAGCCCAACACACAGTACAGGCCCTCCAGGCCTCCTCCCAAGGAGATAGGAAGTCTGGTCAAGGAGATAGAACTCCGATAGACTATAGCAACTCCCCCTCCCCGACCCTTCAAGCGACACTGGTGCTGGACCGAGTACCCAGGTGGGCATAGCTGGGACAGGGGAACACCACCCTCCTCTCCCACCCAGGTCTTGGTAATACATGCCAAGTTGGCACCCTCATCCAGAATGACATCATGGATGAGGGCTGTCTTACTTTGTACTGACCTGGCATTCAACAACAGCACCGTGCGGCTTGTGGGCTCGCTGATATGGTCACCTGATTCCTTCCAGCTAGGGGTGGAACCAGAAGAGGGGATAGATGTAAGGTATCTAACCTCTCTTCTCCTATGCAGGCACGTTCCACTCCTACCACACCTTCCCCTAACCAGCACAATTCCAATGGCTGCCCCATCCATTGCCCTCCCCCCTTCCTGTTCCCTCAGTTCTATTGTGGGTCCCATCTCCTATACTTGATGGCATCCACCGATTCACCCCCACCATCCTACCTCCCACTCCCCACCATATCCATGAACATGCAACAGGGATTCCAAGGCCAAACACCACCCACAGGGAAGCCAAAAAAGAAGAAATATTTATCGAAGAGAAAAATCGCACGGAGACCAATGGAGAAGAACCTCTAGCCGTGGCAGTTAAGAGGAACTGAGGCGTTTAGGCAAGAACACCCACGCACATGCGCAGGGTGCAGGGGCGGAGACTAACAAACTTTCCTATTGCTAGGGATGTCCGACCTCTGGCGCAGGGGCGCCCATCTGTGTGGCTTCACGAGGGCCACGATGGAGAACTGTAAACTGCCCAGAGACTACTTGAGGTGGTATGGGGCAGTATATAAACAGAACACTTTGCTTTGCTTTTTTTTGCTTTTTTGAGCCCTTAGAGCAGTGATGGAAAAGCTTTTAGAGACCGAGTGCCCAAACTGCGATTCAAAACCCACTAATTTTTCGCAAAGTGCCAATACAGCAATTTAACCTTACAGGTGGCTGTGAAGGGACAATGTCGGGCGCCCACAGAAAAGGCTCAGAGTGCCTCCTTTCGCACCCGTGCCATAGGTTCACCAACACAGTTCGAACGGTAGCAGGGCAATGGTTCCCAAACTTGGTTAACCCAGGTGTTCTTGGACTGCAATTCCCAGCGGACTGCCTTCCACTGCCCCTTGATTGAGGGGTTTTTGGACAGTCTCCCCCTACGAATGCATTGAAAACCTATTAACCTGTTCCCTCCAGAATGGATTAATTGGTTTTCAATGCATTCCTATGGGAAACCGTGCCTCATAAGATGCATTTTTCATAAGACAAGTTGACCTGTGGAACAAATTAAATTTGTCTTAGGAAGCACCGCTGTACTTTGATTTGGATTTCTGAACTGAGCAAGGGGTTGGAGTCAATGGTGTTATAACCCCATTCCAACTCTATAGTTCTATGATTCTACACCCTCACCCATCTCTATAGGAGCTTTTGGAGATGGTGGGACATCTCGATTTCCCCTGCAGGGTAGTGGCACCTAGTAGGGCTATTCTTCAGCATCTATGTAAGGCAATGGTGAGGCTAAGGAAGCTCCATCATTGGTTCAGGGTCTCTGCTGAGATGAAGGAAAACCTTAAGGTATGGCAACAATTCCTAAGTGAATCCAGTGGTTATCATTTTGGCAATCTGAGCTGATGATGTGATCTGAGCTGCAGGTACGTACTGATTCTGTAGGGTCTCTCTGATTTGGTATTTATTTTAGGGTGCATTGGTGTTGAGGTCAGTGGCCTCAGGAACTGTATTGGTTGGGCATCACCGGAGACTTGACTTTCTTGGGCTCTTTCCCTGTCATTGGTACACTCGGGCTGTGGCCAGAGCAATGGCCTAACTCAGTGGTGGTGTTCTGGTGTGACACATTTGGAAGGTGTCCAGATTATCAAATCATTCTCACTGAGATCACAGAGAGTTATTAATTTCATGCAGCCCTTTATGCTTCAGTGCCTGCATTATAATACTGTATTTTATTTTCAGTACATCATATTCTTGGTGTGAACAATGGCATAGCTGATGCCCTGTCCCACCAACAGATTGGGACTGGCTCCAGACGCAAAGACTCAGCCTGAAGCTCTTCCTGCAGAGGTGTGGCTTTTTGGAAAGTTAAGGTAGATAGGGCAGTCATTTTATCTACAGCACCTCACACACACCATAACTGTGTAGCAGCATGGACAGAATTCCAGAAATTGGCATGTCAAGACATTTGGCATGTACAGTTGTCCCCTGCCCTTTTCACGGTTCATATACTGTGGTCCCAGTATATTGTGAGTCCGCGGTATATGAAAAAAGGCCCCCTGGGGTAAGGATGAAAGGCCTTCCCAGGCCTGTTGGAGGCCCCCAAAGTGACCTCTAGATCACTAGAAAGCACTTTGGGGGGGCTCTGGGGAACTGGAAAGCCCCTTGCAGGCCCATTTGGGGCAGTGCCAGGCCTGGGTTAGGTACAAGAGCCCACAGAGAGCCCGCCCAGTCCTGCCCTGACCCAGCATCCACATTTTGCAGATTTTCAATTATTGTCAGTCAGGTCGGGTTCCTAACCACTGCGATACGTGGGGGTTTACTGTATTTGGCCGGCACAGGTGGCTCACCTATTACAATTCTGTGTGACATTATATAGTAAAGTCTTACTGCCTAGATATATTCAGGGGATGATATCAGCCATAGCATTTTAATTTGGCTGAGTTTCCAATGGACCTTTGGAATGCTATTGCACCCTGTGTTGCAGCAATCTGGATCTGGAGTTTTGGGGCTGTGGGAATGAGTGCCTTTTAGTCAGACTTGGCCATTGGCAGCTCTAATTCAGGAGGACTGGATGATTAGTGACTGGGGATGGATTTTCCTTTATTGCCAGCCAGATATGAATTGACTGTGGACTGCTTGGACCAGGGGCTTGAAACTCGCCTGTCAAGAATTAGGGAAGGGGTTAAGAGGTAAACTTGGAGTCTACCCCAGAACTACGCACTACAATCAGGCCCCTCTGCAGGTTGGAGGAAAATGTGTTATAGTGTAATAAAAGTGGTCATAGTTAAACCTAACACCTGTGTCCATCTTGTTATTTCAGGAGTCGGAGAGCAAAGAAAGTCTCAGAAACACTAGACATTCCACATGGGCCTGAGAAAATAAGCTTGCATAAACATTCTTAAGCATGATCAGCACTTTATAAGCTCAATGCTTCCCTTATGATATTAACTTAGAGCAGTGTTGGTGAACCTGTGGCACTGAGCCCTTTCTGTGGGCACCCGACATTGCCCCTTCATAGCCACCTGTATTCAGGTTAAATTGCTGTATTGACAATTTGTGAAAAATTAGTGGGTTTTGAATCAAAGTTTGGGTGCTCGGTCTCTAAAAGGTTAGCCATCACTGACTGAGAGCTTCAGGCCTCCAGGACTAGTTAATTTGTTGTTGTTGTTTTCACGCACTCTATTTTTCCGTAAACGATGCTGTTCTTTGATACTCAAGATGGCCAAAGAATAATGCAAAGCAGCTGAACAACAAAAGTTAGACACAACTCAAAATCCAATTATATTTTTGTTCCCCAGAGACATGACCTGGACTAAATTCTTTTCCAGAGTATTTTTTCTTTTTAAATTCTATGGCTCTATGATCCTATGAATATATCTCAGCCCAAGTAAATGGTTTGTAAATACTGTACCAGAAATTCAGAAATTTTATTGTACTCATATGACTCCCCTAGGGACAGACAGAGCACCTGATCTGCCACTCTGCCCACTGGGAATGAAGCCAGTTGCTCACCGGTCAGAGGCTTCATTCCTGCCAGCCAGTTTCCAAAAGGGTGCGCCCGAAAGCCACAAACTGGGGCATCCCATTGGAATTTTTCTTTAACAAAACATCCCCATTCTCGGAGATTTCATTTTGCTATCCTATTTTTCTGTTAGCCGAGGCTTTTGCTAACCAAAGTATAATGATATATTCCTTTTTATTAGGATTGTTAGTCATCTTTAAGGGCCAAAGGGTTAGGATTCACATTTGTCATTAAGCATTATTGATCAGCAGTACAGCAGTTAACCGCTGTGCCATGAGGTTCATTATATGCTCTTACAATGGTACCTCCGTTAATGAAATTAATCCGTTCTGCGGGCCGTTTCACTGTGTGAAATTTTCATTAATGGAAGTGGAGTTTCCCATTGAAGTGAATCTGAAACCAACTAATCTGTTCTGGAGAGCAGACCAACTAAATATAACTTTTGTTGATGCTCTGGAAAGTTAAAGAGGATTTCCATTTAAATGAATGGTATAGAGTAGTGGTTCCCCACTCTGAGTAACCCAAGTGTTTTTGGATTACAAGACCCAAACCTCCAGCCAGCACAGCTAGTAGTGAAGGCTTCTGGGACCTCAAGTCCAAGACCACTTGGGTTACCCAATGTTAGGAACTACTGGTATAAAGACATCTAGAATAATATTTATCAATAATATAGCCATTAATGATAAGTGATACCTAATCTTAGCATAAAGAAAGTTTTGTTCAATAAGAATATTTCAAAAATTTACGTTAAGGGGAAGCACTGTGCACCATTGCAAGAACTAGTGCAGTTCTGGAATGGGTAAGGGATTCTGCAGAGAGAGAGAGAAACTAACTATATCTCCAAATGGCCCCAGTTGGGGGAAGCACATTATATTTTATGTATGTTATATTGTTAATTATGTAGTTTCTATACAATTTTGTTTGTTTTGTGTTGTGTTTTTTAAAAAATATACAATATTCTAAAAATACACCCACATTAGAAAAAGAAAAGGGGGAGAGTATTACCTGTCTTTATCCACAGTGATTGGCACAGTATAGGATTGGCTGCTTCTATTCCCAGTTCCTAACTGGCCATATGAATTTGCTCCCCAGGCATACAAGCGACCTTCATCTGTTTTTTTTTTTTCAATTTTTATTGGATTTTTAAGGGGGGAACAAGGGGAAGGAGTATGGGTGAGAGGAAAAAAAAAAGAAAGGGGGGGATACAGTTTTTAAGATTTACATTGAGTATATCAAGCAAAATAAAAATAGTAATTTAACATATTGCTAAAATTGCCAGATGTTATCACAATACTAATAAATTTGTTACTTCTTGCCATCTTTCCCGAAAGATCTCGTCGTAGTCTCCCTTTAGATAACCAGAGAGTTTATCAATTTCGATACATTCTCTTATCTTTCCCTGAAGATCCTTCTCTGTTGGCGTGATTGGTTGTTTCCAAAGTTTCGCGTACAGTATTCTTGCAGCAACAATTACATGATGAAGTACATATCTCTGATCATAGGAAATATTTATATCTACTATATTTAACAAGAATAGTTCTGGTCTAAACTCTATTTTAATTTTCAAAGATCTTTCTAAGAAAAGTTTTACCATGTTCCAATACACCTTAGCTTCTTTACAAGTCCACCACATATGATAAAAGTTTCCACAGTCATAATTACATTTCCAACATTTAGGTGAACAATTATACATCTTGGATAAACGATGAGGCGCAAAATGCCATCTATAAAACATCTTATAACAATTTTCCTTGAACGAAATAGATTTGAAGATTTTAACTGTGTTCCACAGAGAGTCCCATTTATTTAAATGAATAGTATAGCCTAAGTTTTCTGCCCATCTTATCATACAGTCTTTAACCAATGTATCAATCATTTTTCATTTAACAATATGCTATAGAATTTACTAAGAAGCTTGGAGTCACCAGAAGAGAGTATTTTATCAAATGAGGTATCAGTAGTCATAAAACCACCCTCTTTGGAAAGCTCTTTGAAGTGTGAATGTATTTGTTGATATTTCCACCAATCCAGATTATAACCTTCTGATACTAATTTCCCTAGTGGTTTCAATGAGAAGTCATCATTCAGAAGGTGTCTGTAAGTTATAAAATTTGAGATTTCACTTGCCTGGGAGCTGTAAATTGCTCCCAGTAGGGATAACCACATAGGTGCTTTGAGATAAAATTGTTTTTTGATCATTAGCCATATTTTAACTAAGGCATTCCTTATCCAGTGCTTTTTAAAGAGGGTAGGTAAATTTCCCCTATACCACAAATAGTGATGCCAGCCCTTATCAAGACCATAACTCTCAAGCTGCAATATTCTTTTATTTGTCATCAAGATCCAGTCCTTGATCCAAGTCATGGCTGCAGCCTTGTAGTATAGTACCAAATTAGGAAGGGCAAAGCCACCAAATTTGGTTCTATCCTGCAAATAAATATTTTTAATCCTTGCTTTTTCTTTTGCCATATAAATATACGTATACTTTTTCCAGATCTGAAATGATCTTAAAGTTTGGCAATATAGGCAGAGATTGAAATAAAAAAAGCAGTTTAGGTAAGACATTCATTTTAACTGCAGTGATTCTGCCCATTAGGGATAGCTGAAGTCTTGACCAAGTTTCGAGGTCGGCTTTGATTGTTTTTATAACATTGACATAATTGTCTTTGAGTAAAGAGTTACATCGGTTAGATACAGTAATACCCAAATATTTTACCCTATTTGAATGTTGAAAACCAGATTGATTTACCAGTTTTTCAATCATGGATGGAGTCATATTTTTAGTTAGAACCAATGTTTTTTCTCTATTCACCTTTAATCCAGAGATTTTAGAATATGCCTCCAGGGTCTTTAGGAGTTCTACGGAGGATGTCTGAGGGTTCTCCATGATAACCATCAGGTCATCTGCAAAGGCTTGTACCTTGTAAACTTCTCCCTTGTTTTGTAGGCCTTGAATGTCAGTGTTTTCCCTTATAACATGAAGAAGAACTTCCAGGGTAGTTATAAACAAAAGAGGGGAAAGAGGACATCCTTGCCTAGTACCTTTGTGTATATTAACTTTGTCTGTAAAGTGACCATTAACTACAATCCTGGTATTTTGAGTAGAGTAGATTTGTTCAATAGCTCGCAACATTCTATGGCCACACTGAAGGTAATCTAATTGAGTTTTAAGTAAAGACCAGGATACATTATCAAAGGCTTTCTCAGCATCGATGAATGCAAAAGCTACTTGCTTCTCGGGGTGAAATTCGTAATATTCCAACACATTGAGAAAAGTTCTGATATTGGATTGGAGATTCCTTTTCAGAAGGAAGCCAGTCTGGTCGCGTGATATCAGAGAAGGTAAAATCATCCGCCATCTGTTAGCCAGAATGGTTGCAAAAATTTTGTAATCCACATTTAGGAGGGCAATTGGCCTGTAATTCTGTATCAAATCTTTGGATTTCCCTTCTTTGGGAATCAGTGAGCGACCTTCATCTGTTAATACCAATGTGTGCGCATAACCACAGGCAACCTACAAAGCGGGCAGGGAAACCAGACACACCATAAAATGATCTGTATCCATCAACTATCACATTGCAATTCTCCCTTCTTCCCAAGTAACTCAGGGGAACTGTGCAGAAAAAGCCCTTATATAAATATTTCCTTTTAAACGTTCACCCCCACCCCATTTATATTTCCATGTCTTCGTGACCTCTTCAGGATTAAATAAATAAATAAATAAATAAATAAATAAACCTATCTGGTTCATTTCTTATTTCTGCCCCTGCTTTGGACCTTTATGAAGCTGCCCGAACACTCTTTTCCAAATGCTTTATTTGACTATGGCTGCCAAGCTCATGCCCTGTAAGACCGGACATGCACACGGTGAGAAGAATGTCCAAGCTCTGATGACCACAACTCCTGTTAGTGCCAGTCGGCATCGTCAACAATCAAGAGTGATCAGAAGTCTAGCCCAAGAAAACTATCATAGAAGACTGACATTGGAAAGAGACTGTAAGGACCAACCCCCTGCTCCAGGCAGGAATACAAATCAGAGGATATCTGCCAGGTAGTTGTCCAAATTTCTCTTGGAGCTCTCACCACCTCTTGAAGTAATTGGTTCCACTGCTGTACTGCTCTAACAGTCAGGAAGTTTTTCCTGATATTTAGCCAAAAGCTGGCTTCTCATAACCTTAGCCCATTGTTGCACATCCTGCACTCTGGGATGAATGAGAATAAATAGATCCTGACCCTCCTCTGTATGACATAGCCGTTGTACAATGGAATGGGGTACAAATGTTATCCCTGACAATTATGGGACAGATTTCTATTGAGACTCTCTTGATAAAACCCGAGACACATTCCATCAACACAAACAATGGTACAGTATTAGAATTATAGAATCCTTGTAGGTTTGGAAGGGACTTTGGAGGTCTTCTAGTCCAACCCCTTCCTGAAGGCGGGAGACCTCAGACCATCCCAGACAGATTACTCTTAGTGCTTGCTGGAAGCCTGTTTTGTAAACTGGAGACTTGACAGGTTGCCTTTATAGAAGACTGACCATTGGGGAGCACCAACCCTTTAAAGTTAACTTGCCTGAAATTGGTCTGAATGTTTACTCGGCTCTTTTTTTAAAATTAAATCCTAGTGTATTTGCTTCGGGTTAGTTGATATCTTGCCTTCCCTGCTGAAGATGGTGCAAGATACTGCCACTGAAAGCTCGGACTATTTTAATATTAAACATGTGCCAACAAGACCGGAAACCTGTGAGCTGTTTATACATTCCGTACTATTTGCCACTGGACCAACAGTTTCACACACTAAAGTCCATGAAACCTCGTGCATTAATTATGTTTGTTAGCCTTTGGGGAGGCAAAGGCTTCTTTGTTGGTGATGATCTACATGTCTACTGTTCTGGAAACCAGACTTTTAAAATGTTCATTTGCCACTGAAAAGAAGATCCACAAAATGTTTCCCTCTCCCTCTCCCAAAATAAATGTTTTGTATCTTTACTTGGGGGAATATTTCATTTTGGGGGGTGGGCAGGAATAGTCCCATTTTTACTTTGGCTCAAAACATATGACCTGGACTCAAAATGAGGATGATCAATTTGAGGACAGAGCTCACCAGTTTTAACACTATTGCTCATTGCTTGACCCTCAAGAAAACATCTTGCAGCTGTTTTTATTCACCTACTCCCACCATCAAATTGTGATGATGATGAAGCAGACTTGGGACCTCCATATGCTCACTGATACCTACCATGTCAAGCCTGCCATTTTGATTATGTAAAGATCGACATTATTAGATGAATAAGATAGATAACTGAACTGGTAACGTTTTTACAGAGGGCAAGGATTTGAAGATAATGGAGACATACCCGTTGCACACGAATGCCTTCCAAAGCTGCTATTCTACAAGGTGTTGGTTGGTTGCCACTATTTCCCAATCCAAGCTGACCATTACCATTGTATCCCCAAACATAAACTTTTGAGAGGAAAACAAATCAAATTAGTGTTCAGATACAAGGATGGGGGGGGGGAGGAAGCAGAATATGTATACAAACTTTGTATAATTCACTACAATCTTACATTTTTCCTGTAAATGTCCCTTAGGTTGTGTCCACCACGAAGATTAAACAGATGTTACTAATAGCAATTATGTATTCCACGAAGATATTCAAATATACCTGAAATCAACAATAATGCTCCATCCTTTTCTAATTCTACTATATGGTCACAGAGTGATAAAATTACTCACTGACCAGGGAAAACTCAGGTTGTTCCAGTAGCTTAGTCAATGCTAATACAGTATTTTAAAACATGTTACAGCACAGGTTGCAAAGTTCCTTCTAGCTGCCATTCGAAAGAGGGCAGAGATCATTTCATCCACCCACTCCCCTGATGCTCCTATTTTCTAATATTTCTCTTTGTTTTTCTTCTTGTTTTTACTGTATATTTGCATCTATAGGTCATATGACCGCAATAAACTTCACTTCACTTGACTTGAACTACTTCAATCAGGAACAATGGAATCTGGCTTTGTGGACTCAAGAGGTGTGATAGACAGGTTGAGTGAATGGCCTTTTAAAGCTGTCCTGTCAAGTAAAATGAAAATCAGAACACCCTTTCAGGAAATAACTAATTTTTAATGAGTAACTTAATACATGGATTGGGATCAGCAAAATCTGAACTAGTAGCAAACTGTTACTGTATGTTGAAACCTTGTGTTTGCTGAACTAATTATGTGCCTAACAATAGGAACCTATAAAGCTTTAACTCTCAATGAGTGTTTTAACAATAAAATTACTGTACTAGTTTCAGACATTATTTCAGTTTAGATTTTTATCCAACTCAGGGAATATTTAGTATAAAGAATTTATAGAATAGAAGGTAACCAAGGCTTGTCTAGCTATTTCTCCCTCCTGTCTCTGTAAAAAAACAATTGCCATCAAAATAGGAGTGGGCAATTTAGGTAATTCCTGGATGCAGTCATGTTGCCGCCTTCCCATTATTTCTGAAGGAATGTACAAGGAGCATTGATACGTTGATATCAAGTGTTTTTCCTGATTTTGCTTAGTATCAGTTCTTCTAGTAGCTAGCTAGTACATCAATCTAGCATTTGTATCACTCTATAACAGTGGTTCTCAACCGGTGGGTCCCCAGATATTCCTGGACTGCAACTCCCAGAAATCCTGGCTAGCTGAGTTAGTGATGAAGACTTTCTGGGAGTTCCAGTCCAGGAACATCTGGGGACCCACAGGGTGAGAACCACTGCCCTGGAATTTAATTTAGTCAACATGATTCTCCCTTGTAGATGAAATCTGGCCTTTTGAATAGCTTGCTATGTGGACTACCAGAAAGAACCCAGGCTCGGGGGAGGGGGAGAAACAGGCAAGAAATAGTGAGCCCTGAGTGGAGTAAAATTTATTCTTTTGTTCATTGAAAACAAAAATGAAAAACTAATCTCATTGCTTCAAGAAGTGATACTAATCTATAGAGTAGCTGATGGTGATATTCAGCGCATGAGAAACAGGGCCTCTGATGAATCATAGAATCACTGAGTTAGAAGGGGGCCTGTAAGGCCATTAAGTCCAACCCCATGAATCAAAATCAAAGCAGATCAGAAATATGGTTCTCCAGTTTTCTCTTGAATGGCTCCAGAGCTGCTGCACTCACCGCCTTCCAAGGTACTGTAATGGTTTCCATTGCTGTACTGCTCTAACAGTTAAGACTCCCCCCCTCCGAAATTCAACCTAAATCTGGCTTCCTAAAACTTGATCCCATTTTTAAATGCCCTACACTCTGGGATGATCAAGAACAGATCCTGCACCTCCTCTGTATGACCTTTCAAGTACAGTGGTACCTCTTATAAAGGAATTAATTCGTTCCAAATGAAATTATGTTAAGCAAATTTTCCTTTATACAAATTTCCTATAGGAATGCATTGAAAACAGAGTGAACCCATTTTTATGTTGTATGGATTCCCTGCATAGGTGATTCTGTTAAGCAAATTTCCCCTATCTCCGGAATTTTTTATGTTGTACACATTTTATGCTATACAAACCGTTTGTTATACAAGGATCCACTGTATTTGAAAAGTGCTATTATATTTCACCCCAGCCTTCTTCCCTCAAAGCTAAACATGCCGTTCTTTTAGTTTTTCCTCATAAGACTTGTTTTTCAGTCCCCTGATCATTCTTGTCACCCTGCTCTGACCCTCTCCCAGTTTGGTAGCATCTTTTGTAAACTGTAGCGTCCAGAAATGGACAGGATACTCTATATCAGTGATGGCGAACCCATGGCACGGGTGCCAAAGGTGGCACTCAGAGCCCTTTTTGTGGGCACCCGACATCGCCCCTTCACAGTCACTTGTATTCAGGTTAAATGGCCGTACTGGCACTTTTGCAAAAAAATTAATGGGTTTTGAATTGCAGTTTGGGCACTCGGTCTTCAAAAGGTTCGCCATCCCTGCTCTATATCATGGGTCACTACCTGCCTGTTTGGAACTGGACAGCAAAGTTTCCTGTAAGATGCATATTGTTCTCCCCACAGGGTTGTTCCTCCCACCACCACCACACACACACACCTATTGTGACTGTTTTTGCTTTGGTCGTAAGGGATAATTCTGTTTGTGTGTGTGAGCCTCGCATGCATTCATGTCTGAGAAGAGACCCTGTGCGTCTGCACCCTCACCCAAGAAGCCATCCCACACAGTGACAAAAACAAGCCCTGACCCTAAAAAGAAGTGGACAGCTGCTCTAGGTGATCCCTAGTCACTGCAGAACCGAGGGACTACTACCTGACATGATTTGGTGACTCGGCTTCTATTAATGCATCCTAAAACAGCATTTGCCCTTTTTTTTTGCAGCCATGTCACTTTGGTGGCTCATATTCAGCTTATGATCTAAAACAATTCCAAAATCCTTTTCACTCATAGTATTACCGAGCCAGGTATCTTCCATCTCATAACTGGGTGTTGGGTTTATTTTTCTTAGATGCAGTACTTTGCATTTATCCCTATTCAATTTAATTCAGCCTATCAAGATTATTTTGAATTTTCTTTATGACTTCCAAGGTATTAGCTATTCTAGTCCATTTTGTGTCATCCGCAAATTTCACCAGCATTCCCTGCGCTTAGTCAAAGGCTTTGCTGAAGTCAAGATATTATATCTACAGCATTCCCACCATCTAGCAGGGAGGTTGCCTGATCAAAAATGAGATAAGATTGCTCTGGCAGTATTTGATCTTGAAAAATGACCAAGATGTTGACAACAATTTAACCCAGAACATTATACAAAATATCACACAGAACTCACCTAGCAATTCTGAGAGATTGCCTTACCTCCCCACTTTCTACCACTGCCATTGAACACATTTGACCACAAGCAATGTTAACTGCAATTTTATTCTGTAAACAGCCAGTGACTCTTCGGGGGATTGGCTGATTTGCTATTGAACCTGATCCAACTTGGCCTGAGTTATTATAGCCCCATGTATACCCCTGTAAAGAAGAGGCTGAAAGTGTATTACAACATTATAATCTCATCTTTGGAAGAAATAATACAGTGCATGAGAGATCTGCAGGGGTTATACCTTATTTTTTTTAAAATCCTTTATAGTTCTCTAAGTAGATTCTGTTAATTGGAATGAACATTTAACTGAACTGGTAATGTTTTCATAATGCACATTGGCATTAAGGCTAATGTCTCTCTCTCTCTCTCTCTCTCTCTCTCTCTCTCTCTCTCTCTCTCTCTCTCTCTCTCTCTCTCTCTCTCTCTGTGTGTGTGTGTGTGTGTGTGTGTGTGTGTGTGTGTATTTCCCTCTTCCTTGAGTCTTTTTACAAAATTTTCAGCCCCACTTTAGACAGTATTTTGATAGAAAAGTTGGTCCTAAGCAAGAGCTTCCAACCCCTTAAATTTTGTGTTTAGTGCATTCTTAACTCAATTTTGTCCACCTTGCAATCAAGCCCCTGCAATGATTCCCTGCAACACTTTACTAACAGCCTGGAGATGCCGCAGATAGAACAGTTTTGTGTGAGTTCAGTATCAAAGGCTGACAGCAGGGTTTCCTTGTCAGAGCATTGCAAAAAAAAATATGTAACACTGAAAAAGGGCTGGAACAAGTGCACAGCCCTGTTTAAAACTACAGTGGACCCTTGTATAACAAACAGCTTGTATAAAATAAAATTTGTACAACATAAAAAATCTGGAGATAGGGGAAATTTGCTTAACATAATCGCCTATGGGGAGAATCCGTACAACATAAAAATGGGATCACCCAGTTTGCAATGCATTCCTATGGGAATTTGTATAAAGGAAAATTTGCTTAACATAATTTCATTTGGAACGAATTAATTCCTTTATACAAGGTACCACTGTATTTGAAATGGGAAAGGGATTAGAGAAGATACCATTGCTGAAGATGTAATACCGTGCAGAATTATTGAAAAAACACATGTGAATTTCTCAGGACACCCACATTTCTTTGTAATTTTCCATGGAGCTTCTCTGTATACCATGTCAAAAACTTTAATCAGATTGAGTTATGGTAAGGGGTCTCTCACTAAGTGTCTATGAGATGATTAAGAAGGATTTTTGCCAGAATTTTTTAACTGTTTCCAGCAGTAACTCTCCTTTCAAGCCTTCTTTCTTTCTTCCCATCTTCTGCCTGCATCCTCACACACCATCTTGTGATTGGGAATGGATTGGGACAGTAACAGGTCCAAATGACACTCTCTATCATGTGAGATGTTCTTAATATTTCACTTCCAGGCAGACTACCTCTCCAGTCCACCTATGGTTGCCCTGACAAAAACCTATCTCCATATCACCTGGGCAGGCCACATTCTGCTGCATTTGGTCAGGTAGACTGTAGTTCTACTCAAAATAGAATATTTGTGTCGGATAAAGTCACAATCCTGGTAATTCATACTATTGCTGAGCCCTGTATCCTCCAACTTGTGTCCGTGTATTTGATTCTTCTCTAGGTGCAGAGCGTATCCTTGTTAAATTTCATTCTGTTGTCCTCAGCCAAATGCTCAAGCTCCTCAAAATCTTTTTTTGAATTTCTTCCTGTCTTCCAAGGCTATTCCCCCCATCTCTTGTCTTGTGTTGTCGACAAATTTGTTAAGTATTGCCAGCGCTCCTTGATCCAAGTCAATAATAAAAATGTTGAAGAGCAAATGGGCTCAGAGAGAGTGTGCCTTGGAGTACCCTCACTTGTTACCTTCTCCCAGTTTAAAAAGGACCCATTCATAAGCTCTCTATGAGTACAATTCTGCAACCGCGTTGTTGTTCTACCCAGCCCACACCTAGTTAATCAAAGTATCATGGGGCACATTGTCAAAGGCATGGTTGAAGTCAAGATATTACGTCTACAGCATTTCCAACATCTAGGAATGAGATTATCTGATCAAAGATGCAGTAAGATTAGTCTGGCAGGGCTTGGTAAATCCATATTGGCTTCTAGTTGGTACAGTACTGCACTGCTTTCAAGGTGGTTGCGTAGTGGCTGCTTTATGAAGAGTAGAGATGTTGGTTTGAGATATTTGAAGAGCAAGATGCTGACAACAATTTAACCCAGAACATATACAACATCTCAGAAAGAACTGTTAAATTTTGTTCTGTGGTTTTCAGCCCAGTGCTCAAGCCTATCAAGATCATTTTAAATTTGCTTCTGTCTTCCAGCAGATAAACTATTTCACCCATTTTTGTCATCTGCAGTTCTGATTAAGATTCCATGTATCCCTTGATCCTGGTCATTAATAAAAATGTTGGAGAGCGCCGGGTCCAGGACTGAGCCCTTGGGTACCCTACCTTTCAAGTTCTTTCTTATAAACTCTGGTTTCATCTAATACAGATTTCTTGTCACTTATTGTGTTTAGTTTAATCAAAACTTCAAAAGCAATGTACTGCCTCGTCTTTACCAACTGGCCCCTCAAAAACAGGGAAATACTCTGGTTCCCCTAATGGTCAATTCTGATATTTTACAAATGTGTATAATAACTGAGTACAATAACTTTTCTCACCTCTCCATCAGACGTTAGGACCATAGTATGATGTGAGCCACAAGCAACTTCAGTCACTATTTTGTTTATCAAGTTCGTGGAGATTTGACAAGGCACAAAACAATGACTGGTTGTTCCATTTCCCAGCTGACCATAAGCATTATGACCCCAGGTATATACTTCTCCATCTAAAATATTTAAAAAATCCTATTAAAAAGCAATAATGAAAAATTAGCCATATTACAAGGTAAACAGCTGATTCTTGATATTACATAAATCATACATTTTTAAGTTCTGTTTGTATAACCAAAACAAACAAATACAGATACTTCAAGAGTAACACATTTATTCCCATGTGAGCTTTCATATATTGCAATGCATTTCTTTCGACACTCTTGAGATCCTCTTGCTTTAGCATAATAAATCATACAAGGAGCCTCGTGGCGCAGTGGTTAAATGCCTGTACTGCAGGTAAAACTGTGCTCACGACCTGGGGTTCAATCCCAGGTAGCAGGCTCAAGGTTCACTCAGCCTTCCATCCTTCCGAGGTCGGCAAAATGAGTACCCAGCTTGCTGGGGGGAGGGGGGCAATGTGTAGCCTGCACACTGTAATTAAAAACTGTAAACCACCCAGAGACTACCTGAAGTGGTATGGGGACAGTATATAAGCAGAACACTTTTTACTAGAGGAAGCTCATTAAATCAGTGGTAATTTGGTGAGACAAGTCCTCTACAAGTTCCATTGATTCAAACAGACCTGCTCTAATTATGACTTACTTAAGTACAGTAAGTCACAACTAGAGCAGATCCTCTTGAGTCAAGGGAACTCAGAGAGGAGTTGCCATCAAATCCCCATTGATTCAACAGGCCTACTCCACTGTAACTTGCTATACTGGCAAGTTAGGATTTTTTTTTTTTTTGCCATGGAGTACAATCTTTAAGTTACAAATTTAAATATGTGACCTACATATTCCATTCTATGTGTCTGCAGAAGTAGACTGTAACCCACACTGAAATAAATCTATCAGACATAAAGGTACTGTAAGACCTTGTTTCAAAATGATTAACAAAAAACAAAACAGAAAAATAAAGCAAAAATTGAAAAACAAACCCCAACCCAGACTAACATAGTAATTTTCAATTTCATTGCAAATTATGGAAGCTGATTTTTTTTACCCCAAAGACTTTCTTCTCAAGTTTCTTCCTTTTTTGTGATGAAACCACTACTTGCTTAGATCTTTAAAAAGAGATATACTGTACTGTATTTCCAATCTATTCTTTGCAAACATTAATGGAAACTGTAATGCCTGAAACAAACAGAAGGGGTCATTCTCTTTAGCAGAACATGCTATGTGATGTAACAATCTTTCTTTCGTAAAACACTACAACTGATAGTAATTATGTTAGTCCCTCTTCTGAAATTGAGTATGTAGTACAGGCATGTCCAACTTCGGCCTTCCTGATGTTTTGGACCACAACTCCCAGAATTCCGAGCCTGTATTTCCAATGGCAAAGGACTGTGGGAGCTGTGGTCCAAAACATCTGGAGGGCCGAAGTTTGGACATGCCTGATGTAGTATATTATCCTGGCAGAGATTTTCTAGCGTTGGGATGAGTATAGTCGGTATGCTCGGTTTTTCATGGTGGATCTCTATGGTGCTTCCTGAACACTGTTGGTTGTTCTTTATAGATTTTTGGCTGCTGATCACGAAAATCACATTCAGATTCACCCATCAAATACAGTTTTGTTGAACTCTTCAGTTTTGTCATGTTTTTTCTTATATTTGTGTCTAAAAAATTTGTTCCTGTAAGAGAATATTTTATGCATTCGGGGCATGTCCAGGCGTGAAATCAGGCCAGGTTTGAACCAACTCAGACTCTGGAATGGGCAAGTCTAGTTTTTGATGGGTGGCACTTCACATCACACCTCACCATCGGCTAGGGATAAGCGGAGTTGCCTTCCAACGACACTCAGAGGGTCACACTTTTCCCACCCCGATTTACACAAATGGCACTTTTTAAAAAACCAAGACGATGCCTAAAAGGGCGGCGGTGGGTGGTGGGTGGGAGAGAACAGCACAACTCTCTGAGGTACACATTTCAATGTGATTGACAAGAGTTGACTAGAAGTATGTAAAGTTGTAACACAGATATTTCATACATGTTATGAAATCCCAGCTCTGCCTCTTTGTGAGGAGAAGGACCCGGCTGCAGGTGTCAAAGAAAGTGAGCTATCTGGAGCGGCTTGCCAAGGAAAAGAAGAAGAGACTGAGAATATGGATTCATGCATGCGAGGAGTACAAAATGTAGAAGTGAAAGATGAGAGTTGTGGGGGGCAGCGCGAGGATGTGCGGGAGGCGTTTTGGGTGCTGGAAGAGATGGATGACGGGTGGAATGAGTGCAAGACAGAAAAGTTGGCAGAGCAGGAGAGAAAGAGCAGCCATTGGGGAAGGCAGTTAATAAGCGTTGGGACTCAAGACGGAGGAGAGAGAGCAAAGGAGGAGGGTGGAACATTTCAAGATTCAGGGAGATGAGGAATTTGCTTGGTCTGTACACGTTAAACCATTAAAGTGGCCAGAAACCTCGGAGAAATTCCAAAGGGAATGGAGGAGGGAGAGACCTGTCGGTCCAGTGGCGCAGTGGGCCAAACACCCTTGCTGCAGAACCCAATGCTTGGGCAGGGGGATTGACTTTTCCCCATTGTTTCTAGAGAATGCCAATTTGGACTATAACCCTGATAATGTTATATATGAAGATCCTGTGTCAGAAGATAATGTTTTGCCTACAGTGTGTTTAAGTCTGTAAGAAATAAAAACCCTTTTGAAGTTCAAGCAAAAATGGACTCTCGCCTCATTTATGGATCGGAACCGCCGGTGGTCAGAACCGAACCGAACCCTCACACTCTTGCATTTTTACATGCATATCCTCTAAATACGACTAAATAATTTACTGGCTCTGTGTCTGAGCTCTGTTCCACCTGCAAAACTTATGATTCTCTGCCTCTTTTTCTGTCTCCTAGGCCGCTTCTCTTTCTTGTCCCGAAATCTGAACCATTCCTTTGGAAACATAAGGTTTCGCCTACTGAACCAATAGGGAAGCCAGGGAAGGAATCTGATGCAACAATCTCTCCAGCATCTAAACCTTAAATAAAACTTAAACTGTCTTATCAATGCAAAATGTAAATACTGCTTTTCTTTACAATTAAGAATTAAATATCCCTTTTCAAGGTTCAGACCAATACATAAAAGCACACAACATACCAGAGGTAGCTGCAATAACATGAGGGCCACTTCCATAGCTCAGGCAAGTAATTTTTTCCCCACATAAAATATCTAATCTTCTGGGCTCAACAGTGCTCTGCAAGTCACCAATTCCCAAACAGCCACTGCAGTTACTGCCAAGCGCAAAAACCTGTTGCACGGTAACAAGGTACAATAACAATGTTAGACAGATTTTTTAAAAAATATATAGTACAGTTTATTTTTTGTATAATGTTTATCACTGATTAGTTTATCACTAACTAATTGATATGACCCTAAGATTTAACAGATAATAGCTGAAATCCAGTTTATGCTTCTTTAGGGTGATAATGGCCCTTTGTACACGACCCCTAAACTCCGCCGCAAATGGCTCCCAGCTCTGGAGCTTAAAAATGTTTCCCCACCAGCTCCGGAGTTTACAGGAAAGTAAGTGCGACCACGCCCACTTTAGCGCATCCCAGCGCACCTTTCAAGTACCTGCTCTCTGGAGGTGAAAATTCTTTGATGCGGTGTAACGATAGTGAGTGCGGGGCTCTCCTCGCTTCTGTTTGTTGTTTTTTTGCTCCCGCCCCTTTAAGAGCTACTTAAGAGACTGGAATGTTGCTGCGGCAAGAGCGAGAGGCAGAACGGAGGTGAGCCACGTCTCTTTTCTTCCTGTTTTTTCTCCCTCCCTCACGCAGCCAGCAGCCAGGAGTGTAGAGGGGGTGGGAATGTAGGAACAGCGACAAACCCCTAAGATCTCTGGTCCGAATTTAAGTGGCCAGCGGATCTTAGGGGTCGTGTGAAAAGGCCCAATATCATCAGGCACAGCAAATTTTCAGAAAGAAAATATATCCAAGTTCTCCCTTAAAGGTCCCATGGTCTCTGTGGAACCCCTTTAATTGGTGGGAAGCTGGAGGAAGATCACTGGAGGAAGTCTTTAATTACTGAAAAACACTGCCAGTCAGATTGATCTTCACTTATGAAAGACTTCATCTCCCATCCCTTGACACACACCCCCAACAGAATCCCCAACAATGAATGGGATTCCACTGAAGTCTTTTGGGACATTTGGGGGTGGAATAAGAAATCTTTTGATTCAAAAAACAATGAAGTCATTAGCCTTACACATTACATAACAGGATTTTGGTTATTATTCATCACAGTTCTACTCTAGTGCATGAAAGAAAACTAGAATCTACAACAGGAAGAACTGGATTTGGCACCGTATAAAATTGTACATATTACACTCACTCATATCATGGACACAATCATCTCCTTTGCCTTATGCTACTGAGAGGAAAAAGTAGGTGCTATGCAGGAAAGCCTCATGCCCTGAAATTCTGAAACCAAATGAGCACACAGGCAAAATAAAATAAAATAAAATAAAATAAAATAAAATAACTTCAGGAATACTGTGTTGTACACTTCTATAGAATTATGGAATACCTACAACTCAATAGATGACATAATGAAAAATAAAATTTAATGGCCATGCCTCCCAAGTTACCTCATCATTTCTGGTTACGTAAAGTGCTTCGTTGCCAGTACTGCCCAATACACTGGCCTGACGGATTAACTTCAACTCTTCTTGAGGGCAGAGAGCAAATATGGGCCATTTCCCAACATCCAGCATCTTCTTCCTCTTCAGTCAGAAAGTATGGTGCGTAGCCAGCCTAAAGACAAAGGCATATTGTGAAAAAGATAAACTTTTATAACTACTTTGTATTGTTTTAGAACTAAATCACAGTATAATACAAATTTTTTGAAATAATGGTGAGATTTAGAAAAATTGGAAAAGAAATGGCATATTAAAATAAAAGGTATACATCTATAGACAAGTTATATTGGAATCAAAAGTATCTTAACCTCAGCGTTGTCTATACAGCATTAACTAATTGTTCCTTCTGGTGTTTTATTGCGAAGGATCCTTGACTCTCTGCTGAGTGGTCTTTTCCCCTTTCCTGGGTTGGTGGCAGTTTTTTATTTGCTGTTGATTTCTTCAGTTAGGTGCTAAGTATGTGTGCAGTAAAGAAAGCAGCATACAGAACATGATAAAAGGTTTCCCAGTTTTGAGAAGCTTTCCTTTTAACTTTCCAAATCTGGAGGAAGTTTTGTACCAGTCCTGCTGACTGTGAAGAAAACCCAGAATTCTCATTACTCCCCCACAACTGATTCTAAATTTGAGACCCTATTGGGCTCTTTCTGAAATTTAGAACAATCCCTTTAGCTGGTCATAGCTCTACATATCTACAAATAAACAAATACAGCAATACCTCTTAAGACATACAGTATTTAATTCATTCTACAAGTCATTTCATTTTACAAATAAATTCATCTACAGAAACGTGGTTTCCCATAGGATTTTTTTTTAATTTAATAATGGTTTTTCATCTTGCGAGGCATCCCATAGGAAATTTTCATTATGCGAAGCAACACTATTCCCGGAAACATTTTTTGCCTTACAAATTTTTCATTTTATGGGACATTCTTCTTAAGAGGTATTATTGTTTGTGGTGGATTTCCCCATTTATGGTACCTCACTACAATTCTACCAGGACTCAGTATCATGTAAATGTTAAGCTGGTACGTCAAACAGGTGCTGAAGGAAGTAAGGAGACACGTGCCATAAGTGGAAATAATGCCACTTGGCAATGGCCCAACATTATATGCAAAGGTCCTCCAAATATATGTATTTTAAATATACTGTATAACTTGCTTTTCTTTAAAATATACTCTTTCACTTTTACTGTTCTTTTGAGTTTAGGGTTAATCCTAGAAATGAGAAATAGATCACAGAGAATAAGAAGTGAATAAGTGTGTACATGAGCCCTGAGACGTTGTTTGAAGGAATGGGACAATAAAAACAACACCCTTTACTTCATATTACAGCCTCAGAACATCTTAGCTCTGGACCTCAACTAAGGAACTACCTGGCATATTTTCTATCTTGCCAAAGCCTTTACATCTAAGAAATGACTCTTGGTAACTCCGTTTTTTGCCATGTTTTAACCTGTTGGTACAGTTCTGAAGAAGAGGGATTTTGCCCTCGTAATATTAGCAACTTTTTGTTATTTTTCTAGTAGCCTAAAGCTATCACCTGTTCTACTTTGTATTTGGTTTTTCTAATGGCTATACGGCTCCTCAACTCGTTTTGCTTCTAGAGAATAAGAACTTTAGAGTGAGCTATTCAGACTGTAAGAGCACTATTATCTGCTATTAAATGCAAGAGAGGAGCTATATGATAGTCTGACTAAATTTCCAATGCTCTGAAAATGGAATATGTGAATGGAGTGCATATTTCTTATATCATTAAATGCCCCTACTGGGGAACATTTGAGAATTAAGACACATGGTATCTTTAGTGTGCTCACACCTCTTTTCTAATGCTTTCATGTTTCTGACTAGCTTCCAGCATCAGTGAAGGCTTGCTGTAGAACAAGTGCATGACACAAGGAATTTTGGTGGAAATTTCTCCATATTTACGGTCAGGGAGAACAGAATGTAAGCTTCTTTCTCTTTTTGCTCCTAGTAACAAGGCTCCTGTTTTCTGTGTAGAAAACGTGGTTGTATCTTGTCAATACAATCATTTATAGAGAAAGTGAAATACCACAAAAAAGTGTAGTCACCTTCATTTATGCTGCATGTTCTGTCACCAGGATACCAGACCATCTAGAAAACAAAGTTAATTCAATTCAGTTTGGATCAAAATTGGAAAGAAAGATTGACAACAGTCAGAAGGCATATATATAGATGGTGTTATGCAAAGCCCTCTTCCCATCCACATCTAAATAATCCTCAGAACTAGACGTCCACAGTGGAAGCCAATTACACCATTCTATAAGAGCAACACTGTCTCACACTGGGGTATAGGGAAGCAAGACGAGCATCATTAAATAAATGTATAATTTATTGTCATTAACATTCACAATATTGGCTTGATATTTGACACAATATACTTGTGGTACACCCACATCAAGGATCAGTGCCTGAAATGGGGCACAGCTATAGAGAGAGGCTGATGCACAAGGCCCATTTGAGGGGCGTGCAAGGGAGCACATCGTACCAGGGCCCAGAATCAGAAAAGGGTGTCAGGAGCCAAAGGAGGGGAGCCAGAAATTTCCTAGGATCTCAAAAAAAAAAAAAAAAAAAAGGCTGCATATATTGTGTGATTAAAGCTAGCATTCACATTTTGCGTAAGCCTACATATTGCAATTTCATATAATGCAATTAGTAAAAATTATGATCCATAATATTATGTAGAGCAGTGGTGGCCAAACTTGGCCCTCCAGATGTTTTGGATCACAACTCCCACAGTCCTTTGTCATTGGCAGTACAGGCTTAGAATTCTGGGAGTTGTGGTCCAAAACATCTGGAGGGCCGAAGTTTGGCCACCACTGATGTAGAGGTGTAACTGAGGTTGGCTCCAGAGGGAAGATATGAAGGAGTCCATGCTCCTTGTTTTACAAGAAAAGGCAATGCTGCTGAAGAACCTGGAAAGGAGAGGAGATACAGGCAATTGACTAGGAGGTCTGGGAAAGAACTGTGTTGTGTTGTGTCGTTACAGTCGTGACCGACTCTTTGTGACCCCATGACCATGGAGTTTTCTTGACAGGAATACTGGAGTGGTTTGCCAGTTCCTGCTCCAGGCGCCTACAGCACCTGGTATTCCCTGGTGGCCTCCCATCCAAGTACTAACCAGGGCTGACCCTGCTTAGCTTCCGAAATCAGGCGAGATCGGATGTGCTTAGGGCATCTAAGCGCCGGGAAAGAACTACCTGTCAGATATTAGTGGAAAACATTTTGTATTAGACATAAGAGGTTTATCTACAGGGGTATTTAACTGATTTGTAAGATGGAGTCCAGTATGTAATACTGAGTTACGGTAACATAGGTATATAAGTTTTCTAATTACTACCAGGTGTACAGAATAAGGTATAATGGTCAAGGTTGTTGCAATGTAGGAGCAATGTAGGAGCAATAGCACAATGTAACCAGATTTCTGATTGGTTATCATGAGTATAAAAGAGCTCCCAAAATCAGTAGCCTTTGGACCTTTGGTGAGAAGGTACCCATGCTGCCATGCTTTATGCTGCACTATGATATGCTGTCTCTATGTATTCTGTTATGTTGATATGCTATCTCTGTGAGGTGAAATGTTGCTGGAACTCTGTTATATTTGTACATATGTAATATAGCTGTTTTTAAGAAACTGCCTGTCTGCTGTGAATTTTGTTGCCCTGAATCTTAGCTTCCGCTGGCAGGATAAATTGCCTAAAGTTAACTCTGTCACTACCTGGTCCTTTCCCCTCTACCCATATGCTCTACAGGCCTCATGAGAGGACTAATGATAACGTAGGTCTTGCAGTGGATGTATCAGAACTGAGTTTTCCTCTCAAAAGAAAATAGAAAAGTATGTTACAAATGCTCACATCCCTCTCCCTAAAACATTCCCAAAAGACACCTGCACTCAAGTTTTCCAAGAAAGCATATTGGAAGTTCTAAGCTCTAATATAGAACTGCTATACATGTAAGAGGCCAGCTTGGCTGGAGTCAACAGAAACAAGCTTTATATTGCTTTCTATGTAGATCATTTTTGGCACAGGACAATCAGTATACTGCTACTTCTGCATCTAAGTCTCACCTGGTACCTGCTGAAGGCAAGTGTGGCATCTCTAGATTGGATGATCTGGTTGCACATATCTATGCCAGCTGATATTTTGTACCATAAGTGTATACAGTATATGGTGGAATCTCTGCCCCAGGATCCCAAAACATGAAAAAGGCAATAGTCTGTCACATACAATGTTGCCTAGCTTGGCAAGAACTGAAAAAGATGCCTGCTGTCTAGGACAGGAGTTGACATCTTCTCAGAGAAGTGTCACTCCGTACTGAAGGTATGAAATGGTACAAGTTTTTAAACTGCATCATTGATGTACTCTTCTTGGGAGTATGTGGTCTAGCATTTACTGGTTCATCCCAACGAATTGGTGATCCAAACAATGGAAACTTTTTAGGATTCACTGAACTGCTCTCCAGGTGGGACCCCAGCCTTCAGGAACATGTACTAAGCGTAGAAGAGTCACAGAAAAGGAGTGAGTGGCTTCAGGGTCATTCATTATCTGTCCCTGCATTTTTCTTGAGAGGCAATCTGCAAAGCACTTTGCAGTTATAGTAGATTCCATGCCAGATTCTTCCCATAATGAACAAACATTTATTTTGAGAGATTTAATTTTTCAAAATGCAATATGAGATTCAAGAAAGATTTCTCAAGTTTGCAAATTGTAGCAACAAAAGAAAGGAATAGATTATTCAGTTGATAACTGATACACTGAAAGAAAATGCTATACCTCAGTGACAATAATGGGGCAATTATGGTCCAAAAATACAAAGGCACACAACCAAAAATACCAGAACAAAGCTCAACTTATGTGGAAATGCTGCTGCTAAATGCATAGCTGAAGTAATAACCTTTTCCAGAACAGTTCAAACAGGACACCTGTTCAGTTCCAATCTTAAATAGTGGGAAGTACTACAAAAGCACATTGGCTGTTCTCTTTATGGTATGTCTGAACATGTTCAGACTGTGTTGAATGTATAAAATCTTCTGCAGCTCACTTGCCAGGCATTAAATTAGCGCTGGAAGACTTCCCAGAACTAAATTTGATGGCCAAAACTAAAGTGAGGTCCATGGAGTTTTATATATGTGACATCTTTTGCCTGTGTATTAATGTCAGCCTGTGGTACAAAACATTAGCTGGCGTATATATGTGCAACAAGATCATCCAATCTAGAGATGCCACACTGGATGTTGAGGTAGCATACACAGAAGCTCTCCTCACGGAGCTGAGAAAACTTTGAAGCAGCTGTAAATGCATGTGGAATGAAACAAAATTGGTTGCATCAAACATAAATATAGAAATAAAACTCTTCCATAGATGGGATGGAGTTAGGCACAAGAGGGTAAGGCCACAAGGTGACTTGGAAGAAGTGAATGACACAGGTACTCTAGAAAGTGTGTGTTTTACATTTTCATATACAATGTTATAGCAGGATTGTGTGCTTCCATGCTGTTAGGCAGCTGGTTGAAAAATTTGGTTTGTGGAAATATCTCACCACGTCCAAAAGTGATGCAGAGGGAAAAGCTTTATCTTAGCAGAACAATATTATTCTGATCTTAATGGTGAAGATTTTGGAAAAGAAATGTAACATTTACTTTCAGTAGAGAAAACACATTTTGTAAATGCCCAGTTAAAGCCACTAGATCTGTTGAACTTGTTAACAGGGGACAGACTTGGTGACCTGCTTCCAAATTTTTGTACTAGTTCAAGAATACTGTTAATCACAACAACAGTAGCTTCTAGAGATCGGTCATTTAGCAAACCTAAGCTAATTAAGAATTATTTAAGGTCTACAATGTCTCAGGGATGTCTTGTGGATCTGGCAAGGCCAAATTCACAAGAATCAAACATCCCCAGAACACTAAATTTTCAGGCGATGGTTTGAAATTTTTCACACAAAATAGTCCAGGATACTTTTTAAAAGGAAAATCACAAGTTTATCTACCTCGTTTTTACTAACTTGTGTCTTCTGAGGTTCTGATATAAGAGAGTGCTTCCTTGTGAATTGTCTGTGAAGATTCTCAGTCATCCAGGTGAGTTTATCTGGAAGTTGAGTCATGGCTACTGGACTTCTTTTTTGAGAGACCGATAAAGCTGTTTGGATGAACAGCGAAATGTTTCTATCTCTCAAAAAAGAAGTCCAGTAGCCATGACTCAACTTCCAAATCCTTGTGAATTCTTTCTGGTAATTTTTAAGGCAGCCTCAACCCAGATGTTCAAACTAACGGTGCCTTCGCCTCTCTCGTCCTTTATTTTATTTATATTTGCCATATATATCGTGGAGGGATAAATTCGGTGGGACTATAAGAGCGTTAGGCCTTCAAGGCAGGAAACGGAGAAGGGGGGGGGATAAAAGAAACCCTACCCCCCCGAAATAAATTGCCTCTCAGAGGCCCTGCCCCTGGGCAAGCCCCACAGGGCACCTTCCCGGGGAGGGCAGTCTGCCCACGGAGCGGGAGGGCGAGGAGGGCGGCGGCGGCGGCTCCCTTCTGCGGGCAAAGGGCGGCCCAGCGCCGCCGGCAGATGATGCTTTCTGGTCTGGTCTCCTCGTCCAAACCCTGGCGGTCGGCGGCCCGGGCGGCGCGCCTGCGCTCTTACCGAGTGGCGCGGAGACCGGCGTCTGGCAGGAAGCAGCCCGCGGGCCCTGGGCGCTCTGCTGGGGCCGGCTCGTTCCGTCGCCGTCTCCTCCTCCTCCTCCTCCTCCTCCTCGTGGAAGCGAGCGGGGAGTGTCTCTTGGCTGCTGCTGGTGACGAGCTACGGCGAGGGCGTCGCCTCCGTTGTCTCCGAAGGGGAAAAAGGCGGCGGCGGCGGCGTCTCCTCCGTCGGGAAGACGGGCGCCCCGGGGTGGCGGGCAGGCGGGTTCCCTTTCGCAGGGAACGCTCCCGGGGCTGCCTCTCTTTCTCCCCCTCCGCCCCCAGAAGACCCAAGAGGGGCTCTCCCGGGGATGCCGTGGTGGCGCCTGGTTGCCTGGTGGCCACCGGGACTCCTTCCTGTCGCCCGGAGAGAGACACCCGAGAGGGGCGTTTTGTTTTGTTTTTAAATACGTTTTTATTAGAAAATTTTAGTATACAAAAAAAGTCAAGTTCAAAACATTAGCAATACAAAATCATTCTACCACTAAAATTTGGCTTCCCTCTGTTCTTCCCGTGGTTTTAGCGTTATTCATCTCCTAGCCTTCCTTTCAAACAAACCCCTTTATATACTTATAAAAAAGATTTGAAAAATAAGTAGTAGTCCTTCGAGCTCTATCCTAATCCGGTAAGAGTCTTTAATTCCTTGCAATAAATCTCCATGTAGTTCTTAAATTTTTGCCAATCTTTTTGGAACTTCTGGTTGTCTTGATCCCTCAGTCTGCACGTCAGTCTGGCCATCTCTGCAAAGTCCAATATTTTCGCCCTCCATTCATCCAAAGATGGTATATACATTGTCTTCCAATTCTGTGCCAGGAGCATTCGTGCCGCTGCTGTTGCATACAGAAATAGAGTCCTATCTGCTCCTTTAATTTCATTATCCACCAACCCTAACAGAAAAAGTTCAGGTCGTTTTGGGAATGTACACTTTAACATCTTTTTGAGTTCATCATATATCAATGCCCAATACTCTTTCACTTTCTCACAAGTCCACCACATATGATAAAAATTACCTTGTTTCTCTTTACATTTCCAGCAGTGGTCATCTTTCATCCTATACATCTTTGCTAACTTCGTTGGGGTAATATACCACCTATACATCATTTTCAACAGATTTTCTTTTATCAAAGTACATGCGGTAAACTTCATATTCTTTTTCCACAGTCTTTCCCACACATCTAACTCAATATTATGACCCAGATCCATAGCCCATTTTACCATACATTCTTTAACTTGTTCATCTTTTAGATTCAACTCCAACAAAAAATTATATAATCTAGTCAACAATTTCTTTTTTGGGCCCATGATTATGGTTTGGAACTTAGATTCCTTCTCTCCAAACCCAGACACCTTTCTATCTTTCTGAAAAATGTCATTTAGTTGATGCTACTGAAACCAGCCTGTTAACTTCTCTTTCAACATATCATAAGACTTCAGTCTAGGACCTTTTTCTGAAAAGAATAACACATCACCATAGGTGATCCCCACTCCTTCTTTATCTTTCCTCTTGATCACCAATGCCTCAATCAGGGATAACCATCTCGGTGTATGTCTCTCTAAGAGGGGTTTCAACTGTTCCCAGACCTGAAGTAGTGACTTTCTAATTACATGATTCATAAAGCTTTTATGTACTTTCACTTTGTCATACCAAAGATAAGCGTGCCAACCAAATCTGTTATCATGACCTTCTAAATCCAATAGATCCTCATCAACTAAAATAATCCAATCTTTTATCCAACCGAGGCAGGCCACTTCGTAGTACAATCTCAGGTCTGGCATGGCAAATCCTCCCCTTTCCTTGGCATCTGTTAGTAATTTAAATCTTATTCTGGGTCTTTTACCTTGCCAGACAAATTTGGACAATATCTTCTGCCATTCCTTAAAGTGGCCTATTCCTCTAAGTATTGGGATCATTTGAAATAGAAATAACAACCTTGGTTGCACGTTCATCTTTATCACCGAAATTCTTCCCATCAACGACAAGTTCAATCTATTCCATGTTTCCAGATCTCTCTTAATCGAGTTCCATACCATATTATAATTATCCTCAAAGAGATTTAAGTTCGTAAGAGATAAGTTAATTTCCAAATATTTAACTTTTTTCACCACTGAGAGGGCGAACAATTTTTCAAATTCTTCACAATCTTTCTTTGTTACATTTTTCAATAAGACCTTCGTCTTATTCTTATTTAGTTTGAAACCAGCTAGATTACCAAATTCCTCAATTGTTTTCATCACCTCAGTAATACTTTCTTTTGGACTCTCTAACGTCAGAACTAAATCGTCAGCAAACGCTTTTAATTTATATTCCTTATCCCCCACACATATACCTTTAATTGTCCCCATGTCCCTCAGTTTGACTAACAATACTTCCAATACAGTAATAAATAACAATGGGGACAATGGGCACCCTTGTCTCGTACCTTTCCCAATCGGGAAACTTTCTGTTATCACATTATTAATCAATAAACTAGCTTTCTGTTCCTTATATATTGCATTAACACCGTTCCAAAACTTTGCTCCCACTCCCATGTTTTCCAAATTCTTCTTCATAAATTGCCAAGAGACATTATCAAAGGCTTTTTCAGCATCAATAAATATCAAAGCAGCTTGTTTCTCTTTCCTGACTTCTAGATACTCTATTATATCAATTATATTTCTCATGTTATCTTTCATCTGTCTGCCAGGAAGAAACCCCGCTTGATCTTTGTGTAATAACTCATTTAAAACCCTTTATAGTCTATTAGCCAAAACATCGGCAAATAATTTGTAGTCTCCATTCAAAAGGGAAATGGGCCTATAATTTTTAACATCTGTTGTGTCTGAGTTCTCCTTTGGAATCAGTGTTATATACGCCTCCTTCCAGGTGTTAGGTATGACTCCTTTTTCTAGAACTTCATTCATAACCTCCACCATTATTGGTAACATTTCTTCTGACAATTTTTTATAATATTTTGCAGTCAGACCATCTGGGCCCGGTGATTTTCCAATTTTCGCCCTCTCTATTGCACTTTGTACTTCATGTGGGGTAATTTTCTCACTCAATATCAAGACTTGGTTTGTTGAGATTTTTTTTCAATCCATTCTTTTTTAAATATCTGTCCATCTGTTCCGGATTCTCTTTTTTCTTCGTATATAAATTTCTGTAGAAATTCCGAAACACCTTTACAATTTCTCTTGGATCTTCCACTAATTTTTGGTCTACTACTAATTTGTTCACAACCTTTTGTTTTTGCTTCCATTTCAGCTGCCAAGCCAGCAATTTCCCTACTTTGTTTGCCGATTCAAAATTTCTTTGTCTCATCATCTTTACCTTCCACTCAATTTCTTGATTGATAATCATCGACAACTGAGTTTGAAGCATCTTTAATTTTTGAATCCATTTCTGTTCCTTTGGCTTCTCTACCAGTTTCTTCTCTGTCTCTACCAGTTCTTTTAAAATCTCATTTTGCTTCTTTTCTTTCTGTTTCTTCTGATACGCATTTCTTTGAATAAAGAGGCCTCGCATAACAGCCTTACTAGCATCCCATACCACATTTGTTGGTGTTTCTCTTCTCCAGTTATTTTTCAAATAGTCTCTGAAGGTTTTTTCGCTATCTGCAAAGTCTCAGTCTCATCCAGTAAGCTTTCATTCAACCTCCAACGGTATAATCCTTGCATTTTTGTTTTAATTTCCATCGCCATTGCATTATGATCTGAGATCGTTTTAGGTAAAATTTCCACTTTTGTCACTCTATGTGAGATATCATTAGGGACAAATATATAATCAATTCTCCCCCAACTCTGGTTCGGTTCAGAAAAAAAAGTAAACTGTTTTTCCATTGGATGTCTCAATCTCCAAATATCGGTCCATCCAAAATTTTCAACTAAGTCATAAAAAGATTTTGGTAATTTCCCTTCTGAACGTTTCTTTTTCTGAGATCTATCCAAATCTGGCATCATTACCCCATTACAGTCTCCCATCAGAAAGAGTTTTTCATCCATATAATCTAACAGTTTTTGTTCTACCTCTCTGTAAAATTCTGATTTCCTTTCATTTGGCGCGTAAATGCCTACAATAAAAAAATTTTCAGATTGCCAAGTGATTTGTACCATCAAAAATCTTCCCTCTTCATCTTTCATAATCAACTTAGGTTCCAATTTATGTTTTACATATATCACCACTCCTCTTTTCTTCAATTTATCAGACGATACAAATTCTTGTCCCAAAATTTTGTTTTTTAGAATCTTCATATGTTTCATTGCAACATGTGTTTCTTGCAGGCAAATCAAGTCCAGATTTTCTTTCTTCAATAAGTGCGTAATTCTGTTTCTCTTGGTCTTTTCATTCAGACCATTAACATTCCAAGTCAATACTCTCAGCGCCATTGTAAATTTCAAATTAAATATATTTTTATCAATCTCTATTCAAATATTGGCCATAGCTAAATCCGCTTTACCTTCTTCCTCCTCAGAGAGTTCTAACTCCTCCTCTTCTTCCTCTTCTTCTTCTTCAGGTGATTTATCACCCTCTTTCGATGGTTTCCTGTACCCAAGCTCTTCTCCATATTTTCTCAGAAATTTACCTATTTCCGACTCAGATATTATTTTAAATCTTTTCATCTTGTAAATGAAGGATAGACCTTCTGGGAACTCCCAGCGAAATCTCAAACCATTTCTTCTCAGCGTTTCTGCCAGAGATTTATAACTTCCTCTTCTTCTCAAGAAATGGAGAGGAATCTCCTTGTATATCAGAATCTGTTGTCCATCAATCACAAACCGATTGTCACAACTATGTTTCAGGATTCTATCTCGCACGGCCATAGATGTCAATGACACAATAACGTCGCCTGGTGTCTTCTTCGCTCTCAGTTTCTTTGATCTGACTGCAATTCTGAACACTTGGGAGATTGCATCAGCTACTTCCTGTTCTTGCCATCCAAGCCACTTCGCCAATTCCGTTATTACTTTGGCCTTAATATCTTCTCCTTCCTCCCATGGAATCAAGCGGAAACGAAGATTCTGTTGCCTTTGTCTCATTTCAAGAAAAGCAAGCTCCTCAGCCATCTTCCTTTGCGTAATCTCTACTTCTGACACTCCTGTTCTATTCCTCTCTGTTTCTTCTCTGCATTGTTTAACCTCTGTCTGCACTTTCTTTACTTTAGCTTCTATATTCTTTGTTTTCACCGTTAAATCCTTCACTTGAGCTGAGAGCTCCCCAACTGCCTCTTTAATTTGTTTCTGCATGTCTTCCTTTAGTTCTGACAACTTCTGATCCATACTTTGTTCACTTTTTTCAAATTCTCTCCTTATATGTATCATTAATCCTTCCCATTCTTTGCCCTCCTCTTGTCTGGAATCTCTTCTCTGTGTTAAAGGTGTCGTCTTCTTCTTCTCTGCCATCACAATTTTTATTAACTTCTATTCCAATAGGACACAATTTAACCACGTATTAAAGTTAATTCATTCAATAAACCACAATAACCTTCAACCAATCGAGTTAATCTATTAATGCTCCATTAATTGATATTGATTAATATTCACCCAATTACCATCAGTGATGTTAAATTTACTTATTCTAACTTCATTGTAACCTCTCTAACTTTAAATTATCCAAATATCAAATTTATAACAATTTATCAAATTTTATCAATTTTTCTATATAGTCAAACACTTTCCCATTCAATATAACATTCAAATTGAATTTTATATGCAATAATTTTCCAAATCCACCAGATGGCGCTCTAACATAAGAAATGAATTTTCTAACCGGTGTCCCATACGATAATTTTTAAAATCCACCATATGGCGCTCCAACCTAAGGAATGAGATTCTCAGTCCAGCTCACAGCACAGACCTTATCTTGTTGTGTCTTTCTTATGTCCTTGAAACCAGAGGAAGCCTCAAAGGAAGACACGCAGCAACTTAAATTCGTTTCTACTGCAATCGAATAAACAAAATGAGACCCACAAAGAAACCTTTAAAAATTAAGAGTTGAGAGAAAAATTGGAGCAATTCTTCGGTCACAGCCTAATCCACATGTTTTGCTTCTCTGTGACAAAGAGTTGTTTAACAAAGTTTTTGCCCATCCAAAAGATATATAAATCTTCAACCGCTTCAAAAGGTCTAATCCAGTTAGGAAAAAGTAGATAACAATAGCTCCAGTCTGTAGTAACTCCTAAGCTGTTCCCAAAAAACAACTCCAAAACGTTCCCCTCGAAAGAGGGGGGATGGCTTTCCAGCCGGCTCTGATGGAATCCTTTGAAATGTAAAATCACACCACCTTGTCCGCCACTCAAATCCCTCTAAATATCCAGTCCTCCGCAATAATAAAAAAAAAAAGGGGAGGGGGAATTCAATTGTTAATCAAAAGTCTTTGGAAGTGTAAAATCAGGTAAGGGGGGGAGTAACTTCAAACACCAGAGTTTTTTAAAATATCCCCCTTCCACCCCCCACGCTCTCCTCTATTCACTATTCACTCCGTCTCTTCACAAAAAAGAGCGGGGGGTGACTTCAAAACGCCAGTCTTGAACTACAGACTTCACGATCAAGCTTCTCCAGGTCCCATTATTCTTCCACTTCAATTTAGATATTAAATTAAACTCACTTTGCAAATGAAGGGATGTCTCCTCCGCCCCCACCGCTTGGTTTCGATTTGCATTCACGAAGGGGAGTTACGGCTGCTTTCCACCACGCTCCGAACAGATTCCGATACAAACAAGCAGACTCACGTTTCTTTCGGGTGTGATCTTTATCTTCTAATTAGCCGTTTAACAGCCTGTTGATTCTCCCTCCGATAGAAACAATTTGTAAAGTCCTTGGAGGCTAATGGCTCTTCTGCCAAGACTGTGAGACTTCACAAACACAGGAGTAGCGATAGTAAAGCGCCGCAACTCAATCTTTTCCCCCCAACCCCTCCAGATCGGGGTGAAAGAAGAGTCGCAAGAGGCAACAGCTGATACCCAATCCCTCAGGGCCCCCCCCCTGAGGTTAATGGAGGCCGCGTAGTCTTCGCGAACCTCTTTAAACCTCCCGTGCGCTCTGGGGATTCCGCGGAGGAGCTCCCCTAGCGTCTTGTTCAGTCGGCCATTAAACTGGAAGCCTGAGAGGGGCGTTTTGGAAGCGAAGGGCGCCGCGCGCCAGGCTGCGCGGAGGAGAACTCGTGGCTGCTTCTCCTGCAAAGTCCGGGGAGGGCTGGGGGCTGAAACATTAAATCCCTGAAGGAAAGTATGTGGATAGAGAAAAGAGTGTGTGTGTCGATGTCTCTTATTTCCTCTTGCATGGATTTCCTTCCTTGTTCTTTAGGGGTACAGTAGCGTGCAATGCGCCGACCTTACCGGGAAGCGCTAGTGCTTTTGTTTTGCCACCGCGGAAAGAGTGCGGAGCTGTTATTGCGCCGCAGAGCCAAATTGACATCCTACAAGGCAGTTGTAATAAGGGAAATAGACGAAATTATAAGTGGGATTTTGGATCACCACCAGGTTTGGCAAAGATAGTCGATGATCTACTCCTTGGGGAAGTTTGGGCAAAGGCGTTTTTTTTTTAGAAGTTAGCTGCTTCCAACATCCACAGATTTACAACAAATCAAAAATAAATGCTTCTGAGTAAGAGGTGGTACCATATAATCAAGAATGGATCATTATTTCATATGATTTTTATATGCAGACTACAGCACAGAAACTGCTGATCCATCAGTGCATAGCTTTGCATTGGCACAAAAATATGGATCACAGGCACTGATCCTCATGGATACACTTTAACATGTCACCTGCTTCAAGCCACAGTCAAGTCATAGATCCTATTTGTATCCAAAGATTGTAACAGGTCTTTCAGCGGAGCTGGCCAGGATTTCTGGGAGTTGCAAAGCATATTCAGAGTATTTCTGGAAGCACAGAGCAGCTGTGTTTCTCTCAGCCCTGAGTATTGTCTGCAAACATTCTCTCTGGATTTCTGAGGGCCTTTTCACATGACCCCTAAGATCCGCTGGTCCCTTAAATTCGGACCAGAGATCTTGGGGGTTCGTTTCTGTTCCTGCGTCCCCACCCCTCAGCACTTCCTGCTCCTGTCGGTGTGGGGGGGGGAAAGGACAAAAGAAGCCTTTACTAACCTGCCGGTGCTGGTCGAACTTGCCACGAGCCCCCTTACTTCCTGGTTCTGTCTCAAGGAGCTCTTAAAGGGGCGGGAGGCAAAAAAACAACAGACAAGCCAGGAGAGCCCGGCACTCTTATCCGCATCAAATTTTTTTCACCTGCAGAGAGCAGGTACATGAAAAATACGCTGGGTCGCGCTTAGGTGGGCGGGGTCGCACTTAATTGTCTCCAAACTCCGGAGCTGGTGGGAAAACATTTCTAAGCTCCGGAGCTGGGAGCCATTTGCAGCGCAGCTTAGCGTATGGCTCCCAGCGGAGCTTAGAAATGACTATCAGGAGGAGAACCTCATGACTTGGCTAACATGCATTGGTGCTGGGAAAGGATTCTGTGCCTGATTGTGGAAAAAACATTTTAAAATATGTTTTAAAAAACAATAGGGAACAATTATTCAGAAGTTCACTCATTTAAACTGAGGCCTTCCTCTTTTCCTACCACCTACCCCACCTTTCCTGGCAATACGTTCTGTTCTGCTCTGTATGTTTAGGAGATGTGCCCAGTCTACTTATTTTTGCTCAGAGCACCCACTTGTCTGCCTTTCTGTGCTATTTGTAAGACTCCTCTTTGACACCAAATTTAAAATGAGCTGATTTTTGTTCCTTTCTTTCAGTCAGATAGTATGGATGTTTTTGAAATTGATTTCCAGGGAAATTCTTCGTGAACTCCAACTTCTGCCCCCTCTTTTTTTAATTTCAAAAAAAGGTGAGGTGACATCTTCTGGAAAACATGCACACATGTTTCTAGAGCGTCTGTTCTGCCATCCAGAAGCTGAATCATAGCAACTGAACTTCTTGGACTACTCATCCAAGTAGCTTCTTCAGTCTAAGAAAAGTTGGTGAAAGGCTTTCAATTTATAGTTCACCTTGATTTCACACCACTCCGGTCTGAATAGGCTTGTTAAGTGGACAGTGGCCTCCTAACTGACAATGTTCTGCCATAGTTTTTCTTTCTCAGATTGCATACTCTAAGGCAGGGGTGCCCAAACGTTTTGCAAGGAGGGCCAGATTTGGTGGCTGAGAATGTGTCAGCGGCCGGTTGCTCCCTGACCCTGCCACCCCACTGCAAGCCCCACCCACTGACCCCTTGCAACCCCACCTGCAGAGAGGAAGGTGGGGACCAAGGGAGGGAGGTGGAAACCAAAAGAGGAAGGAAGGAAGGTGGGGACCAAGAGCGGAGGGAGGGAGGAAGGAAGGAAGGAAGATGAGGATGAAAGGAAGAACAGGGAGCCATGGCCACAGGTCGCCCCTTGGAAGAGGTGATCTGTGCGACCTTGACAGCTTGCCCACCAGCCCACCCCAAAGCTTCTTGGTGGTGGCAGAGGCCCACTGACCTGCCCACCCCCACACATTCCCCTGCGGTGCTGGTGGCGGCAGACCGCCCGTCTGCCCAGCCACCCAAGCTTCCCAGTGGTGCCGTTGCGCGGCCCGCCCGACCACTGCCCCGTGCATGCGCACAACCTCACAATGTTCCTGGCTATGTCAGTGGCCTGCCTGTGCGCCGCCCTGCACGCGCACGCCTAGCTTCACAAGGTTCCCAGTGATGCCGGTGGTGGCAGCCCGCCTGCGTGCCACGCCCGCATGTGCGCCCAGCCCCACAAGCTTCCCGGCGGTGATGGTGATGGTGGCCCAACCCCTCACCTGCCCACCCAGCCCCACAAGCTTCTGCTCACCGGCCGGCTGGCCCGCCTAGCCCCTCAAGCTTCCCGGCGGTGTCAGTGTTGGCGGAAGACTTTTTTAACAAACACAAAAAATGGGGCAAAGGAGGGGGAGGGAGGGGCAGGCCAGCCAGGCGCGGGCCACTCAGAATGGCTTGACGGGCCAGATTTGGCCCCCGGGCCGGACTTTGGGCAGGCCTGTTCTAAGGCAGTGATGGCAAACCTTTTAGAGACTGAGTGGCCAAACTGTGATTCAAAAACCCACTAATTTTTTGCAAAGTACCAATACAGCAATTTAACCTGACTACAGGTGGCTGTGAATGGGCAATGTCAGGTGCCCACAGAAATGACTCCGAGTACCACCTTTGGCACCAGTGCCATATTTTCGCCAATGCTGCTCTAAGGAAAGAGTTTAGAAATTGGAACTTAGCTTTCTAGTCTATGTGGCAGGAATGGCAGCATTGGTTTACCTGTGAGATTAAAATATGTGTATGTACCTTCACTGTATATGTTGCACTCACATCTTTGCTTCATCAAATAATTAAGATCAAAAACAGCCCTTTAAAACATTTTGGCACAGAGGGACCACAGCCACATCCCAGCTGTTCTTGCTTCTGTCTTATCTTCTGGAATCCTCTGGCACCAGGTAATTCTACATGTGAGAATTTCTATTGGAAATTTGGAAGTGTGTAGTGTTTATATACATAAACTCCCATTTTAATTAGCCAGAAAATTCAGTTATTTAAAGCACCTCCAGTTTATGGGGTTTGTCCTTCTGTATCCACAATTCAAAACACCAGGAAATGGTCCAAGATTTTTTTCAGAGACAGTGAAATAGAGGAAGATATTTAGGAGACCTTTGGGTTTCTGTATTGGGTTTATTAAGTAGCTGGTTGTTTTAGAGAATTTAAGAGGACAGCATTTTCCACACACATTTTCCACAAATAATTCTCCCCAAACCTACAAGTAGCAAGGGAAGGGAAGCTAATTGGTGAAGGCAAGAAGGAGGTGAACCAAGAACTAGAAACAGATGACCCCTGACTAAGTATGTGCTTGTCTGCCTCTCCCTAAACCCACAGGTAAATTTAAATAGAAAAAGCCTGCCAGAGGCACACTTGGAATCACAGCTTGAGTCGTAGGGCAATAAATGTGTTGCTGATCACCATGTATGGGTATGAAAGCTGGAGAGCTAAGAAAGGTGTTGGGGGATTATTTGTTTGAAATGTACTGACTTTGTGGACACCCTTGATTGTCAAAAAACAAACAAACCAGTGGGTCCTGGAAAAGGCAATAATGTTGGGAGTAGGTGGGAGGCAGCAGGAAAAGAGGAGGACTAAATATGAGATCAATTGACTCCCTAAAAGAGCAATGGGCTTGAGTCTGTAAGAGCTGAGCAGAGCAGTTGAGGACAGGACATTTTGGAGAGTGCTCATTCATAGGGTCAACGTGAATTGGACTCAACTTGACAACACATAACAGCAAGACCTGTTGGGCATTGAGAAGCTCACGCATAACCACTTGCATGTGAAAGGTTGCTTCAACTATTTTACTAACCACATGTAGTTAAATCTTACCTTTTAAATACAGTACTTTCTAAGACCATTAATGAGAATGAAAATGTAAACTATAATGAATTGCCTTTCCTTTCGTTCTCTGGAGGGTGCACATTTTATTCAAAACTATTGCCTTAATGGTTCTATATCTTGTAAAATTATTCATAGGTACTATTTTTAAATTTTCTGTTGGATTGAGCTTTAGAATTAAAGAACTTTTTAAAATGCAACATTTGAATGTTGTTTTTATAATACAGTGGGCCCTCCTATAACAAACGGTTTGTATAACATAAAATTTGTACAACATAAAAAATTCTCGAGATAGGGGAAAATTGCTTAACATAATCTCTTATGGGGCGAATCCGTACAACATAAAAATGGTTGCGATTAGGGATTACTCCGTTTTCAATGCATTCCTATGGGAAATTTGTATAAAGGAAAATTTGCTTAACAGAATTTCATTTGGAACGAATTAATTCCTTTCTACAAGGTACCACTGTATATTAATACAAAAAGCAGAGCTTTCGAGCATACATAAAGTGTAATGATTCAGTGGTGAGTGTCATAGGTAACTTCGTTTTCCTCACTCCAATGCTTGCCTGTCCTTTTTTTCCTGTTCCTTTCAGCCATTACAATAGCGGCAACCACCGTAACAAAAACTGTAAAAGTTATGACAAGAACTGTCACTGTCTCGGCAACACACAACTGTGTATCGACAGATGCTAGAGGATGGCCTCTCAAGACATGGGGCTCCGTGCACGTCACGTTGTGGTAGTCATCCAAGATCAGCCTCCGGACACTGTGCAACTTTGCAAATACTCTCTGAAGGTCACAGTCACAAAACCACGGGTTCCCTGAGAGTAAAATATGAGTTCCAGGTGTCTGGAGCGATAATAATGTCTTGAATCGAATATGCTCTATTTTATTTTGGCCCAAGTTAAGTATTGTGAGGCTGCTTAAAGAAGTAAAAGTTCCCGAAGCAATCATTTTGATTGCATTGCCCTCCAGGTTCAAAACTTCTAAGTGTTTCAGCATAGAAAAAACACCATTGTGCAGTGTGTGAAGGCGGTTGTTCTGAAGACAAAGTTTTCTCAAATAGGTGAGACTGCGAAAAGCACCAGTTTCAATAGAAGATATATTATTGTTTTTCAAATTAAGCTTCTGAAGATTTTCAAAGTGCTGAAAACTTTTATATTGCAACTCCTGTAGCCTGTTGTAGGCTAAAATGAGTTCTTGGAGTGAAACGAGGCCGACTGAAAAACTATTTCCAAGAAATGAGATCTTATTTCTGCCAATGTCAAGTTTCTGAAGTCTTTCCAAGGAGATGAATGCTCTCTCTTCAATTCTGTAGATGTAGTTGCCACTCAAGAGAAGAATTTGTAGCTTCCATAAGTACTGCAGGCCTTCCCTTGGAACAGAATATAAGTTGCTATTTGACAGATCTAGGTGTTCTGTCTCAGGGGGGAATAGCAGATTAGAGGTTGTATTGACTCCTGAACAGTTCACAAACATTGTACCATCCCTGCAAAAGCAAATGTTTTGACAGGCGTGTTGCATTTCAGAACCACTAAGAGAAAAAAGAATCAAAAACCAGATTGTGTAATAGAAATACATCTTCTGCTTCCTTCTATACTTTCTTTTATTCCTGCTGGACAACACAAATGAAAACATATTTCAGAAAATAATGCACAATGCATGGCATATAATAAAAACAAAAATAGTTGCTCTATTGTATTTCTCTTTATCTTGGTATATTGTTTATTGGCCAAACAAGGCTTGTTAATTTGTATCATGTTTGAACTTCAATGTTATGCAGATTAATGTGATTTTTAAAATTTTATTAAAATTATTTATATATTTAAATTAAGGACATCAATTACTGCTGTGTTGCACTATCAATATGTTTGAACCTTAGTATTATGCACATAGGAACCACTGACAAAGCTAACATAATGTGGTGTTCGATTTAGAAAAGAGAAGAACAAATTTAAATCCTTGCCCAGTCACAACATTTATCTGCTGCCCTTGGACCAGTCATATTTCTTTCTGGAGTATAATGGGGAGAGTAGAACCAAGGAAAGCAGTTTCATGCATATAATATTTTTATTATTAAAAATAGCAACACATTGTCATACACATGGACATCTAGATATATTCTCAGGAGATAGCTATTGGTTTTTTACCATTATTTTTATTGATGACAAACATAAAAACCCTAAAAATCTATGAGAATGCCATAAGTATCACCCAGGGGTAACACAATATGTTTCCAAGGGGAAAATACTGTAAATAAGAAATAAGAACAAACTGGAGAAATAGAGGTGGGTTCCTTCAGAGATATGGACTATTTTATTTTATTAAGAAAACATCATGGCTTACAATGTTATTCACTATATCTCACTTTACACACACACACACATGCACATAAGCGCCAATCCAATGTGGCACCTTCCTCCTACTTGAATGTTGTTTTACTTCATTGCTCTGGATTCTATCATAGCAGGGAATGAGATTGACAGCACAGTTTATAGGTTTACCTTTTGGACTCTCCCATTCAGAATTTCTCAGACAGAATAGTTCATTGACCCTGCTGGCTGATGGATTATGGGACTTGTAGTCCTAACTCTGTCAAGATCCGTTTCTCAGTAAGTACAGAGACATATCAGTTGCCTATGCATATCTACTGGGGCTCCACTCTGTAGGGCAATTGTTCAAAGAATAGTTCAAACAGCGATACCAAAATAAAATACATGTTTTTACTAGGGCCATGAGAGTTTCTTTATCATTACTTGAAATCTGACTTTTTAGAAAATTAAATTTTTGCATCAGCCGTAAACTTAACATCAACGTTAAACAGAAGCTGCTAACAATTAGATGCAACTGAAACTGTTTGAAAGAAAGATGAAGAAAACAAAAGTTGTGATTGGTTTTCTTAAAAAAAAGATATTTTTAAGGTAAAGCTGTATAAGGAGTAGAAGAAGACTTCAGTTTTGGAGTGCAAGGATTTCTGATCTGTGAAACTGAGTGAAAAATTGTGTCATTTTCATTCACATATTCAAGCACATGAAATTGGTTAAATATTCTTCAAAAAAAAAGCTTCACTCAGACAAGACCTTTTCTTCCTTAGAACACAATGAAACTGTCTTAAAACAGTATTAATCTGCACCAATCCAAATGAAAGAGCTATGCCCTGATGAAACAAATGTGATTTTTACTATTTTTGGAACACACTGGTCTTTCAGCAACATTCATGCTAAAACGGAGTATCAAAACACATCCTTACCTTTGCTGCAGTTTCATGCTGTCCTATCCTGGTTTTCCCGGAGGTCTTGCAAAGGTGGACAGTGGCTGACGGAAAAATTCAGAGGTGAAAAGGTTAATTGTCATTGTGCTTAGGAAGACTAGTTGAAATGTATGTGTCTGCAAAAAGCTAATGTAAGATGGAGCAACCAATTGTTAGAAAGGAAACTGTTAATAATTTAGACAGCTGTTGCACCAGCCATCTGCTTCTTTGGGTAAATAGCTACAAAGAGTGTTGAGATCTTAAATGTACAGATTTAACTCACACCATAGTTGGATTTCTAAATATTAAACTTAGTGGAACAAACTGCCGCCCGAGATCAGGCAGTTGGACTTGCTGCCGGCATTTAGAAGGGCATTGAAGACCTTGCTCTTTAGGGAATGTTTTGGGTAGTCTTTGGGGTTCCAGTGGCTTGTTTTTGGTTCATCTGTCAGCTGTTTTTTATTTGTCTTGCTGGTGTTTGTTTCTGTAGTTTGGCTACTGATGCAGCTTGCATATTTTTATTTTATTACATTTGTCTTTTTATTATACTGTTACATTAATTATTGTTTTATATTATTGTATTTGATTTGTTTGATGTATGATGTTGTATGTTTGGGCAAGTTGTTCTTGCAACATGTTGTACACCGCCCTGAGTTCCTTCGGGAAAATTGGGTGGTTAACAAACAAACAAACAAACAAACAAACAAACAAACAAACTGGGATATGTCAGATATACCCAATTTGGCTTTGATTTAGTTTACTTGGCTTAGCCACGCCTAGCTCCATCCAAGCTTCCTGTTACTGCCTAGTGCTGGTTGGGAGCTTCCTTTTGAAGCAAGGAGCTTGAGTAGAGATACAAGTGAACAAGCTAAACTGTGTCTGGGTAAACAAATTAAAAGGCACATGTGACCAAAGAACTAAAAAACTGTAGAGTCATGTACTATGAAGTATCCACCTCCCTTTAACTTAAACATGCTTTTTTCAACAGGTAATCCAATACCACTTAGTTTTCCAACACCTTTCCAATTCCAATGAGAATTCCTCTCCATCAACTTTTGACCAGTCAGGAGTCTTCAGCTGCAAATATGTTTTTACTGCATTGTAGTTGTGAAATGAAGGAACAGTCATTTTACTGCCATCTACTTTTCCAAACATTCTGTTGACAAAAAAAGTTATATTTAATTCCACATATGATACCATTTTTCTGTGCAAAGGCTGATACAATCCTTCTAACCACCACAATACTAATATGGATTTAAGCACACAATACCCATATCAAGGAAAGCATACATGTTCTAGTCCCTTTGGTGGTTATAGTAATACAGTGGTATCCCTAGTTAAGAAATTAATCTGTTCCAAAAGCATTTTCTTAAGGGAAAATTTTCTCAAGTCGAAACAGAGTTTCCCATAGAAATGCATTGGAAACAGATTAATCCATTCCAAGTGGGATCCCCCCCACCCCAGAATGAAAAAAAAAAACATTAACAGACATGTAAACAACAGAAGCTCAGCTCCCTCTCTTTCAACCACTTGAGAAATCCACCCCAAAGTTCCAAAAAGTCCCTAAAAGAGTGCCAAATATATCCAAAACAGTTTGAAAAGGTTATTTAAAAAAAGAAGCCCTTGTTCTCTGCTTTCCTGTTCAAAATGGCTCCTTCTTTCTAATTGCAGCACTGGAGTTGGGTGGCCACAAGATGAAAGTATTGCTAATTGCAAGCATTCAGGAGCTATTTTGAAAAAGAGCCTTTCCTTTTCCCCTTTGTAACTAGAAAAAAAGGCTTTTTTGTAACTCAATTGTTCCTATATCCACGGATTACTATTCTTAAGTCGAATTTTTCTTAAGTTGAAATGTCTGTAAATCGAGGCACCATTATAGACAAATTATCCAGGAAAGCAACATTTGCAAGAAACATCCATTTACATGGAATATAGAAACTTACCTGTGAAACTATGAAGTGCCTACCAGATATGAATCGAGGTAAGATAGATATTCTACTGTTAGGGTGATTCTGGGACTAGTTAGAGGGCAACGTACTTGGCCTTGATGAGGTTATACTTTCCCTGAAGGATCTGCTCAGCAGCTTAGAGGTACTGCTGAATCTGCCATTCTCTGTGGAGGCTCAAATGTTGGTTGTGAGCAAGGACTGCCTTTTTTTATCAACTCTGGCTGATTGCCCAGTTTCACCCTAAACTAAATAAGAAATTGTTAGTCACAGCGGTTCTCACATTTGTATTCTAAAAAAATAGGCTACAGTAATGCTCGCTACATAGGGCTGCTCTTGAATACAGGACAGAAAGCACCGAGAGCCAAAATGCAATGGCTAGACTGATTTCTGGGACTAGTAAATCTTCAGTCCAGTCTTATTTAACATTCATTGAGTCCCTGTTGGTTCTCCACTGAAAGAAAGGTGCCGGTTTTACTTATAAAACCACTAAGGGTTTAGGTCAGTGGTTCTCAACCTGTGAGTCCCCAGATGTTGCTGGACTGCAACTCCCAGAAGCCTCCTCCACTCAGTGTACTGGAAGGGGTTTCTGAGAGTTGCAGTCCAGGAACATCTGGAGACTCACAGGTTGAGAATCACTGGTTTAGGTCCTTCAGACTTGCCAGAATGTCTCTCAGAGAAATCAGGTACAGTATTCACACCACTCACTCCTTTCAATCCTTGCTGATAAAAGTTGCAACACCAAAGTAGACCAAAAGGGCAACAGAGAAACAGGCTTTTTCAATGGTGGTCCCCAAACTTTGGAACAGGGATTGAACAAGCAAGATTGCTATAACATAACACTTTATAAGTAGGCTACTCTTAATTTTTTTAAATTATGTGCTTGGCAAGAACTTACAAACACTGAATTTTGTGAGGGTTCACTCTTTGCCCAGGCGTCCCACCCTTCCAACTTCAAAGAAGGCATATCTGGAAACGAATAAACTGAACTTTTATTTGGTTCTTCTACTACAACAGAGGTTATTTTCCTTACAACAGTTTCAACATCTTTAACTTCGGTAACAAAGGTGTTGTTCTTAAAGTCATAGTGAGGAGTCCTTAGAGAGAAATCAAGTCCTCCACCTCCACCTGGGGAGAGCTGGTTCCACCACTGGTCCCCTCCTCCTTCTCAGAGAGACGCGGTTCCCCCACCTGTACCCCAACCTCAGAGGTGTGTTTGGGTCCAAGGCGTCTCGGTTGGCGGGAACGAAAGGGATAGGCTTCTCTTTGGGTCAAGTCCATCGTGGTGTTCAGCCTCCCGGCTCTCACCTCCTCCCGCACCTTGGCCAGCCTTTGCTCCAATGCCAACTGCTGTCTTATCTCCTTCCTCTTCCAGTTATACTCTCGAGCCTCCCGCTCCCCCCAGTAAGAGCAGCCTTGCTTGTGTACTCTGCGTTTATAGCTTTCAGCCTCCTTTTTGGGCATCATCATTCTTTCCCACTTTCCAGTCCATGGATCCTCCATCCACACCCATTCCCAATCTGGTGGGAGAACACGTGGCTTCCCCCTTTTACAGTCTCCAAACCCCACCTCCAGCACCTCTGATTGGTGGGACCTTCCCGCTGTTTCCTCAACCCCTTTCTGTGCCATAACAGGGTTTTTGCTCTCTCTTTTATCCTCTTCCAGAATCTTTAGAGCAGGGGTGCCCAAACTTTTGTAAGGAGGGCCAGATTTGGTGGCTGAGAATGTGTTAGGGGCCAGTTGCTCCCTGACCCTGCCACCCCACTGCAACCCCCACCCACTGACCCTTTACAACCCCACCTGCAGGAAGGAAGGCGGGCGCCTAGCTTCACAAGGTTCCTGGTGATGCCGGTGGCGGCGGCCCACCCCCGTGCGCGCACCGAGCCCCACAAGCTTCCCGGCGGTGCTGGTGGTGGTGGCCCACCCCCTTGCCCGCCCACCCAGCCCCACAAGCTTCTGCTCACTGGCCGGCTGGCCCGCCCAGCCCCTCAAGCTTCCCGGTGGTGTCAGTGTTGACAGAAGATTAAAAAAAAACATGGGGTGAAGGAGGTGGAGGGAGGGGCGGGCCAGCCAGCCGCGGGCCACTCAAAATGGCCTGAAGGGACGGATTTGGCCCCCAGGCCGGACTTTGGGCAGGCCTGCTTTAGAGAGTCTTTAAACCCTTTCCATAACAGCTCTCTCTCCCCAGCCTCCAGGGTGGATGCAGCTCTGGGTTTCTCCCTTCTCTTCTGCTTTTCCAGCCATTCATCCCTCTCTGCTTCACGGGGTGCAGGGGTCACCCTTCTTCGGAGAAATTCCCCTCACAAACTTCATAAACTTTTTGAGTGTTCGCATACTTCCTAACATCACAGCAGCTTCTAGCTACCAAAGTCTCCATATATCTAATACAAGTGTGAATGAAAAGCAGGGTGATTTCATAATGATGTCCTCTAACACAGTGGTTACCAACCTGGGGCTTGGGACCCCTTTGGGGGTTGAACGACCATTTCACAGGGGTCACCATGAGCCAGTGATGAAAAAGGAATAAACGGCTTGGATCTGGAGGACGAGGGGGAGGAAGAGTGAGTTACAACTTGATAGGTTGGAGGGAATGTCAGTCAACGGCACCAAAGGCTGTGATTGGCTGAGGGTGCCTGTACAGGGAAGTTTTCTGTGGCCCCTGTGGCAGTGGCCTGCCAAAGGGGGCTTGTGGCCTCTTCCAAGCAGGGCAAAGGGTCACTACCACATGAGGAACTGCATTCAAGGGTTGTGGCATTAGGAAGTTTGAGAACCAGTGCTTTAACAGAACATGGAATTGGTTTTACACCCATTCACAACCTTTTTTGGCCACAGCCATAAACACAATATGAAAGAAATATAGGCCAATCTCTTATTGGTTAGGACAAGGGTACCTAGTCCTCTAGTTTCTCATTGTTGAATGAATGTATTCAATATAAAAGATCACTTGTTTTGGTGTTATTAGGCACATTAGGCCTTACAGGAAGATCAGATCACATTGTATGACACATTAAGGCAGAACACCATGAAAAATTCCAAGAGGTTCACAAACTTTTTCTTCCAACTGTATTTGTTAAAAGCAGCTCCAACACATCATCGTTCCTTCTCCCTGGCGCTGGCCAATCAGGAGCTGTGCAAAGACATGCATCATCCCATCTCTCTGTCTGACTGGCCAGTGCCAGGGAGAAGGAATGATGACGCATCAGAGGCTTTTTCCTGACTGCAGTTGTGCCCTGTGCGAGGTAAAGCAAAGTTAAGTTAATGGGTGGTTTCTTTGCAGAGGCTGGATCCTGGTTCTGAACGGCACCTGTGCTGCCGTGATTCATTTTGGAACCTGACCCATTCCGAAATGAAAGGCCCATGCCTAATGCATATGCATCTTCATCAGCTGCCCCACTGAAGTGAGAAAGCTATTCACTTCTAGAAAACAGCCCAATTCCCAAAGCTTGACTCTAAAAGCGATTAAATTGACCTCCCCTCCGTGAGGTTTAAAATTATGATAGATTGTCCCTGAACAATGTTTAATATTTCCCAACCAAATGGGTAATAATGTCTCTGCATTATTTGACATTAATTCTCATGACCAACTATTCCAATATTGTGCCAGAAACAGAATCGAAATTGGAAGCAGGCATTCCACCAGCCCAGTTGAGACTACTTGGCTTTTCCTTATCTTCTCCAGTTCCTTCTGTGTCTTGTCTTTTTAGCCAAGGCTCTGCCTTGTTTTTCTCTATGCAAGGTGTTGCTTATTCTTTTGGGTGAGGAGTAAATGTTTAAAGCAAAGCAAGTAAGCAAAAACAAACATTCAATTCAATCTTTCCTTTAGGAGGATGTATTACTAACACCTTCATTTTCATTAATCACAATTCTTCCTTTTTAAAACATTAGCTGAAATCTAGTAGTAAGTCACAATTGGAGTGAGACCCATTGAATCACAGAACCTATGAGAGTCGGTTCACCAAATCCCCCACTGATTTAATGGGACTCCTCTATTTGTAACTTACTATTGGATTTCAGCCAGTGTTCTGAAAAGGGAGGGTTCAGCCACTCCCTCCCCTAAATATATACGTATTTATCAGGTTATAAAGTCATTAACTGTTGTAATTGTTTGGATCAATAAATTATCTACCAATCAATGATATAAACATTCAGCTATTATATATGAGCTGTCATGTCATTGTTTATTTTAGAGGTTTTCAAAGACTTTAAATGAGCATTTACTAATGCATTGTAGATACAAATCAGAGAGCCCACAGCTGTCTTTAAGAAACATCTGAAGACATGGGTCTACAAAAAGGTTTTCTCTGGGTATTAGCTCATTCCATCAACTTGCTGCTATATTTTCTTGCCTCATCTTTAGGTCATCTTGTTCTCTGTTTTGATCTCATTTGATCTTTCATGTCATTATGTTTTATTATGTTGTATTATTTATTCACTGTAGTTTACTATTCGTTATTTATATTTTGTTTGTAGTTTGTAAACCATCCAGAGTAGCCATGTTGCTAAATGGTATAGTATATAAATTTAATAAACAAACATAAAAAAACAAATAAATAAATGCACTGAAGATGTTCCTACTTACTACTAAACTCATTGGGTGCTGCACATTTCTGAAGTTGTGTATGAGGCAGGTTTCAAATTTCACTAATGAATTATTCAACAGCTGAGTGAGATTTGGGTGAAAAAAGCTCTTGAAACTTTTTTTTTTTTACTCTTTATAAGGCACACACTTCCTAAAGAGAAGTTGCTGTCCTAAACCAAAACCTAGCAACTTGGAAGAAGGAAAATGAAATACAAAACTTCCTCAAATCCTAGCTAAATACCATTCTTGCAAACTGGTCTCGGGATTGTTTTCAAGCGGTAACTGGAAGTTGAGTCATGGCTACTGGACTTTTTTCTTGAGAGATAGAAACGTTTCGCTGCTCATCCAAATAGCCTCATCAGTCTGATGAGACTGACGAAACAGTTTGGATGAGCAGGAAAACGTTTCTATCTCTCAAGAGAAAGAAGTCCAGTAGCCATGACTCAGCTTCCAGATAAACTCACTTGGATGACTGAGAATCTTCACAGACATATTTTTCAAAGTGTAATTCAGCTCCCGTGGCATATGTGAATGGAAAACTTTTTACATCAATGAAATGCAGAGCCAAAACTACTTACTAACTTACTTACTTACATATTTATTTATTTATATACTGCTCCATCTAGCTACATGGCTACTCTGGGCGGTTTACAAACTGAACAGAAATCAAACCATAAACAGTAAAATACAATATAACAGATAAGCACAAGTATATAAATAAAAACACTATAACTAGGAAACAATAGATAACAACAGCATAGAACAGGAGCAAGATGGGCTACAGATTAAAGTAAATAAATGTATAATATTTTACTCTTTTAAAAAACTCCTTTGGACCCGGAAGGAGGTCAGCGACCAATCCCTGCCTGCAAATCGAAAGGACTTTGTGGTCGCCGGAAGGTGTGGGGTTCGGAAAAGGCACGGAGGACCCTCCGGCAGTCATAAAGAAGTTTTATTTTCCTGCTTGGCTTAAGCCATCTGGGGATGAATCGGTGTATTAACACGCTCAAGATCCAAACTGCAAAGTGTAACCAACCCCCTCAGGGCCGAGGGACGGGTCCCTTTCTGAAGATGGGAGGGCAGGGAAGAAAATAGCTTAATATTAAGAAATATTAAGAAAATAAAAATATTAAGAAAATAGCTGGTTTCTTCCTTTGATAGAGGACCTCGGGACACAGATTTACCTCCCTTCCCTCCCCTTCTTGATGAGCATTCCCACCCCCTCTTACACATTTGTTGCCAGCAGTCTGGATGACAAAAAAAGTTAGACAAAAACATACTTTAGAGAATAAAATATATAGAGGAGAAAAGCAGGGAGTGCTATTGTGCCTCCTCCTTCATCATTTGCAAGTTTACCTGTATCATAATGGGGTGTTCTACTGATTTCAAAACATTACAAGGCAATCTAAACATACCCAGTTCTTTCAGTCTTTCCTCGCTGAGTCTGGATTTCAGTTTCCTCATCATCCTTGTTGCCTTCCTCTAAACTTGTTCTAGTTTGTTGGCTTTCGTCTTATAGTGGAGCATTCAGCCTCGTAAGACATTTTTTTTGCAAGACATCTGGTAGGCAAACCGTTGTCTTGTGAAAAATACCTATCCCCGAAAATTTCATTCGTCTTACAAAGAATTTGTCTTACAGGGCATTCATCTTGTGAGGTACCACTGTAGCTTTGAGTAAATTAAGTGAAACCGGCTCCTCAGCCATAAAGCAAAAAACCAGTAATTTCACTGCTTAAATGAAGGAGCTGCTGAATATTATTCTATTTTTTCAACCATCTTTTTAAATATTTTCACAGGAATGTGTTAAAAATGTTTGAGACAAGAATGAGCAACTTGTCTCATCATAGTCATTGAACGGGATGTAAGTGACAAGGTCAAAAGTTCAGTCTTAGAATATTGGCACCTAATAAGAGAAAGCCCAGAAACCCGTGGTTTATCTTGCTCCAAAATTTATATCTCGAAAATAAATTATAGCCATAAATGTCTGAATTCCTATGAAATTTTAAAAAGCAGCTTGGATGGACAGACATGTTTTCTCGGGTATGTGAATTTGGTCTTATCAATGTAATTTAAACCAGCTGGAGCTCCAGGTCACTTGGTTCTGTACAGGGTAAAAACAGTGCTACTTGTATAAACACATACACACAAAAAACTTAGCACAAATATTCTCAAATTTGGCATAGAGCAAGGGATTTTCTGCTACATCTGTACCAAATGGGATGCTGATCCAAGGTCCAGTTTCAAGTTGCACATTTTGTTTGGGGCACCCCTATTTTTTTTAGTTGACTTATGGAATGCTGAATCCTGCTGTGCGTACAATATATTGGGCACCAATAATATTGTACACTGTATCTAATCAAAAGACCGGAAGGAGATGAGGACAAACTAAAACCCTGTTGACTTAGGATGGTGCTAAAGTATCGGTGATCCAGCTCTCCACTGAATCAGTGGGGATGTGATGAGACAACTCCTCAAAAGATTCCATTTGATGCAGTGGGCCTACTCTAGTTGCAAGTTACAAAGTAGGCCCATTGAACCAAATGGAAACTATGGAAGAAAGAACTCACCATATCCCTGCTGATTTTAGACCTACCTCAGCACACCCTACTATGCTTAGCAATAGGATTTCAGCCAAAGAGACTTGAAGGGATGTTCATTCTTGTCTCAGGTTAACTGTGGTCTAAAAATAGTAACTGATCCATGCAGCATGATGCTTCGTCCTTTGGAAAGCTGGACGGTGTCGGCTATAAATAATACGGAATGAACACAATGTCTACATAAGAAAGTAGAAATCAAATATATATTTTAATAACAGTCTTTGACATCCAAAGAGGAGAGGTGCAAGAAACACATTGGCAATTAATAATTAACATTATGGCCATACAAAACATTACAGCAATGCACACTTATCTTAACCTTGTATACTTCCTGATAAAACTAAGATAAAAATATTGAAGAAATATTTTCAGATGGAATACTTAAGTATAAGCAATCTAGATTTTTTTAAAAAAACTATATAAAAATCTGATGCAAAAATTATTAGACACAGACTGTTTTATTCAACTGAACATCTGTGCTGACAGACCCCATGCTTGCTTATGCCAGGCATTCACCAGATAGCAATATGGTGGCAGATGTTTTCTGTAGGTCAGATCCAGGATGTGTCTTCACTATAGTTAAAGGCTTCCTTGCTGGGGAGCTTGTCCTAAATTCATACAAATACAAGTGAACTTAGTGACTTTATCAACATGTTGCCTTTATAACAACACACAGTTTGCATGAGGAATGCACGGAAGATTATATGTCTACAGGGGTTATCCAACTTGGAGGGATAGACCATGGTATCTTGTGTTTGAATCAATGCCCAGTCATGGAAACTCACTGGGACAGGCTGAAATGGGTAAATTGCTCCTTAAATATCTCAATAAACTACATGGATTAAGTATAAAATAACTGTCAATTAGCCAGAAAACCTTGTGGGAGCAACATAATTTTTTTCACTGGCAGATGATGGCTTTTGGGTGTGTGTCAGAGCTGTGTTTTTTCTTTTTAAATAAGATCTGTAGGGTTTTAAAAACGGCTTGGGGAGCTCATGATACCCCTTGCTTAATTACTTACATTAAGTTAAACATATTAAAACTCTAATTTATAGTACCTTTAAATTGGATGCATGAAAGTTTTTCAGGGTTCTTTTCTTTGTAAAAGACCAAGCTAAATCTGATTTATTTATTTATTTATTTATTTTGAATATTTTACCCCATCTTTCTCCTTGGAAAAGGACCCAAGGTAGCTTACAATAATGAGCGACAATATAGAGCCCAGAACATTTATGACATATTCAAATTAAGAACAGGGAGTTTGAAGAGGCATCTTAGAACATTAAAAGATAACATTAGAGCTACAAAGTGCATGCAAGAAGAAAATAAAAATCCATTATGAGGGGTGAAAGGCAACATAGAAAACACTAGTGTTCTTATAAAACCAGTCAATGCAATCATGTATGATAATCCATAAAAGTCGCTTAGTAGGTAGTCCCACATTTAGGGAAAGCTTGCCTGAAGAGGAAGGTCTTTGCCTGTGCAGCAATTAGATATCATTTTTGTGCACCAATGCCTATAGTTACAGTTGTAAACAAAACTGTCCAATTGAACAAAAGCAATTTAAATAGTTCAGGTATTGTATGTGTTCTAGCTCATGCACACCTGGTGTAGCTAATGCACCCCTTGATTAGTTGCACCACATATGCTTGAGACAAAATCTGTATTGCATATTTGTGCTGTTGTGAGGGGTTCTATTCAGGGAGTTAAATAATTTTGAAATAGCAGAATTCATTAGAAGTTGCATTTTTCAGTGGATTTGGGGGAAATCACTTGAAGCATTCATTGTATTGAGCTATTTCAACTGTTTTTGTTTGATCTGTTCATCGCAAACAGATGAAAGTCTGTAAATGTTGGAAATTAAATCTGATTTACAATGGGGCTGTAAAGGTACCACTGTATTTAAACACAGCTATCATATCCCCTCTCAATTTTCTTTTTGTAAGGCTAAACATTCTGAACTCCCCAAGCTGTTCCTCATAAGAGGTTGCTTCCAGACCTTTAACCATCCTGGTTGCCCTCCTCTGGACCAGTTCGAGATTGTCAACATCCTTTTAAAATTGAGGTGCACAGAACTGGACACAGTACTCCAGGTAGGGTCTGACAACAGCAGGACAGAGTGGTACTATCACTTCCCTTGATCTAGACAGGATGTTCGCTTTGATGCAACCAAGAATCACATTGGCTTTCTTGGCCACTGTGTCACACTGCTGACTCATGTTCAATTTGTGGTCTACCAAGACTCCCAGATCCCTTTCACATGTACTATTCTCCAGCCAGGGGTCTCCCATCCTATATCTGTGCAATTCATTTTTTCTGCCTAGGTGAAGGACCCTATATTTCTCCCTGTTGATATTCTTTCTGTTACTTTTGGCCCAGCACTCTAATCTGTCAAGGTCATTTTGCATTTTTATCCTAACTTCTAGGATTAGCCATCCCTCCTAATTTGGTATCACCTGCAAATTTAATCAGCATACTCTTTATTCCTTCATACAAGTCATTAATAAAGATATTGAATAGCACAGGACCCAGAACAGAAACCTAGGTCACCCCACTAGTTACCTCTCTCCAGGATAAAAAGAAGCCATTTATGATCACCCTTTGGGTGCAATCAGTCAACCAATTACAAATCCACCTAATAGTAGCACTATCTAACCCACATTCTACTAACTTCTTTGCAAGTATATCATGGGGAACCTTATTGAAGACTTTTCTGAAATCAAGATAAGCTGCATGCACAGCGTTCCCCTCATCTACCTGGCCTGTAACTCTATCAAAGAAAGAGATCAAATTAGTCTGGCATGACTTGTTTTTAAGAAACCCATGTTGACTTCTAGTAATGACAGCATTGCTTATTAAATAATTATAGACTGATTAATAATCTGCTCTAGAATCTTTCCAGGAATTGAAGTCAAGCTGATGGGGTGGTAATTATTTGGGTCTTCTTCTTTTTCCCCTTTGAAGATGGGGATATTTGTCCCCTCTGATCTATGGGGACTTCCCCTGTTCTCCAGGAATTCTGAAAGATTATTGCCAATTGTTCTGAAATTACTTCTGACAGTTCTTTTCATATCCTTGGGATTAATTCATCTGGCCCAGAAAATTTAAATTCATTTAGGGTTTCCAGGTATTCATCTACTACCTCCCTACCATGTTGCAATTCCCGCCCTACATTATCTACACTTCGTCCCGACTGAACTCTTTTTTCTTTTTTGGAGCAAACTGAGGCAAAGAAGGTGTTGAGTCGTTCTGCCCTTTCCCCGTCCCCTGTTAGTAACTGGCTATCATCACCACCCAGAGACCCTATCAAAATAAAAGATACCCTCAATCTCAAGACAAGTTCGGGGAAGTATGGAACGAAGCCTGATATAATATAACAGAAAATTACCGGTACTTCAGAAAGCTTCAGGAGAGTTCCCCAAACAAGCTCAAGAAGTGCTAAATGCCAAGGGAAGTCACACTAAATACTGACTCCATCTGAAGAAGGCCTTTTGTTTGGAAAATTTTTTATTTTTAAATTTTATGTACATATTCCTATATTTTCTGTTAGTATCATAATGAAGAGACTAGAAAATAAATATAGATTATCATTCAATCTTTGCTAAAACAACAAAGCTGGTGGTGGTCTAAGACTTTTGCATGGTACATATATTTTACATGTGCTCCACTGAATTGAATGGTGCTTAATCAACTTTGCTAAGGAAGTAGAAAAATGTCTTATATTTGACATGCCACCAACTAGTAACGAAAAGGAAACAAGAAATGGAGCTTGAGTTGACTTTGTCTCCATGTGCTTTTTGTCCATCTTACCTAGCATAAGAATTCCTAGTCGCTGCTGAATGGCCTCCAAATGAGCAACGTATTCAGTAAGTGACTGCTCAGGATCTTTAGATGAAACTTGAAAACCAGAGCTAGTGGACCTGTAAGACATTTTAAAAATTACATTATTCTTAAAAAAACAAACAACATGCAGAATTGTCAGTTAATGGAGTACACATAGAAGTGTAAGAGAAAAGTAATTTTTTAAAATAAATCTTTTGTTGAATATAATAAATAAAAGCAGTAATATATATGAGCAGTAAAGGAAGTAAATGTATCACTTTTAAATGCTAGCAGTTGAAAATATATTATCTTGTATGAACTACAGTCAAGAATGACTGTTCTGTATTCTCTCTCTTTTGGGAATGCTAACAAAACCAGGTAGCAAAAGAAATGAATACCAATACCAAATATACGCCTTAAATTATGTAAGATGCAACTATACATCCCTGAATGTTTCACTTGTGAAGTCTTTATTTTACCATATTTATAACAGTTAGTCTTTAGGGTGAACTGGAAAATGGAATTGGAAAGGAAGACTCAAAGGAGATCATAAATAAGTTCTAGAGCACCTTTAGGGGCCTGAACAGAAAATAAATGTTTCTTAGCACACTTTATACTGTATATTAGTATGTTAGTCTTTAAAGTGCTACAATATTTTGTCTTTTCTTTCTTTTTCATGTACAGTACAACCTTCTAATCCCATTTATCAGCCAGGTTTACTGTATTTGGTTGTGCCTTCTAAACAATTTCAAAAGCAGCCATATGAATAGCACACTGCAATAATATAATCTGGAAGCTGAAAACTACTTGAAAATAGGCTATCCCCATCTAAAGAGGGACAAAATTGAGATGCTGAACTTGTGAGTTCATCTGTGCTTCAATTTGCAATCATCCACTAAAGAAAGGTACAGTGGTACCTTGTTTTACAAGTACTTGTTTTATGAGTGTTTGCGAGCGATCACGACCTGCCTTACCTCTTCCTAGTCCTCACTACCGGAAGTCACCTCTGGGACTCGGTGTGGGCCTGATCATGCCTGGAAAGGGCCTCCAGCTGCCTGGTGGACCCGTGCCAGACCCAGTGCTGACTGGAAGGGGACTCTGGGGCTTACCATGGGCCCGATCATGCCCAGAACGGGCCTCGGGGCTTCGTGGTGGGCCTGTGTCGGGCCTCTAGCCCTTGTTGCAGTCCTGGAACTGGCCAGCAACACTCCTTTGACCCTAGCTCTGGGCCCGGCAGTGCTTGATGGCGGCCTCCGGCCCTTGCTGCAGGTCTCGGCTGCCTGGTTCTGGCTGCTGCGGCCGCTGGCTCCCATATATGAATGCAAATTTCCCCATAGGAAATGATGGAAAGTGGGTCCACAGAATGAATAGTTTGACTTTCCACTATTTCCTATGGGGAAATTAGTTTTGATATATGAGTATTTTGGTTTATGAGCATGTTTCTGGAACGGATTATGCTCCTAAACCACTGTACCATTGTACAATGATTCTAAATGAGTGGGGCAACTTCTCTAGAGAACCTGGCAAATTGTTACTATCAAGATTTTAAGTGCTATGTAAGCAGATAAAACATATTCACTATTATACTGTAATTTTATACTTGGAAAATTATTACACCTTCTAAGAGGTGCATTATCTGATGACACTCAGTAATGCACCATCCTTGATCTAGAAGGAGCTATCATTAAAGAAAAAAATACATCCGTGGAAGGTACATATAAATGAAAGGAATACACTAACCTCTCATGGAAGAAATGTGATTGAGGTGAGCAGTTTATAACTCCCATGAAGTCATTTATGTTATAGTATCCAGCTTCTTGAGTCAACTGGTCATCAACTGGTAACGGCTGCTTTAGAGTTTGTACTCTAGTTCTGGGATCTGAATTGAACAACATGCAATGTTTCAGTCATAACTGAATACTCCATAAGGGACTCAGGACAGTAAACATTTGGAAAACAGAAAAACATGCTGAAACATAGTAAATTAGCCAATACTACTGTAATGCAGACAGGAGTAAAATTGAAAAAGCAACATTATTTATGATTTTAATAGAAGTATGTTTAACGTTGTACTTATTTCAAATTTTATTAATTTATTTCAAAATGTTTGGTGTTTTTTGTCTTTATTTATTTATTTATTTATTTATTTATTTATTTATTTATTTATTTATTTATTTATTTATTTATTTATTTATTCGATTTATATACCGCAGCCATCTAGCTCAAAGACTACTCTGGGCGGTTTACAAAGTAAAGAATACAAATTATTAAATGCATACAGTAAATGTATACAAACCAAATACAAAGTACAAAATAAGGAAATTAACTATAATCAATATTAACTATAATAAAAATTACAGCCCTGAGTGGGCCACCCCTTTGCTCCTTCCTGCCATAGCCCCTGGACTGACAAGGTGCCTTCTTTGTCTCCAAACAGAGCCGATGAGATGTTTTGCTTCATGGGGTGGCCGTGGCGCATCGTGGACAGCAGCCTGAACAAGCCTGTCTGCAAGGGGATCATGGAGGGCGTACTGCGCCACATCATGACCCAGTCTGGCATCATAGAGGCCAACCTGTGCCACCACTACCTGGGTGTCCTGCAGCCCGGGGGCGCTCCTGGAGATCTTGCAAGTACGTGTGGGGCATTCTGGGCTGCCCAGGCAAGGTCACGCTGCCGCTCACCTTGCTGCTGCTGGCCACCACCCTCCCAGAAGCAAGAGACTACCAAGCACAAGGGGGGACGACCAGGGGATTCATTCTGCCCCCACACACACACACACACACACCCGTGCCTGAGCTCAGAGGTGGGCCAAGGAAAGTCCTCGGCATATTGCTGGCCTCCAGGTCCCCAAAAGCATTCTGAGGGCTGGCCTTGCTCGGGCCCAGCTCGGAGGAAGTGCCATGACTTCCCAGCATCCCTAGTACGTTCCACCAGGCGCCTGACGTCACGCCAGGGCTGGGCCTGCCAGTGGAGGTCCAAGACATGGGTATAGGTCTCTGCATGAAAGTGGCCCCTCTTCCTCTGCAGGGCCTCGAATCTCTGGGCTGCATCAGGAAGATCCCCCTGAAGAACCAGCCTGCCGCTTGCCTCTTCTCACCACCTGCTCTGGAGGAAGTGGTCACTGACCCTAAATTGAGCGGGGGGGGGCATGGTTTTCTACGAGACTGCGCCCTGAAAATGGGCTGCGTCTTTCCCTATGAGCTGAACTGGAACAAGTGGCTGCAGACACCCCTCCCCCCATGTGAGGCCCCCTTTGTGCCTGCCCTGTTGCCAAGGAAAAAAAAAAGACACTTCTCTCTCTCTCTCTCTCTCGTTGCTGCTCAGCCTTCGGCTTCTCCCCAATGCACACGGAGGCAGGTGGTTGGGCTGGGTGGGACCATGGCTCATGTTCCCTTTTCTCCCCCTCCCCCATCTCTGGCCACAGGGATTTGTATGCCTCACAGAGCCATATGGAGATGGGTGAGGGAGAGGGGTGGTGTATGACCCACATTTCTTTGTTTGAAGAATGGGGGTGTAAAATTCAATGCTTAAGCAGCTTTTACAACTGCCTTCCAAATTCCTGCCCTAACAAGGCTCCTGCCCTGGCTGCAACATCATCTAGCCATGGATTTTAAGAACATCATCTAACCAAGGACTTTAAAAGTAACCTTTTACCATGTCTGAACTTCTGGGACCTGCTTTGAAGAAGGGTGATTTACACTCGAAAGCTTGCAATGTTCTTTGCTTTTTTTTTATTAGTGGCCTATAAAGGTACTGCCTGTAACCTATTTTTGCAATTGTGTTTTGTGATGGCTACACAGCTCAAACCCATTTTTGCTTTGATTTTAAACTATTATCAAAACAGATCAAACTTAAAGTGACCCTAATAGGGCATCTATGGCAAGTGAGGCATTGAAGGAGTGTAGCTGGGAGTTGAGTCATGGCAACTGGATTTCTTTTCTTGTGGGATTGAAATGTTTCACTACTCATCCAAGTGGCCTCTTCTCCCCTACTGAGCTTCTGTGGATGAGCAGGGATTCAAACCTAGGTCTCCCGAGTTCTATTCCACCACTGTATTCACAGTTTTAAAAACAGAACAAGTGCTTAGCCGAAATAAGAGGACCATGTTGAGAGAATCGTTCTGGAGATGCTGCTGATGGAGTAAAGGGAACAGAAAGGGATGAGTACAACATATGCTATATAGATAGAATTTATGCCAAAAGAGTGTTCTGCCACTCTTGGAATGGTGTTAATGCAATATACAATGAACAGAAAGCAAATTTATTGGTTAATAATGTGATAACAGAGAGTTTCCCGATTGGGAAAGGTACAAGACAAGGGCGCCCATTGTCTCCATTGTTATTTATTACTGTACTGGAAGTATTGTTTGTTAAACTGAGAGATATGGGGACATTTAAAGGTATAAATGTGGGGCATAAGGAATATAAACTAAAAGCATTTGCTGATGACTTGGTTTTGACATTAGAGAATCCTAAAGAAAGTATTATTGAGGTGATGAAGGTAATCGAAGAATTTGGTAATTTAGCTGGCTTTAAATTGAATAAGAGTAAGACGAAGGTCTTATTGAAAAATGCAACAAAGAAAGATTGTGAAGAATTTGAAAAACTGTCCGCTCTTTCAGTTGTGAAAAAAGTTAAATATTTGGGAATTAATTTATCTCTCACGAATTTGAACCTCTTTGAGGATAACTATACTATGGTTTGGAATTCGATTAAGAGAGATTTGGAAACATGGAATAGATTGAATTTGTCATTGATGGGAAGAATTTTGGTGATAAAGATGAACGTGTTACCAAGGTTGTTATTCTTATTTCAAATGATCCCAATAATCAAAGGGACAGGCCATTTTAAGGAATGGCAGAAGATATTGTCTAAATTTGTCTGGCAAGGTAAAAGACCGAGAATAAGGTTTAAATTATTAACAGATGCTAAGGAAAGGGGAGGATTTGCCATGCCAGACCTGAGATTGTATTATGAAGTGGCCTGTCTCGGTTGGATAAAAGATTGGATTACTTTAGTTGATGGGGATCTTTTGGACTTAGAAGGTCATGATAATAGATTTGGTTGGCACGCTTATCTTTGGTATGATAAAGTGAAAGTACATAAAAGTTTTATGAATCATGTAATTAGAAAGTCACTACTTCAGGTCTGGGAACGGTTGAAACCTTTATTAGAGAGACACACCCCGAGGTGGTTATCCCCGATTGAAGCATTGGTGATCAAGAGGAAAGATACAGAAGGAGTGGGGATCACATATGGGGATGTGTTATTCTTCTCAGAAAAAGGTCCCAGACTGAAGTCTTATGAATTGTTAAAAGAGAAGTTAACAGGTTGGTTTCAGTACCATCAGTTACATGACATTTTTCAGAAAGACAGAAGGATGTTTGGGTTTGGAGAGAAGGAATCTAAGTTTCAAACCATAATCATGGGCCCCAAAAAGAAATTGTTGACTAGATTATATAATTTCTTGTTAGAGTTGAACTTAAAAGATGAACAAGTCAAAGAATGTATGATAAAATGGGCTATGGATTTGGGTCATAATATTGAGTTAGATGTGTGGGAAAGACTGTGGAAAAAGAACATGAAGTTTACCGCATGTACTTTGATAAAAGAAAATTTGTTGAAAATGATGTATAGATGGTATATTACTCCAACGAAATTAGCAAAGATGTATAGGATGAAAGATGATTATTGTTGGAAATGTAAAGAGAAACAAGGTGATTTTTATCATATGGGTGGACCTGTGAGAAAGTGAAAGAATATTGGGCACGGATATATGATGAACTCAAAAAGATGTTAAAGTGTACATTCCCAAAACGATCTGAACTTTTTCTGTTAGGGTTGGTGGAGAGTGAAATTAAAGGAGCAGACAGGACTTTATTTTTATATGCAACAGCACTGGCACGAATGCTCCTGGCACCGAACTGGAAGACAACGTATATACCATCTTTGGATGAATGGAGGGCGAAATTACTGGACTTTGCAGAGATGGCCAGACTGACATGCAGATTGAGGGATCAAGACAACCAGAGGTTCCAAAAAGACTGGCAAAAATTTAAGAACTACATGGAGACTTATTGTAAGGATTTAAAGACTCTCACCGGATTAGGGTAGAACGCGAGGGACTACTATTTACTTTTAGAACCTTTTTATAAGTATATAAAAGGGGTTCGTTTGAAAGGAAGGCTGGGAGATGAATAATGTTAAAACCGCGCGAAGAACAGAGGGAAGCCGAACCTTAGCGATAGATTGATTCTGTACGGTTAATGTTTTGAATTTGTTGTTCTTTTGTATATTAAAATTTTCTAATAAAAAAAAAAGAGTGTTCTGCCACAGAACATTCCATAGGAATTTCTGCAAAGGCACAAGGTCCACAACAAAGAATTCACTAGTTCTTTCACAAATAATACACACCCAGTCCCTTCTACAAATAAAATGTAGAAAATGTGTAATATTCACACATACCAGCGTGCAGTGGTTACACTTAGATACACATGTCAGATATTACTACCAAGGGTGCTAAAGTTGTTTTATATTATTGTTGTTGCTCTTTATATTTTTATTGTTAGGTGAATTGATCAGCCCTTTGTAAGCCACCCAGAGTTCCCATAGGAAGATGGGAGGGGTAGAAAATCAATCAATCAATCAATAACACCCCCCCCCCCGTGATAGGGTATACTTTAGGTATAGGTGTCAAGGCCACGTGATTGTACCCTACATCTTGTTTTCGATTCTATAGTATATATCAAGAACAAATATTTTCTTAGCATTTGTATTTTTTGAATTATTTGCACCACAATCATACTATCTATTCAGAAGCACAAGCAATAATAAAAGTACTTTATTACTCTCTTTTGTTTATACATATAACAAGAAAAATTATGAATCTACAGAATTCTGCAAAAACAGTTCTTACACGAGTTCTGTCCAGTGCTGGTAGAAACGGCCTCTAATGTCAATCCTTTCCTATTTATTTTATGCCATTTTTTCACCAAAAACTTTAACCTAGGAAATGCAGCAACAAGTTAATATGCAAAATAATCGAAATAACACATGATATAGAACTTGATTGAACAGGTGGAACATAAGAAAAACTGGATCAGATCAAAAGCCTATCTAATCCAACAGCCTGTTCCCACAAGGGCAAACCAGGTGGCTCTGGGAACCTACCAGTAGGACATGAGCATAATTAAAGCTGCAATTATACAATTGCTTCTCTATTTTCCCTTTTAGGTGGGAAGCCTCTCGCTCATTTGCAGGGCAAGGGGGAGAAGACTAACAAACTTTCCTATTGCTAGGGAAGTCCGACCTCCACCCGTGCATGCTGGGAAACCCATCTGTGTGGCTTCATGAAGGCCATGAAGGAGAACATTGGGTTTTACAGAGATGGTTACACTTGCTGATGATCAATTATTCAAAGGCATTTGGTTAGCAGTATCTGGCTGCGACTTAACATCTTAAGTCCGATGGAAGGAGTAAGTAAAACTTGTACAGTACTTAGTTTTCACACATGGCTTCTCCATTTGGGCTTTATTAATTTTTTAAAATAAATTGTGACATGGTGTTATATCTCATATATATCTCATGTGTTATTCATCTGAGATTATGTTTACCCAATTTTCAGACCTGCTAAGAACCAGATGATTCCTATTGTGTCCTGAGAAGTAAAACCACAGAATTCACAGATGGGGCACTTTCTTTTTCACATACCTTTATGTCATTCTTACTTCATTTGGGGATGACAGATAAATACAATACAGCAGCCATGGTTTGAATGTTTAAATACAAGGCTTCAAAAACCACTCGTTGCAAAAAGCAACATAGGAACACAATTTGTGATATGAACGCTCCATGAAAAAGCACTAGGAGTTTCTTACCTTGATATTGCAATGATCACTCTGACTGCAGATCTGAACTTGATGAAAAAATGGCTCCGTGATTCGGAAACAATTAAATCAGGAGGAGAAGGATAAATGCCCATGCGTGCTATCAGAGACAGAGTTGCTTGCTCACATTCTTGGAATCCTCCCAGGAGCAGCAGAAGGTATTTCTTCTGATAAATTAGAGCTTTCCGAAAACTTTCAGCTCTCAGATACTTTCTATATAATTTTTGCATCTGAATAAACAAACAGAATACTTTCCTTATGCACGATTAAGAAGGCAGTTACAAAACCTCCTAACTGAATTATTTCCTGCAAACTGTTTACTTGCACTTTTTTCGCAGTTAATAGAATGCATGTAGATCAGGCATGTCCAAACTTTGGCCCTCCACATGTTTTGGACCTCAACTCCCACAGTCCTTTTCCATTGGCAATCTAAGCTTAGAATTCTGGGAGTTGTGGTCCCAAACATCAGGAGGGCCAAAGTTTGGACATGCCTGATGTCGATGATTGGTCTCTTCCTGGTTTAGTTATCTATATCCTCATCCCCATAACCTGGAAATGATTCTTTTTAATTGGCAGTAATCTGCTATTTTCTATCATTTTTCTTTATATGCTTTCTTTCAACAAACTTTATAAACTGGCAAGTATGGTTTGCCAGCTACCAGAGAGGGGGTATTAGTTCTACTGGAAAGTACATAATTTGGATAAGGACCCCAGCCAATTGTTAATGATGTAAAATGATTCTTCAAACTCATTGCTCCTAATTTCAATTTTTGTCTTTAAAGTGGTAACAACTGTTGTATGCTTATTGTCTCCAATGTTATATACAGTGGTACCTTGACTTACAAATTTAATCCATTCTGAATGCATGCTCTTAAGTCGTACTACTCTTAAGTTGGGGTACCTATCTAAAAAATTGAAAAAATAAGTCAAAAAATAAAAAAATAAAAAATGTAAGTCGAGCAGACCATATTTAAAATTTGTAAGGCGGCATTTAAAATGCCAACAGTTTGCTGCTCTTAAGTCGGGGCACCACTGTATTGTCCTTCATTGCTCTAAGCCTCCTTCTGTCCTTTCCAATGAAAAATCCACGGTAAAAATAAAATAAAATAAAATAAACATCTCCCTGAAACCTGCAGTGGTGGTAGTTACTCTGCTCCTAGTGCTCTTCAAAGATGCGGTCCTGAGGCAGAAAAAAACTTCCTATCGGGAGGAAAAAAAAATTCTGTCTTTCACAAAACTTCTAAAGGTGTAGATGCACTCCTCTACATTCTAATAACCAGCCACACAGCCACTGTAGTCAAAACATGGCGCACATTCATGCCAATGGTTCTGGCCACCATGATCACAAATTTGAGAACCTGACATTAATACGACAATGAATACTACAATACTACAATTACAATTAATACTACAATCTTACAATTAATGCTAAGGAATTAGAAAAGGTATAAACCAGAGATGATAAAACAATGATGGAATTAAAAGCAAAGAAGAAAGATCTGGAAGGGGTTCAACTGGAAAGAGCTCAGAGGGACTTAATATACTTAAAACAGACCATACTTTCAGTTTAGTAACAGGAATTCCAAATTGTTAGTGAAATCTAGTCAAGTGAGAAAGGCTAAAGATAATATAGGGGGGATTCAAAAGGATAAAAGTTGCAGTAAAATGAAAGAAAAAATAGAAGCTTTTAAGGAATTATTTTAAAAACGATATACTACTAATAAAGCAAAGCAAAGCAAAGCAAAACAAAAGCAAAGTGTTCTTCTTATATACCATCCCATAGCGCTTCAAGCACTCTCTGGCGGTTTACAATTTAATTATGCAGGCTACACAATAATCCATCTTTATAAAGTTAAAGAATATATAAAAATAATTATTTGAAAAATGCAAGAAGAGGGTGAAGAATGGAACAACCTATGACCAAAGAAGAGAAAGGCTTATAAATAAATCAAAGGTACAGAAAACACTTTGAGAAGATGAACTTAGGACCACAGTATTTTACGACATTTTAAAAGTTCCTGTTACCGACATTGAAAGTTCTATTCAATAACATTTTAAAAGGGAAAGAAGTTCTCCAGTCTTGGAACAGTCGATAACAGTATTAATACAAAAGCCACATAATGATGTGATGAATATGGGATTATATAGAAAGATCTCATTGATAAATCTAGATGCTAACACATTTACAACTATTTTCGCTAACAGATTAACTGGTTTTATCGGTAGGTATATTGATAAAGATCAAAATGGATTTTTAATGCTTGTTGCAAAAGAAACAAACATTAAAACAGGAGTTTCAACATTTTTAAAGTTTTGATTTGATGGAGTGGTATACTTTAAATATATTTATTAAACATTCAGTTTAATACTTGTTACAGATATCCTGGTTTGACAGAATAGCTTTATGTAAAATGAAAATTATTCCCAATATATATTATTTATTTATTTTGAATGTTACCCATAAAGATTAGAGATAAGAAATTACTAAAATTATGCGTACTGCATTGTTTATATAGAATTTGCTTCCTGCCTTTTTAAATATTACAAACTTCACAGAATGTAGGGTATTTGTCCTAAGATTTCAGGTATCCCCCATTTGCTTTTCTGTTTCATGTAGTCTTTCAGTTTTTCCTTTGTTCAATCATATGCTACTGCTATGGAGAGAAAAAAATGATCTGTAAAGATGATATTGTAAGAACCTTTACCTTTAGATTGCAAGATGCCATAGCTGACTTATTTTCCACAACAAAGTTATGTTTGGTTGCTTCATACTCTGTTGCTTTTAGACAGTTGTGCAAATCAGTTTTTTCGGCCTAGCAAGAAATATAAGTAATTTTTAAAAAGCATAAAATGTCAGGTACAATGCTTTTAAAGCCCATTCTTTGTTCTTCTGCCTGGTTACACCAAATATCAAGTACAAATCCCAGAGCCAAAATACGTACCCTCATCTATTCTATTAGCTGGAGTACTCAACTGGAGTTCTCAAATAACTGAATTGCTAGCAATGTTCAAAGGGTACCAAATGGGTAATATCCAGTGGTGTGAAAAATACTACCTCTCTACCCATGAGCTCTCTGAAACTACACTGAAGATGTTCAATGAGGCTGAGAAGCAGGTTGGGTCTACCTGTCTAAAGCAGAAAAAAAAAAACACATGCCGTCATGTGAAAAAGAAAGTACGCTGTCTTTCAGTTCTATGGTTTTATGAATGAGGCCTCTCCATTTTGGCTCTATTTTTGTAAAATACTGTAAATCATGACAGAGTGTAATATGTTACATGCTGTTGTTCATCTGAGGTTCTATTTACCTAATCTTCAGATATGCTAAGGACCAGATAACTTTTATTATGTCCTGAGAGAACCAAAGTATTCAAAGATGATGTACATACTTCTTCACACGATTCCATCTGTCCAAAAAGCCACTGTGCTATTTATTGGCATGCGGACTCTTATCTGATTGTCCAGACTCTCCTCCCCTCTCCTGAAAATGCCTTCTTTGCACCATGATCAGGCATTTTAAAATAGAGAGGAATGGGATTACAGTAGGACCCCATATCTGTGGTTCTCAGCATATGTGAGGGTCTTGCAACCAATCTGCTGCGGACATGAGGGTCTTACTGTAATTACCTTTTGTGACAAACAGGGTTGGTTACACACATGTATTGTTATTTATAAATATTGATGTGAGTGTTTAGAATAGCCAGTCGGCGAATCGGTGGGTGTGGCTAAAGACTATAAATGCATAGAACCCTGTGGTAAAGAAGGGAGAACCAGGAGAGTTATAAGGCGGTTAAGATCCAAGAGAGTTATTTTACAGTGAGTCAGGAGTGAGATCCTGAGACTGATTAGGGTCTGGGACAGAGCTTGATATATAAATATATACAAAAGTAACTGTGTAAATAAATAAGACATATTGCGGACTACATTTTATTAAAGCATATAAGTAAATTGGACATTGTTATATAAATACTATTGAAGATCCAAACTGTAAATCACTAAACGTTACATCTTTTAGTTTGAAAATATATACCTTTAGTGTCAGACTCTCTTACTAAAATAATTTAGGGGATCCAGACAACTGGTGGTGGCAGTAGGGATATTAAAAGTGTGGGCGTGTACGTCATACCTTTGTAGATATGTTGTCTGAAAATAAGATAATTTGAATTTCCATGATGACACAGTACTTTTGTATAGGCAGGATAGAGACCTCTGTAGCACCTGGGCCACACAAACTCCCCAAGCAAGAGCTTTTATGTGGACCCACAAGCAGGACCCCCCCCATCATGGGGGCTGGGCATTTTGGCCAAAAATGGGAATTCCACCTTAAAAGGCCCTCAGCAGATAAGAGATTTCATTTGTTGATTTCAAATAAAAGATGTCAGTAGTCTCTCTCTTCACTACTACTCTGCATTTAAGCTTCTCCACTGATGTCAAGACAGGGGCCCTTAACGTGGCTTGTCTCTTGGGCAGGGAAGGCTGAAGCTAAGAACGTGTAAGACCTTGAAGAGGATAATATTTACATAGATATTCTGGATGATCTTTCCTTTATCCCACTGTGCACTGCAATTATAACTAAGCATATGAAATTAGATGCACCTTCTTACCACAGGTTTGAAACACGTTGATAGTTCTGCTTCAAGTTCAAGAATATTTAACAAAGTGGCAATTATTTCATCGCTTGATGCATGCCAATTAATAGTTCTATTAAAGACAGGGAAGGAAAAAACAACAATCTAGTAGAGATGATCATCGTAGGGCAGTGATGGCGAAACTTTTAGAGACCAAGTGCCAAAACTGCAACCCAAAACCCACTTATTTATCGCAAAGTACCAACAGGACAATTTAACCTGGGGCACCAGAGTCTTTTGGAAGAGGAAGTAGGGTTACTTGGGAGGAGCTGGACTTTTACCTTAAAAAAACAACTTATACATTAACATATTTTGTTTTAAAAGAAAAACACAATGACAGAACTTTCATTGATTGATTTCATTGACCTTTCAATAACATTTGTTTATATTAATGAAAGCACTGTTATTGTGTTTTTCTTTTAAAACAAAAGAAGCTAATGTATAAGTTGTTGTTTTTAAGGTAAAAGTCCAGCCCTTCTCAAGGAGGGACTCAAACTTCCAACCTTTAGCTCCACAGTCAAACACCTAAGCCACTGAGCTATCGCTGTATCATGGAAAACAGACAGACCTCCACCACTCACATTTTACTGGAAGGAAGCCTTGGTTTTTTTTAGATCACCCTCAGGTTACACTTCCAGTTCTCCACCTTGGTCATGTGGCAGATCATTTTTTCACTGTTGCTAGTTAAAAATACAATCTAGCTACTTAACAAAGCAAGACAATGAACCAAGATCGAACTGTAGTTTCTATTCTGCTTTACAAATCAGCTAAGGCTTAAATAGATGGGGAAGAGTCTCCTGTATTCAGACGAAATAAAAGAAATATTTCAATATAAAAATAGGAGCTTGATGTCTCGTGAGTTCCTAAGCAGTAGACACAGATGTTCCCAGTTTTAATCCTCCACTTCCAAAGTAGACTGTCTGAAAGCCTAGATATGACATGCCAGTCAGTGACACAATTCTAATGTTAGTAGACCACAACTCTGACGAAACAAAAGATAGCTTCTTATGTAAATATAAGAGCTGAGAGTGCTGTAACATTAGAATTCTGATTATATGTCACACTTTATCCAAACATAACTGGGGTTTCTGCCTTGTACAGAGGGCAATATTCAAGTTCAAGAGTTGCTCAAACAACACTGATGTGTCAGAAAAAAACATGACTCAGGCGTGTTTCACCTTTTTCTTAAACATTTGCAATATTAGGAATGAAAATGGCTTTTTAAAATTAAGAATAGGAGAAAACTTACTTGTCTACAGTTTTATAAACAAACTCAGAAAGACAAGCAGCTGCAGAAAGCAACTGGTCTCTGATATTTTGTAATTTTTTTTGTTCTTCTTGCAAGTTTATAGTGTTTGTTTTGGCATCATCATTTGAAACAACAGGAGATCTACACTGATTTTTGTTATCATGGAAGCATCTTCTCTGTTCCTTCATGTCTTTGACTATCTGTTGCAGTGCCTTGATTCTTCCAGTATTCTGCCTCTGTTGCATTTCAAAGCCACACTATTAAAAGGCAAAATATAAATGTTAAAATATATTCCATACATAGGAGAAAAAAGGTCACAAGTTGCTGGAAGAACATCTCGGCTTTCCACCGATGTGTTACTGACAAAAACCAGCAGATTAAAAAGTCCAAACATGCGTTTATATGTTAATTAACCTACAATCTTGAGAAAATAACTCCTTACTCATTCCAACCTTTGATCCCTTATGCATATTCAAGATACGAAATAAAAGACGGAAAATAACAAAAAAATAGGACAGGATCTTGATAAAGAAAGAACTCTGTCTTTTGTCTAACCTTATAAGTGACATCAAGAGAACATGTATCCCTTAAATTTATTTATTTATTTATTTATTTGAGTGATTGATTGATTTGATTTGATTTGATTTATATACTGCAAAATCATCCCACCTGAAGGCCACTCTGAGCAGTGTGTGTCTTCATGACAGATGGCTGAATTTCATATTAACTCCCCACCCTGACAACACCAAAGGGGAATCGCCAGGGCTCACAAACATGTAAGTGATATTGACTGGATTACAAGATCTTAAGGATCCAGGAAAGCAATGTAGTAGCAATATAGAAAGCAGCAGAGAGAAGGCACCAGCAGAGGGGGAAATCAGCGGAGCCAATAAAAGCTGAAGGAACAACATGGGAAAAGCAAATAAATTACATATTTATTATTTGCTATAATATCTAGGATATGTCTCAGTTGATAAGCTGTATAATTTAATATTGGGTAAAGTTTAGAAGAAATTTTTGTCTTGCAAAATGCTCTTAAACCAAGTTACTATTAAACCGAGGTATTACAGTAATGGAAAATACTACAAATACACATCAGCTGTAGAGGATCAGGAATCTTTAAAAGAGTGGGGAATTATTACAAAGGAAGGGTGGGAAGATCAAGTGAAGAAGCCATGGATGGAATCAATAATAGTTTTAATATTGAAACCTGGGGAAAACCCTATAAATATGGAAGCATATCTACCGTATTTAACATGGGTAAAGATGAATATGTTAAATATGAATATATCATCTCTGTGTTGGAGGTGCTAAAAAGAGAAAGGGACATATTTGCAGATAATAGTAGCAATGTGGCATGAGGAAGGAATTGTCACATATTTTTAAGGAAATTAGGGAAATAATACAGTACAATGAAATGTCCAGTATGAAATAGGCTCAGGGTTGCCAGCGTTTCATGGGGTCAAAAAAAGAGGAAAAGTGACATTTTAAAGACAGAAATAGTGACAATATAGTGGCTTTCTGACACTGCAAGGGACCAAAAAGTGACTTTTCCCAACTCCATTTAGGTTAATTTAAAGTGAGGTAGTGCCATTTTCGCCACCATTTCAGAGCTCATTGGCAGGATTAGGGAGGTTGTTACAGAACACAGATAAAATATAAAACATTAGTACATCTTATGCATAAATATTTCTTTTATTTTCAAAGAACATTAAACATTTCAAAATTTAATACTGGATTAACATATCACTTCAAAGATTCCATCATCATGACCACATGACTAAATTAACTTATGCTGTCAGGATCGCCCGGGTTAATGGACCTGTCCTCACCACCATTTCCATTTGTCTTGGGAACACCTTGGGGGCCCCTTGAGCCCTGAAATAGTGCCAATAGTGACTCACTGATAACCCTGAACAGGCTAGGAAATCCAAATTAGATATTCAAACTGTGATGCAAAATGATTTTCTTTGTAAATGCTTTTTCCTATGTTGTAAGGTAGAAAACAAATCCGTTATTGCACACATTAACCAGATATCCTGTGAAATTTATTATGCCCTATCTGCAACAACAAAAAAAGCTGTGAGAAAAATCATATGTTCCTACCTGATTGTCTGGAGCATTCTGCATTTCCTTTAATTTACCCAGTAGCTTGTACCTTCCATCTCTTATTGTTTGTTCTGTGCAATTCTTCTGATCTCTCAGTAATCTGAGGTCGGATTGCAATTGTTCCCATTCCTTTTTCAACTCTGCCTCTTTCTTCCTTTGCACCAAAGTATGTTGAATTTCCTGTTCTTCATTTTGCATACCCAGTGTAGTATGTAGCTCTTGATTTTTCTGAGGCTGTTCACTGTACATTTGTATTTCGCCCCTTTTTTGAGAACCAAGGACTTGTTGCCAGGTCTTCTCAATTGTAGCCAAAAGTTCCCTGGCATGAGACCTCTCTCTATATAATTGGGCTTGCAATTCTTGCAATGAATCTTTAGGCTTACACGATGCACATTCATTTAATCTTATGCTCAATTGTTCTGTTAAAACGCGTTCATGATTCAAAGCACTTAAAAGTTCTAAACTCCGGTTCTTCTCTTGCTCCATATTTTTCTGCAGTTCCAACACTTTGGTTTGTTCTCGGGACAATAAAGCCTCACAACGAGAATGTTCAATTTGAAGTTCTTTGCGAAGATTACTATTTGCCGTCTGTTCATGCTCTAAAGCCACAGTCAGTTGATTGTTTTGAATGCACTGCAGTTCCAAGGCAGCTTGCAACTCCTGTACAAGAGAAAGATAATTTAGCCACTACAAGAACACCAAGATGTGTCCTATTACTAACAAGCCCAGCAGGCAGGATGAAGGAGCAGTCAGCCAACAACACTAGTAGACCAATGCAAGGCTAAAACCAGACTCATCAGCCCATCTTTGTATTATCAAGAACTGCACTCTCTAAGCTCAGGAATCTGTCTACTGCTGCTAAGAATCAATGATGAAGTAAGTAGAGGCCAGTCAGCTTTTGTTATTTTTCCCTCTGTGGTGGTTTATTCCCAAACTATTTTTTCGTTATTGTCTAATTTGACTTCTTTTCTCTAAAAGCATTCTCCTTTTTTAATCTGATAGTTTTCTGTCCTTCTAACTAAATAAAAAAAATCTCCACATGTGGTGTGCTTGTTGGGAATGTGGGTGAAGACAGTTCTTTTTTTAATTTTTTAATAAATTTATAATACATACAAACAAATAACAAATAACAATATAAGTGCACCCCCACCCCCCAGGACCATCCTGTTCTTCCATGAGTTCTTTGTTACTCCATCTTCTGTTGTTCTAGTATTCTTCTTAAAGTCCTCTTCTCCAGAACTGTCTTGAAGTATTCGTCGGCTCTTTTCCCTTCCCTTCTACTAATACAAAGTCTATAAATTTTCCCCAAATGTCATTAAAAATGTCTTTTTTCATTTCTCCTCGTTTAACTTTTAAGCTACAAAACAATTTATCGTTTATGGCTATATCCCAAAGCTCATTATACCAATCTTCCATTTTGAGATCTAGATTTCCAATTTCTTGCTATAATTAATCTAGCGGCTGTCATAAGATTTGCTATTAGTTCCTTTGTTGTAGCATCATAATCTTTACTAGTTAACAATGATAATAGTACTGTCTCTGGATTACAATCAATATCTATTTATTATTTATTATTTATTTATTTATTTATTGGATTTATATCCCGCTTATCTACAAGTACCCTAAGCGGCTTACACGAGGCTACAATAGCCAGACAACGTTACAAAAAAAATTACTAAAAATAAGACAGGACAAGACAGATAAATCACGCTGTACAGAATTAAAACCTAAGCAGCACTTCTCTAATGAGGAAAACTGATTACGATGGCGGGCCAAAGGGAAAAAAAAATTAAGTAAATTAAACATCGCCAAAGGCCTCCCGAAAAAGATAGGTTTTCAAAGCCTTTCGGAAGGCCAGCAGGGACTCTGCAGAGCGCACTTCACTGGGGATGGAATTCCAGAGGCTGGGGGCTGCCACAGAGAAAGCCCGGGTCTGGGTCTGCGTCCTCCGGGCTTCCCGAGGGGTGGCGACCCGGAGCAAGTGCGCTCGCGCCTGCCGAACGGGACGGGACGAGGTTGATCGCTGAGCGATCCGCTCTGCCAGGTAGTCTGGTCCCAAGCCATGGAGGGTTTTATAAACTAAAACCAGGACCTTGAATCTAATCCGGGCCGCAACGGGCAACCAGTGCAGGCGGACCAGGGCTGGGGTGATGTGGTCATAACAACGCACACCAACCACCAGCCTGGCCGCTGCGTTCTGTACCCGCTGCAGCCGCCGGAGGAGATTCAAGGGCAACCCCATGTAGAGGGCGTTACAGTACTCCAGCCTCGAGATCACCAGAGCTTGGACCACTGTTCTCAAGGAGCTCGCGTCGAGGTACGGGCGGATCTGGGCGATCCGACGGAGATGGTAATAGGCGGACCTGGTCACTGACGCCACCTGGGCCTCCATGGTAAGCGCCGGGTCCAGGAGCACACCCAGATTCCGCACCCTCTCCGCAAGCTGGAGGGAAACTCCCCCCAGGCAAGGGAGGGGGCCACCGTACCCCGACGACGAGCCCCCGAAGAACATAACCTCCGTCTTCTCGGGGTTGATCTTAAGCCTGTTCGCCCCGGTCCAAGCCAGTACGGCCTCCAGGCACCCGTCGAGGACCTCCACAGCTTCCACAGCAGAGGTGGTAAAGGAGAGATAGAGCTGCGTGTCATCAGCGTACTGATGACAGCAGACTCCAAAACTCCTGATGACCCCCGCCAGCGGCCTTACGTAGATGTTAAACAACATGGGGGAAAGAGATGACCCCTGGGGGACCCCACAAGGGAGGATCCAAGGGGCCGATAACTTCCCCCCATGCTGTACGTACTGTGGCCGGCCCTCCAGGAAGGAACGGAGCCAACTGCGAGCAGTGCCTCCAATTCCGACCTCAGAGAGCCGGTCCAACAGGATACCGTGGTCGACGGTATCAAAGGCCGCTTACAGATCCAGGAGAACCAACAGGGTAGAGCACCCCCTGTCGGCCGCCCGGAGAAGGTCATCTTGCAGGGCGACCAAAGCTGTTTCGGTACCCCGGCGGGGCCTGAACCTGGACTGGCAAGGATCGAGGCACTGCCGATCCTCCAGGTATGACTGCAGCCGGACCGCCGCCACCCTCTCGATCACCTTGCCCATGAACGGGACGTTGGCGATTGGGCGATAGTTTGAAAGATCGTCCACCGCCAGGCCCGGTTTTTTAAGAATGGGCTTTACCACCGTCTCCTTCAGGCGAGAGGGAAAAAACCCCTCGCTGAAGGAAGCGGTGGCGATGACAGAAGCCCATTCGGCCATAGTCCCTCTGGCAGCTCTAATTAGCCAGGCGGGGCAAGGGTCGAAAGGAGTGGAGGCAGGCCGGCAATGCACCATAGCCTTGGAGACCTCGACAGCAGAAACAGGCCCAAGCTCATCCAACCGAGGCGGCGAAGGCGGACCAGCAACTGGGGATGGCGGGGCAGGGCCACTGCAACCGGAGTCAAAGCCAGCACGGATGGCCTCTATTTTAGTTCGAAAAAAGGCTGCAAACTGCTCACTACTGAAATCAGTAGGAGGAGGCCTAGCCAGACTAGGATTGCTGAGGTCCCGAACCACCCGGAAAACCTCCGCCTGGCGGTTCGAGGCCTCAGCAATTCTCAGGAGGTAAAGGATGTTCTGGCCTCCTTATCGCGATGGTATAGCGACTAGACTGGGCATCAACGGCAGCCTTGCTCAATGCCGTGCGGGTTTTCCTCCAGCTGCGCTCTAGCCTCCTCCTCTCTTGCTTCATCGCCCTAAGCTCCCTGGTATACCAGGGGGAAGGCCGGGCTCGGCATCGGAGGAGGCGCTTAGGGGCGATCCGGTCTATGGTGTGGGCAGCTGTTTCGTACCAAAGGTTAGCCACATCCTCGGCCGGAGCGCCAGTCATGCCACCAGGTAACCCCCCGAAGAACTCACCGAACCGCTGGGGGTCCATGAGCCTCCGGGGGCGGGCCAAAACAAGGGCCCGATGGTCCCCGCGGGGAGGGGCCGGAATCGGCAGGGAAAAAGAGAGCAGGTGATGGTCTGTCCATGACACAGGCAGGGAAACAATGTTCCCCACCTCCAGACACGAAGCCCCCGACGTGGAGGTAAAAACCAGATCCAGGGTGTGACCGGACCTGTGGGTGGGGCATAAAACATGCTGGGACAGACCCATGGAAGCCATGGATTCCATGAATTCCAGGGCAGCACCGGAAAGTCCACCGCCCGCATGCACGTTGAAGTCGCCCACCACCAGAAGGCGCGGGGACCTCAACAGAGCAGCGGCGATAAACTCCGTGAGCTCTGGAAGGGATTGTGCTGGGTTGCGGGGAGCTCGGTAGCCCAGCACAATGCCAAGTCTGTCCCGCTGACCCACCAACAAGTGAAGTACCTCAAGCCCCTGGCTGACCAATGTCGAGGCCCTGCTAACATGAAAAGAGTCCCTGTACACGATCGCGCCCCCTCCTCCCTTTTGACCCCCCAATCTTCCCACTCCCTCTACCAAGTACCCGGGCGGGCACAGCAGGGCGAGGGAAGCCCCCCTCTGTGCCCACCCAGGTCTCGGTAATGAACGCCAGGTCGGTGTGGGCATCCGCGATGGTGTCATGAATAATGGGGATTTTGTTATGCACCGACCTGGCGTTCAATAGGAGACAGGCAAGATTGGGGGCGCTGGTGGGAGGACTCCCAGACACGTGGCAGATAGCTGAGGGGTCAGAACGGGGGACAGGCACAAGTTGCCTGACCCTAGTTCTTCTAGTCTGACGAACCCAACAGCTACGAGCGTACCGCCCACGGCCCGACACCGTCGGTATATGAGTCCCTGCAAGCATGGCGGAATAGATGGTCAAACAAGCTAAGAAGGAAAAATCTAGTCCAATCATGTCATTTAGCTCTAAAAAAACCCTTTTCCAGAACTTTTGAACTATTTCACATTCCCACCAGAGATGCATATATGTACCTATCTTTTTTTCACATTTCCAGCACACCTTAGAGTATTCAGCATTCATTCTATTCAACCTGATTGGTGTTAAGTACCATCTAGAAACCAGTTTAAAATAATTTTCTTTTATCCTAACTGATAATGATCTCAAGATTCTCATATTCCAGATTTTCACCCAATCTTCTTTCTTTATCTCTACATTAAGATCTTGATTCCAGACCTCTCTCAGAGAATCTAACTCCTTCACTTCCAATGAATCCCCTATTATTTTGTATATTTTACGTACTATTCCTTTCTCTATATTATCCTGGTCAGATTCCAGCGATAATAAAAACTGTTCAAACTTTGTACATTCTCTAAGTTGACTGTTTCTTCTGACCCAGTCCTTTGTCCATTTTCCTAACTGGATATAGTTTATCCATATTAGATCACTAGATTGCAGAATATTTTTTTATGTCGTGAGTTGTTCTAATTTTGGCCATCCAATCTTTTAATCTGGCTATTTTCTTGGCTTTAAATAACTTTAAATAATGCTTCAAATATGTAGGAAAATTTTCCAAGTCTGTTACTAAACATAGTGGGGAGCCCTTTAGTGACAAAAATTTTCTATATGTTCTCCATGTAGTCATTAAACCATTCAGGAGGGGATTCTCAATCTTTACTTTGTTTTTAAAATCAGTAAACAAAAATTTATTTATCTTCCCCTTTATATCCAATGACTCTTGCTCCCACCATATTAGCTTCTCCGGTTTGAATAAAATTTCCCCCAAACAAGTGATTTGATTAGCTATATAGTAATTTCTTAAATTGGGTATACCCAATCCTCCTCCTTTTTGGGATCTATACCACAAACTTTTGTTTATTCTTGATTTTTTCCCCACCATTGCAGTACCTATTTATCATGTCTTGGAGAGTTTTAAGTTCCTTTTCTAGAAACTGAACGGGTAACATTCTAAAGATAAAATTGATTTTGGGGAGTATTTTCATTTTTACCAATGCTATTCTACCAAACCAAGATAAGTTCAATTTAGTATAACTTTGTAATCTATTTTTCATCTCTTCTTTTAATTTTGAAATATTTTTTCCTTAGTCTTAGTAAACTCCTTATAGAATTCTAATCCTAAATATTTAATACTTTTTCCAGATTTCAGCCCAAAGTTTTCAATTATCTTAAGGTCTTCTCTTCCATAATTAAACAATAAACTTTCTGATTTTTGCCAATGTACACATAATCCAGTTATTTCCCCAAATTCTTCTAGATGGGTTTTTACTCTTTGAATACTCTCTATTGGGTCTAAAATTGTCAATAGGGCATCATCCGCAAATAGGCTAATTTTGGTTACCCCATCTTTCCCAATGCCTTTAATGTATTCATCATCCCTTATAGCATTTGCCAAGAGTTCTATAACAATACAAAGGAGAACTGGAGAGAGAGGACATCCTTGTCTAGTTCCCCGGCCTAGGGTGATTTGTTCAGTCATTCTGTCATTAACTATTATTGAGGAAGTACCTTCTGAGTATAATTGATTTATTACTCCTAAAAAGTTTCCCAAATCCCCATTTTTCTAGCAGAATTTTTAATGTAGACCATTGAACACAGTCAAAGGCTTTAAAAAGATCTAAAGATAACATGCCTGCTTTAATAGTACTTTTTCCCATTTCATAAAGAACATTCAAATTCCTTCTTATAATGTTTGCCATTTGTCTTCCCTTGATAAAACCACAGTGATCATCTTTAATGTATTTAGCTACAAATTTATTCATTCTTTTAGCCAGAATTCCAGTAAAAATCTTAGCATCTTGATTTAATAGGGATATTGGTCTATATGATCCAATGTCCATTAAGTTTTTATTGGGTTTAGGTATTAAAATGGTTAAGGAGTGGGTCCAGGATCTCGACACTTGTTCTCCTTCCAATATTTTATTGTATAGCTTTTTTAGTTTAGGTATTAATGCTGCTTTAAAAAGTTTATAAAATTCAGGTCCCAGACCATCCACTCCAGGAGTTTTATTATTCTTTATCTATTACCTCACCTATCTCTTGATCTGTAATAGGTTTCTCCATTTCCAACATATCTTCCTTTTCCAAAACCCTCTTTAAATTTTTAGTAATATATTTTTCTATATCTTCCTTGGTCTTGTTTTTTGCTGTGTATAGAGACTGATAAAACTCTTGTATAGCTTTTAATTTGTCTTTCATTTGTATACACATCTTACCTGAGGAGTCTTTTATATTCCCTATCGTGTTTTTGTCCCTTCTTTTCTGAGCTAATCTGGCTAAAATTTTGAGTTTTTATTACTATATTCAATAAAACTTCTTTTTAAATAGAGTAAATTTCTTTGTACTTGTTGTAATTCTAAATTGTCTAGTTCTTTTTTTTTTGCTTCGATCTGCCTCAATATCTTCTTATCGTTGCTTGAAAAAAATTGGGATTCTAAATCTGCTATTAAATTTTCTAGATTTCTTTTATTAAGCTCTTCCATTTTTTTATTCTAGTTTTCTCTTATGATAAAGCCTCTGGCTACAGCTTTTAAAGTGTCCCATATAATTGTCATTTTGCTTCTTGCCTTTTCATTAATGTCCCATGTTTCCAGCCAATCTTGTTTAACTCTTTCCAGCACTTCTGGGTATTGAAAATTTTTGGATTCATTCTCCATCTTCTTAGCTTCTCTATAATTTTTGTTTATTGCTATGTCGATTGGCATTATAGCATGATCAGATGTTTTTATAATCTCGATCTCAGTATTATTTACTTTAGGTATTAGACTTTGTGAAACAAACACAAAATCTATCCTGGAATAACTCTTGTGAACTGGTGAGTAGAAAGTATATTTTCTTTCGTCTCCTTTAAGTTCTCTCCAAACATCCTTCAATCCTGTAGTATTTGTAAACTTTGTTAATGTTGTGTGTCTAACCCTCCAGTCTTCCTTCTTGCAGGCTGATTTGTCTTTAATTTTGTCTAACACCATATTAAAATCTCCTGCCATTATTAAATACCCCTTTAAACAATTTCAATCTGATCCCAAAGGACATTACAAAAGCAGCTTTGATTAGCATTTGGTGCGTATACATTTACCAAAGTATATTGCTCTTTACCCATTACAACTTGCAATATTATATATCTGCCTTCTGAATCTTTCACCACATTTTCAAGAATACATTCAAAATTCTTTGAAATTAAGATGGCTACCCCTCTCGCTTTAGATGTGCCAAAACTTTTTTTGTATATATCGATATTGTGAAGCCAGTTCTAATCCCATCTTGATTTCTTGTTTCATAGCTACACAGTTAAGTGGTCAAGTGCTCTGCCTTACAGAACAGGCGTTTAGAGATGGGCACGAAACGGAAAAAAATTCGTTCCATTATTCATTATTTGTTTTGTTACGTAACAAAATGAATAACGAAAATTGTGATGAAATTGGAACGAACCGAACAGAACCACGAAAATTAGGTTCGTTACGTTTCATTTTTGTTAATGACGACGTGTAATGAAATGAGCTGTTTTTAAATGTTAAAAAACATCCTGAATATCCGCAAAAACCCAGCGATAATTATTTATTCTGCCTGATAATACCTACCAGGGGGGTTGGGGTCCTTAAAATGTGCATTTATGTCTTTTCTCAGATCGCTGTATTTTTTTTCCTTTAAGGGGAGTTAGGGGACATCGACCCAAAATGGCTCCCAGATGCCTAATATTGATTTCTCGGGTATTAAAAAGCCCTGGACATCCGTAAAAACACAGTGATAATTATTTGAAATTATTATCTACTGGGGTTGCAGTCCTTAAAAACATTTGTTTTTGTCTTTCTCCCTTCGCAATGTATTTTTTCTTTTCCCTTTAAAGATGACACAAAATGGATTCCAGCCACAAGATGGATGCAAGCCATGTGATGGGATCATGTAAATTCTTGGACAATTTCAACCAATAGCATGCCCAGGTTGCAGACTGGGTAGGTGTGGCAGCCACAGAGGGCATAAAAAGCTCTGGCAGCCCCCATCCTCCTTGCAGTCTGCGGTGGGAGTTAGGGTGGGATTGCTGTCTCTGTGACTCGTTACTCTTTAGGCCAGCCAGGCAGGTGTGTGTCTCTGTGTTCCTGCTGGCTGCAGCCTGGCTCTAGGGGAGAGAAAGAAGAGATTTCTCTTGCAACCTCCCTGTGTGTGTGCGTACCTCTCGGTGAGTACCCTCCGCTGCCCTGCAGTGCAGTCACTCTGCGGCTGCCTTATGCCCTGGGCAACGACCGCCACTTCCTTTGCAGCCTCCCTGCATACCTAGTCTATACTGTGTCTCTGCCAGCATCATTTTTTTTAGTGTTTTCCCTCTGGTCTGGGGCATTGGGGGACGTCCGTGCACGGAAATGCTTTAAGTCACGCAAAAAGCGGGTAAAAACAAAAAACGAAAAAATGAAAATGAAGCGAAACGGACCCACAACAAAAAATGAAAAACTGAAACGTCATTTTTTCAATTTGTGCCCATCTCTACTGGTGTTTGACTCTGAGGGAAGAGGATTACTGAGCCTGCTGTCTCCAGGGATGCCAATGGTGTGCACTAGAGGGGCAAAGATAAGTGTTTCTGACTCACCACTCCTAGATTTCCCTAGGTCACATAGAAGTCTGCAGAATTTTTTTGGGGGGGAGGGGACACAAATCTGTATATCTCTAGAATCTGCCAGAAGACTCAGGGCTCTGGGTTCCCCATCTTGGCCAGACTCAGACACCCTGGGGTGAACAGAAATGTCATTACAGTAGGACCCCAGTATCCGCTGGGGATTGGTTCCAAGCCTTCCCATGGATAATGAAAACCGTGGATAAGAGAGAACACCAAAATGTCCCCAAAACTGCTATTTTGTGATAGTAACTTGCTTTACAGCTGCTGTTTTGCAACAGTAGCTTGCTTTACAGCTGTTCTTTGTGGCGGTAGCTTGCTTTACTGATGCTGTTTTATAACAGTAGCGTGATTTACAGCTGCTCTTTGTGACAGTAACTTGCTTTGCGGCTGCTGAATTATTTTATTTTTTCCTCTGCCAACCGTGGATAACTGAATCAGTGGATGGGGGGTCCTACTGTACATTTGAATAGCAGGGACAATGTGAGAGAGTGGTCAGTATGGCTATGGTTAGTCTTTATCACCAGGTTGAGCGTGAACGAGAGGCACCTGAAGGCTGGAAAGAAAAGGGAAGAGGGTAAAGCTATAAATGAGAGGAAGCTGGGGCAGAAGGGAGAGAGAGCTTACTTACTTACCTTGAATGTCCTATTAGGGTTGCTACATGTCAGTTCCAGATGATGGCACATAACGAGAGAGAGAGAGAGAGAGAGAGAGAGAGAGAGAGAGAGAGAGAGAGAGAGAGAGAGCAGTGAAGAGAAGACACAGAACACATGGGACAAAGCTCCAGAGTGCCAGGATTGCCCATGGTGGCCCGGATTCCCTCTCTGACTATGGCTACACCAACCTTTGTGTAAAGTGCCTCCAGGACCCAGGACACAAATAGTCTGGTGGTGTGCCTGACCTTGAGACGTGTCTGATGCTGAAACTATGTTGGGGTGGCCGGAGCCTGTTCCAGTGACCCCAGCTACCTGCATCAACTCTCATCCTGACCCAGGAAGTTGCAGGAAAGGCAGTTCAAGATACAGTCACCCCCTGCCATTTTGCGGTTCAGATGCTGCGGTCCCACTACATCGCGGGATCGCAGTATCTGCACCTCGGAGCCATGCGGGGGGCAGGGACAGCGGGGTCGCTCCGCACCGCCCTCCCGCGCTCCTCCAAGAAGCCTCGGAGCCGCGGGGGTGCGAACGGGTCGCTGCGCGCCCCCCACTCCTCCGAGAAACCTCGGAGCCGCGGGGGGGGGCGGCGGCGTGGGGCGATCGGGTCGCTCCGTGCCACCCCCGTGCTCCTCCGGGAAGTGTCGGAGTCGCAGGGGCGGGTGATCGGGTTGCTCTGCGCCGCTCCCCACGCTCCTCCAAGAAGCACGTGATTGCCCCCGCCCCACCCCACCCGCTTCCGCATATCGCGGATTTTCATGCATCACGGGTGGGGTGGGTCCCTAACCCCCGCGATCAGCGGGTGGTGAGTGTACTGAGCCTGTTAGGGTGGTACCTCTGTGCCAAAGAAGACCAGGAGAAAGGACTTGGGCATTAAAGGACTTGGGATAATGTCAATAACTACCTAGTAGCCTTTGTGCAGGACTCTCAAGGGTGAGTAGGAACCACCTGTGTGGGTAAGAAAAATTAGGGGAAGGTGAACTGTCCTAATATCTGGATGTTCCCACAAAGACCAGTGGGTTATCTGTACCATATTCCCCCCTCTATAAGATGCGCCTGTGTATAAGACAGTGCCCCACTTTTCCAAACCTAAAATTGCAGTCTAGCAACCATTCGGTTCTCTCCTTAGCTTACTTCTGGGTATAAGACAAACCTCAATTTTTGTCCAGAGAGGTGCTTGTTAACAAAAACACTCTTAGATCAAAGCAAATTTCTCTATAAGAAATGGTGGAAACTCGGATGATTCATTCTGAGGTCCCAAAGACCACATACTGTACACACAAAATGCCAAAACTCCCAAAAGAAGTTGCCTAGAAGTCTACGTCCACACCATGGTTTAGGTACCTGGCTGTGGAATCTGCTCTGCTTGGGACTAACAACTGGATTTTACTCTGTTTTCTTAATGTGACAATAATAAAGTGTAATTTGTATCCCTATGCACACTGACTAGATACCCCATTACTAGAAATGGTTTAAAAAATAAGAAGGGATGTTGGAAACAAATTAAAGAAAAATATAAACATATAGTATAATAAAACTAACCTGCATTTTCATTTGAAAATGTTCCTGGCTGGTGCAAGAGAAATCTATGTTCCTCTTTCCTCCCTCTGCCTCTGAGCCTTGCCTGAGAGGGAATGTTCCAGACAATCTCCCACAATCCAGCAGGGCCTGTGCCTCTGTTATCCCCCTTTCTGCCTTGTTCTCCTTTCTCTTCCTTCAGTAGACCCTGTCCTTACTACCTTTTGCTCTTGGGACAAGTTTTTGTTCCTCTCCTGTGCTCTGCTTGGTGTCAGCAGACAGAAGTCCCCTTCAGCTCAGCAGGAGTTAAGGGGAGAGAATATATATAAAGCAACTGTTCTCCAATGCCAAGGTAAAACAAGCAATGACTTGACAGGAAGTTTTAAACATTCCTGAACAGAGGGAAAGGGAAATTAAAATTGCAACAGGTTAGGGAAAAATAGTTAACAGAAGATCGGGAATGAGCTTGTAAAACTAAAGCACTGCCTGCTTAGCTTTGCTGTAAATTCTGGGTCCTAGCACATTCTAAAAAAACATACCTGACCACAATGTGGAACCATCTTATAGCTGGCTTTAGTGTATTCTGGAATATTTCAGGTTTTGCCTGCTTATGGCTTCCTGCATCTCCTCGCTGCTAATCAAAAAGCCAAAGAACCAGACCAACTTGCAACTTCTCTGGACCTCCCGACAGTCTACACCAGTGGTTCTCAACCTGTGGGTCCCCAGATGTTCCTGGACTGCAGCTCCCAGAAGCCTCCTCCACTCACTGTGTTGGAAGGGATTTCTGGGAGTTGCAGTCCAGGAACATCTGGGGACCCACAGATTGAGAACCACTGGTCTACACCAAACCCACAAAGGAAAGTGATCATTCTGAGAGCTTCTTCCAGCCTGAAGCAGCTGAAAACTGGCTCCGGGTAAGGGAAAGTTAAATTTGGTGGGTGTTGTCCTTCCATACAAAAGGAGTCATCTGAGAGGAAAATCATTTCTAGCTGTTGCGGAGAAAACATTGCTCTGCTCTAGAACACTAAAAGCACGGTATCCTTCTGGGCTATCTCACTGGGATGGGACTTGGAGGAACTTTTTTAGAGTGACTTTGGTCCTTCCTGGATGAGGGAACATAAAAGGTGGTGTGGGGGGATCTGTTCTACACCGTGGCTGTTGGCCTGTGAGGGTTCTCAGGGTTCTGTTTTGTCCTCTATACTATTTAACATTTACGCGAAACTCTTGGGAGACATTGTCTGGGGATTTTGGGTCACCCAAAATGTGAATGACACCCAGCTCCCCTTGACACTTACATCTGAGAAAACTGTTTTGGCTGTAGATGAGTCCCTGGTGACAGCAATGGAACGGATGAGGGTGAATAAACTTAATCCAGACAAGACAATGGTGCTTCTGTTCAGTCGAAAGGCAGATGCAGAAATAGGGACTCAGCCTGTGCCAGACGAGGTTACACTCCCATTGAAAACACAGGTTTCCGTTCATGGATAGCTTTGCACAATTAAAATTAGTATGCCAGCTGCACTCATTCCTGGAGAGGTCTGATCTGACCACAGTGGCACATGCCTTAATTACATCCTGGCTGGATTACTGCAACATGCTCTTTGTGGAGCTGCCTTTGGAGTAGGTGCAAAATGCTGCAGCCAGATTGCCAACTGAGGCTGGATACAAGGATCACATAAACCTCATTGCTATGGCAGCTCCACTGGCTGCCAATCCCTTTCTGGATCCCTTTAATATTGTCCTTTCATGACATCTTGGGTCCTTTCAAGGAAAATGCCAGGGTAAAAGCATTATAAATAAATTAAATAAATAAAAATGCCTAGGCATCCACAAGGGCTCTAATCTTCATGAAATATTTTACCTCTATTGCTTTTGACTTCTCATCTTCTCTCCTCTTATGCTGCTGCTGCTGCTCATCCAACATACTCTGAAGTTCTTTTTCTTTACATTTTTCATTCTTCAAGTCTTGAATCACAGCTGTCATAGCCGTTTCCTTATTTTCCAGTGCAGATCTATACAAGTTAAAAGTTATATTTCAAAACACAATTCACTTGCTATGATTTATTTTATGAACATCATTTTGCTTTTTCTGCAGGCCAACTTTAATGATGAAGCAACAAAGTAAATGATATTTGTGCTTTTTCACTACCCTGAAATTAACTGCTATCAGGAAAATGTAATTTATTTTTTTCAGTGTACATTCACTGTGAATTCAGTGTCTGTGAACTCACACAGTTGTGATTGGATATTATGGTAAAAATGACAATGAGATTTAGTAATGTTTACTTTCCAGGAAACTATTTCAAAGCTACACACTGTCATAAATGAATCTGAGTCCATGACAGAACAGGATTTTGATCCAAAAGCATTCCTAATCCCAACCAAATTTGTACTGCAAAGGATTATTATATAAACTGACACTACGGAAAAGTCTCACACTATTAAAAACACAACTAAACCTTTTAAATGTACTTACTTGTATTTAACTAGTTCTTTTTGGAGTTCTTGCAAGGATTTTTGCAGTCGTTCATTTACTTGTTTACTTTCACACAGATCTGATTTCAAGTGAGATATTGCAGCACCTTCCTGTTTCAGTAGTTCATGTTCAATTTTTAGAGAAGCCTGCAAGTCACTTGCAATGGATTTTTCCTGCTGAAGTTTGTATTCTAACAATTCAACTGAGAACAAGCAAACATTTACTATAAATAAAATAATAATAATCTTGTTGCACATCATCTTTTTGCTTTTTCAATAATCACAATTTTGCCTCTTCCGGTAAGTAGAAACTTAAAACTAAGGCCAGGATTCTAATGGGTGTAGTCCAGCAAGATCATGTGCTTCTTCATGCAATGCCAATACCACAGCAAAGTTTTCCATTACTGAAATTCAACTTGTGTCTGTGCAGCGTGCAATGAGCACCGTATGAGACTTTTGTTCCAAAAGGACCCCAAACTCAAAACCTAACTTTAAAAAAGCAATAACTTGAGTAAGAACAGATTACTTACCTGTATATGTGGTTCTCTGAGTGGACCTCTGCGATGTCACGCAAATGGGTTTCGTGGTGCACACGCGCAGAGCTTCAGAACTTTCTAGAGCTTCAGAGACAAGACTGTTAGTCTCCTCCCTCTCCCAATATGCATGTACTGGCATGCAAAAAAACCCTCTCAGTTCCCATGGCCACTGTTGTCTAGGAACCCAATAAGTGACAGAGTGACCGACAGTGGGAAGGAGGGTGGAACTACTAAAGAATGGAAAATTGAAGTGGGAGAATGTAGAAAACTGACTGTATTTCTGGAGATAAATGGGAAGGACGATATCTTAAGGAGTCTAAGCTTGGACCAACTGTGCCGGTGTTTGGATCCTTGGCGGTGCCTGAATTTCTGCTGCTTGCTCCTCAGAGGGTAATATGGTGGTTTTTTTATGTACACGTGGTAGGCCTGTCTCTGCTTAAGGATTGCCCTGGTGAAAATGCAGAGGGTTGTCTTCTCCAGGGTGGCCTAAATTAGTGCTGCTGGTGTTGTGGAAAAAGGCCTAGCCTCTTGGCAACAGTTTGCTGTTTCTGGAGGTCAACCATGATCTCATCAGTTTTGATGTGAAAAAAAGCCCTTTGCCTTTGAAGGAAACTCCTCGATCTGGCCTCAAACATCGTCAGTGAGTCCAGCAGGACAAAACTGGGAGTGGCGTCTTATGGTAGCAGCCATAGCGATAGCTTTGGACAGGACAATCAGTAGTGGGTCGAGCTGATCTCATTTGTTCTGCAGAGACAGCCATTGCTTCTTGGTAAACTACAGGGGCTTCCGTTGTAGCCTCATTGGGGAGAGAATCAATAAAAAGCTGAAGCTTGTTACAGAGCACTAGATAATTCCCATAGTGCCTTGATAATTGGCCACCTGGAATGCCAAGGGACTGAAAAGCTGAAAAGCTCTCAAGTCCTGAAGAGGAGGAGGGGACCCAGTGCATGAGATGGACTCAGAAGATTCAGCCTTTTGGAGTGGACAAAGCAGATGAGCAGATCCAATGAAGGGATTTATTGGATGGGAGATGAAACATGAGCTGGAGAGGGCATGGACCAGAGTCCCCAGGGAAACTACATCAGGAGAGATGGATCCCGGCAGGGTTGGAGCCAGGCTATAATCCATCTTTAGCCTTGAAGACTTCTCGGGTTTGTTTTTTTGGGGGCTTAACGGAGGAAGCCTTTCAGAGTTTTTTAGTACCCAGGTTTGGGATAGAAGTGGAGGCCAGAAGAATGGTGTTGGAACCTTGGAAGTGGAGGATTGGAGGCTAGCAGGCTGTTGAGAATAGTCCATTTTGGGTGGTAATAAAGATTTCTCCCACAGGTAAGTGTTGTGTCTGAAATGATGGTTTTTCACAGCTGAGGGAACACATATATGGCAGTGGAGGCAGGAATTTGATTTATGAGATTCACCCAGACAATAAAGGCATTTAGAATGTCCACTCCACATACTTTTTGAAAGGGCCACTTGAGGCCATAAAAGAGAAATAAATGGAAGGGAAAATAGATATGCGGGGGTGGGTGGGTGGGACAGAAGGGGTAGGGTAATACAAGGATTTTTTAAACAGTATGGACAGGGAAAGGGAACGGAAGGGATAAATCTCATAGACTGAAAACAACAAAGGCAAGTTTGAGGAGACTATAATAAGTTCAAAGAGATTGTTCCTAGAAGCTTCCACAGTGGCAGCTAAAAGGAACTGAGAAGGTTGGGTACTTTGCACACCAATACACGCACACTGGGAGGGGGAGGAGACTAACAGTCTTGTCTTTTAAGGTCTAGAAAGTTCCAAAGCTCTGCGTGTGTGCGCTACAAAACCCCTATGTGTGATTCATGGAGACCCCAAAGAAGGAATAATTTTTATCCTATAATTCCTGACCAATTAAGTGATGTTTTTAAAGGCAGAAAATAAAGTTTCATCTCAGTTGTCAATTTTTATCCTCACTATCAATTATTCTTTCCATACTGCAGTCAAATCAGGCCATAAAAAGAGGTAACCCCTTATTTCAATTACTGTTAAATTCCATTTATCCTAACCTGGTTTAGATGTTCAAATGAATTAACAGGATTTGGTGCACCTTCTCTTGGTATTTTTTTTCCTCTTAAAAAGAAGAGGTGGCTCTAGTTTATCCATCGGGATATTGCTGGACTACAACTTCCATTTCTAACAGCCCTGGCTATTACTTACTAGATATGATAAGAACTATAATCCAAAAATATCTGGAGTACTACATATTAACCTCTCTCCACAGAATGCTTACATGACTATAAGAAGTAATCACTTAAGGAAAGATTTATATTAGAAGACGGAGCGGTGGCTCTCGTTATCGTTTAGTTAACAAGAATTACTCCGCTCCAGCTCAAACCCGAACCGAAAAAGAAAAAATGGGTCTGATTTTTCGTTGTCGTTCATGGCATCACAGCGATCGCACGATGCCAAGCAGCACAGAAAAAAAGTAAGAAAAAAAAAGATTGCCACCCAAAAAGCAGGCAAAAATATGCCTGCCTCAGTGAGGGCACCTACCAGAGAGGGGTGGTTTCTGGAGGGGGTCCCCGGCCTTCCCCCCTCTCCTGTCCTGGGCTGCTGGTACCAGGCTGGGAGGGCATCCTCATCGTCTCCATTTGCCATGACCGCAATATTTATTTTTAAATCGTGGTCCAAAACCCACCAAAACAGAAACATTTGAAAATTAGGTATTTTAAATGCCTGATTTTTATAGTAGCAGCAGTGGGTTTTTCTTGCAATAAAACGTCTCCATTGATTTTATTTTATTTTATTTTTATTTTTATTTTTTTACACCTGCGCAATGATGGGCTGGCCATGGGATGGGACCATGCAAATTTTTGGACCCATTCCACCAATCATGGCCAGGTTTTGACTGAGACTTCTGGATGTGTCAGAGGGCATAAAAAGCCCACTAACCTAACCCTAACCCTCCTAACCCATAGCCAGTACACTGTCCTTCTTAGTGGGTCAGAGGCACCCAGAGGTGCAGCCCACTAACCCACCCTAACCTTAACTGTAACTCTAAGGAAAGATTTACCCTAAAATAACCCAGATCCTGTTCCCTTCAGAATCACAGAGGCACCCAGAGAGGTGCCTCCCAGCCAGAGCCCACTACCCCTACCCCTAACCTGTACGCCAGTATAGTGAGTCAGAGGCAATCCAGAGAGGTGCCTCTACCCCCAACCCTAACATAAGATTTACACTTCCCTTCCCTTCCCTTCTTAGTGGGTCAGACGTCAGAGGCACCCAGAGAGGTGCCTCCAAGAGCCCACTTACCCCAACCCCAACCCCAACACAAACGACAAACGGAAATGACAAATCGACAAACGGAAACGACCCGAAACGGACCCGTCCCGACAAACGACAACTCGAAACATCCTTTTTCCTGGTCGTGCCCATCTCTAATTTATACAAATCTGTTCCACAATGATGATGCACATGTGCTCTAATAACACCCTCCAGATTTGCACTTGCTTTTCAATCATTGCATATGAAGTGCATATGACTCACTCCAGGCCCTATTCTTGATGTCGGTAAAAAGCACAATTAAAAATGGTTGCCATAGCTGAATTTATAATCTTTATTGTTACATATAAACAGCATTTATTATTCTATTTTTAATCTATTCAATGCTTTGGCATTTCAAGCTGTTTCGGACAAATCCAACCCAACCCACTTAAAAACAGGTTTCGTGCAAACTCAGTTTATAGACTTCATTAATCGGCATGATCAGTTTGTACAGAAGACCAACACAAAGGGGTTTCTGATTATCCTAACAAATATTATTAGGTCTTATTGAGAAGGGGTGTGCTATTGTTTTTATAATAAAGATTTTCTGATTTTTGTAAAACAGAAATGACGAAAAATCAAGAATGCCTAGCAAACCTGTACAATATATTACCTTGCCTTCGAAGCTGATGCTCTTGTTTACTAGCCTGATTCTCTGTATTAATAAGCATTTCTTGGAGTTTCTGCAGTTTCTCTTGGCTTTGAAGATGCATAAGTCGCAACTGAGCTTCACGATCCTGTATTTCAGTAAGCAAAGTCTTCCTGTCTGAAGACAAAAGATGCTCCAAAACAATCTTTTGTTGCTGTTCCTTAAATGAAATCAGAAAAAAATTGAACTTCTTAGAAAAATCTGGTGTAGGTTTTAAGACCTGTAGATTCTCAAATCCAGATTGATGTCAGTGTTTAAAAAGTCAAAGTACCGGTATTTCTCAAAAAATGGTAAGAAAAGCATGTTTCTGCTTCCCTCCCAAATGAGCATAGTTCAGGTTCCTGCAGCTGCTATTGTATATTTAGCCAAATTGACTTTTAAATGGGCCATCTGATTTTCTGAGTGTAAGGCTTCAAAGTTCTGGTGCAGAATTTATCCAATTCATATGTGGCCAATGATCTTCATATAATGGAAGGATAGTCGCAGCTGCACACAAGATGCATCCAACCGTTTTTGTTCTTAATTAGATATTTAGAATCAGATCTAAATTAAGAAAGGAGACTGTTTCAACAAGAGAAACATTTTAAAGTTTTCATACTTGCTGTTCCATTATGTGTTGCAGCTTCTCAACCAGCGACCCTTCGTCTCCAGAGCCAGGACTGTGACTATGGGACCGCAGGTAGCTTTGTAACACAGCTTGCTCCTTTTCCATCACACACTGGACTACTTGAAGCAGTTCCCCACTCCAGTCAAAAAAGACAAATGCATTTTCCTACAAGAAAACATTTGCTCCCGTAAGTTTTGTTGTTGTCGTTCTTCTGCTACGGTTTTCATCCTTTCTCCTCAGTTAAAGCCCATCTACTCTATTCTACAGTGTTCCTTTCATACACAAATTACTCCATCTTACATCGTACTGATCACCAAACAATACAAATGGCAACATACATCTCTACATAATACATGTACACCTATAAGAAGCATCTAGATCAAACCATAAAAGGAAGCATGCTCTAGGAAGGGCACATCTCTCAAACAGTAGCAATTCTATTTCATGATCTGACTTATTACCATGAAATGGCATCACTGGTTTTTTTTTTTTTTTGGCCATCACCCATGCTTCTAGTACAAGACAAACAACCAAGCAGCCTCTATTACCCCATTTGCTTCCATATCATCATCATTTGCTAGACATCCTCCATTGTCTTTAAGCCTTCGAAATTTTGGGAGCTCGGATGTTAAGGGACATTACAATCCTGTAATAGTAATAATATTGTTCCACTCAGGCATGTCCAAACTTCAGCCCTCCAGATGTTTTGTACTGCAACTCCCACAGTCCTTTGTCACTGGCAATCTAAGCTCAGAATTCTGGGAGTTATGGTCCAAAACCTCAGGAGGGCTGAAGTGACTAGTTGGTTTTCGTGCTCAGTTTTAAAGTGCTAGCAATGACCTATGAAGCCTTATGCAGCTTAAGCCCAGGCTACACGAAGAACTGTTCTCCCCCTCCATCCCCATACTAGTTTAAGAGCTTCAGGGAAAGTCCTCCTTTTGACTCCTTCACTTCCTTAGGCACATTTGGTGTTAGCTCAAGGACTTGACAGAGGTCCCTTTGACTGGCAACATTCAGAGTGTGGAAGTCCCCCCAGGAGACTAGGTTGTCATTGTCCCCACCCACCCCTTTGCAAGCAGTCAAATAACTTTCTCTCAGGTAACCTAGCTACTAAGCAGGCTAAGAAGGAAGGTGTTTTTATAACTCATTTTAAAAATGCTTTTAAGTTTAATAGTCTTTCAATTTTATATGCATCTGTCATACATCCACTACCACCCCTTTTCTAAGGCGAGTTGTGAGGAAAGTCGGCTGGAAATACTACCGGCAAACAAATAAGTACAGAGTAATGGTAGTGGTAAACTAAAGCAAAATGGCATCTCTTTACCCTGTCTTCTTTATGTGGTATCTTGCTGAGGTAATCCTTCAGTGATTGCATTGAATCAAGCAAGTTTAGTCTCTCTTTTAGCCATCCATCTACTGATAGGGTCTTCTGAACATGTTTCTTATCACCATCAGGAGATAGAGATTTTTCTGATAAAACCAGTATTTGGTGACTTTCTTCATATACCATATCAAGTACATTCTGCAAGAGAACAAAAATTTAAATGCTAAATAAAATAGAACCTGGGATGGGTGTGGTGGATGAGCAGGCTAGAGTGCTGAAACTGTCAGCTGCAAAGTCGGCAGCTCGGTGGTTCGAATCCCAGGTGTCATGCAGCGGAGTTAGCTCCCATTGTTAACCCCAGCTCCTGCCAACCTAGCAATTTGAAAGCTTGTAAATTCAAGTACTGTAGATAAATAGGTACCACTGTAAAAAGCGAGAAGGTAAACTGTTCCGTGCGCAGAAATGCATTCCGCCATGCTGGCCACATGGCCATGGACTTGCACAACACTGTCTCTTTAGCTTAGAAATGCAGATGAGTGCTGCCCCTAGAGTCGGACATGACTAGCACACTTGTATGGAGGGAAAATTTACCTTTTTAATATAAAACCCAGTTTCATCATTTGAAGCTTTCCTGGAATGGCAGCAAGAAGATCAGACATTTTTCTACTGCACATTACCTTCAACTGTTGCGAAAACATTTCTTTTTCTTTCAATGCTGTTTCACAGATGTCTGGCACCATTCCAAGGCACTGCAGATAAGCCATGACACTGTCATCTTGTAGCAATGTGGTTTCTGTAGTGTCCTGATTAAGCTGATGTCCTAAATCTGAACTAGTATCTAAAGGAACAAAAAAGTGAGTATGTGATCACAAACAAAAATCTAGGACAACATTCAGAAGCCATCTCCAATTTGCGCCAAATGGAATACCATGAGTCTTAGCATCTGTATTTCATTTGGACTAGTTGTGTGGCTTTACCTGGTTTCTTTTCGGAAGGGCTACTTATGTGCACTGTAGATATACTGACTGTTTTTGGAAGACTTTCATGTTTTATTTTATCACTTTTACATTCACTGTGACACAAAAAACAATGGAACATTATAAATGCAAGAGGAGGTTGTAAGAGCTACAAAGAATGACAGATCACTTACCTGTAACTATGGTTCCTCAAGTGTTTTGTGAAACCACACAATGCGGCTTGCTGAGCTTCCTCCACTTTCTCTTTTGGCAGAGCCCCCACCCCACCCCACCCAATATCCCTACTATGCTTGGCTAGTGCATCTAGGACAGGGGTGTCCAAACTTCAGCCCTCCAGATGTTTTGGACCACAACTCCCAGAATTCCAAGTCTGCATTGCCAATGACAAATGACTGTGGGAGTTGTGGTCCAAAACATCTGGAGGGCTGAAGTTTGGACAACATTGGTCTAGGAGGTAGATTCTCTTCAGTTCCTATTCACATAAAAAAGGCAGACTCAGTGGGGTGGATTTTGTAACTCCATTGGTGGCAACTCAATGAACCATAGTTACATATAAGTGTGAGGAGGCTGATAGGGAGGAGACCCTCTCAACTAGAGTGTCATGCCTATCTATAGGGACTCATGAAAGATGTATAGAACAGAAAAAGGAAAAGGTACAGGAACACTGGTGAGTTTACTCTTCCTGCAAACCAGAAGAAAACCAAGGAAGTAGAATGGTCAAGCATCAAGGAAAGAGATTGGGAAATCAGGTGGTATAAAAATTAAATAAATAAATAAATAAATAAATAAATAAGTGTGATCCCTGCCAAGGCCGAGGGGAATAGGCAGGAGGCAAGTGGGAGGAGGAGAGGACGGAGGATGGCAGGATAGTAGTGGAGCCTGGTGAGGTAGGGACCAAAGGGGTACAGAAGGTGCTGCCCCCAGGATGGGAGTGGGTGTGGATGAAAGACCAGTGGACCAAAAAATGTGAGAGGATGATAATTCCTCCTGAAGAGGTGGAAAGGTAAAGGCGTGAGGCGCATCCATTAGAGCCCTCATATTGGGGAGAGAAAGAATCCAGGGAGTGGGTCTGGAAAATGAGAGACCAGGGAGCTAAGATTGCCCAGGAGAGGAGAGAGCAGTCGGGATGGCCCAGAGTCAGAGGGATGGGACCATTCCAGACCCCGGCCAATGGATGTTATGTGAGATCAGAGACTATGATTCAAAACCACCCATGCTCTTGATGAGATAACCAAGCTCCCCCTGTATTTCTATGCAGGAACATGTTTTTGACATATAGTGCTATTTCACTTGTCTCTTCTTTCTCTTCTTTTTGAACATTTTACATCCTTCAATAGCTGTATTCCAGTCATGAGACTCACCCCACTAAGTTTTAGTAATCCCTATCAAGTCAGCTAGGAGATGTGGTCCTTTGGGATCAATTTGATTAACACAGAGGGAGCCATCGCTAGACCAGCAGGCAAGACTCTGAACTGGCATATATTCCTGCCTGATGCTAACAACTGTAGGATGGACAGATGATGACATCAAAACAGGTATCCTTGAGACAGATGGATGAGAACCAGTCTCCTCAAAACAAAAGCTGGAGCATGCACAGTGAGGAGGAGGAGTTTCCTGTTGGTATGAAAAGAAGCTATGGAAGATTCCGGTCAACTCTGCACAAGTGCAGAAAGTCCCTGTGTGTGATTACAGATGCTATGGAGAACCAGATAAAACAGGAAAGCACTACATTCATCTGAACTAAACTCTCCAAGAATAATATTAAGTCATTCAGACATATTAATACCTATTAGACTGTTCTTTGTTCATTCTTCTTATAATCCATTAATAAAAGTGTGCTTTTTAAAAATGGTGTATGTGAAATGATTACTCCGTTCACTGAGAACCGACATTTAAAGGAAGTTGAAATTGCCATTTACCAACAAGTTGCAGAACAAGGCAGTTTTAGCATCATAAGAGTGAGAAAGATAAAAAAGTAGCTATAAACAACAGGCATCCTGTTTCTTTCTCCAATCGGGTAACCTCCTTGTTCAATGGAATGCTTCCAAATGGTTAACAACTATTTTGCAAGAGTTCCGTTGAAACAATTTGAAAATACTTGCTCCCTTGTTTCTTGGGCAAGACATTTACATAGGGCATGGGTAGACAGAATTGAGTACATCCTGGCACTAATGCAACAGCCTTTCCATCTAGAATTCCATTTGAAATTCTAAGACTAGGAACACCAGAATTCCTGGCAAGACTGATGACATTTCTACCAAGACAATACAGCAAAGATATTTCACTAGCAGCTGTATATATCTGTATCTGCCCTTGCTGGTCCTCCATTCCAACCTCTATTTCTTGGCTTTACAACACAGAAAGCACAAGTTCACCCAAACAAGGTGTCAAAACTTGCCCAAGGCTGGTGAGTTCCAGAATACATGCAGAATCATTACTATAATTCTAAAATATACTCCCAAAATGACACCAGCTATATTTCAGGAATCAGGTATTATCTGAAGATATTTTCCTAAATAAGCAAACTGCAAACCCATGAACTCACTGATAACACATTCAATGCTTGCACTCTCAGGTTTCAACATGTTAGTTCTTAGATCATCCTGCATGGTAGTTGGCATCAGAGTTATATCTTCAGCATTTCTCACCTATTAAGAAATGAATATATGAAAATGTAATGAATCATCAGCTTCATTAAACATTTAACCAGAACAACACAATAGCCATGACGACCACTGTCATGTTTTCCACAGGAGTGAATAACAGCCATTATCTTAAACGTGAACTTAATACATTGTGTTCAGTCTGCTACCTGTTCTGAAAACTGCATTTTTAAGTTGATATTGGAGCTTGTTTTCAAAATACAAACAGTTTTAGTTTGCTAAAACCAAAATAACTAAGGCATGTCAGAAGACTGTAGGAATCATTCTGTTTTACTTGGCCTAGATTGTCCAGATTTACAAGGAATAGTTGGTTTGTTTTACCAGGGAATTCTCTTACTAATTCATCCGGCAGTGGTAGATTTACTGTATTATCTATTACACTCCTCCGCTGCCTTTACACTATGTAGTGCTTAATGCAGTTGTCAGTTATCAGAAAACATAAGCAAATGCAGTGATAGCAATACTAAACAACGAACTAAACCAAAATCTTAAAATCTCAATCTGTTGAAGCTGTTTTATGGAGGGAAAAGGGGAATTTATTTTACCCGCCTTTGTTCATATGGTTCCTCTGCAGTTCAGGAGTTGGCAGAGTGGCTACAACCTACAAAAACTCACTCTCACTAACCCAATGTTCCATCAAGTAGTCTGGCAATTTTGAATGCATGCTGCTGCAGTTGAATGACTGGGACAAAATTGAATTCTTTTGGTGCACTGTTCACTGGTGAACAGTACCTCCCTGAGCAATCTTTGGTGTTACTTTGGACTACCACAAGTTTATTGTTCTGGATAACTTCAACATTCATGCTGAGTCAATAATGACTCAGAACTTCATGTCTGCCATAGCAAACATGGACCTCACGCATATGGCAGGTTGTACTCTGGATCTGCTATTCTCTTCTGGTATACTGTAATTGGAATCTGAATCTGGACAGGTTACACGCAATTGTACAGTAACTAGCAGGTGGCATGACTGCGAGAGAAACGGCAGACAAATCATGATGTGTACAAGGTGACAGAGGAAGTCAAATGGTTTCCTTATTATGTTTAGAGAGCTTCCTATTAGTGCTGGTGCCAAAATTCTGACTGATCCGTGGAACATGCAAATGGAAAAAGAATCCCATGGCTGGCGTGGCTGGGACTATCAGGGCAAATCAGATGGGAAACAGGATATAATTCATCTGAAAAGGAACACTGTAGTGTCAAAGGCAATTAAGAGATTGTAGTCTATGCTATTATCATGCCTGCACACAGTGGGCCAACAATGTTTTTCTAAATCATGCATGGGCTTTACGAAAGGGGTCCCAGACCACCATTCCAATCAGGCAAGGATGATTTCTCCAGGGTCACCCTACCCCCGGAAGGCAGCTGCACCACCAACAGTAAAGATGCCAGGCCTACAAGCATGAGGGACTTGCCCTGAGAGTCCAAAAGGCGAGGGACCTTCTGGGAAGAGCAAGGCTCAAGGTGAAGAAGAGGGCTCAGAATGACCTATAAGGGAAACCTCACAGGTGTAAAAAGAAAGGGGAAAAACATAAAGGGGGAGGACTGGAGGCAAGTGACAAATGGAAGGGATGGCAAGCGGAGGGGGGGGAACCTGGGCTGAGGTTCCAGAGTGGCCTCAGCCTGAACTGCCTCAATTTGATTTGCAGGGCTCTTCTTTCAGCAGGCCATGGGATGACATAACACAGGGGAGACACAGGCAGCCTGGCGATCCTACTCTAACTATCCCATCTCTTTACAGGTGATGTGCAGGCCATCTAGCCAGTGACCTCTTCCTCCTGAAGCAGAGGGCAGCAATGAGAACTCTTCTGAGAGACTCATGAAGGAGGGTGAAGTAAATAAGATGAGTTGATCTGGGTGGATCAAAGGAGGCCTTAAGTTATCAGTATCGTTTGTTGGATTAATAAATAAAAGTTGTGTTGACAAGAAGCTTCAGCTCCTGCCCTTATATCCCAGCATGTGGAACCGTTTGATGGCACTGTCCCCATGGAAGATTTGGGGGCACACATGGCTTTCTTCTATTTGTTTTTCAAGCTGATGTACCTTCGTCAATCAATTATCCTGTTAGATGGGATTTTTTTCCATTTGTAGATCTTGAGAACATAGACAAGGTAGTAAAGGAGGGTGCCATTCCTCTCAATAGAAGGCAAGATGTTTTAAAATTAAAAATACTAGCCTGAGACATCTGGGATAGGAATCTCCCATTTTCTCCCTAAGGCCAGAAGTTATGGTATAATAATAATAATAATAATAATAATAATAATAATAATAATAATAATAATAATAATAATAATAATAATAATAATAATAATAATAATAATAATAATAAATTTCTTATCTATATTTCATATTTCTGGATAGATAGATCAGATCTTACTGCAGTTTCTTTGCAGAGGTAAAGGAAAAATTACACCAGGCTTGCTGGTATAGAAAAATTACACCAGTGGTTTTTCTCAGGTAAAATTCCAGAGCCTGCTCATGGTTGACTCAGCCTTCCATCCTTCTGAGATCAGAAAATACCCAGCTTTAATATGCCTGCATTACTGCTTTGGAGAGACTACTTGAAGTGGTATAGCTAGAACACTTTGCTTTGCTTTATAACAAGAGTCTTCCTTGAAAAAATACATGATAGGATGGTGAATTTTTTCAAACCTGATATTCTATTTTTGAACTGAGACTAAGTCACTCATGTTCTTGTATTACAAAGAACACGATCTTTAAAAAGGAGGGCCACAAGAGCCTCAAAGCCTACCCCTCCAGGAAAAGATCACATGGGAAAGGGGAAGCAGTCGGCTTTTTGAAGGACCTCCATCAGAATAAGTTGCATTAAGCAGACTTCAAAAGAAATAAAGGAAGCCTGTGTGAATAAAGCCAAATACCTGGACTAGATTCACAGGTTATAAAAAAGGGATAAATACTGCTGCCTTGACTGTGGATCAAAATAAGACTGTGGTGAGGGTTAATCCATAAATTTCCCAGTACTCAAGGATAGCTGAATGCTGAAGGACTGAAACGGAACGTCCTTTCTTATTGGCCCAATCCACTTCAAAGATCTAGTATGTACTGGGAAATTACAAGAGTTCAGTCTTAAATCTTGACTACATTAGGGTGGCACTAAGAAGACTATTCCTCAGATTGTTCAGGTGTTCACTTCCATTTTTCATTTCAGTCTTCTATGCCAGTTGCTTAATAAGCAGCCCTTAGTCTGGTCCTAAAAATGATGAAGCTGTGTCCAAATCAACACATGAAGAAGTACATGAATAACAGTCTCTTTAATTATTGATACAGAAGCAGTGGAGTAGTGTAAGAAGAGACACCCTTTATCCAAAGCACAGGAACCTAATCCTGAGTAAAGCTTGAAGAAGACAGGTTGCAATATCTTAGTTATTGTTATGCTTGTTATTCTAGGAAGTAGTCATAATTGTCATAGTTGTAGCTCAGGAATTGTCCATGTTAATAATAATAATAATAATAATAATAATAATAATAATAATAATAATAATAATAATAATAATAATAATAATAATAATAACTTTACTTTTTTTATGCCACCTTTCTTGACTTACAACAAATTCATAAAAATACAATAAAAACAGTACAATGTAAAAAACAATACAATACCTATAAAATACTATAAAAATACTATACAGTATAATACAATAAAAACAAGATTCAAAAACAGTAGCTGCAGCAGAGTTTAAAAAGCTCCCCAGCCAATGAAACTAAAAAGTAAGATGTTATAAAAGTTGGTGAAGGCTGGAGGCTCAAAAGGTCTGCCTAAATAAATAAGTCTTAAGGCCTCACTTGAATATTTCAAGGGAGGAGGCGGTTCTCAGATCAAAGGGGAGGGAATTCCATAGTATCGGTGCCACTACTGAGAAGGCCCTATTTCTTGCTGCCGCCCCTCGCACTTCCTTCGGTGGCGGTACTCGTAGAAGGGCCTTCTCCGATGACCGAAGGGGGTGAACCGGATTATATAGAAGAAGGCGGTCTCTCAGATAACCTGGTCCTGAGCTGTATAGGGCTTTAAAGGTCATAACCAGCACCTTGAATTGGGCCCGGAAACGAATGGGCAGCCAGTGTAGTCCCTGGAGAAGCGGCCCGACAGAGTCGTACCGCCGAGCTCCAGTAACCACCCAGGCTGCCGCATTCTGTACCAATTGTAGTTTCCGAACCGTCTTCAAGGGCAATCACAATCAACATGCAGGGCTGAACAAAAAAAGCAATTACAAACATGATCTCAATCACTGCCTCTGTCACTGCTATGATGCTCCAAAGGAACTAACCAACTCCTTCCTATTCTGAAGAGTGGTCTATATGAAATCTGGAGGTGTGAGGGAAAAGGCAAGGCAAGCCCCAATTGCCCTGAAAGGAGGAAGATGGCTGGAGGATCCAAAAGAGGGGCATGTTAAAGTATGAGACTTACAAACCCCTTGCAGTAAATACCTCTTCACTGCTCTCTGTTTCTGGTCCTCTTTGGGCAAAAACCCAGTTTGGTTTGTTTGTTTTCAGAAGCAATAAGAAGAGGTTTTGAGCCATGCAGCCACAGATACAAAAGCAAGATTAGACTATGGGTGATACCCATAGTATCACCCATAGTGATACAGAAGTAAGAACAAGATAACTTCTTAGTAAGTGGCAGGCAGCTCATGATTCAGCACTTCAGATTATATTTTTTCTAGCTGCCTAACAGGCAAGTTTGAGGAACGCTAATTCCACACAGTTTTCTCCAGTATCTCTGCCCATTCCAGAGGACTAAGCAGAGAAAATCACTTAATATGCTGCACTGCTTTGGAGAGACGATAGCTCAGAACAAGAGTCCCTAAGTTTCTAGATATGAGGATTTCAAACCACTCTTCCTGTCACTGATTTCCTTGGACAACAAGGACCTCAGAGCAAAGCAGGAAAAGACCTTAGAGAACAGGTGCACTTCCTTAAAAATAGCAAGGCTCAGCTTTCTCCTCACACTACCCTGAATTTTAACTCTGCATAACAGAGAAGTAGACCTGCATCACCTCCTGTTTCTCCCACGACATAATAATTATATGCCAATTACAGTGACCTCCCGCCATTTTGCGGTTCAGGTACCGCAGCCCCACCACATTGCGGGATCGCAGTACCTGAACCGTGGGGGAGGGTGGGGGGGGCAGCCAGGTCGCTCGCCGCCCTCCCATGCACCCCCGAGAAGCCTTGGGGCGGCTGGGAGGGGTGGCGCAGAGCGATCAGGTCGCTCCGCGCCACTCCCCAAGGCTCCCCCGGGAAGGCTCGGGGTGGCCGGGAGGGGCGGCGCGGAGCGATCGGGTCACTCCGCCCCGCTCAACCAGACTCCCCCGAGAAGCCTCGGGCCGTGTGGGCGGGTGGCGGCGGGAGGTAAGATGCACTTCCTTAAAAATAGCAAGGCTCAGCTTTCTCCTCACACTACCCTGAATTTTCACTCTGCAAACAGAGAAGTAGACCTGCATCACCTCCTGTTTCTCCCACGACATAATAATTATATGCCAATTACAGTGACCCCCCGCCATTTCGCAGTTCAGGTACCGTGGCCCCACCACACCGCGGGATCGCAGTACCTGCACCGTGGGGGAGGGCAGGGGGCGGCCGGGTCGCTCCGTGCCCTCCCATGCACCCCCATTGGGGGTGCAAAAGGCGATATTCAGCCCTCCCGCACACCCCCAAGAAGCCTTGGGGCGGCTGGGAGGCGGTATTTCTACAGCCTAGACCACTCCACCAGGCTCCCCCGGGAAGGCTTGGGGCGGCCGGGAGGGGCGGCGCGGACCGATCGGGTCGTTCCGCCCCGCTCAACCAGACTCCCCCAAGAAGCCTCGGGCTGTGCAGGCGGGTGGCGGCGGGAGGTAAGATGCCCCCCGTCCCCCCACCCGCTTCCGCATATCACGGATTTTCTTGCATCGCGGGTGGGGTGGGTCCCAACCCCCCGTTATCGGCAGGGGGTTACTGTATTTGGTGAAAAAGTGGGTCTTAGACATTTCAAAAAAGCATATTCAGGATTGTTTGCTCTAGCAGGGCTATTTTTACAGCCAAGATATAGTACACTTCCCCTATGGAGATGTTAACAGTGATCCTTCAGTTCAAGCGTATTATAAATACTTCCCACATCAGACCTCTCCAAATATAATTCAATTCAATCCCTTGCAGAGCTTAAGGCTATGTATTTGCAAGACAGCTAGTAAATTATATACAGCCGATGATCACAAAGCCATTACAAAGTATCTTAGAATTACCTTTACTTTACTGACCCGAGTTCATGATGAAGTGATTGATAAAAGCTAACTACTATGACACAGCAGCTATTATTCTTCACTCCTTTAGTTTCCATGGGAACTACAGAGGACTCATGACTCACAGTAAGCTGTTAAGTGTTATGAAATAAGAAATCACTTACTGAAAGATCGTCTTGCACATCATTGTACTCAGAAACTGAAAAGGGGGGTCCTGGGGCTGTAGAGGACGGCAAGATGAGACTGGCTGCTGTTTCCTCGTTGCTATTACAATGCGAAGCCGGCAATTCCACAAATCCAAGGATATCACGGGAGTGCTCCAAACACAGGCTTTCAGAGTCTACGCTGTGCATACTATCAACATCTGAGAAAGGCGTTAAAGCAAGATTTGACCCAAGCTCCATGCTGTTCTCTTTTCTTAAAATCTCAGGTGAGTCCCGCGGAGTCCCATGCACGACTATACGTTGAATGCTATCTGGCATCTTTGGAATAAACGACGTGTTTTGGGGAAGATGATTAAGCTGCCACATTTCTTGAAAAACTAATTGTAGCTCTTGCTGTTCCCTTAGTTGTCATTTTTTCCTCTTGAATCAAAACCAGACTTTGTAGATGTTTCTCCTGAACATTATGATTTTTGCTGGACATCTTCATTTCAGTTAGTGTCGTATTTTCCTCCTGCAATATAACAGACTTTCAGTAACTTGCCTTAACTAGAAATGTTGAGAAATCCTAAACAAACCAAAACAGTGATTCTAATTCTTCTTCTAATTCAAATCAAATCAAATTAGTTTTTATTATAGCCAATGGCCATTATGGCTATATACAAATACAATAAAAGCAGTATGGCAATCAGTCATATCCAAATATCTATATTCACGGGCAACACATAATCATCGAGGATTAGAATAGAAGTTGACTGTATTTATACCTTACTGTTTAATATAAGAGTTAAAATTCAAGTTAAAAGTGTACACAAAAATGTTAAAAAAATCTCTAAAATGGGATCACCATTTACATAATTACAAATACAAATACAATAAAAGCAGTATGGCAATCAGTCATATCCGAATATCTATATTCATGAGCAACACATAATCATAGAGGATTAGAGTAGAAGTTGACTGTTATACCTTATTGTTTAATATAAGAGTTAAAATTCAAGTTAAAAGTGTGCACAAAAATGTTTAAAAATCTCAAAATGGTATCACCATATACATAATTAATTATACAGCCTATATAAAAAACTGTATGTAAATAACTTAATACCTTGTATTTTTCAAACACTCCCAGCTCCATCTTGATTACTTATCCAGCTAATTCTTAGCTTTATAGCCAACGTCCCAAAACTGGCCACTCTTTTAGTAATCTCCTTACTCTTGTTTTCCAAAAGCTTCTGTAAACACTCTTCCTTATTTCTACCCTCCAAGGAAGATATAATCGGTTTGATAAACCATTCCCTGATATGATTATATATTTTGCAGTCCAGTAGCACATGGCTCAGCGTCTCAATGGTTCCCTCACCACAAACACACAATCGACTTTTATAGGGAATATTATTATATCTTCCCAGCAATACTGCAGAGGGCAATAGGTCCATGCGTAATAACATAAAGGCTCTTCTAGATTCTGGACTTTCTAAGTCATTTAAATATGGCATAGGTAGGACTCTATTCAAGGGATTTGATCTTATAATTCTTTTAGCTTTATTTAGGTCATGCAGTCTTTCTACATCTAATATCCTTTGCTTTATAATAGATTTGGCCTAGGTCATATCCATTGACAACAGATAATGTTGTGAAAATCCATAATACCCTAATTTGTGTTCCAGTATCTTCCACCAGGGGGGAACATAGGTATCTTGCAGTGTCAAATGCACTAAACCTGTGGTGTTATGGTTCAGCTTTAACCAATACGTGATAGCCGCTATCCATATTCTTGCTTCAACTGTTACCAGTCCTGTTTCTAATCTTATGGCTGCATTTGATGCACTTGTAGGAAGCTGCAATATAGCTCTTAAGAATTTGGATTGCTGTTTTTCCAAGGCAGCCAGGTTGGCTGGAACAGAGTATGGGGCTCCATATGTCATCTGAGCTAAGACCTTCGCTGAAAAGAGCCTATTTGCAGCTATCACATTTCTTCCACCCCGTGTCCAGAAAAAATTTAATATAGCTCCAATACTTTTCTGGGCATTAGCTACCACATGTTTAGTATGCGTATTTCGCTTTCCGTTAGCTTGTATTATCAGTCCCAAATATTTATAATTATGTACTTGCTCAATATGCACCCCATTTAGTTTCCAATTGTATTCTTTAGGTCTTACTGCAAACACCATTACCTTGGCTTTATCATAGTTAATTTCTAAGTGATTCTGTTGACAAAAATCAGCAAGGGCCTGCAACATTCTTTTAAATCCATTTGGGGTTCTTGAGAGAATTACTGCATCGTCAGCATACAGTAAGATAGAAACATGCTTATCTGCCAACTTTGGAGGGTAAAAGTTCAAATCATTTAGGATAGGGACTAGATCATTTATATAATAGTTAAATAGCAAGGGCGCCAATATGCAGCCCTGCCTAACCCCTTTTTCAGTTTTAACTGGTGCTGTAAGATGACCTTGAGGGTTAGTTCTAATTCTCACTACGGTGTTATTGTGTAATGCTCTATCTAATCAGGAATAATAAGCATTTATCTATATTAGTATTTCTTAATTTTCTCCATAGTATATTTCTAGAGATAGAATCGAAGGCTGCTTTAAAATCAATAAAAGTTGCATATAAGGACGCTACATTTTTAGAAGCATATTTTGATATTAAGTGATCTAAGATCATGCATTGGTCCAAGGTTGAATGGCCTTCTCTAAATCCTTCCTGTTCCTTTGCCAAAATACATTCTTGGTCTAACCAATCCTTCAGTTTCCACTGAAGGTGCCTAGCATATAGTTTACTTATCACATTAAGTAAACTAATTGGCCTATAGTTTGAGGGTAGATCTTTGTTGCCTTTTTTATAAATAGGGATGATGATTGCTATCCCCCAGTCTTTGGGAATTTTCCCGGTCTTATCAATAGCTGTGAATAAAGCTTCAATTACCAGGACCCACCACTCTAAATGGTTTTTAATTAATTCAGGTGTAATCATATCAATGCCGGGTGCTTTACCTAACTTCAGCGTTTGGATCAGATGTTTTACCTCTGTGGTACTAACTGGGGGCCACAGAGCTACCTCTCCTTTCTCTGTGTTACTTTCTTCCTCTCTATCTAGGTTGGCATATTTAGTTAAAAAGTAATTTTCCCATGTTTCAGGTAGAATATATGAATTCCCTGCCAGATGGGAGCTTTTGGGGCAATCAGCAACAAGTCTCCAAAACAAGGAGGAATTTTTTAGCCTCACTGCTTCACTTAGTTGTCTCCAAGCTCTATCTAATGCTTCTTTTTCCTTTTTCCTTAAGAGAGACTTATACTGTGCTTTTTGTTGTTTCAGGTCAATAAGTGTAATTTCCCCAGCCTTCGTTCTATAAATGTAATAGCTTCTCCCCAAATCTCTTTTGGCTTCTCTACAGTCCCTGTCAAACCAGCCGGTTTCTTGTTGACTATTGATTCTAGTGACAATAGAGTTCTCTTCATTGATTGCCCTAGATATGTCCTGGGTTAAAATTTCATAACCCTCAAGACATCTATCTGCATTTTCTTGGTCCAAGGCTTTTGTTAAGGTTTTAGTCATCTGCTCTGAGCCCAACAGTTGTACTAATCTAAAGTCAACATTTTTATTCCGTTTAACCACTTTCACTCTATTACCACCTGGCTGCAAGGCTTCCTTATACTGAGCACTGACCCGAGGACTAGAGCCCGATAACTCAAAAAGACTATTGAGAGGCAGATGATCACTGTCTATATATTCACCAACTTCAAAGGATTTAATACAGGCCACCATGTTTTCTGAGACTATTATGTAATCTAAAAGGCTCATCCTTTCACCAGACCAATACGTATATTCAGCTGGATGGTCCTTAGGATACGATCCATTTAGTATACAGAGGCTCGTCTTATTTATCATCTGCATTAACATATAGCCTCCGTGATTGATCTTTTGGTCTTTGGACCATCTTTGCAGTGGAAGCAAATTTTTCTCACCTTCAGGGGGGCAAAAATTATATCTTTTATAAAAACTACTATCATCCCCTCCTATCCGTGCATTGAAGTCTCCTCCCAATATAAGAAATGCCCTAGGATATTTTATAATTATTTCCCATAGATAAGCTTCTAAATTTTCCCATTCAGTCTCAATTTGTTGTTTAGTTTTCATTGGTGTAAGATATACATTTATAATAACACAGGTTGTCTGTTTGTATTTAATTAATATTGCCATAATTGACTTTGAGTGAGAGGGTATGACATCAACATTAACATTTAAAGTAGTAGAGATTAGTATTCCCAATCCCCCTTTTATTTTATGTTTTACAATTTAATGTTTCATTTATAATTTAAAAATTAAAATTTAAAACATATGTCATAATTCACTAGAATGTAATGTTTAAATTGTATAATTTAAATACTAAGCTTTTCAAAGATTTTTGATAATGTGAAATTCTGTTATCATACCTAATTTCTAATATTGAAATGTGTGCTTACTTATTAATCTAGGACAAACATATAACAATGTCATAGATTGGCCATACTATTACAATAGATTCTGTGTCCCAGGTACTGTGATTCAATTGTGGAACAGAAAAGTGGAAGATCAGTTGGCACATGGGACCAAGCCATCCAATACTATTATCTTGATGACTGCACAGATTTTCTTTATATAAACTGAGGACTCACCCTTCATACCAGCATAGGTCTTCCACAGGATTATATCCTTAAATATACTTTTTAGACCAGTGTATTTGTATGGTATATTGCCCCAAAATCTATCACTCTGGCCTGTGTCAGAACTTGGAACACGGAATGTCTAAAGATAGTTACAAAAATATGGATTCCCTGTTCCATGTACCGCTTGCCTTGCAAGGTGCTCGGGCTGGCCGAAGATCAATGGGTCTGTGCTCTGGCCACCAATTTGATCTTTGGCCAGCATGAGGTCTCCGCAGCTGCGCCAGACAGGGGATTTTGACAGATCCGACCTGCGGAGAGCTGATTGCCACCTCCTCCTCCCTCTTGGTCACTTCGATCTCTGCAAAAGGGATCAAAGCAACCAAGAAGAAGGAGGAGGTGGCGATCAGCAGCGAATGCTGCTGTCTGGTCTGACCTGTCAAAGTCAGCTGTCTTGCAGAGCTGTGGAGAGCAGCATTTGCTGATGATCGCCACCACCTCCTCCTTCTTGGCTGCTTCTATACCTTCTGCAGAGATCAAAGCAACCAAGGAGGAGGAGGAGATGGCGATTGGCAGCAAACACTGCACTCAGCAGCCCCGTCGGAGGGCGAATTTTGACAGGTCCAACCTGTCAAAGTCAGCTGTCTTGCAGAGTTGCAGAGAGCGTTTATAAGTCAAATTTTTCAGTTGTGGAAGCAATTGTAAGTTGAGGTACCACTATAGACATATATTTACTCTGCTCTATGTATAGGAGTGCCAGTCTGTGAAGAGCCTCGTGGTGCAGTGGTTAAATGTCTGTACTGCAGGCAAAACTGTGCTCATGACCTGGGGTTCGATCCCAGGTAGCTGGCTCACGGCTGACTCAGCCTTCCATCCTTCCAAGATGGGTAAAATGAGTACCCAGCTTGGGGGGGGGGCAATGTGTAGCCTGCATAATATAATTAAAACTGTAAACCGCCCAGAGACTACTTGAAGTGGTATGGGGTGGTATGTAAGCAGACCACTTTGCTTTTTCTTTTGATGCAATGCTTATCTTTCCCTATGGGCAGTGGCCTTCAATATTTCATCCTCCAGGGACTGGTGATAGGATCTGATGTGCGCACGCGTGCTGACTCACTCATACACACACAGTGATGTACACATGTATAACAGGGGTATGCACATGCAAGACACCTGCATACATGGGCAAAAACCAATCCGGTGTGCTAGAGGCATGTGAAGATGCAACAAACTGTTCTGAACTCGTGTCTGGACCAGATAATGGACTGGATGAGGGTTAATAAATTGAAACTCAATCCAGACAAGACGGAAGTGCTGTTAGTGGGTGCTATGTCTGACAGGCTAGAGGGCCATTTCCCTGTCCTGGATGGGGTTGCACTCCCCCTAAGGGACAGGGTCCGTAGCTTGGGGGTGCTCCTGGACCCCGGTCTAACTCTGGAAGCCCAGGTGGACTCGGTGGCCAGGGTGCCTTTTCTCCAGCTGGAATATATACCAGCTGCGCCCCTACCCTAGATGAATGGAGCCTCATGACAGGGACATGCACTGGTAACATCCCGTATTGATTACTGTAATGCGCTGACGTGGGGCTGCCTCTGAAGACGGTTCGCGATTGCAGCTGGTTCAGAATCGTGCTGCACGGCTGGTGAGTGGTAGGGCCACCAAGGAACACATCACGCCGATTCTGACTGGTTACCAGTTGCTGCCGAGCCCAATTCAAAGTGCTTGTTTTGACATATAAAGCCCTAAACGGCTTAGGATAGATACCTGAAGGGTATGAACCTACCCGGCAATTAAGATCTAGTCAGGGAGCCCTCCTGAAAGAGCCATCCCTTAAGGAGGTGAAGGGGGTGGCTTGCAGGAATAGGGCTTTTTCAGCAACTGCCCCCAGACTATGGAATACCCTCCCAAATGAGACTCGCCTGGCACCGACGTTGCTAACATTTCGGCGCCAGGTAAAAACCCTCCTATTCCAAAAGTTTTTTAACTAATGATTGTGGGCTCTGATGGCAATTTTAGTGGTGTGTTTTTAATGTATCGTATTTATTGCATCTACATGTTTTATTGTTCTAATTTTATTGTATTTTGATGCTTTAACTGTTCGTTCTGATTGTGAGCCGCCCAGAGACCTTTGGGTAGTGGGCGGCATACAAGCTAAATAAATAAATAAATAAATAAATAAATAAATAAGTTTCCATCATGATGGCTATGTGGGGAGGAGACCTGTACAGAAGCAGGAGGAGTGTGCCTTAAACCTTGGTGGCTGCTGGCACAGCTTGGCCGGTAGTAGGCCACAGCCTGGGGGTTGGGGACTCCTGCATTTGGGAATGTAGCAAGGTATCACCTGCTCCTACATTTGTTTTGTTTTGGAGTCCTCATGGCCCTTTCCCGATTGTTTCTGTATTTTTATTAAGTATCTCAGCATTAAAATACCTACCAGCTTGTTTTCAAAAGAAGGTGCAGACATAGCTTTTCTCTCTTCTCTTCCTTCATCTCTTTCTTCAGAAAGAACGGTGTCAAGTTTTAGATCAACCTGATGAAGTTTAGTTTCTTCCTGTTTATCTCGACCTGTTTCCATGTACAATTTCAACTGTGAGTGAAAGAGATCTCTTTCAGTCCTCAGTGCGTCCAGTTCTTCCACCTTTTTCTCAACCTGCGACTTCAGTTCTCCAATGGTAAGCTGAAGTTCACTCATCTCTCTCTGATGTGTGGCTTCTTTGTCATGCAGCGCTTGGGTTAAGACGTAGAGTTCATTTTCAAACTGCACATTTTCTTTCACATGCTGTACTTCCTCTGCGTTCTGCCCTGACGCCCTTTGAAACTGCAGCTCCTTTTCTGAAAGCACTGCCTGTTTGTCCTGCAGATGATCATCCTGTTCCTGAATGCAAGCACTACCTACCCTCAGTTTAGTGTCTGTGTGTCTTAAGCACTTCTTCAGGAGCTCATCGTCTTGTTGTAAATCGTCGTACTGTGGCTGTGAAGCTGTTAGCTTGGTCAAAGGCTCTGGAGAAGACTCCTGAACATTTTGAAGATTTTGTTCCAGGATTTTTACTTCTGTTTCAAACTGATATTTTTTTTCTAATTGACCCTGAAGCTGTTTCGTGATGGGATTAAGCGACACATAGTCTTTCTCATCTCTGCTCACCAGTGATGCTTTTCTTGTTTCATTAAGAATATTATCTTCTGGTTGCACTTCAGCACTGCTACTGTGAGTGTCCTGACTTTCATAAACTTTATGACACATGGGCACAAGAAGCCCTAATTCCTTTTGAAGTTTCTCAATTACTTCACTGAGTTGCTTAACCTCTTGTGTTTTATCCCTTAATAATTGCTCCTTGTCACCATGCAGATGCTCTATAACTGATTTCATGTCCTGAATTTCAAGTACTTGGTTTTCCAGAATCTGAAACACAAACATGCACAAAACTTAATTCTGACAAGAGAAAATATTTTCTTATTTTTATATTAATGCTTGTAGTCAAACAGTAATTGTACTTTATTGTCTGCCTGGCAGTTGTTTTGGGCAAAAAGGTAGGAAAACAATCTTGTTATATGCATAGTACCATTTTTGTTGTTTGTCACTTTCAAGTTTTTCATGCTCATTTTCAAATAAATGAGGGCCTTTCTTTTACCAACACAGCACTCTAAACTGAAACCATGCTACCTCAAATATCTGAGCCACATGAGAAAAACCCATCATTTTTTCTTTCTTCCAAGTACAAACCTATGGCTTTTACTAGAAACAGAAGAGAAAAACAAAAACAAGAAACAAGTTACAAAAAAATAATCTTTTTTTAGGCAATGCCAATGAAAGCAAACTTCATAGACCACCCATAGGAAAAAAAGATTGCATTCATTTTAATTTATTCCCAAAACCCTAGGAAAGAAAGTGTAAGCCCACATGGGTGCTAAGAAGGGAGAAGGGCAAAGATTTCAGTCATAGTCCCCGTCGACCACCTAGAAATGGAAGGGGTCTAAGAAGGCCATGAAGTCCAACTCCCTGCTCAATCCACGAATTGAAATCAAAACAAACCTGACAGACTGTCGTCCAATTTTCTTTTGAATGCCTCCAGTGCTAGAGCACTCACCACTTCCTATGATAATTAATTCCATTGATGTACTGCTCTAACAGTTAAGAAGTTTCTCCTGGTATTCAGCCTAAATCTAGATTTCTGTAGCTTGAGTCCATTATTGCATGCCCTGCGCTCTGGACTGATCAGTAACTGATCCTGCCATTCCTCTGTATGAACTACTTTTCAAGTATTTGAAAAATGTTGTCTCCCCTCACTCTTCTTTTCTTAAGGCTAAACATGTCAAGATGTTTCAGTCTTTTCTCATAGGGCCTGATCTCCAATCCCTGATCACCCATGTTGCCCTTTTACAAGTTATTTGAAGACAAACAAAAACAAAAACAAAAACAAAAACAAAAACAAAACATGGCAACATTTAGGACACAGAATCAATTCCTCAAAGCTTAAAGTAACTAATAAATAAAACCACGGTCACTTATAAAATGTAAGGTAATTTTTTACACAAATCAAGTTAAAAACAAAATTAATGGTAATAACGCAGCAATGTTAGTACCAATATCAAGATATCATATGTAATTAACAATGGCCATTTCACTTGCACAGTAAAAACTTTTTGGAAACCTACACAAAAGCTTGTGATACTGGAAGCACTATTAGAACACTTCACTATGTAAACATTTAATATTGAGTATTAGTGTAGATAAAATCTCATTATCAAGTACAGTGGTACCTTGTATAAAGGAATTAATTTGTTCCAAATGAAATTATGTTAAGCAATTTTTCCTTTATACAAATTTCCCATAGGAATGCATTGAAAACAGAGTACAAATTTTATGTTATTCAAACTGTTTGTTATACAAGGGTCCACTGTATAAAGCCTCTGTTATTACCTCATTTTGCCCCCTGGTTTTTATAGTATGTTCCAGTCTCACAATTTGCTCATTCAGATGATCTGTTTCTTGATTCTTTTCTTCAAGCAAAGACTTCAGAAATTGCAGAATGATCAGTTCCCCATCAGCTGGATTTTGATTTTGCATGTCAAGTTTTTCAATGTTTTCCTAATAGAACAAATGTTATATTAGTCAAAATAATCAGAGCAAAAAGTATGAACTCAGTGATACTATGAAAATATTGTCATTTGTATAAGTGGAAAGATTAGCTGCAGCCAAAATCTTCAAGGCACTAAGGCAAGAACTAAGCAAGTAAATAGTTGTTATTAATAAATTATCTTCTTATATTCTATATTTCAGACATCCATTGAATAGTCTGGAAGTTGAGTCATGGCAACTGGACTTCTTTTCTCATGAGATCAAAATGTTTCACTACTCATCCAAGCACCTATTCAGTCTGAGGAAAGTTAATGGTGAGGCCTCCAATTTATAGTTCATCTTGATTTCACATCACCTGATCTGAATAGGCTTGTTAGGTGGACAAGACAAACAGGTTTACCGAAGACAACAAGCTGCCTTTCCTGAATTGTGCAGTTATCATTAGATCCAACCGTGGCCTGGGAACAGAAGTTTACAGGAAGCCCACCCATACAGATCAGTACTTAGTATTTGACTCCCACCATGCATTATATCACAAGTTACTAGTCATCAGGACTCTAAACCACAGAGCAGAGAGCATCCCCATTTCCACAGAAGTCGAGAAGAAGGAAGATAGGCACCTGAAGACGGTGAGTGCTTAAGGCCTGCAGATATCCAAAGGAGGTCTTTATCAAAGGAGTGTCTGAACCCAGAAGGACAATGGAGCCCCAGAGCTGATGGAAGAGCCTGGTCATTCCCTACATGGCTGAAGTGTCTGAAAAGCTTAAAAGGATTTTTGGCAAACACCACATCCCCGTTTATTTCAAACCCACAAACACAGTAAGGCAGAGACTCGTCCACCCAAAGGACCCGACACCAAAATACAAGAGGAGCAATATAGTATATGCGGTCCAATGCAGTGAGGAGCGCGCAGACCTCTACATTGGATAAATCAAACAGTCATTAAACAGTAGGATGGCCTAACACAGGAGGGGCAACAGCTCAGGAAAAGAATCACGAATGTACCTTCATTCTGAAGGATTCAAAGATGAGAATGTACACATATTAGACAGAGAAGATAGGTGGTTCGAGAGAGGGGTCAGGGAAGTCATTCATGTGTGATTTGAAAACCCCTCTCTCAACAAAGGTGGGGGACTCAGGCACAATCTGTCTGCAACTTATGCCACCCTTTCATCAATTCCCAGACAAATCAGAAGCACTTCACAACTCCACCAGCAAGGCCACAGCTAATGACCCATACTTAATGGGTGTTGGGAAGGGTTGCATAGATGGGACTTTCATGCACCCCTGGCCATTGTACATCTAAGGAGCCTATTCAGATGTGAAATCAAGGTGAACTATAAATCTGAGGCCTCGCCACTAACTTTCCTCATACTGATGAAGCCACTTGGATGACTAGCAAAACATTTCAATCTCGCAAGAATAGAAGACCAGTTGCTATGACTCAACTGCCAGATAACCTCACCTGGATAACTGAGAATTTTCATAGACATATCCACTTAGTAGGAATTTTCTTTTTTTAAAAAAAACCAACAACAACATTTTAGTTGTATTAATAAAATCAAACTGTGCTTATTAAACATTGTTTTACTGGGTTCTGCTTATACTCATTTGTTAATACAAATTAGGGCCTTAGACTCTACTTCTCTTTTCTAACCATTGATAGAATAGAGGAATAGGAATTTTTAGTGGGTACCAACTAGCCTTACAAAATCACTCAGTTCTATTCAATCCTCCTATGGCTTGAATGACATCACACAACTGCAGTTTTCTCTACTTCTTGTAGAGAAGTTGTCCTTCTGATCTTTCTATCTGGTCTTCAGGAAACAGAAAAGAATTAGTCCCCTTTCCCCCTCTTCCATAGATGCTTCTTTCTGTGCTGTGTCTTTCAAGCTGCACAGCTAAGGATGAGGCTTGCCCTGTGTTTTAATACTTGTAAAGATCCTAGAAATTTTTGGGGCACTCTTACTCCTCCAGCACATTCACGTTCTGGAAAAAAGAAATGGCTTCAGTCCTATTTCCTATTCCCCACAGGGAAAGGAGAGAAGAAATGACACAGTCTCACCCATCACTTGCAAATGCACCACCTTTGTGGGGCTAAAAAGGAGTGGCAAAGAAAGAGAACCATCCCCTCCATCAGCAACTGAAAATGGCAAGGATCCCCCCACCCCACAAGTTCCCAGTACATATATTCCCATCTAAGTGATACATACTTTATTCTTCTAGACATGAAATACATGGAAAGTTCTTCCAAGTGAACCTTTTCTCAGACAGGAAGATGCTGATTAAAGATGGCCCTGAACTGATTTCTTCCAGTTTATCAAGGCAGCAGCACAGGTGCTGCTGCTCCCTCCATCTCTTCAGCTGATCTAGCCACTCATCCAGAACAGACTGCTGGCTTCTAGCAGCTCAGCTATCTTCTACTTCTGGATAGAGCACAGACATCTCTACCCTACCATTTTGTCTAACTGGGAGATCAGCCAGGAAGGCAGAGCACAGAAGCTGACAAATTGGGCCAGGGGAGTGGCTGTTTGAGCCAGAGGAGGTGTGTGTGTGTGTGTGTGTGTGTGTGTGTGTGTGTGTGTGTGTGTGTGTGTGTGTGTGTGTGTGTGTGTGTGTGTGTGTGTGTGTGTGTGTGTGTGTGTGAGAGAGAGAGAGAGAGAGAGAGAGAGAGAGAGAGAGAGAGAGTAGCAGCACCTAGGACAAACTGGTCTGTGCCTCTCTCTAATGTTAATGATAATCAATTTCCATTTGTAACCCTCCTGCATTTTCTTACTTTTTTCTCTCTCTTTACCTTTTAGGGGAAAACCCTTGAGGAAGAAAAGATGGGCAAGTCCCCAGCATCATTTGATTGGTGATCCTAGACTCCATCTACCTGGATCTCTAATGGCACAGGCTAATGGAACAGAATTATACTGTATGCCTTTAAAAATCAATGAAAGACATACTTTTAGATGTGCATTTTCTTCTTTCAGCTGAAGTATTTGAGTGAGGTTCATATTTTTTTCCAGTTGCAACTCTGAACTCAACTGGAATAGCTCTTCATTTTTACTCACTACAGTTTCTTTGAATTGTTCAAGTTGTTGCAATAAACTTGCAATCTGAAATAAAATGCATTTTAAAGTCATTTTTAAGTCCAAACCTTTTGGTCAAAAAGTTACAGCCACCTCCTGGTGTGACTCATGCTCAAAACACTTTCCTTAGAAAGCCTCCAAGAATCAGCAAAGGAACACAAGGAACTCACGATTCATATGTCTGTATTTTATTTCTTTAGCCCAAGAGCGAGAAAAGTACGGCTAAGAGCCACCAGTGGCTCCACCGTCCAAATATACTTCCACCCTTTATTTTTCCATTCTTTTAAAACAAGGGTATCTTTTCAGTTTTTGTTGTTGAAGAGAAATATTCCGGAGGATGTGACATAGGGAACTATTGGCATTTTAAGCACTCCATTGCCAAAACCCCACAATGGTCCTTCCAAACGTGGGGAAGGGGTGAACCCTGACACATGTAACTGTCAGAACAATCCTTGCCATCATTTACAGCTTCAAACATAGGAGGAAGGCTAATTGTTCCTTTTGCTTATCAGAGATCAGCAACACTCATGCTTATGATGAAGAAAAGATAGATGTGTGGCTTCGCTGTTTTCCACAGGGAAAAATGTAGAAAATAATAAATAAATAAATAAATAAGACCTAGAACTACATCTCACGCTGTCTTGCAGATTTGTGGATGGTCCCTGACCTCTCTTCCCTGAAGCACTGGGAAAACTGGATCTTCTGAAGAACCGCAAAAGTCCATGCCACAGAAGTTGTGCCATCACATCCCAAAAAGACTTTCAGTCAAGCTCAGAGAATGCTGATATTTTGTACATACAGTTTAGTACCAGTTCGGCAGTCGCAAGCGCACTCGCTTCGGGTAGCCACCCCCCGAGAGGCCTGAAGATCTTTGACTCGTCATCGGGCCTTCTCGGTGGCTGCTCCTTCAATGTGGAACAGCCTCCCCAGAGAAGTGCGCTCTGCAGAGTCCCTGCTGGCCTTTCGCAGAGCATTGAAAACCATCTTGTTCCGCGAGGCCTTTGGAGACCAAGTTTAAATGCTGTTTTCTTTCCCCGCCATCTGCCTAGTTCAGCTCAACCAATATGATGTTTTTTACTGAGCTATATATCTTTGATAAGGGTGCATATGTTATGATATTTTATTGCTGTTTTTATCTTATTGCTGTTCTTGTTTATTTGCATCTGTGTCTTTATATTTTGCTGATTTGGTCAGCCTTTGTAAGCTGCCCAGAGTTCCCTAGGGAAGATGGGTGGGGTATAAATCCAATAAATAAATAAATACTTTAAACTGGTAAATCACTTTGGGTGATTTACCAGTTTAAAACATGGTATATAAAAGCACTAAAGATTGCCTTCAATATTTTCTAATTCTAATACCTTAATACAAATGTGCACTGTAATTTTTGTCCCCACTGTACACAGGAAAATACTAGGTACAAGGGTGGAAGCAACTTTCCCCATGGGAATTCTATCGCAACTGGAAGAAAAACTGTCACAATGGGTCCACGTTGGGGGTGGGGGGAATCCCTGTACAGAGGGCAATAGAGTCCGTGCAGCTTAAAGACAACTTTGCATACTACATTAATCGACTACAGCTTTTCAAGATAAAAAACTGTAAATCATATCAGTTTACAGCCCATAACACTATGAATTCATGAAGCTGATATTTTCAGCTGTCCTAAAAATAGTCCCAAGTAGGAACAAAGCAATATGAGTGTCAGATTTTTTTTTCATTAAAAATTCATTGAAAAATTATCCGGTTCTTTTTCCACTTTAACTTACTTTTCTCTCTTTTGCTATCGTCTCTTCCTGTGCATTTAATTGCTCGTTTAGTGGATGGACCCTGCTGCTTTCTAGAAGTCCTCTGTGCCTGGCTTCATCCAACTTGGTGTGCAGAGCAGAAATCTGAATTAAATTATTGTACTGTTCTTGTTGCAGTGCTTCTTTGTCCTGTTAAACATTGATACAATTTGAATAAATATATATTCCTAACAACGGTGTAATAATCCTTTTTTTTTTTACAGCAGAGACAAGAGGAGAATGAAAGGGACAAGGTGCCAATTTATACTCTTGTAGTAATAAGAGTATCCTCTAGTTGCTACACAATTGTCACCAGTCAGTTCTGGAAGTAAGAGTGATCAAGAGCCAGTTTCCTCATAAACAGCTTTAGTATTCCCCCTCCCCCATTTTATTAACAAGCAGGTACTGCAGGTGTGCTACCAATAAACAGGCACAACCAGAAAGGCGATTGTAGCACATGTAACAAAGCATCCGAGAAGACAATAAATGAGCTGCAGATCATGAAAGAGAAGATGCTGGGGTGGGGTTTGCATTTATCTAAAATGGGAGCACAACTAGAAAGCTCTGTAAATTACCCAGTAAAATGAGCAATGAGAACATTAAAACCCAGCACAAGTGCGTGAAAAGGTTTACCACAATAAAAATAAAATAATAATAAGGGCAGCAGAGAGAATGGTCAGCATGGAATGTGCTGCGTTTATAAAACCAAAATCATCACCACTGCTTAGAAGCAATCAAATTGGTGAATAAACAGATAAAATAGCTGGTGCATAAACCAAGATGTACCCCCACTTTGTGCTTGAGACTTTCTCTGTGTGGTTGTTTTCCTAGCTCCACACTCAAAAGACCTGTGTTTCAGAAGCAGGCAATGTGTTCCAAAAACATGGGGTACGGGCAATAACAGAATAATTGGTAAACCTTTGGCCTTAAGATCTTAAAGATACAAAATCCCAACCATGCTGTAAGGGATGGTGCTTGAGGAAACCCCCCAGGAGTCTTAAATCACCTTTCTAAGCAGACTTGGCATCATCAATTGTTTTACTCATATCTATATTTTTTCTGCACTATGCTTGTAGTATAAGTGCTCAGCTAGATAAAGTGCAATCTTCTCCATGAAACCTTGCCATTTGTTTAATTTTTAATGGTCTAATAAAATGTACCACCCACTCTTATACTGTACTTGTGTGTTCTTAAAGGACCACCTTGGCCTTTTCCTATTTCTCATAAGAGCTGAGGGGAGCAAGGCGGTGAGTCACGGCTAGATAGAGGCTCTTGTTTTATTTTTTATTTTTAAACAAGCCTTTTAAAAAGGCCTTTTAACCTCTTAAAATCTTAACTCTATGTTGCTTAGAGAATATATCTTAGCAGTATAAACAGAGAATATATCATGCTACCGAAAGCTATATATGCTAACAATGCTAACAAAGGCTTGCTAGCATAGGAAAAAAATAACCAATGAAGTCCTAGACGTGAGCATTGCACTAGAAGAAAAATGAATGCATCTGTAGGATATGACAGGACGGGTTTGAAGATGAAAATGTATGGTTTTCCAAAACAGGAAGGTGAAAATACTTTTGGGCTCAACAGTAATATGATTGAGAAAGATACAGAATGATATCACAGACTGCAGGGGCCAACACTGCAAAAACAGGGGTGGACATGGGATATAATAGTCAGATCTTCGAGAATTGTTCAAAAAAGTAACTAGGATGCTCTGGAGTGAGGCATCAACATTCTATAAGGGGGTGGGGGGAGCTTCAGCACTCACTCTCTGAACCCAAGACTGTGCACTGAGTGTCAGTAATAGGAGCAAAGATCGGCTTTCTGATAGGTAACTGGGGATCCAGGTGGCAGACTGCTGTTTCTTCTTTTGCCAAGTCATCTCAATATCAGAGCTTACTGATTTTTTTAAAATGCTCTGATTTCTTTGTCAATTTTTGTAGAGATTTTGAAGATGAGGATGCTTCGAGTTCTATTACAGGGTTTTCCTTGCTCTGAGATGATGGTTTGGCCACTCCGAAGTATCCTAGGCGCAGGGTTGGTGGTTTGAAGGGATTGTTCCAAAAAGAAAGAACAGAGTTGAGACAGATGGTTTTTGAGGGTAAAAGCAGTGAAGCTGCTAAATGGGCTTCTCCTAGGCAAACAAAAAGGCAAGTATCATGCCTATCAGATTGGGGAATCTTTTCTCCCACACTTGGACCACTTTCTCACTACCAAAGCAGTGCCCATAAATCACTAGAAGGGTGATGGCTAAAAGCTGGCCGGGGGAGGGAGGAAAAAGAGGCTTCAACTAATCCTTTTTTTCTAAGGACATAGGAAAGAGGGAAAGGAATTGAAAAAGGAAATGCAGAGGACTTGTCTCAAGATGAAGCAGCATTTGTGTAGCTGCAAAATCTTGTTTTTGTGTATACGAGGACATCAAAAACAAGTGACAGTTACCAGACCTCCATCATGTCCAAATTCCTATTTCCATTAAATGTATGTGTTAAAACAGCAAGTTGAAATTACTTGTTTTAATTCAGCTTCCATTTCTTTCATGTCTTTCAGTTGTTGAGTGAGTTTAGCAGCATTATTTGTAAGTTCTTCATTCCTGCATTCTAGTTCTCGGATCTGTGCTTCTAGCTTTTCTATTTCTTCATTTCGAGCAACAAGTTCTTTCTGAATACGCTCTCGGTCTAAGAAAAGCCTGTTGTAATCTTCTGTTCTCTCTTTTATTTCATTCTGGAGAGACTCTACCTATTAGAATGGCCAAACACAAAGGTTTTACATTTGAGGCACAGAGAACTGAACACCAAACCAATCCCTAAATTTGTTTCAGACCTCGTACCAGATACTATTCAAATTCAAAGGAAAGTTATTTAAAAACAGTTAAAAAGACAAAGCATAGCAAGAAGATACATCCAGTTAGAGGTTCACCTTTGCCATAATTATATTTGCGTGATACGGTGCTGCTGCAAGTACAGTGGACCCTCGTAGTGTATAAGAAACGGTTTGTATAACATAAAATCTGTACAACATAAAAAAATTCAGAGATAGGGGAAATTGTCTATGGGGCAAATCCGTACAAGATAAAAATGGTTGCGATTAGGGATTACTCTGTTTTCAATCCATCCCTATGGGAAATTTGTATAAAGGGAAATTTGCTTAGCAGAATTTCATTTGGAATGAATTAATTCCTTTATACAAGGTACCACTGTACAGGAAACATACCATACTGCTGAAAATCTGTTTCCCATACAACAAAGAGTTAGGGTTACTGTGTAAGAATTTTCAAGCATCTAAAAATAATTGCTAAAGAGGATGAAGCACAAGTCTATTAAAGCTATTATGAAAGGTCATGGAATTTTTGCTTTCACATCCACCACCTTAGAAACAATAAACCACTACATTGATAGTTTCTCAGTCATACTCAGGCATGACTAGAGATGTGAAGGCTTGGAAAAAAATGGGAAAATTTGGGGAGGGGGGCATGTTCTCCTGTTTTTTTCCCCCAAAAGCCTTTTGGTGGTTTCCCCGAAATATTGGGAAAAGAAAAAATTATTATGGAATGTTTTATTTTAACATGATGAATAAAATATTTTAAGACAGGGAGTTCTAATATTTACCAAATTATTTGTAAAAAATATGCATAGTATCAGATTATTCTAATTTTTGTGCACTGAGGACAAGCAAGTCCTAGGTTACAAACTTAACTATCCAATTCAAGAACAAAATGCATTTCTTCCTTTAGGAGGTGATGCTATTGTCACAAGGAAAAGAAAAAAAAATGTTTTTGCATGTGGGTGTGGGTGTTTGGTTCTGTTCTGTCCTCTTCACTAGGCCTCAAAGCACAGGAAGAAAATACAGAGCAACAAAAATGATTCTGATTAAATTTTGTGCCCATTCAGTGAAACTTAGTCCCACTTCCTTTTATACATTCCCCCCCCTTTTCAGGTCTTTTTACCAGAATGAGGTTATTTTATTTTTATTTAATACCGTGGAGAGGAATTATGAATGGTTAATTCTGGATTTTTCAAACATTGTTTTGTAGAGGTTTTTTTTTTTTGTTACCCATAAATTAGTAAACAGTTCAGGAGATTGTTACCCCATTTGTTACTTACAATTACAAATAAATATTATTTAAAAAGTAAATTCTGTTTGTAATAATGGTTTGGATACTCTATATTTTTATGTGCTAGTTGTGATAATTTTATGCCAAGTCAAATTGTCCATAGTCATATTTTACGTTCCTAAAGTAACAGAATGACTTTCAAGCTGTAAAAGGGTGTGGGGAGAGCTAATGTAGCATTTTTTTTCAATTTTTCCTAAAATTTCCATTTTTTCGGGGGGAGGGGAACGAAAAAAATCAGGTTTTTTCCGAGCTTCAAAATTTCCGGAAATTTTACATCTCTAGGCACAACTTCAGCATCTGACGCAGTGAGAAAACTAATAAAGCACATCAATGTTCCTTCTAAGCTGCACATGCCCCTGGCAGCGTCCGCACTGGGTTTCTACCCTCGTGCTCCTATTGCACCAGTTTTTCTTTTGGCTGCACTGGAATCTGTGGAGGGGTAGAGGCCATGTTGGAGCTCATACATTCTGGAGATCCACTAGGTCCCACATTGCCCCCCCCCTTTTTAAATGTCTTATTGCTCTTGCTATTGTTTGTACTGATTGTTCAGAAAATGTATTAGCACTGTGGATAAAATAACAAACACATGTGACAACAGAGCCTAGTAATCCAAATGGGAATGCTAAACCAGGAAACATCGACCATTACTATCCTTATTCTCCTAGTTTCTAGGCTCTTCTAGGGCTCAGATATATTGGTAATAAGGTGCTGACAAAGGGCATTTTTACACGACCCCTAAGATCCGCTGGCCACTTAAATTCGGACCAGAGATCTTAGGGGTTCGTCACTCTTCCTCTGTCCCCACCCCCCTCCGCACTTCCTGGTTGCTGGCTGCGTGAGGGAGGGAGAAAAAGAGAAAGCATGCCGCTCACCTCGTTCTGCCTCTTGTCTCTGTAAAAGTAGCTCTTAAAGGGGCGGGAGCCAAAAAGGAGCAAACAGAAGCGAGGAGAGCCCCGCACTCACTATCGTTGCACCGCATCAAAGATTTTTCACCTCCAAAGAGAAGGTACAAGTAAAGTGCGCTGGGTCACGCTAAAGTGGGCGGGGTCGCACTTAATTGTCTGCAAACTCCGGAGCTGGTGGGGAAACATTTTTAAGCTCTGGAGCTTGCAGCCATTTGCAGCGGAGCTTAGGGGTCGTGTATAAACGCCCAAAGGCAACAGCTAAAACTCAATGCCTGCCATGCCGCCATCCCCATAGACCCCTGCCACAATTTTTCTGAATTATGCAAAACTGGAGGAGACTTTGCCCAAGACCTCACCTAACTTGACACCACTGGATACAACTTGCATTTATTACTAAGTATTAATCTAGCCAAGTGAACAGGTACGTAATAGTACAATTGTGAGTCCTTTCCCCCACTGTTATGGATATCATGCAAGTGGATGAAACCATTATTACGTTTTCTGTAGCTTGTCCTGCTGTGGTTTCCTTCTTATCTCTTTTGCAAGGACGTTCCTAACTATACGAACATAAGCCAGTTTTCTGCAGATTTAAAAGTCCTCTGCTCAATAAGGTCTTAGAAAGTAATGTAAGCCACATGTTTCAAAGTAGCCTTAATTCACATTATCTATTCTAGCATAAATTTGGAATATCTGATTTACCAGATCTGCTTTGGAGTGCTCAGAAGCTTTAAATTTTGCTGTCAGTTTCAGTTCCATTTCTAGTTTCTGGATTTCTTCCTGAAATGCATCACGTTCATGTTCCCGTTCTGCTGCTTGTTTCTATTGAGGAAGAAATGCATATATTTCCTTACTTTAGCATCTACCAGCACTATTTTAAGTTCTCCTGAACATTTAAATATACAGTGGAACCTTGACTTACATACTGCTTGACTTGCAGCATATTTGACTTGCAGCAAGAAGGGGCCTGTTTGACTTGAGTCGCAGGCTTTGACTTGTATCTCGGAGCCCCAGCGCAAGGCACCGGAATTGGGCGGCAGCCACAACCCAGCATCGCGGCTGCCGCCTCCAAACTGCTCCTGCCTTTTTCCTCTCCTCCGGCAGCGGCGGCTTCAGCGAGGCCAGCTCAGAGCACCTGGAGCTGGTTCTCGGCCTCACCGAAGCTGCCGCTGCTGCCGGAGGAGAAGAAGGGCCGGGAGCTCGGGGCTGGCCTCGCTGGTTAGACAGTCGGCTCAGTTTTGTAAAAAATCTGGCTGCAGAAGTCTGGTCCACAATGGAAGCATTTTAGTTGGGGAGCTGTACAGTTGTGGGACTCTAATGGTAAGCATAGAGTTGTTCAGAACTTGGAACGTCAGGTTAAAAATCAGTAAAACTTAAATGTTAGACATTGTTGCTATGAACATTAAAAAGTGGAGGCATATAACTTGTGGACTATAATTCCACTGCCTCCTCCTCTCTTTGAAGAGACGTTTCATTTACATCCCCAGAAGGAATCTCCTATCCCAGTCAAATTTGTGTTAAATTGCTGTTTTCGGGGGTCTTTTTCATCATCTGGAACGGATTAATCCGCTTTCCCATTACTTTCTAAGGGAAACATTCGTTTGACTTAAGTCATGTTTGACTTAAGTCTAGACCACTGGAACGGATTAATGATGTAAGTCAAGGTTCCACTGTACCAGTTTTTTCTTGCTAACACTGGAGACATTTTTTAAACCTTACATCCATAAAATTTCGTTGACTTGTAAGTTGTCTCTCAAGGGCTTGCATTTGTTGTCTAAGATCAGTAACTTCCAAAGACATGACAGCCAGATTTTGATTTTTGCTCAGCTGTTCTTCAAGTTCCATCTCCAACATTTTCATGTGTGCTTTCAAGGTGGAATGATCCTTTTCTGCTTGACATTCTACTTCTAACTTCGCTTTTGATAGATGTTCTATTTTCTTAATTAAGTCTAAAATATAAAGGAAAATTAAGCATTACCAGATATATGACTGTCATCCATTTCAAAAGTAGAACAAACCAAATTTTAAGCAGTCTAGTACAGTGGACTCTTGTATACGGTTTGTATAGCATAACATTTGTACAACATAAAAATTCTGGAGATAGGGGAAATTTGCTTAACATGTACAACATAAAAATGGGATCACTCTGTTTTCAATGCATTCCTATGGGAAATTTGTATAAAGGAAAATTTGCTTACAATAATTTCATTTGGAACGAATTTGTTTATACAAGGTCCCACTGCACATCATAACAGGGCCAGTATCAACACTTAACCATAAGTAGCTGCTTTGGTCCCCATGTCCTATCAAAGCTCAACACCATGCATTAAAAATGCTGACCTGGTATAAACAAGCAGCACTGGGTACTGGGGCATAAGTGCCATTCTGACTTTCCATAACATATTTATTTGTTGGATTTCTATACCACCTATCTAGGAATGGGTTACTTATTTGTAAATGTAGTTCTTCGACCTCCATGAAGTCACGCATATGGATATTCGTAGTGTGCATGTGTGGAACTTCAGAACATTCCAGAGCTGGAAAGCACAAGACCTTTAGTCTTCCCCTGCAATTCGCATTTACTGGCATGCAAAGCATCCAGCCCTCTCAGTTCCCAAGGCCATCACTTTGAGAAAACCCAAAAAGTGACAGCGTGAAAGCCAGTGGGGACAAGGATGATATGTGTGACTTCATGGAGCTCCACTCAAAGAACCACGTTTACAGGTAAGTAAACCATTTTTCTTCATGGCCTCCATGAATCAGATGGCTAAGGACTTGTGTTCTCACTCTGGAGTTGTGATAATGCCAGAATGGTGCTTGAAACAGGAGTCAGATCCAGACAAGTTGGAGCCGGATGCAGAGCATCCCTGCAGTAGTTGAATCACATTCAGATTTCAAGTAGGGCCTTGGGACAGCTTATTGGGGCCAACGGGAAGACCTAGTTGTGGGACCACTGGGGCCACCTTAACAGCTTAATAGTACTGAGAGAGCAGCCACTGCACTTGGACAGATCTAATCAGATTCAAAGAAAGAAGGACCCAAGGAAAATCAGCTCCTTGACGGGAAGCCTGGATCCAAGTTGTCTGAAAGTTCAAGATTGGCAGAATCAGGGGTGATGGCTGGATTCAAAGCTGGTGAGCAGGCATTTCCAGAATTGAAAATTGGGCCTATTGACTTGGAGGAGGATGCTGAAGAGCATTGTGGTGTTGCTTGTGACACCTCCACTCCATTGGTAGCAGAGTGAAGGCAGGCTACACCCGAGAGCTTAATGGTGCTCAGAAAGATCTGACAGACTGGAAGGACGTCTCAACAGAAGCCAATGCAGCACCCCGGAGTAAAGAGCAGTAGCTGAAGTAGCCTGTCAAGCAGCCTGATGTACCCTGTATAACTGGGGCTGACAGATAAGAGGGTGCTCCAGAAGGCATCCCAAGGATCATTGGAGTAGATAAAGAAGAAGCAGGTGGTATCCCTTGAGTCAAAGCTGGAGTCTGCCAAGCAGGAGGTACGACAGCTCCCAACTGTCCATGGCACAAAGCCCGCAAAGCTCCATGGAGAAGCTGGCTGGTTTGCCAAGGCAGCAAACACCACTGCAAAGAGTCCACGGATTTGATGGACAGCTTCGAGGGTGGGGTCGAGGCTGCAAAAGAAGCCAAATGCTATGATTTTGGAGGCAATATTTGAGCCTGAGGCTGCTGGGCAGAGCGTGAGAGTGGTGGAAACATGGCTTCAAAGAAGCCCTGGACAAAGTGAGGGTTCTGGAGTGGAGGCAGAGACCAGGACAAAGAACTAAAGTCAGAGGAGTCCTTTTTGCAGAGCAGAGAAAAATCAACCAGTGGGTCCAAAGGAGGTAGAGAAGGAATTGAAGACTGGAGCCAGGGGGAGGTCTACCTTTTTGGATTTGGGGAGCTTTGGGAGTTTTGAGGTGTTCCTGAGGGTTTTTTTTTAGCAATCAGGTTGGGAACTGAGGTATCCAGCAAAAGGGATTGAAGCCGAAGGAGCAGAAATCTGGGAAGCAGCTTCTACAGCCTATAAAACAGGGGGAGGAGGGAATTCTAAAGCAAAACATTTATCTCTTTTTTAAAGAAAAGGCGAGAAAATAAGGAGAGAGAAAAGATTTCTAAGGTAATCTCACAATAGTGAGGTGAAGGAAGCTTTGAAGTGAGTTCCTATGAAGCTTCCAAGATGGCGGCTAAAAGGAACTGAGAGGGCTGGGTACTTTGCACACCGATACATACACATTAGCAGGAGAAGAAGACTAAAGGTTTTGTGTTTTTCAGCTCTAGAATGCTCTGAAGCTCTGCATATGCATGCTATAAATACCATATGTGAGATTCATGGAGGCCATTAAGAAAACAATATGATAGTTGTTAGACTTTCAGATAACTTCCACATTTGCTCCATGTTAATAGTTCCTTAAGAAAATATTTTATTGCAATTTTCTTTTTTAAAATGTTACATTTGTCAAGCACTACAGCGTGCAGATGGGTTCATTTTTCTTCAACAAAGCTACCTATTCATATTTCACATAGACTGAAAACAGTAATCACAGTTAAAGTATTTACAGCTAATGGTTTCTTCTCAACTCATTAAGCAATCATAAGATTTGTGTGCATTTAATATTTTATATAACAAGGTCTCTTGTTACTTACCAGTTTCTCTCTCCCCTACATTGGCAGCCAAAGTTTCGTTTTGATCTGTTAATAACTTCTGCTCCTCTGCAGATCTTGCAAGTTGCTGGGTTAGATCTTGGACCTGGGCTTTCAAAGTCTCCAGTTCTAGAACAAGATGGCACTGTGATTCCTCTTTTAGTTTTAGGGCTTCCTCCAAAGCCTGTATTTCTGCTAAACAACCTCCCATGAGGCCTGAAATCCAAACAATAGATAATAATCAAGCATAGAAAACATTGGTGCAAAGCCAACAATATGGTTTTACTATAGTATACCTATCTAAAGAACACAAACAATGTTAACAGTTACATAAATATTTAACATTGAAAGCTTATTATGCACATAATTATTGTACCAAGACATACATTCTTCGATTTCAGTTTCATTTTTTTGTTCAATTTCAGTTTCCCCAAAGGTGCCTTCTTAGCAGAAGGTGATCTAGACACTGGCATCCTTTAGGTCTATTCCCATAAGCCAGTCTCCCTTTCCAAGAAGAGGCTCTCTTTTATATGTTATGTTCATCTGAGTTTTCTAGTTCTCCTTTTATCTCTCCTGCAGCCATCCCCACAGCAGCACCTGCAAGGGTGGTGGTGATTCCCTAGCCTCTCCCCAGGACCAAATGAAAGCACACCTGCCACGCCTGCTGAAGCGGTCTGCCCACGCCTGGGTAGGTTCACATAGACTAAGTCACAATAATAGAAATTGTTGCTGATGTACATCTTTTTGTCATGCAATTCTGGCAGCATGCTCGGCCCAAAATAGATAGCACAGACACAAGAAAAAGGACTGATATGACTTGCTTAAATCTCTTTTAGATTGACACTTTAACGTCAGTTCAATTTAATTTCTCTACCTTTTGTTTTGTGAAGCTCCAGCACCAGCTGTCTGTTTACTTTGCTCTCTTCATTAAAGCAGTCCATTAGCTCATGGTGGTCATTAACATCATGACATACTCCCGAGCTCCTAGCCTTGATATCATCTTCAAGGTGAATGTTGATTGCATGAATTTCTTCCAGCTTAAAAAGAGTAAATTATTTTAAACACTAAATAAAATGATCCATTGTATTACTTCCACATTTAGTCATTTTATCCTACATGAAGAAATCAGGTTGTTCTGACAGAGCGTGCACGCATGCGCAAACACATACACAAGCACGTGCGTGTGTGCGTGCACACACACACACACACACACACACACACACACACACACACACGTCTGAATACTGTAGTACGCTTCCCTTCCCAACATGTATTCTTCCTCATTATCTGTTAAGTACCTTGGTTTCAGGAACTCATCTAATATGCAAATTAATGAAGCCTACATTAGTGAAATAAGCAGCTACTATCAATTATACAGGGGCCATTGCTGTGCGTGAGAAATAATATACACCACTATATGCACAGTGCCATGATATAAGCACCCTAAGTGTCACAAGTGTACTTGCTGAAAAAAGACTTCTGAAAACCCTTTCCCACTGAAGATAGTAGTTCTTAACATTATCATCACATACATGGGTACAGTTTTAAATGAATGAAACATAAATATGATTTTACTTGTTTTGTTGATTCAGCAAGTTGATCCAGAAGCTTTTCTACTGCAGTGTGCAAGCCATGACAGATTTTATGAATTTGTTTTTCCAATATCAAATCTGGATTTTCAAAAACACTTTCACATAAATGCTGACTTAGCTCTGATATTTCATCAGCCATCAAAGAAGCAAAGCTGTTTTCTGGTACAGTCTGATCAAGAAACTTTCCTATTTAGGAAAACAATTTAAAACACATATAATATACAATATAAACCACTGTTCTATGAAAACAATTACATTACTAGAAACTATATTATACAGTATATGAAAGACAGCTTGCTGTGGCAGCTGATGTTTTCTGACTTGATATTTGTGGGCTTCTGTGCCTGTATTGAAATTGTTCAAAACATTTCAGAGTGGAGAAATTGACAGTAGCACCCTCCCACCCTCCACCATGCATGTCCCTGGGCATCAAAATGATTCCTGTCAGGTCTGATCTTGCAAAACTGGAACAGACGTAGACTCAAACACCAAGAGGTGGAAGGTGGGATTTGTGAGTTCACAGATGAAGAATAAATGTTAACATTTTTCTTGTGTTTTATCTGATTCCCAAAAATAAGACATTATCCTCCTCTTTTAAGACCATGCCAGAGGAGGGTGATGTCAAGTGACGATCAACAAGAAAAGTCTTCTGCCAAAGGAAGCACCAGCCATGCGGCTGTGGAGCTGATGTCCATCAGAGGAGTGGAAAGGGGAGGGAGCTTTGCCATTCGATATACCAATTCTACACTGCCTACAACCCAGTAGTCTGAATGTTGTGAAGAAACTAGAATATCCTGCATTTAGCTCCCATAGCATACAAAAAGTCTGGTGGACTTGTGAAAGATTGCAATATGAGTTAATCAAAAGGCAAAAGGCTAGCTCACATCAAGGCTGTAAACGGAACATTCCAACTGTGTTACATATAGAGTATTGGAAAAAGGACATCAAAACTATGTCCTGGCTAATACGGAAGCAGAAAAACTTTGGAAGGAAAGCAAAGTCAAGAATGTACAGTAGTAGCACCTGATCAACAAAGTGGAAATAAGGAAGATCAGAACAGAGAGTGGCAAGTTCAGAAGTTCTTCATGCAGAAGTAATGGCGACTACAAGCAACATCTTTGATGGCCAGAGTCATGGCCATCATCACCTCATGATTTCCTATCCTAACAGCAAAAGAGACAGAGGAATATTTTGTAAAACTCAAACAAGCCTCATGTATTGGGGAGGAATGAGTCTTCTGCTTCTTGTATGACTGGGACGCCTCAACAATGATGGAACTGAGCTTCAGATGATGAAAATGAAAGAATGGTCCTTCTTGGACCCAGTACATTTTTTTCATATGGCTGATGAAAGCTCAGTTCAAGATGAGTGACCAAGGATGACAATGATAGGAAAAAGGAAAGAGGAGTGGGAGTACAGGACTATGGAAGTCAACAACCAGAGGGGGAGCCTTCTGTACAGTGGTACTTCAGTTTATGAGTACCTTGACTTATGGAGTATTTCACAAAACAAGAAAAATAAAATTTTGCTTCGGTCTGCAAGCAATTGGTGCCTGACTCACCTTCTCCTCCTCCTCCATGTCACCACTGCCATCTTGGTATGGTACTTGGATGCTGCTTGGCAGACTCCCAAGATGCTGATGGCTGCAGCAGAGGAGGAAGAGGTGAGTCGGGAGTGAGGAAGGAATGACAGGGACGGCCAGCACCCTGCTGCTGCCGCCACATGGCTAACAGTCCTTTGTCACAATGGGTCCAACACTGCCCAGAAGAGGACTCTAGGCTGTGCACTGAGCCCGTGCTGGGCCTCTGGGCCTTATCATGGGCCTGGAGCTGGTCTGCAGCAGCATCTGGACTTGGCTGCAGGCCTAGCAGTACTTGGCAGCAGCCTCCAGCCCACAACACAGGTCCCAACTACCAGGCCTGGGCCCCTTGCGGCTGCCTGCTCCCATATATCAAAGCAAATTTCCCCATAGGAAATGATGAAAACAGGGTCCCCAGAATGAATCATTTGAGTTTCCATTATTTCCTATGGGCAAAATGTATTTTGATATACAAGTATTTTGGTTTATGAGCATGCTTCCAGAACGGATTATGTTTGTAACCAAGGTACTACTTTATTTTGATACCCTGGGCATCAAAATGCAAAGCCTTGGCCTAAAGCCAAATCATTTTGCATAGTGGCAAATGTCCTTGTAAGGTGAAAAGGGTGCACTGCCCACAATTATTTCATCTGGGAAATGAACTGAATGGAGCAAGGGAAGGAGGCGTTGAACTGTGAAGGCTTACCAAGCCACCATCAGAATCAGAAGCCTGCTTCTCAAGAGGTTGATATCCACTTGGGGAACAACAGCAGTGTCCAGATGGTTGTAAACAGTTTTGTGAAAAGCCAGAGGAGTCACCTCCATACTGGGTCTCATGCTGAAGTGTGTACAGAGACACCAGGCAAGCAAGGAACTTTTAAGGAAGGCATTCAGAGGGAGTTTGGTCCCAAGTTTCTCCGTCCAATATGGAACCCAAGGTGAAAACATTCTTCAAAGGGAGATGGAAAGGCACCAAAGCTACTGAGGCTGTAGGTGCTGATGCAAAGATGGGCAAGGTTGAAATCCAAATCAAGCTTGTAGGAAGACAAGGAACCAAATGACTTGGCTATTGAGAAGCAGCGTGCAGGACTACATCCTCAATTCCTCAATGCAAAAATCACAAGGTAGCAAGAAAAAAGCACATCAAGGGTTTAAGAATCTCAGCTAATAGTTTCCTTACAATGTTGATATAGTGGCAGATGAAAGGAACTGGGAAGAATCAATTTGACCCACTGGATATACTGTACATCAGTGGTCCCCAACCCCGGGCCGCGGACGGTGCCGGTCCGTGGACCGGTCGGCACCGGGCCGCCTGGGAGGCCGGGAGGCTCCTCCCCTTTTCCTCCGCCGCCTCCTCCTCCTCCTCTTCTCTCCCGCGGGCCGCCGGTGGAGGAGGAAGGCTGGAGGAAGCGGCGCGTCCTCCTCCTCGCCCTCCACCACCAGCAGCAGCAGGAAGCTGGGGGCCGGGCGCGCGGGGGGCCGGGCGGGAGGAGGGGGCGTGCGCGGGAGGCACTGGCGAGCCCCCACGCGCACGCACCGCCGCCGCAGCGTGGGGGCCCCCTCAGTCGGAAGAGGAGGTGGGTGCCCCTCCCTCCTCCTCCCCCGGGGGCGCGTGCCCTTTGGCCCCTCCCTGCGGCCGCGCTCCAGCAAGCCGCCGCCGCCGGACCGCACCTGTGTTGGGGGCGGGCGGAGGGGGCGTCGCGGGTCGGCCTGGGTGTTTCGCCAACCGCCGCCCAGCTGACCCCCGCAATCGCCCCAGCTGCTGCTGCTGCTCCTCCGGCGGCGGCGGCGGCGTTGGGGAGGAGGAGGAGGAGGAGGACCGCCGCCCTCGTTGAGCCCCTTCGGGCTAATCCGCCAGTCCCCAGCGGCCGCCGCCGCCGCCTTCCTTAGTTCCAGCAGCAGGTGAGAGAGGCGGCGGCGGCGGCGGAGGCGCTCGGGCTCCCCCTTCTCGGCCCGGAGACCCGGCGGGATGCGGGGGTGAGCTTTGCCCGCCTCCCTGAGAGGTGGCCAGGTGTGTGTGTGTGTGTGTGTGTGTGTGTGTCGGGGGAGGGCTGAGGAAAGGACACTGGCCTCTCTGGGGGGCGCGCGGGGACGCCACCCCCACCAGCCTCCCTCCCCTCCCCCCTCCCACTCACCCGCCCGAAGGCCGAAGCCGGAGGTGGGGCGGCGGCGGCCGAACCCAGGCGGCTGCCGCGGCCGCCGACAGGAGGAGGAGGCGGGGGCCGCCCGCCCAGGAGCCCCTGGCTCCCCACCCCGCCCGTGCACGCGGGGTGAGCGGCACGCCCGATGCCCCCCTGCGCCCGCTCCCGTGCCCCAAGCAAGGCACACGCTCCAAGCCCCCCCACCCCCTCCTCCCTCCCCCATCCCCGCCCCCCACCCTCCCCTTCCCCCCCGCCGACCCCCCGCACCCCCCATCTCCCCCTCCGCACCCCCAGCCCCAGGCCACGGAAAATCATCAAACATTTACCGGTCCGTGGGGACAAAAAGGTTGGGGAGCACTGCTGTACATGGTGGAGGGTGGCAGTACTGCTGATTTCTCATCTCTAAAAATGCTCCAAACAATAGCTGCAAAGGCACAGGGGCTCATTTGTGTGAGTCACAGAGACCACAGCCAATTAGAAAACCCTTGCCTTTTCTCCTTCCCACCAATCAGTTTTCAATTTGTATCATGTCTGCAAGCTTGTGATGTAAACCTACACCAAATGTTATTAAAAGTTATTCGGTATTAACAGAAAACATTCTGATACATTCAATTAAACATAAGAACTCTGAAATAACATAGAAATGATGGCCTTGAAGTTCCACAAGGCTCTCCTCCAGGAATCCAAGAACTTCTACAAAGAGAATCAGAATTTCAATTTCTCAGAACCTTCTAAATGCTTTTTCTAAATGAGGAAAGTACATTCTGCTTTAATAACAGTATCAGGATACTGCTTTTGGTTTTAGGTGGCACACAGATATAGCACTCACTGCTTGTGCTGCCTCACATCGGCTACATATTTCATCAGCTGCAGCTAACCATTCACCTGACAGTTAAGTGGCTTTTATCTATTATTACATACAACAGTCACCAAACAGTACTGGCTTGTAATTATTTATTTTGAACTTCATCAAAAATACATTTAAAATGTGGAATGGTCTACATGCAATGAGGGAGGAACAAAATATATAGGGTATGTAGCACAATAGTGAATTAATTTAGACATGCAGCAGTTCTTGGGTAGATTCTAATGTATTCATGGTCAGATACAGACAAGGAACTAGAATATGTTCCATTCAAACTTTCAGTACAGTAGTAAATTAAAGTATCCTCAAGAGCACAGAGAGAACTCCTAGTTCCCTGAGTTCCTTGCCCTCTGAAGATGCCAGCCACAGAGTCTGGCGAAACGTGAGGAAGAAAAACTTCCAGAACACGGCCAAACAGCCCAAAAAACTCACAACAGCTATCAAGATCCCAGCCGTGAAAGCCTTCAAGAATCCATCCTCAAGAGGTCTACAGATCATCCTTAGGACTTCCTTAATACTGGCAATATTGCACTTTTTACCCAAACTACAAAGAAAAACCCTGTATACAATTACCTGGGTCAACTCCATTACTTTTCTGTATGCACCATGTCTCCACAGTTGTGCTCGTCTCTGTGAGCACTAGTTCTCCAGTCGTAAGCTGGCTCTCTCCTGAATTTCCAGAAGCAAGGCTATATGTAAGAGAAAGACCAGTCTTGCTGTAGATAAGGTCTTCAGTATCTTTAGCGGATTTCACCATTTTCAGAAGCAATTTCAACATTTGTTGGCACGACTCCTGGAGCTTTTCTCTAAAAGACAGTAGAAGACATTAAGCTGCCTGGTCTTTTTATTCTGCGTCATGGATTTGGCGGTATCCCATTACCAATATATTGCCTTCAGCAATGCACCTTTCTCCTCACAGTCTGTCTCCTGTTCTTTTTCTCAATTGCAGGCCACTGCGATTATTTTATCTGAAACACTAATCCTGTCCTCGTTACTTTGACAATTCTGCAGTTGCTAGGGATGTCCCATTCAAATTTATTTTAACTAAAATTTCCATAATTCTGCTTTCTGTGAGTCCCATCCCTGTCAGATCCATACCTCACAAAACATCCAAAATTGTGCTTAGCTGTAGGGGAAGGCTCAGCAGGCAAGCTTCATGCCTTAATTCCTGTTACAGCTGGTGGGAAGCTTCCTTTTCAAAGATGAGCACAACGTGGATATCTGTGAAATATGGATCTGGATGGTGGGACCCTCAGAAAGGAGAATTATGAGACCTGTAGAAAAATCCAAAATGTACATCCCAAGCAATTGATAAGATTGATTGATTCATTTTTGCCTAGTAGTGGTCTCCAATCTACTGTTGACCACAATACATAAGGAATATGGCCCACTTTCTCCATCTGCCTCTCTCATACCCATCTCTAGATTTTACCCATTTTATATTTTTATGATGCAATATAGTTCAACACTTCCATTCACAACAATTTAAAAGGTGGAGAAGCTAAGTTCACCTTCTATAGGTTCATTATTGCCAAGCAACGTCACTGCTCTTCTTTGATTCATTTGACTTGCAGGATGTTCTAACGCTTCTCTGCCTGCTCTTTTATCTTCCACTCTTCTAGCTTTTGTGGTATTTTACAGACCTCAACCAAATTGAAAAATAAATTCAGTACTTTTCACTCTTCAGCAATAATGAAACCATGTGTGGCTCCCCGGGAATGGTATTCCAAAGGGATGGAGCTAGTAGAAAAGGCACCTCTGAGAATCTTGCATTACACACACACACCCCACAATTCTGCAGGTAAATTTCTGAGAATTTTAACCAAGAAACTAGAATCCCAACAGCTGTTTTTGATCACTTGCAGATAAGAGAATGAGGGCTCCATCTTAGCTGCTGAGTCCCTAAAGATGTACCAAGGTGGCTGTGAGGCAATATATTCTGTGGAGCTGCAAGGCATTATAAAGGTTGGTAGTCTCCTTTCCAATGATGCTCTATACAGGACGCCTCTCAAAAAACTACCAGCCCGTCACACCAACAATTTGGATTGCTCCTTAAAATGAGCCAGTACCAGTAAAGCTGTTCTGGAAATGAATTTCTAGCCTCAACACTATGCAACATTTTGGAGGCACTGACGATTCCAAATGCTTTCCAAAGGTAGCGCCACATAAATTATTTATCTGAAACAATATTTAATCAATATTCTGCAGGATTCAAATTAGTTATCTAATGAAAAAGAACACTCTACCTTTTTATAGAGGGGGGCAATAATGTATTTTTCCATGTACAGTGATGCCTTAAATTATGCATGCTCCTAACTGCAAAAAAAAAAAAAAATTGAAGTATGAGGGAAAAATCTATCTGGGGCGCAACGCACCCTGGGAATTGAAGTCTTCCATGAAAACCTTGAGATAAGACAAATCTCCTATGGGATGCCTTGAGATATGAAAATTTTGTGAAAAGAAGCTTCCATTCCCAGGGTGCATTGTGCCCCATTTGATATTGAATTACAGTAGTCCCCTGTCACATCATGGTTCAATCATCGTGGTCCCGGTATATCGTGGAATGCTGGACTCATGTGCACGCACACATGCCTTCCTCCTCACCTCACCTGGAGACCTGACCTGCCGGGTCATGCTGCGCTCCTGTGCCATTCAACACACACCCTTTACCTCTGAAAAGTGCCCAGCTGTCTCACACCGCTTGTCCGGGCCTTTCTGCACCGTCCTAGCATCCCAAGAAAGAGTCCTGCTGGATCGCGCCACTCATGCGTGTCTTTCTGCATCTTCCCCACCCCTCTGTAAACTGACATGCCTGTTCATGCTACTTGCCCACCCCTTCTACACCCTCCCTGCCCCATGTGTGTGTGTGTGCCCATGAGAGCAGAGTGCCCTGTGAACCTTGGCTCATAAGCTTTTGCATATTATGCTCTACTGCTTTTATGTCAATAAAGGTATTTTATTATTATTATTATTATTATTATTATTATTATTATTATTATTATTATTATTATTATTATTATTATTATTATGAGGAGGAGGAGGAGGAGGAGGAGGAGGAGGAGGAGGAGGAGGATTCAGGAACAAGTGGAACAAATCACCAACAAGTGGAACAAAGAAGAAGAAGAAGAAGAAGAAGAAGAAGAAGAAGAAGAAGAAGAAGAAGAAGAAGAAGAAGAAGAAGATTATGATTAAGATTATGATGAGAGCTTGGAACACAGATGCAGGAAGCTTTTAATTTGCTTCTCTATTTACAATTCTGGTATTTTGTTTGCTTTTCTGTATATTTATTAAGTTTTGAATAAAATTATTTGATTACCTTGCATTTTGCTTGTCTTTCTGACCCGCCTTGGGCACACGCTGTAGTGGTTTTTCCAACTACAACAATGCTGTTTCTAGCACAGGAACCCAAGGGAGCACCCCAAGAAGGAAACCATGGTCAAGCAAGCAGTTAGTTCACTAGATTTCCATTTTAAAAAAATACTAGCATATTGTCAATCTGTAATCCTGGCTAAAATATAGAACAAAACCCCAAATGTTAAGTATAAATATCTTTATGGGTACTAACTTTTCATTTATGCAAAGTTCAATATCAGATTTTAGTAGGGTTCTTGGAATCTCTTCTCTCCTCTTCTCTTTCCCTTTTTCTTGAAGATTTTTCAGTTCACCACTGGCACCTTCCACATCATCTCTCAAACATTTGGTTTTATGCTCTGTCTGTGGAAACGTTAATACTGATTAAGCAGAAGGATTAATATACAAAGGGGATATATGTCACGGGCTGCCCTGACATAATATGATCTAGAGAATACTAAAAAATATCAAAATATTTTTTTAAAAAACATGTAAAATACAGGAATTACACCATCATCTGGCTGTCTGGAAAATGTTGCAAGTTTACTATTTTTTTCTTCACTCTCACTTACTGCTAACCATATCTTACTCCCCAACCTCACTTACTCACTTCAACCTATGTTTTTGCTTTAAAGGCAACTGGAGAGTACTGATGATCATCATCACCTGATTAATTCAGAAGCCACAGCAAGTTATTAATTATTGTGAAGCAGGAAATATAGAAGAAACCCCCAAAAACATACAATTGGGTCAAAATATCTAATATTTAAGTACCTGCCTAAGAACCCTACAGACTATAGAGTACGGACATTTAGAAAGAATCAGAAACTTGTGTTCATCACAACTGCAATTAATTCCTAAAAGGGTTAATTACAGTAGTTTACCCATAGTCAGACAAGCCTACTTCTCCACTCAAATTTGTGAGAGCAAGAACAGCTGAATGTTACGTTACGGATCACATGGACACAGAATTTCGGGGAGCAATCTGGTGCTCAGGCAGCATTTCTGGCTGGAGGGTCTGCGTGTCTCTCTGTGTCTGCATCAGCTGCGTGCATGTGAGTGTGTGAGATTGTGTGATGATGATTCCTACTGCCTGAGCGACCAGTCTTTATTAAGACAGTAAGCCCAATAGATACAGGAAGACATCCCTCAGTGGGAGGAGAATGCAAGCCTTATCTGTGAGACCATACTCAGTAAACAGGTACACAAAGGCACAGGAAATAGAATCCATAGGTGGGGGGGGGATGCTCCCTAGCTAGTGAGGCATTACTGATAAGGGGCTCTCCTGGGCCTGAGCAGATGTATCCTGATATCCTGTTTATCTGCCATCCTGTTTGCTCTGGCCTTCTTGCCTACATCAGCACATTCTGGTATCTGCTTCGGTCCTGGGGACTGCTGGGAAATAACAGGTCAAGCAGCCCTCCTAGGCCTTCAGTTTCCTTTGTGCTTGACCAATCATGGGGCTCAGAAATATGGGCAATGATATCACCACAGCTGAATATCAAGAGTACCAAAAAAAAATGCCTGTCAGCTCATAGGCTTCTTCAGTTATTTGAAGACAGAGGGTTAGAGTAGTTTGTGGGGTTTCCTGTGCATGGCTACTGGAAAGTATATATACAATGTTTATTTCTTTCAAAACTACAGCTTGATTGATAAAAGGTACTCTTTTACATACTCGAGCCTATTCATATCTTAGAAATACAGTAGGACCTCACTTTACAAACGTCCCACTTTTATGTAACTTTCCCAGGACCTAAGAAATACTTTGGGAATAATGTGTCCACTTTATGCAATTTTTAACGTAAAAAACTCACTTTATGCATTTTCCCAAAGGACTTCATTTCCCAGAATGTATTGTGCCGCACTGCGCCCCATCCAGATCCATTTTATGTAATTTCTGCTTGACCTTATTGTTGCAGAGAACTGATTAATTACTTAAAGCGAGGTCCCACTGTACAAACTGCAAAATAGGTACTGTAATAGGCAACACCTATTGGGAATAATAAAATTGTATTGGAGAAATACACTGTTTCAACTTGCCTCCATATATTATAAATGTGAAACTACCTGCTCAAATTCCTCTTTCAAATGCATTTCTTGCGATACACTCATTTTCTTTAAATCATCATTTTCTCTTCTCAGTTTTTCTATTTCTTCTTGTTGCATGGAAATTGACTGCATTTCAATTTGAAGATCCTGATATTTTGCTTTGTATTCACCTTCTAACACCAAGAGTCGTTCAGCTACTTCTGTTTCTATTTGTTGTGCAGCATCTTGAGCATTTTGTAGATGAAGTTTAGCAATTTCTAAAAATAATAGTTTTTAAAAGTGGAGCTGAAACATCAACGGTGACAAGAAGAATTAAGCTTATTCATATGGAAGTGAAGGTTATGCAAACCGTACAAAGCCTTAGGAGTTGACTGAAACTCTCACTTTTAATAAGGACTTATGGATTGCACAATTCCTAAACTTAACATTGTAGTGAAAGGAAGCTGTAGATTTAGACAACAGTGGAATTCAACATGTACTTCCATCTTCATGAAAGGAGCATACAAGGCAGACTATGTTACTTGTGGATTGCTGCTTTCCTTCATCTGTTGTTGTTTGTTCTAATTTGGTAGAGACAGCTGAAGCAGAAACAAAACTATTTGATTTATTTATTTATTTATTTACTAGTATTTTTACCCCACCTTTCTTCTTGGATAAGGACCCAAGGCGGCTTACAGTAATGAGGGACAATACACAGTCAATATTCAAGTTTAAGAACAGGAAATTGTGGGATATCTTACGGCATTAGAAGACAATAAAGCTAAAAGAGAACACGAGCATTTAAGAAAAGAGTATAAATTCCATGTACCATATATACTCGAGTATAAGTCGACCCAATTATAAGTCAGGGCCTCTAATTTAAACCCCCAAAACTGGGAAAATTTATTGACTCAAGTATAAGCCTAGGCTGGGAAATGCAGCAGGGCCTGGCAACTCCTCCTTTGTGAGCTGTGTGTGTGTGTGATGTTTAAAATGACTTTTAGCCACCGAGGCAAGTGCTTGAGTTGGTGGCTAAAAGTTATTTTAAACATTGTTTTAAAATGACCCTTTAAAAAGTCATTTTAAACATGGGGGGGTCAGGAGAAGTGGCACACAATGTTTAAAATGACTTTTAGCCACTGATCCAAACTTGCCTCTGTGGCTAAATGTATTGACCCGCATATAAGCCGAGGACCCATTTTTTCAGCCCAAAATTAGGGCTGAAAAACTAGGCTTATTCTCGAGTATATACAGTAATCACTTGATTAATGTAATTTGAATTTTAAAGTGTGCAACACTCAGGTAGTCAGGTAGATCAAAGGAAGGAAGGAAGGAAGGAAGGAAGGAAGGAAGGAAGGAAGGAAGTTGATTCTCTCTTGTGATGTGTAAATGGCTCTCCGTCCCATCTCCATCACATGCCCTCGTTTTAAAAAACTGTTAAGCACTTTATATTATCACAGAACTTGTAGTTCCTGCATTCATTTTTCTTCATACTTCAAAAATGGCAAAATACATATACTTATATAACATAGGTGTAACACTTTGCACCTCTGATTAGTATAATGCATTTTCACAATTATGGTTATGAATATTTAGGCTTAGATTTTATAATTACACCAAATGGTCCATCTTAGTATGATGGGTGAACTATATATGAGAACAATTCATATTACTAAAGCAGTGATATAAATTTACATTTGATGTGAAAATATTGCAAATATTTAATTTCCCCTTTTCATTTCTCCAGGGGGAAAAACAATTTCTAGAAATTTCATATATCCATACTAGAATAAAAATGTATGAGTGTCACTAAAGTGTGAATTTGAACATGACCTAACTTAAAATATGAGGAAAATTCAAAATACACATATCTGAAGTAAGACCTTTCCAACACTGACCTCGCTACTTTATATAAAGCAACATGATTCTTTTATTTAATATAAGCTTAGCAAATGAAGAGCCACAATTTAATCATGAGGTACAGTAATTTTACCTCTGAGGTGCTCTTCTGAAATTCTGGCACGAAGCTCTTCAAGATGTAAACTGTGTCTTCTTTTTAGCTGTTCAATTTCAGAGGTGTATTTCTCTGACAAATCCATTTTCATCTTCATCAGACTCTCTTCATACTGGAGTTTGAGAGAGCACCTTAAAGACTCTAATTCTTCTCTGTGTTTTTTATCCAAATGCATCTGTACATTACTGAGCTCTTCCTAAACCATACATGCAGAAAAGATAAACCATTAGGCCTTAGAACATTTATACATTCTAAATTAATTTTGTGTGTAACACAAGACCTTTGTTATATTCTATTCTTATAAAACAGCAACAAAAGCAGCCACAACATGGGTGAAAAACTAGATGCTATGGTCTGTATAAGTAAAGAGAAAGTACTGAGTAAGAGCATTGCTCAGTTGCAACACTATTCTTCAGCTACTGGGCAATCTGCAAAAGCAGCACAACTACTAGTAATATACTTGATTTAAAAAGGATTGCATATCTAAATGCATGTTTGGGCTAAACATGGGTTGTGTGCATGAAGAATCTGAATGCTAAGATAAGACTGGAAGTAGAGAAGATACGTGGTAACATGACCCCCCGCCTTTCGTGGGGGTTGGGGACCTGACCCAGCCCACGATAATTGAAAATTCATGATATGTGGATGCAGGATGGGTCGGGCCTGGGGGGCCTAGCTGGGGGCCCTTGTACTTATCCCCAGCCTGGCGCTGTCCCGAACGAGCCTGCGAGGGCCTTCCTAAGCCTTCTGGAGGCTCCAAAAGGGCCTTCCTGCAAACCAGAAGTGACTTCTGGTTCACTGGAAGTGACTTCCGGTTCACAGGGAATCCATATACAGGGACCACTGTATGCCTGTACTGAGCCATCTCACTGGGAGGCAGGGAGTACTGGGAAAGGAGCAGTCAGAAAGAAATTTAAGAAGGGCTTCAAAAAGAAAAAGAACACCCAAGTTAGAAGCAGCCCAAGATTATACAGCAGATCACAGTAGAAATATGCCTTTCAAGTAAATAACCAAGAAATGTAGGAACAGCACAATGTGTCCTCCAATTTTCGACCTCACCGTGCCAAGCTTTGTTCTGTGTGCACACACAACTCCCCCTGTGGACTCCGTTGCAACAGAAGAAAAAGAGTTATGACAGGTGCTCAGGGGTGGAAACTCCCCACCTAAAGAATGCCAAAAGACTGCATAGCCGCATAGCTTAGAGCAGTGTTGGCGAATCTATGGCACAGGTGACAAAGGTGGCACTCGGAGCCCTTTCTGTGGGCACCCAACACTGCCCCTTCACAGCCACTTGTATTCAGGTTAAAATGCTGTATTGGCACTTTGTGAACAATTAGCAGGTTCTGAATCACAGTTTGGGCACTTGGTCTCTAAAAGGTTCACCATCACTGGCTTAGAGGGAACCTTGGCACAGCATGCAATGTGCTATCTAACAGCAACTAAACATGATTTTTGGTTGACTTTTTAATAGATTTTAAACACAGCAGGGCCATGCCAAATTATGTTCCCATTTAAAGTAAAAGATGGTAAGGTCTGTCAGAACAACACTTTGCTAACTCTCCTCCTTTACATTTTGATGTATATACAGAACAGACATCAGAGAGGAGAAAACTGGGGCAAAATCAGAAATAGGAGTAGGGAAGAAATGGAAAATAGCATATTGTCTTGAAAAGAATGGATAATATATTATTAACTGAATATAATATATTCTTTCTGGAGAAAAAAAGAACATAGTAATATATAGAAATGGTGAATGTTACATATAGTATATTTTCAATTCTTCTCAAAATGACAGTATAGACTTGAGTATCTTGAAAGGGATAAAGAGATTGTTTACATTGCCTCTGCCATAGAAGAATTTGTAAGTTAAAAATCAAGAACCTGACACCAAACAGTAATATTAACTCATTTTTCACTATATCAGAAGCATGAAGAAGTATCTAAACAAGCATATTTGTGTCCAGTTTTTTATGGTAAACAGAAATAATCAGCTTTCATAAAATCTCATGACATTCTTTCAGTTTGGGTTATTATTCACGTTTCTTCAGTGAAAAAATGTTCTTTTCATTTGCAATATTGGTGTATGTCAAAGATCTAGGTCATCATCCATTCCTTGTCACTTTTTGATGAAGAATTATGTAACAGTACAGTAGTTGAAATCTTGTTGCCTCAAAGTTCCGCTGTAGTAGGCCGATTGAATCAGTGAGAATTTGGCGAGTCAGTTCCTTCATAAGTTCCATTTATTTATATGGGTATGCTCTAGTTCTGGCTAGGTTGTAGTACATTGCTTACTACACTAAGCAGCAGGATTTAGATTATTATCAATACTGTTGCTTCAGAGTCCAGCAGATTTTTTGTGTGGAGTATCATTTGAAAGGATATGTACCCACTAATTTACTGTTTTAAAATTGACTTCATGTGAATCAGATACAAATCTAAAACGTGGTTCTGCATTTGTCTTCAATCAGAAGCTCAAGTGAAGGCCAATGTCTTGTCTTACCCTCCTATCTAACTTAAGCAGTAGTGACAGTAATGTTCCAACGGTTCCTTCAAAAATCTGATTTTTTTCCTGATTTCCATCCATTTTTAAATGTTTTCCATGTACGAAATGGGTCTGAAACTGCACAAGTTCCAACATTTATGGAAATGGAAATTGGCACTGCCTGGCACTGCCATCTTAGCAATACCTATGTAATACAATATCTTATAGCTAAATGTCTCTTACTCTTCAGTCCAATGTAGTGTGCAACATGTACCACCAGTAGCACCATATTGATGCCCTTTGCATTAGCTACAACACTCACATGTATGTGTGGAACTGCTAATATTTCAGATAAAAGTTATTGTAGAGCTCTTGGATTTGAAGTGCTTTCCCAACTTATCTAAATTTAACCTTCAGGATCTCAGAATTTTATTTCCCTACTTTAATATTAACAACATGTAGTAATAACAATCAGTGCTGTCTATCAAGTTATCTAGATGGCATGCTGTGTATGCAAATCTTCTCACCAAGCAGGCACTTTATCTGAGACTCTACACGCCCATCACAAAAACAAGCACAGTGGTACGTCCATTAATGTAATTAATTGGTTCTGTGGGCCATTTCACAGAGCATAAATTATTCTAACCGAAACGCAGTTTCCCACTGAAATGAATGGGAAACCAATTAATCTGTTCCCAGGTTGGATTAATTGACAGTCACCTCTTTTCCCTCCCTGCTGTGCCAAGCAGGAGAAAGGAAATGTTGGATCAAGCACCCCAAAGCCGAACCTAGCAATGTGGGGAAGCTCTGAGATGCCTGATCCCAGCAGGGGAAATGAGGGAAACCAGTTTTCTTGGAGGCAGGAAGTACTGTTGGAGAGCAGCTGCTTAAGCATTGGGTTTCACCTCACCCTTCTTCAAACAAAGGAACATGGGTCATGCACACACCCCACTCACTCACCCTTCATCCCATTTGGCTCTAGGAGACATACAAGCCCCTGTTGGCCAGTTCTGAGCAACAAAGGTATGAGATTTAAAGTTCCAGAACATCCTTTTTTCTGATTCACCTTTTTCCCCCTTGTTGCTTCTCTAGGTTGCTGCTGCTTTTAAGAGTTGCACTGCTTTTACTATCTGCTACTTGTTTTACCTTGGTTGTATCTCATGCTAGTTCTGTTCATTGCTTCTGTGTTTTTATTTCATGTTTTTTAAAACATTGTACATTCTCTAGAAAACTCTAATTGTTAGTAGCATAAAAATTAAATAAACCAAAAGAAGGTGATTTACCTTGTAGTGCTCCAGTTGCTGAGTAAGCTGTTCAAACAGACTATATCTCTCATTTTCAGTCATCTCTTCTAAAAGCGACAAAGATGGGCTAAAATGACCAAGAGATGGGAGGGAGGATAGAGCAAACATTTTAGACAAATAAATAACATTGACTAATATTTTCCTGAGAGCTAGCTTGCCTCAGCAGTGGCTGAAATCCAACAGTGTACTCTGTTCTCTGAAAGGCTAATGATATGACTAGTTGTGGCACTTTTATGAAACGTACATTCACAAATTGTTGATGAAAGGCAACTCTTCGGGAAATATAAATGCAAAGTACATATGTCTAGCATACAAAGGATCTTTTCTAAAGTAATTGCTGGGTTAGGCGGAAGGTGAGGAGGACCAAGTATTTCCAATTCAGAAAAATGATTTCTAACAGTTTCTGTGTAGAACCCATATTATGTTAATACGTTCTTATCTAAAACACTCCATCACTGCCTGTGGGTTGGAGTTTGTGGGTTTAAACCAGTATTAGTCTCAGCTGGAGAACTCTTTTGTAGCTAATAACAAATATATTAGTATTTCTAGGAGGAAGACATGCAAATAGTCCACAAAGAAATTTTTGGGAAAAGTTGTGAAAGACTCCTAAATCTTCAACTCTTGTGAATTACCTGATACTGATCTGGAGGCTATGGAGAAGGGCCATCCCCCAAAAGAAAAGTACAATCCTCTCCAACAGAGTTGTTAACAAAGGATTTTGAAGGTGGGATCAGCACAAAGAGAAACATAAAAGGAAGAGATGGAGAGAAAAAAGAAGAAGGTGGGAAAGAAGCAGGGCATAAAAGGCGAAGTGAACTGTTGGTGGGGAACAACAGAGGATCTTAAATCTCCAAAGTATTCGTTGGGTGTTAAAAAAAAAGAAGAAGCCAGAAAATCAGACTTTCAGAACCCCAGCTATCATAGGTTTAATTCATCACACTGATACCAGTTATTGCTATCAGCATAAAAAAAGACTAGAAATAGTGGCAAAGGTCAGGGTGCTAGGTCAAGGAAACCACTGGCAGGCAGCTTGTACTGCCCACCAGAAGCAAAAAAGAATAATGATTTGTAGAGATGATGTGCAAACAATTGTACGATTAAGTCAAGGCTAAGTAAATTCTGATAATGCAGGTTAATTTGCTATTGAATTAGTAGCATCACCCTAGTTCCACAAGTTGATCTTGGCTGTTCTCCATCTCCAAGGAGGAATCCTTTACTTCCTGCAGTCTCTGCTGCAACATAATCAATTCTTCTCTATAATTTTCTTCCACCATCTTCAATTTCTGTTCAAAATAAAGCCTTAGTTGTTCCAGTTCATTTTCATGTTCAATTCTTTTTTTATCCCATTTAATCTGATAATCTTTTTTTAAACATTCCATTTCTTCTATGTGCGATGTACGAGTAAGCAGCTGTTCTTTCAACTCTGGTGAGAAAGAGAATGAATAGAAGATAATGTATGCAGTGTACATGCACCCTCAAGGAAGCAATGCGATAGCTTCAAGCCCACAATTTATCCTTAATTTCATACCATTAAATGGGACTCACTTAACAAAAAGAATCAGTTACTTACATATAAAGATGGTTCTTCGAGTGGACCTTCATGAAGCCACGTAGATGGGTTTTCCAGCGCACACGCGAGGCCTGAATTTCCCTAGCAAAGGAAAATTTGTTAGTCTCCTCCCCCCTCGCACTGAGCATGTGTGGGAGGGTTCCCACCCAAACCCGTCAGTTCCCTCATAGTCGCCAGCATGTTAAGGTAAGTATCACCTATAACCAAGGTAAGTATCACCTATAAGACTCCAGGGGAGGCGGGCAGGGGCTGTGTGGCTTCACGAAGGTCCACTCGAAGAACCACCTTTACAGGTAAGCAATTGGTTCTCCTTCGTGGCCTTTGTGAAGCCTCAGAGATGGGTGATTATAAGCAATACTCACAGGATGGAGGATATCTCCCCTGTGTAGGAGGGGGATGATATTTTCCAAAGTCACCATCCTGAATTTTGATGTTACGAGATATTTATTTAGAATTCTGAGGTCCAAAATCAGGTGAAGGCCTCCATCCTTTTTTTTTTTGGAACCATAAAGTACCTGGAAAAGTGACCTTGAAGGGCAGAAGCAGAGGAAGCTGGTTGGATGGCTTGCTTCTGTAAAAGGGACGTGATTTCTTATAGAAGGCAGGGTGATGGAGTGGTGGGGACTATGTTTTCTAATGGAGGTAAAGATTTGAACTCTAGGAGATAACTTCTGGAAATGATGGATAGGACCAATCAGCCTGTTGTAATTGCACACTAGGCTGGAAAGGAAAGGTTCAAGATGGATGGAACGGGCAGAGTCAGAAGTCATCTCTGTCTTCTATCTCTTGTCTTGGATGAATGTGATGCAGAGAACTTAAGACTTCTTTCCCTTCAAGGTAGAATATTAGGGAAAGGTACTAGATTGGAGGAGCGGTCATGAGTAGGTTGTCTGTTGTAAGAAGATTGAAACCCGGACTGAAATGTGGCTTGCTTAGAATGAAAGCGCGAAGGGCCACTGCTGGCATTGTGGTTGAGATTAAGCCTCTTCACAGTGCTTTGTTTTTTTTATGGCAGTCTTCCATAAGATCGTCCATGGTCAGGTGGAATAGACCTTCACCTCAGAAGGGCAGTTATTCGATTTGGCTCTTGTGTTTGTCAGACAACCCTGTGGAGCACAGCCAAGTGTGCCTGCATAGGCCTACAGCAACACCCAACACCTTAGAGGTACAGTCTAGGGCAGTGGTGGCGAACCTTCGGCACTCCAGATGTTTTGGACCACAACTCCCACAGTCCTTTGCCATTGCCAATACAGGCTTGGAATCCTTGGAGCTGTGGTCCAAATAATCTGGAGTGCCGAAGGTTTGCAACCACTGGTCAAGGGCATGCCTTGAAGAAAGCATTTGTTCTGTGGCCAGTGCCATCGCTTCCTCAAAAATAGCAGATGCATCAGGCTTCTTCTCATTGGGAATCAAGTCTAGAAATGGCTGTAGATGAATAAGGAGTTCCTTTTGATAGGCTCCCATAGCCCCCTGGTAATTTGCAATCTTGAACAATAAAGAAGCAACGTTGGAGATATTTCTACCAATCATGTCAAGTTTTCTACCTTCCTTAGAAGATGGGATTTGAACTTGTTTAGTGCATGATTGCACCTGTGAAGCAGCCACCACAACTGAATTAGAGTGGGGGTGTTGGATAAGAAATGGTGCCTTGCCAATGTGCATGTTATAGGGAGATTCAATTTTCCTCCAAACAGACTGTGCCCCAATTTTCTTGAAGGATTCTTCGCCATTGATAAAAAAAGAAGGGATCATGGCCAAGTGAACTGGAGCCGCATCATCAGAGGAAATCTTGCCAAACATGTGATCCATATGTCTAGGCTTTGAAGGATGTGTTGGGAGCTTGATAGGAGTTAGCCATGCGGAGTCCACATAATTGCGCATGGCTTCGGAGGATGACAGAGGTGAACATTCTTCGGTATCAGAATCCAGAGTCATTACTAGATGAGGGGAATCTTCATCCACGTCCTCACAAAAAGATGAAGAAGTTTCTGAATCCGAAGGTGGAGTCAAATTGGAAGGTTGAGATGGTTGGTTTACCAATGAAGAATCTGTACCGGTTTGGAGGACCCACTGCTTCTCATTGAAATGGATAGATAATGCTGGTATTGGGGGCATCAGTATCGAAAGGGCAGCAGGCCCACTGGAGGTGGACAGTTGAGGTTGCAATGGAACAGAAACGGTTGATCCCGAAAGCTTCCATTTCTTCTTTAGTATCGAAAAGTGAGGCGGAGCAAGAAACGAAGGTGCCATCGAAACCAAAGTCTGGAACAGTATGGAGATGGACGACTCAATGGTCAGTTTCATAGCAGGAGCTTGGATCGAAACTGAAGTGCCAGTGGATTGTTTGGAAGGCTCTGCAGGTAAGCGGACCTGCTTGTGATGCCGCTATTTATCTTTCCAGTGATTCTGAGCCTTCCGGGCAAATGCTTCCGGATTTGGCTGGGGAGAAAGCAACGATGGAGTTGGAGAAGAAGCAGACCAAAGAGGATTCAGGATCGAGGCAGGGGTCGGGATGAGGAATCCCCATGCCTCTGGGTATCAACAGCAGGTGAAGTTGATACCCCTGGAGTCTGCACAAACAGGCTCTGAATCAAAGAAATAGGTGGGACTTCTGAATCTGATTATCCAACTTCAGAGGAAGAACATGATGGTTCAGATGGAAGTAAAGGATGTACTCTGGACGATCTGACAAGCAAGGCAGCAATAGGGCTGGTCAGTTTCAGTAACTATAATGTCTGTCAGTTTCAATACCGAAGGAGGGGCTGATTTCGATTTTTTTCTGGAGCAATGACAACTTTCAAGATGGTTCCTTCTTCAGGATGGACAGAGGCTTAGAGTCCTTTTTAGTTTTGGGGGACTCGAAGAAGCCGAACGGGAAGACTTGCCTTTTTCCATGGCTTGCAGAGTGAGAGATTTTTCAAGGAGAAAAGTGTTCAGTCAATGGCGATGGTTTTTAGCACCTGAGCACTAAAGTTTTTACAGACAGTGCAGGAGTCGGGCAGATGGGTCTCTCCAAGGCAATAGAGGCACTCCTGATGTCCATTGGAGTGCAGGATTTTACCCACACAAGAGACATTTCTTAAAGGGAGGCAAAAATGCCAAAAAATATTCAAAAACATGCCAGATAAGAAGGGAAAGGGGAACACTGAGGAGACCAACAAAATGCTACATCTTAACATGGCGGTAAGAGGGATCTGAGGAGTTTGGGCAGGAAACCTCCCACACATGCTCAGTGCGAGGGGGAGGGGACCAACAAATTTTCCTTTGCTAGGGAACAGATATTGTCCAGTGTTTTTTTAACTTGGGGCAATTTGCCTCCAAATGTTACACCATTTATGTGGCTATGCAAGATAATTTTGGACAGTGAGTGTTAATAGTACTTTAATACATCATCACTAAAAACAGTGGAAAATAAAAATCTCAATAACTAAAATAAACATTGACTAGAAAACTACATAGGGTACAATGCACAATATAATGTATATTAAAACATACCACTTAATTCTTGCCAACTTGTCCGGGCACCATCCAACTGAGACCAAAGATGTTTAATTTCTTCTTCTGATTCCATCTTTAATTCTTCCAGCCTAGCTTTCAGTTTCTCTATCTGTGGAAGACACCGCAAGTTAGAGAGGAGTATTTCAGTCTGCCTCAAAGCTCATGGCAACAATAAGAAAATAATTATTCAGAAAAAAGATAAATATTTACAGGTCTGCAAGGTAATTGTAATAGGCAACTGGGGTTTGTATTCCGAAAATAAGCATTCATACAAAATCTACCTGCTGAATAAATTCATATTTACCTCCTGCTGTAGCATTCCTTCTTGTTTCTTGCTTTGCTCTCTCACATTCAGCAACTCCTGCTCATGTTCAGTCTGCAGTTTTCTCATGTTCAGGTGATACAGATTTTCCAGGTTCTTAAGCCCTACTAAAAATAATACCGTGAAAATTATTTTCTTCAAATCACTAAACCATACAATAGCAGGCAGGCAATGTTCCCTGAAATACTGCTCCTCTAGTGAAAAAAAAACCATCAATAAATTTCAAATTCTATTTCATGAATACATTACAGTTTCACATTTTCTGAAGCCCTAATCACAGATTTTGTATCAACACTATTAATCTGAAAACAATGTGCAACACCAGTGGTTCCCAACCTTGGGTAGTCCAGGATTGCAACTCCCAGAAACACCAGCCAGCAAAGTTAGGCTTCTGGGAGATGCCATCCGGTCTTTCCTGCAGGAGAGAATGCAGAAAGGAGACTCGTGTTCAACACCACGGCCACTGACCTATGGGGTACCTCAGGGTTCTGTTCTGTCTCCTGTGTTATTTAACATTTATATGAAACCACTGCGGGAATTTATTTGGAGTTTTGGAATGAAGTGTCACCAGTATGTTGATGGCACTCAACTCTACTTCTCGTCACCTCCAGATTCCAAGGAAGCTATTTTGAACTTAGATCAGTTCTTAGCTTCAGTAATGAAATGGATGAGGAAGAACAAACTGAAACTAAACCCAGACAAGACAGAGGTGCTTCTGGTCAGTCAAAAAGGAGATTGAAAAATTGAAAAAAGACGTGTGTAGTTTGGGGGTGCTCCTGGACTCATCCTTGAGCCTAGATGCCCAGGTTATAGCTGTGGCCAGGAGTGCATTTGCAACATTAAAACTAGCACACCAGTTACGCCCGTTTCTTGAGAAATCTGCTCTGGCCACTGTGACACATGCCTTAGTGACATCCTGGCTGGACTACTGTAATGTGCTCTATGTGGGGCTACCAATGGAAAGTCTCGGGAAACTTCAATGGGTCAAGAATGCAGCAGCCAGATTGCTGACTGGGGCAGGTTACAGAGATCACATCACACCCCTATTGAAACACCTCCAATGGCTGCCAATCTGGTATGGGGCGCAATTCAAGTTGCTGACCTTAACCTACAAAACACAAAATGTCCTGGGTCCTAGCTACCTCAAAGATCAAATATCTCAGTATGAACCAGCTCGGGTGCTTAGATCATCAGGAGAGGCCTATCTCTCCATCCTGCCACCTTCACAGGTGTGTCTCATAAGAACACATGAAAGGGCCTTCTCTGTTGCTGCTCCCAGACTTTGGAACTCCCTCCTGCTGGAGGCCATGACTGCCCCATCTCTGCTGCCTTTCCGGAAGCAGGCAAAGACCCTCCTCTTCAGGCAAGCTTTCCCTGAATGAGGGACTTACCTGCCCTGTGACTTTATATGGATTACCATACATGATTGCATTGATTGATTTCATAAGAACACTAGTGTTTTCCATGTTGCTTTTCACCCCTCATAACGGATTTTTCTTTTCTTCTTGTGTGCTCTTTGTAGCTCTAATGTTACCTTTTAATATTCTAAGATGCCTCTTCTAATTCCCTGTTCTTAATTTGAATATGTCTTAAATGTTCTGGACTGTATATTGTTCCTAATTATAGTAGGCCACATTGGGTCCTTTTCCAAGAAGAAAGGTGGGGTAAAATATTCAAATAAAATAAATGAATAGGCATTGGGGGTGGGTGGAAGTAGACAGGAGTCACCCTCAACTTTGCAAATCCTCTAAACCACCACTGTCACCACCGTCACCCTCAGATAACAGCATTTGCTCTTATCTGCAGATTTCAGTTTCCACGGGGCAGCCCAGAGCTGATCTCCCATGGATATGGGGGTCCTACTGTGCTATCAAATTAAAATCATCAGAGTAATAACAGGTTGTACTCTTGTCTAAGACAAGTCTCTCAATGTATATTACATTGCCATTTTCTAAATTTTTCACAGAAACAGTACTGAATTAAGTAGGGCTTACTCTTAATTGTGCATATGTCTTTTCCCTGATCGGGAAAGCTAAAACAAATACATGGTACAGTCATCCCCTGCCATTTCACGGTTCATCTACTGCAGTTGTGGTATATCGCGGAACAGCAAAATAAAGGCAAAGCGCCCTGCAGCAAGCTGTGTGAGCCTAGTTTGAGGCCTCCTGGGCTTACCCCAAGCCTAGACTGTCCCAAGCAGGCCTCTGACGGGCTTCTAGGACCTGTCAGAAGTGGTTTTCAGCACAGCGCAAATGACTTCCCAAAAAACAGAAGTGCCTTCCAAATCACCTGAAACCACTTCTGGAGCCTATAACAGGCTTCCCGAGCCATCAGAGGCCCCAGAAGCAGTTTTCAGCAAACCAAATGTGCCTTCCGGATTGCCCGAAACCACTTCTGGGGTCTCCAACAGGCCCAGGAAGTTCATAGGAGGGGTTCAGGGCAGCACCAGGCCTAAGGTAAGTGTAGGAGGCCCCAGACAGTTCCTCCAGTCCTGGCCTAACCTAGCATCTGCATATCGTGGATCACCACAGGTCAGGTCAGGTCTCTAACCCCAGTGACAAATGGGGGATTACTTTATTATCTGTGTGTGTCCTGCGCAATCCAGTAGGAACTGACTTACAGAAACCAGGCAGCTGGCTCATGGCTGACTCAGCCTTCCATCCCTCCGAGGTCAGTAAATTGAGTACCCAGCTCGCTGGGGGCGGGGGCAATGTGTAGCCTGCATAACTGTAAACTGTCCAGAAAGTGCCTGAAGTGCTATGAGGCGGTATATAAGCAGAACACGTTGCTTTGCTTTCAAGGTCAATGAGGTATTTGAGGACTAATTTTATTAGTTCCACTGTCCCAGTTGTCCAGGGTTCTACTCCGTCCCCAGCCTTTTTAGGTCCAGGGCCTGTTTTTGTCTGTGTGGAGCTTCTTGGACAAAAACAGGTGTGAATGCACGAAGGACTTGTTTTCAGACACACACGAGCAAAACATCCCACCCATGCTACTTCCATCATGCAATCATCACATGGGGAAAGAAAAGCCCTACACAGGGGGAAGGGAGAGATGCTCACCATTTCAGACACACACCTCACTGGAAACCTTTCAGCCCAGTTCCTAACAGGCCACGGACCAGGGCATGGGATTATACCACACTGGAAATCCAAGGTATAAAATTTTAACATAAGGTGCCAAATGCTAAAACAGGCATGTCCAAACTTCGGCCCTCCAGATGTTTTGGACCACAACTCCCACAGTCCTTTGCCATTGGAAATACAGGCTTGGAATTCTGGGAGTTGTGGTCCAAAACATCAGGAGGGCCAAAGTTTGGACATGCCTGTGCTAAAACATTTCCCATCTATAGCAAGAGTTCCCAAACACTAGGCCAAAGTCTGGGACTGGTCACAGGCTCCATAGCCACTAAAGTTCCCCTTAAGACAAATGCCTAAGTGCGCACACTTACTTCTTCGCCCTCCACATTGGGCTGTTTCTCCCGTGCACACCCATCACACCTGTTTTAGTTTAGGTTACAGTGGAACCATCATAGGGGGCAGAGTTATGCACAAGTGCACATCTAGCAAGAAGCCCCATACAGCAATAAAAATGGTCCCTGGTGCCAAAAAGGCTAGGGGGCTGCTGATCTATAGGTATGTATCAAATATTCAGCCTTTAAGACATTGTGGCAATAAACAAGCAAACAGCCTATTTATTTTAACCGTAATAGGGTAAATCTTACATCTTACTCAATTTTGAACCCTCAGAGAAAGGCACTGCAATTATGATAATTTCCCCCAAATACATACTTTCAGTTTGATCCTTTTCAAGAGACAGACTCTTCAAGTACCGTTTTGTTTCTTCAGCTTCTACTTGGATTTTTTCCCTTTCATTTAATTCAGTATGATGTCTCTCAGATAACTCTTCAGACATGTTTTCCAAAAGAATGTCAGTATTCAGCACACATTTTCTTTTAAGATGCTAGAAGAAAATCAAGTCTAACATTTAAAATGTCATTGCAATATCCTGAAAAACCCATTCAAGTTTTCTTTAAAACAATCTGTAACTACTCTGCTGCTCTTATTACTCTCGCTTCCTGCAATATACAGCAGGAGCCCAGTATCAGTGGAGGATTGGTTCCGGGCTGCTCCGTGGATACAGAAATCCGCGGATAAGTGTGAATGCCTTTATCCAAGGATGACGGAGGTGGCGAGGGGGTAGTGGCAACAGCAGTAGCAGGGATTGCAGGGGCGAAAGTGGTCATGCCGCAGGTGGAAGGAGCCGCTGGGTGATCAGATGGAGGAGCCAGGTCACCTCCTCTCCTGCTTTAGGTGCCCAGCCTGGCTAGCCAGGCAAAGAAGCAGGAGGGTCAGCCCGGTACCCTTGGCCCCAAGGCGCCTCCAAGCTAGCCAGACAGATTGCCCCAGCCCTCCGCTCCTGGGTGCGGCAATCGGGCTGGCTGGCTTGGAGGGTCTGAAGGCTCAAGGGCACTAGGATGGCCTTCCCCTTTTCTCTGCCCGGCCGGCCAGGTTGGTCACGTAAAGCACCTGGTGAGTAGAGGAGGTGGCTCGGCTCCTTCACCTGCCTGCCCAGAGGCTCCTTCCTGGGCGGAACAGCCTCAGCAAGAAGAAGGGCCAGCCTTGCTTTGCCTTGGGCCCTTGTGGTCGGCCCTCATCCAGCCAGCCTCTGGCTACCAACAGTAGCAGTGACGATAGCGGTGGCACCCTTTGCCACCTGTAGATGGAGAGTCAGTAGATACAGAGGTCCTACTGTAATGTAACTAGATCAACCGAAAGTAAACTTCCTCCGGAAGACAGGCAGTATATAAGTATTAAAATAAATAAATAAATAAACTATCATCACTGCTTTTATCTCATGATGTCTCGGACAACTGCAGAACACCATCCTATGATGAAAAGCAGTGGATTGTGAATGTGGACTCAGAGAGATCAGGCTTTATGGTAACATCCCACAACTATGAATAAAATATAGGTGCCAAACAAACACCAGAGTCGCTACTTGTCACAGTTCAGCAAATATCAAGGTGCAGAGGTAAAAAGAGATGAAGGAAATCAGTAAATTATGACCAAAGGAACAACCAATGGGCAGAAAACCATCCTGAAAACTTTTGTAGAAAACTTTTAGCCAAAATTGGAGGTATCTCAGGCAAGCCATCATGTCCAAAGAGGAAAATCTGGACTCTAGATGAAGCACCGAGTAAAGAACACAGCTTGATAAGAACATAAGAACAGCCTTGCTGGAACAGGCCACAGCCCATCCAGTCCATAATTCTGTCTCACCATTTGCTTCAGGGTATTCCCAAGCAGATGTCTTCACCTGCTTACAATTCCCGGCAAATGGCATTGAGAGATATCCTGCCTATTGCTCCAACCCAGAGGCTGTCCTTAGGCATCCATAATGATAGCCATTGAGACCCTTGTTCTCCATGAACCTGTCCAATCCTTTCTTAAAGCTGTCAAGGCTGACAGCTGTCACCACTTCTTCCAGCTGGGAGTTCCATAGACCAGTGATCCTCTGGGTGAAAAAGTACTTGAGATAGACCAATTTATGTCAGTCCATTAAGCACAGATACCCAGTCTGGTGTAGTGGATAGTGTGATGGATTAAGGCTCAGGAGACTTGGTTCAAATCTCTGCTTGGCTATGCTGATGAAGCTGTCTGGATGAGCAGCAAAACATCTGTGTCTCTATAAAAAGAAGTCCAGTAGCCATGACTCAACTTCCAGAAAAACTCACCTGGATGACTGAGAATCTTCACAGACATTCTTCTTGGCTATGGAAATTCACAGGAATGGGGGACAATGGTAAAACTGTTCCTTAAGTATCTAATTTACTTAGAAGGCACCATTAAGGGCTCTGTAAGTTGGTTCCGACCTGATGATACAACCCCCACCATACATTAAGCACAGAAAAACTACCCTCCTAGTTGAAGTAGTTCATTGGAATCTGACTTTTATATGTTGTGGTTGACTGAATAAAGTAAAATATTTTCAATCAACTACAGTGGACCCTCGTATAACAACGGTTTGTATAACATAAAATCTGTACAACGTAAATTCTGGAGATAGGGGAAATTTGCTTAACAGAATCACCTATGGGGCAAATCCCTACAACAGGGACTACTCTGTTTTCAATGCATTCCTATGGGAAATTTGTATAAAGGAAAATTTGCTTAACAGAATTTCATTTGGAACGAATTAATTCCTTCATACAAAGTACCACTGATACTACTATAAAGGGGCTGGAAATGATATTGCATGTGATTTGAATACCACTGGGTCAGAAAGAGAGGGAGAAAATCAGAATGAAAGGCATTTGTGTGCTGTCTTGATGGTTTAGAAACAAAGCTTTGCTAGTAGAAGAACAGTTTTATGGGCACATCTGGTTAGCAAGAATATTACATTGTATAGTTTTAGCAAGAATATTGCCTTGTATAAGGGAATTAATTCGTTCCAAATGAAATTCTGTTAAGCAAATTTTCCTTTATACAAATTTCCCATAGGAATGCATTGAAAACAGAGTAATCCCTAATTGCCACTAATTAATTAATCCCAAATTATGTTGTGCGGATTCGCCCCATAGACGATTCTGTTAAGCCAATTTCCCCTATCTCCGGAATATTTTATGTTGTACAAAATTTATGTTATCGGTCAACGGGAAAGGCAAACGAGAACATTTTATGGACGACCCGACAACCGTATCAGGCTCCCGAGACCCAACCCACCCACCGGTCCCCCCATTCCGTTCTGGTTGCACGGGCAGAAGTGACCCATAGAAGAAATAGTGCGGGCAAGGGCGCCGGTTGAGGTGCCCGCCATCGGCGTAGCGACCCCGGCCAGGTCGTTAAGAGCGAGCTGGAAACGGAGCGGGGGCCCTAAAAGGGAGAGCTCACCTCCATCCTCGAGGCCGCCGCCGCCGCCGATGCCATCCCCGCCGCCGCCGCCGCCTCGCCCTCCATCCCGGCGGCGCCCAAGGCGGAAGCTCGCCCTCGCGCTCGATCTCCAACCGTCGCCCCGCCACCAAAACTTCCAGCCAATGGGCTCCCTCCGCCGCCCGAACTTTCCCGTCCAATAAGAGAGAGACCAGAGCCCAAGCCCATTAAGAAAAAATCCCGCCGCGGCTCCCTCTTCTGGAGACGGGCAGCTCGAGGAGCCAACAGGGATTCAGAAGCAGCCAGCAGGAGGCGGCGCTTCCCAGGCGACAACCAATCGGTCAGCCCTGCGCTGTGTATATATGTGTGTTTGTGTGTGTGTGGGGGGGGAATAAGGCGGGACTCAGCGCGCGCAGAGCAGAGACTGCAGGAGTTGCGGTGCTGTGCTTCCCCCTGCTGGCATCTCAATGATGAGTCTACGGCGGTTTCACAAGGAACGTGTGTTGTTGAAGTCCTGTGGTTGGTTCCTTATCGTGGTATCCTGCGGTTCTCTGGCACTGAGGAATTGTGTAGCCTGCAGAATTAAACTGTAAACCGCCCAGAGAGTGCTTGAAGCACTGTGGGGCGGCACCTATATAAGCAGCACCCCTTTGCTTTGTGAATTGGCAGTAATTTAGTAACAGCAACGTGACATGGATCCAGGAGGAAACATCCCCTCTTCACGATGTTTTTGTTCTTGATCTTCTCAGGGCCTTTTCACACGACCCCTAAGATCCGCTGGCCACTTAAATTCGGACCAGGGATCTTGGGGGTTCGTTGCTCTTCCTGCGTCCCCACCCCTCCGCACTTCCTTGCTCCTGTCTGCGTGAGGGGAGGGAGGAGTTTAGGGGTCGTGTATAAACGCCCTCAGATACTCATGGACTACAGTGTCCGCTCAAGGGTACACAGACTTCCACCTCCAAAGGACAGTAGAAGATGGAAATGATTTATGTGGTGTAGTCTGTGGATAAAAGATCTCTTATGAGTTGATGCTGGCTTTAAAGGTAGGTGGATACAAGTAGTCATCACTCAAATCCATGGTTTGTTTGTTTGTTTGTTTGTTTGTTTGTTTGTTTGTTTGTTGTTGTTTCTACTTCAGTGCCAGGCACAGAAGGATTCAATATTTGTGTGCTGTAGTTTGTGGGCAGAAAGTACCTAGGATTGGAAGGTAATTTGGGATGATCCTATGTAAAAATCATGTGACTCCATACAGGTCTGTGTTTTTGCACTGCACTGGAAGGCCCATGATTTCTGCATTGTGATCTAGGAGCACAAATGGGGCCTATGACTGTACAGCGCTTTAGTGATTATTCTAGTTAAAAACCATGTGGATTCAAGAGGAGCCATGTCTCACATCCATGTTTTTGCACAATTGAAAAGCCATGCAGTGGAGGAAACACAAACCCAGGGTTTTAGTCTTTGGGCACGTTCTTGATTTTATACATGGCCCTTTTGCTTTCTTCCAAAAACCCTTCCACCACTTGAGAAATGGAACCAGGCTGCTTTTAGTGGTCAAGCAGAAGGGAAACATTAACAAGTTGGTTGGCTCTGTGGTGAGAGATAAAGGTCTCTATCACACGACCCCTAAGATCCGCTGGTCCCTTAAATTCGGACCAGCGATCTTGGGGGTTCGTTTCTGTTCCTCCGTCCCCACCCCTCAGCACTTCCTGCTCCTGTTGGCGTGAGGGGGGGGAGGCAAAAAAAAGGACAAAAGAAGCTTTTACTAACCTGCTGGTGCCTGTAGAACTTGCCAGGAGCCCCATTACTTCCTGGTTCCGGCTCAAGGAGCTCTTAAAGGGGCAGGAGGCAAAAAAACAACAGACAAGTCAGGAGAGCCCGGCACTCTTATCCGCATCAATTTTTTTTCACCTGCAGAGAGCAGGTACATGAAAAATGCGCTGGGTCCCGCTAAAGTGGGCGGGGTCGCACTTAATTGTCTGCAAACTCCGGAGCTGGTGGGGAAACATTTCTAAGCTCCGGAGCTGGGAGCCATTTGCAGCGCAGCTTAGGGGTCGTGTATAAACGCCCAAAGAGGGCATAAACGCACAAGGCAGAGACTCCAGGAGTCACTGTGCTGTTCTTCCCCCTACTTGTTAATGTTAAAAAAAAGTACAGAACATTTTTCAAATAGTCCATTAAATTTCTGCTTACAAACTCAGCCTTGGCTTTGAACTAGGACTAACGTTAGCTGAACAATATTGACCATATTAATATTTAATGTCAAACATGGGATGGGAATCCAAGCCATGTAAAGTTCACTTTTTAACTGCTGGGTTAAACAAGGAACACCTTCAATGAACTGAAGTATCTGCCTACATTCTAATTATTTAAAACATATATTTTTAAAACACCTAAATATTTAAATAATATTTAAACAACACTTAAAGTGTTTTTAATACAGAAAAACATGAGTTACAAAAAATAGAAAATCCAGTCCATTGTTCATTTCCGGTTTGAACTCCTTTTGCTCCATGGTAACAATAATGAAAACCGGAACTTCTCAATTGTTTTCATTGGACAGGTCTTGGTTTAGGTCCGGGAGACAAAAATAAAAATAAAAATGTAGCACCAAGCAACAGTTGGAAGCTTCAGCTCCTAAACTCGAACTCATTACTGTTCATAGGAAAGAATGTGGGGGAGAGTTTAAGCCCATCTTTGGACTAGAATACCTCCAAGGTCCCTTCCAACCCTATGATAATTCTATGATTCTATCCAAAATTTGGTTACAGAAAGAAACTGCCCTGTGTGTGATCAATCATCTTCTCTTCCGGCTTTGAGAACCACCAGTAAGTGCTGTCCAGATATCCTGAATTTAAAATAATGCCCTCAACCAGCATACTAACCCATTAGGGTAGGGGAATGCTACCATGTTGACATTCTGATGTTCAGCATTATCTGCTGCTAACCACAGCAAGTGCTTTGCTAAAGAAGAGAAGGGAGAGTTTTTGTTCTATAAAGAATTTGTACAGTTACCAGTTTCTAGCACCTGTGATAATAGCTCCTATAAACACTCATGAAATATTTTACATTGTCCTCCAATAAAATGATGAAATTAAGTACAGTAATAAAGGTAAGGTGTAAATAATAGTTGTATCATAATTATTATGTGCTATCAGGTCAATTCTGACTTATGGTAACTCTTTTCAGGGTTTTCCAGGTAGAGAATACTCAAAAGTGGTTTACCCTTCCCTTCTTTGGGGATAGGGTGCTGTGGGACTGTGCCCCCCCATTCGAAAAACACAATAACAGGCTTGCAAACACTTGCCATCATTTAAAGTGGTTCTGAGGAATCCCAAATAGATTGGCCGTGCTAGTAGGTCTTTCCTGACATTTTCTTAGTCACATCCTACAGCGGAAGCCATGGTCCTCAGAGAGCTTCCAAAGCATCAGAAGGATCTCATTGTTTACTTATTTATTTTATTTATTTATTTTTATATTTATATACTGCCAGATTTTCCCAGACGGGAACTCAGGGCGGTTAACAAAGAATAGCATACAACAAATACAGAGAAAAAGAATAATCAGTTCCACAATGTGACATAAAAAACAGAAACAAACCCAACAACAGTCAGTAGAACCAAAATTTAAAAAGCTAAAAATACAAAATATTACTAAGGCAAGGTGGCAAAAACAGGCAGACAAACAAACTCATAATACCTACTTATAAAAATAAATCAACCTCCTTGATTGCCGAACGCGGCCGTATAAAGCCAAGTTTTAAACAGCTTCTTAAATGCCGGGAGGCACTCCACAGTCCTAATGTCACTTGGAAGGTGGTCCCGCAGTCTTGGACCCACCACAGAGAAAGCGTGATTCCGAGTGGAGGTTTTACAAGCCTCCGGGGGGGTGGCAACCTGGAGCGCAAGGGAAAAGTGGTTAATGTTAAAAGTCATTAGTCAGGAGAAGGGCACAGAAGAATTTCCAAGGCATTAGATATTCCATGGAACATGAAGTGAAGACAGTCATCATCAAGAAGAGAAAAATGCACAACAGTGACATTCTTCTCCATGGACACAGACCTTGATGAGTCAGATGGGCTTGCCTGCTTCAGCGAAACTGAGAGCTATGCTGGCAGTAGCATTGCTACCAGAAGGGTCTCCCAGGCCAGACAGGTATCAGTGGAGAAACCAGACCAATGATGTCCACCCCCAAAGTGTCTGATTCAGAGTGGGCAGCTTCAAACTGCATCTGATCCATAATGGGCAGCTGACATAATGGCCACTAATGCAGTGAAGTAGGCAAGAGGAAAACCACTTCACTTAAGCCAACTTCCCCAGGTAAATCTTTAGCATGACTGGAAAACCTAAAGCCATGGTCCCCAGTCCCCGGCAGCCCTTCAGTGGGTAGGGTAGGGGGTGCTAGGAATCTCCGGGCCAGACATGAAAAGGATACCCACCTGGAATGTTCACCGCTTATTTCAAAGTGGAAAAACCCACAAGGTAATCAGGGAAGTGGAAATACTTAATATTGATATCCTTGATATTAGTGAGATACGTTGGCCCAATTCAGGAATGTGTGTAGTGGATGAATATTATGTGTACTATGCTGGCAACAACAAACCTCATCACTTTAACAGAGTGGGATTCATAGTCCATCCAAACATCAGCAAGTATTTCAGAAAGTTTGCACCAGTGTCAAAGTCATTTTTCTCCAAATTAATGCACAACCTATCTTGCTAAGGTGTATGCACCAATATGTGATGCATCAGATGATGATATAGAGGATTTTTATACTCAATTAAAGACTGCTTTATCATTTACCAATTCAATGGAAGTTACCATAGTTATAGGTCAGTGGTGGCAAACCTACAGCATGTCAGATGTCTCGGCTATGGGGGTAGAGTAGCAGGATGGAAGGCTTTTCTTATGAAGAAAAACATCCAAGCCTGGCTAAATGTTGCAAAAACACATCTGAAATCTCCCAAAAGCATGTGGAAAAGTGTTATAGTCTGATGAAACTAAGGTTGAACTTTTCAGCCATAATTCCAAAAGATGTTTGGTGCAAAAACAGCACTTCACATCAGCAAAAGAACACCATGCCCACAGTGAAGCATGGGGGGGTGGCAGCATCATGTTTTGGAGCTGTTTTTCTTCAGCTGGGGCAAGGGCCTTAGTCAAGGAGATGGAGTTATGAACAGTTCCAAATACCAGTCAATATTGGCACAAAACCTTCAGGCTCCTGCTAGAAAGCTGAACACGAGGAGGAACTTCATATTTCAGTATGACAACGACCCAAATCATACATCCAAATCAACAAAGGGAATGGCTTCACCAGAAGAAGATTAGCCTTTTGGAATGGCCCAGCCAGAGCCCGGACCTGAATCCGATTGAACATCTATGGGGTGGTCTGAAGAGGGCTGTTCACAGGAGATGCCCTTCCAATCTGACAGATTGGGAGCATTATTGCAAAGAAGAATGGGCAAATATTGCCAAGTCAAGATGTGCCATACTGATGGACTCGTACCCCAAAAGGCTGAGTGCTGTAATAAAATCAAAAGGTGCTTCAACAAAGTATTAGTTTAAGGGTATGCACACATATGCCACCATATTATTTCAGTTTTTTTTATTTTTCCTTCCTCCACCTAAAAGATTTCAGTTTGTGGTTCAACTGAATTGTACAGTTCATAGGTCTCATTAAAGGTGGAAAAAGTTCTAAAATGATTTATTTTTGTCATATTTATTTACATCACAGACACTTGACATTTTAACAGGGGTGTGTAAGCTTTTTATATCCACTGTACATCTGAAATAGAAACATCTGGCAGTTTGACAGGTCTGCCAAAAAGTTTATTCATTTTATGTCTGGACTTTTAAGAGCAAAATATTTTTAATGTGGCTTAGGGAACAACACTGGGAACTTTAACTTTTTATAGAATCTGGATCATCCTCACCTACTTTCATCCGTCTTTTCTAATTCTCTCATTTGATGAGTGCAGCTTCTACCCAGTATAGTACTGTATTTCACTTGGAGTTTTGTTTAGATCATAGACAATATAAGCATAGCAACTGTGTTGCCTGGTATTAACAAGAGTTACTCTTAGGTGCATGCAAGCAACATACAGAGCAGAGCTTAGTGAAAGCCAGCTCTTAAAAAAATACTGGAGTTGTTGAAGCAAAACAATATATCCTAGTAACCGTACAGAGTGTACACAGAATGAGACATGTCAACAGGACTGGGGTGGGTGGGGAAAATGGAGAACTTAGAATGAGATCGCTCTGCCTTTTCTTCCAATATTTCAAACTATTACTGACAGAGGGTTTGTGGGTAAAAAATATTAGCAAAAATGCTAGGTGAAGAAAAAGACTACACAGATTAAATATTTCCTCCACCCTTTGATCAGTCATTTGCTTTGGAATTTGCCACAATGACAGACTCAGATGTGGCTGATTACATGACTCAGCTAAAATTCAAACTTCTTAAGAAGGTAAGATATTATTTTCTTAGGTCTTATTCAACTACCAATTTCTTGTACTGTCTGCTCTATAATAGTAATCAGTATTGGATGTACTCAGGTAGGAAAACAGTTATTTTTGTCTTTATTCTAGCTTTCAGAATGGATTAATCTGTTCCCAATGCATTACTATGGGAAAACGCATTTCGTAAGGCAAAATTTTCGTAAAACGAAGCCACCCATAGCCTCCGGAACGGATTAATCCATTTCCAATGCATTCCTATCTGAAACCGCATTTCGTAAGGCAAAAATTCTAAAAGCAAATTGACCTGTAGAATGAATTAAAGTTGTTTTAAGAGGTATCACTTTAGTTGCTTTTGTTCGTGAGAAATATAACTGCACATCATAAAAACAAAACAATTTTTTTAAAAAAATAAACAGAAAGACATAGTGGCCCTTTAAAGACTAATTACCAAACTTTAATGTGAGCTTTCAAGGTCAAGTCCACTTCTTCTACTACATTTTGTCTTGTTTCTTTTTTCATGCTAGCACAGATTAACATGGTTACCTCTTCTAAAGGTAAATCACAAAGTCACCTTTTAGGTTGGTGAATGACATCTAAGTTACTTTCAAATGCTGATTTTAAAGGAATTGTAAGGCATTTTAGAAAGGGTTTGAAAGGAATTTTTAAGGTTTCGTGCTATTCTGTTATCAATTTTCAGTTTTCTGTAGTTTGTTTTTGTATTTTCACTAGTATTTCCAAGCCAAGACATGGAACAAGGAATACACTAATATTTGCACTATTTTATCCTGCTAGAGAAATGATAGTAACAATGTGTCTGCTAATAAGTAATGAATAACACAAGGGGATAAAATGGCTTATTCTAAGTTATGGTCGAAAACAGTTTAACCAGAACAATACACAGAATATAACATTGCCAACAGCAGTTTACGGTGTCATTTATCTGCCACTATGGTAGCCCTTCTATGAATTGCTGCCAAGAGGAATTTAGCCACCTGGGTAGTTATATATGAATTCTTGTCTGAAAGGCAGTACTCTACCAAGATCTTATCTGTACAACTTTGAAATTTAAAAATTAAAGGATAAATCAGGTCTCTTCTAATTTCTTTGTAAAAGGTTCAGTATAAAAGAGTATGGGTTAAAAATTCAGGTACCCCAGCTCCACAGGGACATAAACGTTCTTGGCGTGGGGTTCCATTATATCTACCCTGAAGCATAGCTGAAGGGAGCACATTGAGTCTTGCCAAACAAAATGCTCTGCAGGCTTGTGGAGTTCCTAACGAGGATACATAATTTGCTTGTTTCCGATGCCCTGGTAGAATACTGTGCGCCTGGGGTGAGCAGGTTCTATTTGCTGTGGCAGTCAGTTCTTGTCTCTCGATGTCATCCAGTCACTGACTGAGGGCTCAATAGGCCTGATGTTGATTTAACATTAGAATGGACTCGAGGGGCATTCCAACAGATCTAACTTTATGTTGGAATATCTGTGACCACTTGCTCGTATAGGAATCAGATAGCATATGGTATATATAACCCAACTGCTCGGCCTGAAAATGGATTCTCAGCCAGAATTTCAGGATTTGATTCCATGTCCTAGTCTCTAAGTGATCGAGGCCTGTCTCCAGGTATAGAGCTGCCCATCCCACACAATTAGGGACCCCCAATATTCGGCGCAAGAAGGAAGACTGTATGTTCTCTACATTGGAATTGAATGCGCTTATCCAAATAGGTATGCCATAGAGCAGCTGGGGCCTAGTTTTTGCTGTAAAGACCTGCACAGCAGAAGGGATGTGGAATCCGCTGTTAATATAGAAAAACCGAACAATGGCTGCCATACTGCTGCGAGCCTTACTATGTGTGTAGATACGGTGGGCGGTCCACTCACAGTTGTACTTAAAGTGTAGTCCTAGGTACTTAAATTCCTTAACTTGTTCCAAGAGATTATTCTGAATTGGCCAGCGATGTTTCTTCCAGGCCTTGGTAAACACCATGATTTTAGATTTATCTATATTAATATTTAGGCTATTGTTTTTACAGTAGTCAGCAAAAGCTAGCAGTAATTGCCTTAATCCCAGATGCATTAAAGATAGTACTACAGCGTCATCTGCAAACAATAATAGAGGAACATGTTGAGTACCAAGTTTGGGGAAGTGGCCCTCAACCTTTCTTAGGTGTGCATCCAAGTCATTTATATAAAGATTAAAAAGGTGTGGCGCCAACACACAGCCTTGCCTAACTCCCCTATTACTTGGCATTTCCTCTGTTAATTCGCCTAGGGAGCCATATCGTATACTACAACTAGTGTCCGAATATAATTTTTGCATAAGAAAAAGTAATCGTCTATCTATGGTGGTCTTATCTGATTTCCCATAATAATCCCCTGAAAATAGAATCAAAGGCCCCTTTCAGGTCAAAAAGGCAGTAAACAGTCCACTCCCCCCTGCGTTTCTGTATTTTTCAGCCAAGTGTGCCATGGTTAAACAGTGGTCCAGGGTATTTCTGTTGGCACGAAACCCATTCTGTTCTAACCCTAATATTTTCTCTGTATCTATCCAGCTTGTCAATTTGTCAGCTAAGTGGCTTGCATAGAGCTTTCCTGTTATAGAGAGCAAGCTGACAGGACGGTAGTTGGCTGGTAGGTTTGGCTTCCCTTTTTTAAAATAGGAACTACCACTGCTTTAGTCCGTGCAGAGGGTAACCTCCCAGTTTGATCGATCAAGGTAAACAGGATTGATAGTGGCACAGACCACCAGTCTGTAAAAGATTTAAAAGTTCGGGGGGGGGGAGTCCATCAGAACCTGGAGCCTTCTTCAGCTTTATCAACGCTTTAATTTCCTCTGCGGATACTGGGGGCCAAACTGGTAAATTGGTTGGAATAAAATCTGTAAGTGTTTTTAGGGGGGCTGATGGATCATAGAATATACTAAAGAAGTGCTCCTTCCATACATGAGCTGGTATCCAGTGTTGCGGCAGATCGGTGTTAGTCGCTGTGACACTGGTGACCAGCATCCAGAATTGTTTGCTATTGTTAGATAAGGTGGCATTAGTCAATAGGTCCCACCTAACTTTTTGGAGCTGCCGGTTTTTTTTCAGCTATTGTCAGTTTGTATTGCTTCTTAGCTCATAGTATCCATCTGGCAACACATCCATTTGATTCTTGCGGTAAAGCTGGTACATGGCATGTAGTTTTTTTTTTAAGAGAAGGCATTCTTTATCAAACCACCTCTCGGATTTGTTCTTAGCCCTACCATTTATCCCTGTTAGTGAGCGTGATGTAGTTTGTTGGTAAAGTGTATTATTCATCCTAACTGAGATTTTATCATAGTAATACAGGGCATCACTTATGCTTTGAGCTTTAGTTAGTTTTCCCCCCAGGATCCTTAAGTCTCCGGAATCTAATGAGCTTCTGAGGGAATCTGCCACTTTAGGCGACCATTTCCCACTCATGTATTATGGTTTATTCCCTAAACTGGCATTCGGATAGCGTTGGATCTTGTTTAGGGAATGATTGCACTTAATCTTAGTTATCAAGGGAAAGTGATTGCTTTCGATCCGCTCACCAACGTGGAAACCTACAATTAGTTCTCTTAGCTGTTGGGATACGCAGACATAATCAATTACACAGCTTCCTCTAGGTGAGCTGAATGTATACTCACCAGGAGAGTCTTGTGATGTTGTCCCATTTAGAGTGTATCTGCCTGTACCTAATAGGAGCTTTGCAAGACAGATCCCTGCAGTGTTTATCTGGTGATCCTTAGAATGTCTACAGTGCTGGAGTAGCTCCGTTTTGGAGTCATTCATGTCTTTGATTAAAGCACTCATTAGAGCCAGGTCGTCCCTTCCTAGCCTGGCATTGAAGTCTCCTGCCATTAGAGTTTCAGCAGAGGGAAATTTCGATTCAAGGTCCTGTAGGTAACTATTGAACCTATCCCACTGAGCCAGTAATTTTGTTTTGGTGGTTTGGGGTGGAAGGTAGACATTGATTACAATTAAAACAGGTCTAATGTTCTCAATTAGGAAGGCCATGGCCAAAGGTGGACATGTGGGAAGTGGAACTAGTTTCAATTGTTGGTCATTAGCAACCAAACAGCTGAGCCCCGCACTACGTCGTCCTCTGTGTGCTAAGGCCTCAGCTGGTAAAGACAATGAAGTATAGCCGTTTAGGAAAATATCTCCTTCAAGCCAGGTTACTTGGAGTAAGATTATATCAAACCCTAAAAGGAACTTGTGAAGTTCAGTGTCCTTGGCCTTGTTTTTCCAGCCTGCGATATTCCAGGTCACAATTTTCAACAGTGGAACCCCTCGAGCAGGTTGTAGTCAGTCTGTGAGGACCAAGTTTTCTACAGAAAACCTGTTTTTTCCAGAAGAGCAACACCATTTCCCACTGGCCAAGTGCTGCTGTGCTCTGTTAGAGATACAGTATCAATGGGCTCCAACAGAAGTCTGGGTTGGGCTTGTTCTGCTTGCGCAGAGAGCTTGCCTGACTGAACAAAGTTGTTGCAAGCTTCATCAACTGATCCATTTATATTAGGGACAAACGTTGAAGCTTGTGCGGCCGAAGTTTTCAGGTCTAATAGTGTCGGATCCTTTATCTGTTTCGAAGTTGGGAGCATCAGATCCTTGGACTGGCAAGCCCTCATCTGATTAGTAAAATTAGTGAAGTGCTGGTCCATTGTCCTAGGTGCTTGAGGTGGTGTCCCACTGCTTTCGGCTCTGGGATCTGCTACCGCACGGAGGTAGAAAGTCAAACCAGTGCCCCCACTTGGCTACTAATTGTCATACATCTGTGATCCACAGAAACTAGAAAATGAATATGAAAATTCAGATGACTTTGAACTTCCCATCTCCGCAACAAGTAAGCAATTTATTTACTTGTACTTATTATTTTAAATATGTTTACGCCGCCTTTCTCCTTAACACCAGCCTGCGTGGACAAGGGAGGAGACAGCTTACTTCTGGGCTGTCCTGTCTCTGTAGATCTCTCCTCCCAGTGGGACTGAGGGGAAGGCCTCTCCTGGTGATCTTAACACCCGAGTTAGCTCATAACGGGAGATACATTTTTGAGATAGCTTGGACCCAGGCCATTTAGAGCTTTATTAGTTAAGACAAGCACTTTGAATTGGGCCTGGAAGCTGATTGGCAGCCTGTGGAGCTGCTATAGCATGGGGGTGGGGTTACGTGATCCTTGTAATCCACTGCAGTCAGCAGCCTGGCTGCTGTATTTTGCACCTACGGAAGTTTCCTGACACGTTCCAAAGGCAGCCCAACTTAAAGCATGTTACAGTACTCCAGCCAGGATGTAACTAGGGTATGTGTCACAATGTCCAGATCAGATCTTTCAGGAAATGAATGTGACTGGCGCAGAAGTTTTAATTGTGAAAATGCACTCCTGACTAGTGCTGTGATCTAGACATCTAGACAGGATGAAGGACAAATCCAGGGTCATCCCTAAGAGCTGAGCACCTGTTTTTTCCAATGGGAATGTAATCCCCCTTTAGTAGAAGATGCATCCCTATCCTTGATCTGCCTTTCAACTGACCAGAAGCACCTCTGCATTGTCTGGATTAAGTTTTAATTTATTCACCCTCAACCAGCCCATTACAGATGCCAAACACTGATCTAGAGCTCAAGCACCTTCCTCGGATTTAGTTGGCAAGGAGATGTAGATTTGAGTGTCATCCTCATATTGCTGACACCAAACTCCAAAACGCCAGATAATCTACCTCTGCAGTTTCATGTAGATCAGGCCTGCCCAAAGTCTGGCCCGGGGGCCCAATCCGGCCCGTTAGGCCATTCTGAGTGGCCCGCGGCTGGCTGGCCCACCCCTCCTTCCCCCTCCTTCACCCCATGTTTGTTTTTTTAAATCTTCCGACAACACTGACACCGCCGGGAAGCTTGAGGGGCTGGGCGGGCCGGCCAGCCGGTGAGCAGAAGCTTGTGGGGCTTGGTGGGCGGGCGAGGGGGTGGGCCACCACCAGCAGCACCACCGGGAAGGTTGTGGGGCTGGGCACACGCACCGGTGTGGTGCGTGGGTGGGCTGCCACCACCAGCATCACCAGGAACCTTGTGAAGCTAGGCGCGTGTGCGGGGGTGGCAGGGTCGGGGAGCAACCGGCCCCTGTCACATTCTCAGCCACCAAATCTGGCCCTCCTTACAAAAAGTTTGGGCACCCCTGATGTAGATGTTAAATAACATTTAAAACCGCCTCATATTTATTCTGGAATTAATAAGTAGTGAATGACTGCCCAGGAGTTCAGGATGCAACAAAATTCATTTCTGGGCCTAAATACCCAGGTTTCAGCAGTGGCCATGAGTGCCTTTACATAGTTAAAACTATTACAGTGGTACCTTGTATAAAGGAATTAATTCATTCCAAATGAAATTATGTTAAGCAAATTTTCCTTTGTACAAATTTCCGATAGGAATGCATTGAAAACAGAGTAATCCCTAATCATGGCTGTTTTTCTGTTGTACAGATTTGCCCCATAGGCGATTCTGTTAAGTGATTTTACCTTATCTCTGGAATTATTTTCCTTTAAGTGAAATTTCTGTTAAACAAGCCGCTTGTTATACGAGGGTCCACTGTAACCTATTCTGCCCCTTCTTGGAGAGGTGTGATCTGGCCACAGTGACACACGTCTTAATTATATCTTGGCTGGATTACTGCAAGACACTATGTAGGACTGCCTTTGAGAAGTGTTTGGAAACTTCAGTAGGTACAAAACACTGCAGATGCAGCCCGATTGTTAACTGGGGCTAGTTAGAGGGAATATATAATTCTCCCGTTATAGCAGCTCTGCTGGCTGCTGATCCATTTCTGGACACAATTCATAATGCTGGTTATAACATAAAGTCCCAAACAGCTTGGGGACAAGCTATCTCAAGGACCGCATCTCCCTTTATGGGCCTCCTGTCTGGGTAGTAGTGTGATCAGGGATACCTTTCTCTTAGCCCCACCCCCTTCACAGGTACATTCGGTGGGGAAACCAGAGAGAGCATTCTGTGCCACTGCTTCCAGACTCTGGAATTACTTCAATGGGTGGCCCGGGTGGCCCAATCTTTGCTTTCCTCCCCAAGAGAGTGTTAAAAATGGGATTATTTTATTCCGTTCTTTTATTTGAATTTTTACTATTGCTTTCATTTATGAGTTGCAATATGATATCTGTTTAATGCTTTTTAATATTGTAACTATTTAGCTTTTAACTCTGTTTCTTTTAATAATGCAAATCACCTTGGATCCTTTAGGAGAAAGGTGGTGTATAATTTTTAAAAATAAATAAATAAAGAGCTCATTGTGACTAGAAATAAACTGTCATACTGTTCCCAGCAAGATTCTTATTAGTTACACCTCTCTTTAAGCATTTTGGAAACACTAGCAGTATTGCCTCAATCATCAGTTCTTAATCAATTGTTTTCTGTTGCTTTTTAACACACATTTAAGTAGAAAATAAAGATGTGTGTTTTTATATGAAGCATAGTGGAATTTTCAGTGCCATACCTAGAGGTATATGAAATTTCTTCTCATTGGTGGTGCACAACCATTGATCTCTGGACAGATTCATTCTATGTTATTGAAAATGTATATTTTGATCTGGCACATACTTTTTCATACATCTAAACCATGTTTGATGGAGAGGGATTGTTTTATTTAAGTGTCTAATGTTTTAACTTGAGGTTGAGTTCTACTACAGCTCTTGTAGCTATGTTATATGATAGCTAAATCCACCTCCCCTGATTAGGACAATGGATAATAATTTATGGCACAGCAAGGTTTCCGGTTAACAGAGTTGTTACAAAGGTTGTTTACCTCCTAAAGTTTTTGTACATAAAATTTCACAGAAACGTGTAAGACAGAAGTTGATTTCATCTGTACGGTATCTTGCCACTTAAATGACTGTTCTTAATGCAGCACCATGGGCAACTGATAACCAAGTTGTATATGGACTGTGCTCCCACAGATTTCATGTGGTCTTTAATAATATTGGATTAAGTATTCCATTTGGTACCATACAGTATGCAATGCACAAATGTAATTTATAAAATGAAGATAATAATCATCAAATGGAAAGGACTCCATGGATCATTGAGTCCGGTCTCTGCCAAAGAGGCCTAGCGAGGCGTCAAACTTGCAGGCTCTGGCTCTACAGTCCGATGCCTGAACCGCTGAGCTGTCCAGCAGTTCTGGATTCCAGATGGTGCTCAAATAAGGTTCACATAACTTGCCATAGTTGAGTGTGGCTAACTAAGCAGGGGTTGGGACATACAGTATTTTGGTCACGGTGACACACTTGATTGCACATGTGCAATGCACCTTGGTATCCCAACAATTTATTTATTTATTTATTTATTTTTAAAGCTTATATACCGCACCGTCTTCCCGAAAGAACTCCGGGCGGTTCACATCAGACAATGGATTGCAATTCGCTATGGCACATTATGCAGACCTTGCATGAACTCCAGTAGGATCCCACTTGACATTTTGTTTACATTTGAAATCTTCAAGTGCCACGTCCTCGTAGAACGTTGGCAATCAGTAGCCTGAGCTGGTTTCGATTTAAAGCTTTTCTAAATAGAGCCGCTGCGCTCACTGCAGACTATTGGCTTAAATTCTTAAGCCAGAATGTTCTTCTATTCCTAGGGTCATGCTTCCCATTTATTTTTCCTTGAAGGTTAACCTGCAGCAGATGGTATTTCTTATTGCGCGTTATGTGTCGGAAATATTGCAATTTTCTTCTCTTTATGGTATTGAGGATTTCTAGCTTTTTAAGTTGGAAAGGAAGAAAAACAACAAAATAAGCACAGTCCTTGTCCAGAAAATACGTAAAAGGAAGTTTCTGAATAAAGCATACCATCCTTTCCCACTTTCATGTATACATACCAAACACTAATAAATAAAAGGAGGTATCATCTCCAACTGTTGTTTTTTAACAGAGAATTGTGGTGGACATGATTATGCTTTACAGAGTGCACTGAGACGACAAAAAGATCTTCTGCAGCAGCTCAGGGTATGACTTCCAAACATTTTCTTCAACAAATCTCAGTCAGTTATGTCAGGGGTAAAATATACATACTTTTTCAAGAGTGAGAATTCTTAAGCATAATAGGAATTATTTCTGACTAGATGTTTTTAGGATTGCAGTGTCAAATATTTGAAGAGAGAATGTATATAAAATTGTGTTTTGTTTTATTCATTTTTTCTGGGGGGCTGTTAATTCTTTATGGATGTAAAATAAAACCCACAAATGTTCGAACAGTAAGATTGTGTTAAAAATTTTAAAGCAGTGTGAACCCATGCTATGTCTTACTGTAAGATGTACAGGTACCCTTCAAGAGATAAGGTTTAACTCCACTGAGCCTAGCAGTGTAGGGATTGCAGGTACTATACTATGATTTCATCCTCCATCGTCCACCCATGTTCGCCAATTCCGTGTGAGCTTAACTTAGTGGTTCCCATCCTGGGGGTCGGGACCCCTTTGGGGGTCGAACGACCATTTCCCAGGGGTCGCCATGAGCCAGTGAAGAAAAAGGTACAAATGGCTTGGGGCTGGGGGAGGGGGAGGAGGAAGGGGGGGAAGAGTGAGTTACAGCTTGATAGGTTGGAGGGGATGTCAGTCAATGGCACTGGAGGCTGCGATTGGCTGAGGGTGCCTGTAGAGGGAAGTTCTCTATGGCACCTGCGGCAGTGGCCTGCCAAAGAGGGCTTGTGGCTTCTTCCAAGCAGGTCAAGGGGTCACCACAACATGAGGAACTGCTTAAAGGGTCATGGGATTAGGAAGGTTAGGAACCACTGGCTTCACTGAAGTCCTGCTGGGAGGCAAATGGATTTTGTCACAGAACAATATTTTTAATTGTATTTTAAAATTATGAATATTTAAATCTAGGAAAACAAAAAAAGCATCTACTAACCACATATCTAAATGTACGCTGCTACTCCGCACCCCATTCATACCATTTGCTCTTGTGGAACCTCATCTTCCTTCCAAAATTGCACTGACTCTTACAATGGGTTTTGTGCATCCACTATTTTATTAGAAAGGAACCTTCATTTATGTGCCAAAATTTTCCTGAAAATTTTATAATACTATGCTCTCAATTCTTTCCTGGATTGTCTACTTTAAATTTATAAGTTTTTCCTTTATCTCTTCTTGTATCTCTCTTACTTGAAGTCTGTCCCGCACATTTTACTCTATTTATCCTTAATAATTCATCTCAGAAATAGCCTCCCCACAGTATATAATTAAAAAAAGGAAAAAAGAGAGACCACTAATTCATCTCTCATCTGATTACCCATTATGCTTCTATCATGCTTAACTTTCCAATAAGGTTCTTGGCTTTCTAGAATTGTGTTGCTGTGCCCAACATTCCTGAATTTTTCTTACAATACTCAAAATAATTATTTTCAAATATATTAAATTCCTCTAGATTTTTCTATTTCAATAATTTTGAATTCTTTCTTTTCCCCCAGTGTTTCTGATGTGCTTTTTATCCTTAACTATTATATATTTTCTTCCCAACAACCTTATTTAATTCTTAACCTTTTAAATTTCTTCTTCACTTTTAAGATTATGATTCCCTGTTTCTAATTCCACATATTCTTTCATAGTCTCCAAATATTACCCTTGCTGCAGAATTTCTTGTAATTTATTTCCCATATTTTCATCATTTCTATTTCTATTTTATTTATAATTTTTGTTGAAAAATACGAGCATCTAATTTTCATCTTTTAGCATCTCTATAATTACATTTGACATTCCCAGTGTTGTGTAGTGGACAGAGTGAAAAACTAAAACTGGAGATCAGAGTTTGAATCACTGTTCAGGCATGGAAACTGACTAGTGGAGTGGAACTGGTAAAAGCAGTCCTTAAATATTTCATCACCTTTAAAGCCCTGTTAGGGTCACTGTAAGTCAATTCTAGCTTGACAGCACAGAACACACACACACAATATCATATTTTATCTTAATACTCATATTTAGCAAAGCATGACATATTACTCAAACCTTAGTTTAACTACTCTTGAAATCCATCTTGGCTCTTTCAGGAAGAAAGGTGGGATAGAAATACAGTGGTACCCTGTATAAAGGAATTAATTTGTTCCAAATGAAATTACGTTAAGCAAATTTTCCTTAATTCCCATAAGAATGCATTGAAAATGGAGTAATCCCATTTTTGTGTTGTACAGATTCTCCCCATAGGCAATTATGTTAAGCAAATTTCCCCTATCTCCGGAATTTTTATGTTGTACAGGTTTTATGTTATACAAACTGTTTGTTATACAAGGGTCCACTGTATTATAAATAAATAAATAAATGAAACTGTTCGATGTGCATGTATATCTATTCTTAAGTAACTCTTATGAACAGGGAGAAATAATTGTATTTCATCTACTTTCATCACTCTCCAAATACCTTTCACATCAGTCCTTTCGGTGATTCTATTCAAAACTATTAATCGATTGCTTTTATTAACTTTAGTAGGGATTGATTTATAACATTTATTTATCCATAACCATAATAAAATCACCTTACAAACCCTTTTATATCTCTTCCAATTCCTTCAACACTTCCTTAAAAATTAGTTTGATTTATATCTTGGGAGAGTAAGCATTGATCAGGGCATACTCCTCTCCTCCCATTGTTTGTTGTATATCTTCCTCTGCTATTTTTTTTTCATTTTATTTGCTTTAAGAAGTAATGGTTGCAACCCCAATGGGACTTGAATTTCTATACGTTTTTATAATCATCAGACCAATTTAATTTCACTACATTAATATTCTTTTGCTTGGTGAGTTCGTCTAAAAATATTATATCTGCATTCTCCTTGTTTAATAAAGCCTCTGTTCTTTTCCCTTTATAATATTCCCCAGGCTTTCCACATTTGAAGTTCATAATCTGTTAACCGATAGCAGCACAAAGATGGGTTATATTGTACTGTACACTATATTAAATAATTTAGAAACGTAAAGGGTATATATACCCTGTTTCTTTCTTCTGATACCAAGTACTGAAAACTTTCCTTAAAACATCAACAACACCCCAACATTAAATATTTCCCCATTTTATCTGCCAAAGATTGAACATAGTAAATGATAACATGGAAAAGGATGTGGTTTGCCAGGAAAGTATTTTTAGATGTAAAGTTATTGGCAAGATGATTTTTGCCAGGAAAGTCTGCCTTAGATTAGGCAAGAAGCAACAGGGCTGTTGTTAAAGCTGCATTTGAATGATTGAGTTTCATTCCTCAGCTCTTCAAACATTTTGTAATGGCTACACAGGTCCCCCACCTTTTTTATTTCAGAAGGGTTCCTATAGCTAATACATTCACTGGATATGTGTTTGGGGTACTATAGGAGCAAAATCTTTTGGAAGAACTTTCACTACCACGTGGATTGCCAAGAATTCAAAAGAAGCACTTCAAACCAGATAATGTCTATCAACCTCCTTGTCCTTCTCTTCCTCCTACCATAACTGAACAACCAAGGATTATCCAGCAAACAGTAAGTGGATCATATTCTATGCTGAGGTGATGAAATCCAAATTAATAGGCTGTTTAAAAACAAGTAAATAGGGAGAAATTATTTGACAGCCCTACAGCAGTATGATCAAATTAATTAACAATAAATCAGAAGCTGTAATAAGGTTTATCTCATTTATTAACATTGAAAGCAGCTTCTATACCAGTGGTGGTGAACCTTTGGCACTCCAGATGTTTTGGACCACAATTCCCATAGTCCTTTGTCATTGACAATATAGGCTTGGAAGTCTGGGAGTTGTGGCCCAAAACATCTGTGTGCCAAATGTTCGCCACCACTGTTCTATACTATTTATAGCACAAGCTGCAACCAGTAACAAGCAACATGCTTGTTTTTGTCGCATGGAAATATCCAATAGCTTATTTTTCCAAATAAAGAGTTGCATTAAAGCCATACGACAGGCTAGGTTGATTTTTTTATTCTATTTTTGTCAGTTGGCAATTTAAGCAGAATAGGAATAAAAAAGAAGTCTAATTACTCTTAATGGTACAGTCTAGAACTAGAGAAGACAGATATTTTTATAAATGCAGGAACAGATTATAGTTTTATTGGATGTCTAAAATATGTACAGCAGTGCCTCGTAAGACGAATTTAATTCAATCTACAGGTCAATTCATGTTACGAAAAATTCGTCTTAAGAGGCATGGTTTCCCATAGAAATGCATACAGAGGGAACGGATAGGTTTTCAATGCATTTCAAAGCAATCCTATGGGAAGGCTGTCTAAAAACCTCAGTCAAAGCTGTTCCCCTGCAGCCGACAGACAGCTGGTTTTGACAGCTCAGCGGCATGGAGGAGCCTTCGGCTGCCGGTGATTGAGGGGGATGACACCTCCTCTTTGCCCGTGTCTCTGTGCCAAGAGGAGGGCGAAGAGGAGGGGGAGGAGGCTTCTGTCCTGCCTTTCCTTCCCAGTAGCATCCGATCCATGGAAACCTTTTAAAAATTGCCTTCCCAAAACACCAAGAGGCTCGCTGTTGTGGGGGGGGGCATTTAAAAAAGTCTCTAGATAAACGACTGTCCCTCTGGCTGGGGCCAGAGCGCTCGTGGTGGGACATTAGAAAAAGGCTCTAGTCGTTTATTTTCAAATAATATTAAATGTATCTTTTTAAATTCTATGTACCTCTGTTTGCTGTTGAACAATCCCAACTTTTGGATTTTGGCTGCTTAATCCCTTTTGATTATTTTACCTTCTTTTTTCAAGTTGCCTCAGCAACTGCCCACAGTTATCCAACCGATATCTCAACATCCACCACTCATTGCCCAGATTCCATCTCCACAGCTTTCTCCAGCAAGTCGCTCTGGGAGTATTAAGGAAGGTAACCATCAATGTGCAAAGTCTGCAATTCTGTATATTCTAGTGGCACTCAGACCATATTTCAGATTCATTAGTGGCCTGAATATTGCAGTTGGGACAGGACCAAAGTAGGAGGGCTGTGGCCAAATGGCCTTTTTTTAAAAATATAGTGACCAGAGTCCTACTGGTGTTCATACAAACATTATATAACTTACCACACATAATTGATGAGTGCTGTTACATGCCTGACTTGTGTGCCTTGTCACATTCCTGATTGTGCAATAAAGATATATCTCAGTATCTTGTCAGTCAGCTGCAATAACTCAATGCAGGTTATGCAAACCTTAGACAAATGCCAATAACGTTCCCACTGGAAATGTTCATAGATTGAAGTAATGATGTACACTATTTGAATTTTATTAATTTTTACTTTAATATCTTTGTTATAAGGTTATACAATAAGGGTTTCTTAAGCTCTTGGAGTATGGTTGATCTCCAAGATTTAAGAATGAAAACATTGTCTCACAGCACCCCCTGGATCACAACAAATTTCACCGTGTGGACGGGGCCGCCTTCACCTTTTTGTAACATTAAACTGGTTTTAGCTGCAATTAGAGACTGCATAATTATTCCTGACCTATCCCTGGCCAAAACTACCCATATGCTTTAATCCACAGCAAACATTCTCACTGCAGACTAAGAGCAAATAGCAATCAATCCTTTTAAATTACACATCCTGTTTCAATGCCATTCCTTGCATTTAAACAGAGAACTTGTGCTCATGTTGCCTTCCCCCACCTTCCCAGACACTCAGGTAGGAGGCCCAAAGCCCAGGAAACGCCAGCCTCTTACCTTCAAGTAGCAGCAGCAGAAGGGCTTCCTCTGTGGTCAACTACAGCCGGGGAGCCCTTCCTTTTCTCCAGGGTTGGCTTTGTCTGAGAGGCAGCTGCATGGGGAGTGCATTGATGGCAGTGGTGACGGGATCTTCTCAGTTGTTAAAGACACCCCATGTCAGCTGCTCTTTCCACCATGCAAATTGCATTTTTATGCAATAAGGAGACATCCAGAATGTCTTTCTACCTTTTCTGGTGCCCGTGATGTTGCGTTACGAATCACACGGACACAGAGTTTCGGGGTGCAATCATCTGGCGCTCAGGGCAGCATTCCTGTTCGTCTCTCTGTCAGGGTTCCATGGATGTCTGTGTGTCTGAATGTGTGTGGAGGCATGTGTGTATGTGAGATTGTGTGGTGATGATTGTCCTTCCCTGCTGCCTGAGCCCACTTTTATTAGAGAGTAAGCACAATAGATACAGGGAAACATTCCTCGGTGGGGGGAAAGAATGGAAGCCTTATCTGTGAGGACATAGTAAACAGATACACAATGGGCAGGGGAAATAGGTTCCATAGGTGGGGGGAAATGCTCCCTAGCTAGTGAGGCATTACTGATAAGGACGGAAAGGGCTCTTGGTCTGTGTATCCTGATATCCTGTTTTCCTGGCCTCCTGACCTATGCTTAGATCAGCATCAGCTTAGCTGCACCTGGGTGCCTGCTCAGCCCTGGGGATTTCTGGGAAATCCTGGTCCTCAGCTTCCTCTTGGTGCGCTTTGTGCTCTGCCCATTTCTTGGGGTACAGAGCTATTCGGGGTATGAAATCCCTACACCGTGAAGTATAATGAGAACAATGAACTAGGGAACATTCTTCCTACCCTAGTGACTCAGACCCAGTTTCAGCAACGTGCTTTAAGGCCATGCAGCATCGGAGAGTTCAGAAGCGTTGCCAAGTAATTGAAGAGAGATCATGCAGATATGCATGGTATCAGAATTTGACTGAAACAGAGGCTGGGGAGAGCTATTTCCCAAATGGTGTCTCCAATGTCTGTCCCACCCATGGAGGGGAACAACAGATCCAAAGATGCTTCTTATCTCCTTGCATGTACAGTCCCTGAACCCTTAATGCGGGACAATCACAGCTCTTCACCTCTGTTTTCCACATAACGAATGAGTAGTCCTTTAGCCAGATTTATGCTTACAAATCTCTGGGGGACCCATTATTGACAGTGCATTAGGAATTGATACAAAGCAACCAGGGGATCCTTGCCACATCTTTAATTATTTAATGTGTCAATGCCTTGCAGTTGTGCACTTATGAATTTGTTTTATATATCACAGCGACTGTTGGAGACTGATTTTATTCCAAAAGGGCACTAATCTAAACGGATGACGTGTTTAGAACAGAGACGTGTAATCTTTAAGGCAGGGATATGAAAAATAGGCTGTCCACTGTCAGATCATCACCACCACCACCAAATTTAACCCTCTCCTCCTTCTCTGCTCAGATGCTTAAACTGTATGTGTATAGAAGTGAAATTTGTTTCCATGGCCTCAATGGTCTCCTCCCCTCTCTGGCCCAACTGGACCTAAAAAGCTAGACAGCAGGGGAAAGTGTGTGGGATCCCACTGGCTTTGGAGGCTATTTATCTCCTTATGTTTTCCATGCTTTGCCAGATATGGTGGAGATGATGCTAATGCAGAACGCCCAGATGCACCAAATCATTATGCAGAACATGATGCTGAAATGTCTGCCACCATCTGCTTTTTCAACTGCTAGTGGTCATGGGCCTTCTATGCTTCCCTATGGCCAGCAGGTAATCTGTAGTAGTAGTAGTAGTAGTAGTAGTAGTAGTAGTAGTAGTAGTAGTAGTAGTAGTAGTAGTAGTAGTAGTAGTAGTAGTAATATCAGAACAAATGCAGTTAAGGCTAAAATAGAAAAATCAGCAGAGTCCCCCACATGTAGACTCTTTACAGAGGCAGATGAAACTATCGACCATATATTGAGCTTTTGCAAGAAAATTGCTCAGAATGATTACAAACAGCATCATAATGTAGTTGCTCAACTGATCCACTGGAATTTGTGTCAGAACTACTTTGGGACTTCCGAATACAAACAGACAGGGTTTTGGAGCATAATACCCTGGATATTGTGATTGTGGAGAAGAAAAAGTGTGGATCATTGATGTTGCTCTACCAGGTGATAGTAGAGCCACCAAGAAACAACTTGAAAAAATTGCCCGATATCAGGATCTGAAAATTGAACTTCAGAGACTCTGGCATAAACCGGTACAAGTGGTCCCAGTGGTAACTGTCATGCTGTGCGGTGCCTAAAGAGCTAAGCAAGTATTTAGAAGAAATTGGAGTTGACAAAGTCACCATCAGTCAGCTGTAGAAAGCTGCCGTACTGGGATCTGCTCACATAATTTGCCGATACATTACTGAGTCCTAAACGACTGGGAAGCATTCGACTAGTGATTTGTAATACAAAATCCAGCATAGTTAGCTGTGTGGTTAATAATAATAATAATAATAATAATAATAATAATAATAATAATAATAATAATAATAATAATAATAATAATGCCGCCCTAGGTTGGGGGGCTTTGCTATTTTTGCTTTTAAGCCTTTTATGCTTTTTATGTTGTTAGCCGCCCAGAGTTCGTTGGGAAGATGGTGCGGGATCCTTCTAAATAAATAAATAAATAAATAATAAATAAATAATAATCTAAAGGATTTGGTGCATTCGAGTTCCTCCTTCTGAATTTTATACTAAACCAGTATTGGATGAGCCAGACTTTCAAATTAAGCCAGCCTAAAAACATACTGGTATTTCCATCTGGCAATCCTTCAAATAGAGGACTCTCCTCCTTGGAATGGGACACACGGACCCTAGATGGGAACATGTGCAAATGAAGCAACAATTACTGAGTTGTCATATTCTGAAAAATATAAAAATGCCTACATTTGCAGTAGTCTGTTATCTAAAAAGAACAAACGGGGGAAAAAAGAAAAGAAAAAGACACCACAGTAAGAAATACTTTTCTGACCTTGGAAAAAGGAAGACTAATTGTCACTATTATTTGTTGCCCTGGGAACTGAAGTTATGTTGTTTGTGGGTCTGAAAGGTAGAGAAGGACTGTAAGGCATAAAATGGCAAACTGCATACTGTATGCTTCTGCATTAGAAACTCATATCGCTTGCCCTGATCTCTACATGTTTTTAAACAAATGCTGTATTTTTTCCCAAACTAGCCACAGTTTAGTACTGTTCTGGTAAGACCCGAGAAGTCACGTCCATCAACAGTATATCATCATCACTTCACAACTTCAGGGATACCAGCCATTCCATCTCAGGTTGGGTTTCCCATGTGGCCTACAATAACGCAACCTGGCCTTGGCACACAGCTGGGAAGATACCCTTCTGATGTTCATAATGTACCTATTCCAGTTACTGCATCACACAGGTAAATCAACAGATTGCCACATTGGTTACTTGGTTTTGCACTTCTGTGGTTACTTATGCCATCAGGTACTATTAGATATAATGCAGGGTCAAAACAGAATACTGTACAGACAATGAAACAAAAATGAATAACTGTACAGACAATGAATAACAAAACTTGTATTTCTAGGTAGGGTATAAAGGTTGCCAATATCTCATTCTGGCTAGCTTAAATCAATTAGCAAGGCAAAGTCCAAGTTTCACTTACATTCCCTGCTTCTAAGTGCCATTGTATCAGACTGAGAACTCACACATTGCCTACTGCAGTATTAAAAATTGTATAAGTGTCAAACAAATTATTTATTTGAAGCAAGAATATACAGAATTTCAGACATGAAGTTGCAATTCTTAATGTATATCTCTAATTACATTTTATCTTTTTGAAGTGTACCAGTGAATGGACTGCTTGGATTGCCCCCCAGTTTGTAGATGTCCATGATACTTGACTAGCAAAGGTAACCAGGTAACCCTTCATTCACCTTTCAGACTAATCCTTGTCTTCCTGCTAAAGTCTCAGGTATCCAGGCAGAGTTTACCATGTTTAGCCCCACCGCAGCAGCAGAGCTGTTCCGATTAGGCCCCTGTAAAAGATTGTGCTACTTCACAAGGACATTTCAGGTCTCTTGGTTCTATGAAAAGATGACTTGGAAAAGTCCACACTCCAGGACACATCCAAATATGTGAAATGTAATGAGGTGGGGAAAGAAGGACAAGCATCTTGTAGTCCTGTCACTTCTGGTGACTGCCCCTTTGCCACAAGATTGATCCCAATTGCTCAATTGATTCCTGAAGTGCTAGAGTTAGGTTAATAGAAGAGGGTCAGGTACAGTAAAAGGTAAACCAGTATATACGGTTAGATTTTCCAAATGATTCATAGTACATTATCAAGAATTTTCAGTTCCCAGCATTCATGACATCAAAAGGCCTTTCCCCCTCCTAAATTAAACTCTTGAAACCAAGGAATGAGTTCGCATGAAGACTTTACTTCTGCTGTTGTTATTGTTGTCATGTGCCATCATATCCATAGCTGTCAAGTTTTGCCTGCTCCTGCCCAGGATGTGAGGAAAGAGGCAGAGCACATGGGTGCACGGCCGTATGCCCGCACACACATCTCAGCAGCGGTGGCAGTGGTGGCTCTCTCTTTTAGGCCCCCCCCCCTCCCCCACCTGCTCCCCCTTTCGCCCCTCCCCCACTCAACTGTGGCAGACAGGGACCCCTGTTCCCCCAGCAGGAGTGAACCCTCCCCTCCCAAGTCCCCTTGGCATTGCTTGCTCCCCCCGGCCTTTCCACCAGCCCAGGCTTGCCATGCCTGCCTACCTGCCTGGCTGGCTGGCTGGCTGGCACCGGGGTGGGGGGTCCCTCTCCTTCTGTCTCCTTCCCTCATGGCCCGGCTCTCCTCCTCCTCCTCCTCCTCCTCCTCCTCACTTTCACCACCGCCACTGCCACTGCTGCAGCCATCTTGGGAGCCTGCCAGGAAACATCTGGGGAACAACAGCCTCACTCCTTGTTGCCGTGGCAACATAGCCCTCTGCTTTCCTCCACTCTTAAAGGGGACATGGCTCGGAAAGAAGGAGCACATTGGTTCTTCTTCTTCCCTGCCTCTACCGAGGGAGCACCGAGCCGCCCCACAATCTTCCTTCCACCTTTGCTTCTCCCCCTGGACATTTCCAGGAAAATAAATGATCCAGGAAGAGGGCAGGGAGAAAGGGTGAAAAATGGGATTTCCCACCCAATACAGGAAAGTTGCCAGGTATGACATTCATATCAGAATAGATTTATAATGACCCTAATAGGGCTTTCAAAGTAAGTGAGATATTTAAGGAATGGTTTTACTAATTCCTACTCCCACATACCCCCAATGCATTTGCCTGGCTGAGTAGGTCTTTGAACCAAGGCTACCTGACTCCTAGTTTATCACACTGTTTACACACACTGGGCATATCCTAGTTGTTCAGTTGGTGGCTGAGCATATGTTCAGAGTTACCTTGTACTGTCCAGCCACATATTTGCTCCTAGTGGAATTGCTTCACGATTGATAACTGAAAGGTAAATACTGACTCTTTGCAAGTCTGACTACTCCCATATGAAGCTATAATGAAGCCATATTGCTTCAGGACTAAAGACAAGCTGAATACCTTGTGTAATTTGACCCTGGGTTAGTCATTCTACCTTTATTTGTGTCTAAGAATTCAAGTGTTTCTCTTTGATTGGTCCAAACTGACTCAAAATTTGCTATTTGTAGGATTAATTTTCTGACAAGAACACGCTGATAGAAAAACACATGGTGTTATGACACAGAGTTAGTTAATAGGTACTGCAACCTTTCATTTTTGACAATTGGTCATTAATCTGATTAAACAACAGAGTACCAGACATAATAAAAGATACATTAAGGATATGTGCAGCATGACAAGGCAGGGCTGTTGATGGAGAAAGCTTTACCATTCCATAAAAGCTGTTTCCAAATTAGCAATTTGAGTTCTTTGCTTTTCTTCTCATCTCTGTCATTAAAACGCTACAGTGTTATTTTGTTTACATATGTTACAGATACTAACTGGTTCCTGTTAGGGGTGGACAAAAATGGGACACTGGACACATACCTGAACTATCACTGGAATGTCTTCATCTGTTACTTCAGTTCATGGCAGAGATGACTGACAGCCTGATTGTTTGTATGCTTACTCAGAATTAGGTTCAACTTAATTCACCGGTACTTACTTCAAAGGAAATTTGCACAGTACAGTAAGTTTTGTAACCTGACACAGCAATCTTGTACTCCCATCATGCTGAAGAATGAGTCATGCTGCTATTATGCCACTATAATATACCTTCATGCTGAACAAGTGAGGAGAAGAATAAAAATACTGGAAGATAAACCCAAATAGAACAACTGTGTCAAGGCTTGATCACGCCTGCCAAAAAAACCCCAGTTATACAGATTTGTCTGTTATTTAGATCATTTCATAAGTTTCACACGACACACAGCCAACATCAATTAATTTGCCCCAGCAAGTAAATTTATTTCCTCCTCTCCAGGAGGACTATTTTAATATGTAGTGATGCTATATTTCTTTATTCCTTATAATTTCAGCCCCTTTGGATGTTGCTGTTGATTTATTTACTTTGAAAAAGGGTTGGGTTTCTAGGCACTGTGAACACTTAATGGCCACTACACCTTTTATCTTAAGATACATTGGCAAATCTGTAGTAGCATCCACTGGAGCTGCTGGAGCTGCCGCCACCGCCACAAAAGTAACATTGCTTGAAGGAGACAGCCTTCAAGTTAGTCTTTAAGGTGCCACATGTTTATGTCTTTTGTTTTGTTTTGTTTTCTTTGATTTTTGCCTGAAATTCCCTTTTCCTGTGAGTGAAAGAGAGCTTGAGATTTCCTTTGAATCATAAAGAAAGGAGTGTTACTTTTTTAAAACTCTGCTTTTCACAATAGTTTGCAAGTCTTTCAAAACCTGCTTTTGTTAGGTAACAAAGTAATCTAAACTGAACTAAAGACAGTGGAAGAACTTAAAAAACAAAATATAATTTTAGGTTGGTGGTCAGGATCACAATTGCAATCAGGGTTTATCAAGGATAAAGAAAAGGTTTTTATGTACAGAAAATTGATTTTGATGCATTGTGATTAGGTGGAAGGAAAAATATTAAGAACATGTGTAAACATTTGTTGGAGCATAAAACTGAAGATGAAATTGTAAAAGACTGTATGATTAAATGGGTTCAGAATATAGGGCATAATATTGAATTAGTCCACTGGAAACAACTGTGGAAAACTAATATAAAGTATACAAAGGCTATGAGTTTGAGAGAAAATGTATACTGTACAAAACATGTTATAGATTGTATATGACACTGCAAAAGTTAGTAAAATTATATGAAAATATGTTGGATAGATGCTCGAAATGTACAGAGAAAGAAGGAACTTTTTATCATTCATGGTGGACTTGCAATGTGTTTAGTAATTATTGGGAAATGGTACATGAGATATTACAAAGAATGCTGAAATGTATGATCCCTTTTAAACCAGAAATATTTTTTGTTAAACATGATGCCAGAAATTAAGGATGATGATGATTATTATTATTACGGTATATGTTAACTAGAGCTGGGATTTCTTTAGCTAAATATTGGAAAACAAGAAGCTTCAAAGTGTATAAGAGAAAGAGGAAGATTTGAGGTGATAGACTCCTTTGATTCTTTTTCAGGCTGTAGTCAATTCTGTGTTCATTTACCTGGAGCAAGGTCCATTAAATTCAAGACTTTCCCTAACAATACTGCCCCTCATGTCTTCCCCATCAACTGCAATGAGCTGTTGCTGCTGACACATGTTTATCTCTTGGCCTATTAAAGCCCGTAGATCATTTGTACATAAATCCACCCAGATTCTATATTTTGATTTTTCTGCTTAAATGTAACTCTGTGCATTTTTCATTACTAAAACTCATTTTGTTCATATTGGTTCAGCTCTTTAATCTATTATGGTCATTTTGATCCCTTGTTTGGTTTCAAACTATATGTTTTAATATAGCATCTCACAAGAGCCCCCAGCAACTAATCAAACAAAATTAGGAACTAATACAGAATTGTTCACTACAAGTTGCAGCTCTGTTATATTACACAGCCATTTGGGGAAGAAGCAGAAAGTTTGAAACTGCGCTATAGGGAGACATAGCCATACCATGAGTAGAGTATCAACATTTTGAAACCTTGAGGGGAATTGAATGGTGAATTTGGGGGAAGTAAAGGGCAATATTTCCCAGTCCGAATCACTTCTGTGTCTTTAAAGCATGCTTTTTGAGAGAACACCATTTGTTCTTTCTCCTTTCTCATGAGGAGACTGATGCCCATGTATCAGGACAGAGTGAGTAAGAAATGGTGTTGCTTTCCCCCCAATGCCAAAATGAATAGTTATATGTCAGCCCTACATCAGACTGTAACATAAGAACATAAGAAGAGCCATGCTGGATCAGGCCAAAGGCCCATCTAGTCCAGCTTCCTGTATCTCACAGCGGCCCCACCAGATGCGTTTGGGAGCGCATGAGACTAGATATCTGTCTCCTGATACCACTCCCCTGCATCTGGCCCTTGAAGTACCCTGGTTTAAAGCCTAGAGATTACACATCTCCATCATGGTTTGTAACCCGTGATGGACTTTTCCTCTAGGAATCTGTCCAATCCCCTTTTGAAGGCATCCAGGCCAGATGCCATCACCACATCCTGTGGCAGGGAGTTCCATAGACTTACAACGCGCTGGGTGAAAAAATATTTTCTTTTGTCAGTTCTTACTCTCCCAGCACTCAATTTGAGTGTATGTCCCCTAGTTCTGGTATTTTGAGAGAGGGAGAAGAGCTTCCCTCTATCCACTTTACTCATACCCTGCATTATTTTGTATGTCTCAATCATATCCCCCTCAAGCGCCTTTTTCCAGACTGAAGAGGCCCAATTGTTTTAGCCTTTTTCTTCATAAGGGAGGTGCCCCAGCCCAGTAATCATTTTAGTCGCTCTCTTCTGCACCTTTTCCAGTTCCAGTATGTCCTTCTTGAGATGCGGTGACCAGAATTGTACACAATACTCCAGGTGCGGCCTTACTATTGTTTTGTATAACGGCATTATAATGTTGGCTGTTTTATTTTCAATCCCCTTTTTGATAATCCCTAGCATGGAATTGGCCTTCTTCACCGCTGCCACACATTGGGAGACACCTTCATGGAGCTGTCCACCAACACACCAAGATCTCTTTCCTGATCCGTCACGGATAACTCAGAGCCCATGAGTTGATAGATGAAGTTTGGATTTTTGCCCCAATATGCATTACTTTACATTTGGTTACATTAAAACGCATTTGCCATTTCTCAGCCCACTCCCCAGTTTGGAGAGATCCTTCTGGAGCTCTTCACAATCTTCTCTGGTTTTTACCACATGGAAAAGTTTTGTGTCATCTGCAAACTTGGCCACCACACTGTTTATCCCTGTCTCCAGGTCATTTATGAACAGATTGAAAAGCACCGGTCCCAGGACCGAGCCCTGGGGCACACCGCTTTTCACTTCTCTCCATTGTGAAAATTTCCCATTGACACCTACTCTTTGTTTCCGGGATCTCAACCAGTTCTCAATCCATAAGAGGACCTGCCCTCTTATCCCCTGACTATGCAATTTTCTCAGCAGCCTTTGGTGAGGGACTGTGTCAAAAGCCTTTTGAAAATCCAGATAGACTATATCCACCGGTTCACCCAAATCCACGTGCCTGTTGACCTTTTCAAAAAATTCTAAAAGGTTTGTAAGACAAGATTTACCCTTACAGAAGCCATGCTGATTTTCTCTCAGCAAGGTTTGTTCTTTTATGTGTTTTAAGATTTTCTCTTGGATGAGGACTTCCACCATCTTCCCTGGGACAGATGTAAGGCTAACTGGCCTGTAGTTTCCTGGGTCCCCCCTCCTTCCTTTTTTAAAAATTGGTGTGACATCCGCTATCCTCCAGTCCTCCGGCACTGTGGCCGTTTGAAGAGACAAGTTGCATATTACCGTTAAGAGATCTGCAATTTCATTTCTCAGTTCCCTAATAACCCTTGGGTGGATGCCATCTGGGCCCGGTGACTTGTTAATCCTCAATTTATCAATTAGTCCTAAAACCTCCTCTCTTTTAACCAGTATTTGATTTAATTCTTTAGTCAAGAGGGGCGGCTCAGGCAGCGGAATCCGCTCAAGGTCCTCTGTCGTGAAGACAGACGCAAAGAACTCGTTCAATTTCTCTGCAATGTCCAAGTCCTCCTTAACCTCCCCTTTTCCTCTCTCACCATCCAGAGGCCCAATTGGTTCTCTGGCAGGTTTTCTACTTCTAACATATTTAAAGAAGCTTTTATTATTACCCTTTATATTGCTAGCCATGCGTTCCTCAAAGTCTTTCTTTGCCTCCCTTATCATCTTTTTACATTTCTTTTGCCAGAGTTTGTGTTCCTTTTTATTTTCCTCATTTGGGGAGGATTTCCATTTACAGAAGGACCTCTCCTTGTGCTTTAGAGCCTCTCTAACTCCACTCGTTAACCATGCCGGTGTCCTCTTGGACTTAAATGAGCTCTTCTTTCTTTGTGGTATGCACTGTGATGAAGAAGGCTACACATTAAAGTAGGAATGACAATAAAGATTCCTATTCCTACTTTAATGTGTAGCCTTCTTCATCTTCTTCTTCAAGTGCCATGTCTTGTAGAACGTTGGCGATCAGTAGCCTGAACTGGTTTCTATCTAATGAAGTGGTTCTCAACCTGTGGGTCCCCAGATGTTCCTGGACTGCAAGTCCCAGAAGCCTCCACCACTCGCTGTGCTGGAAGGGGTTTCTGGGAGTTGCAGTCCAGGAACATCTGGGGACCCACAGGTTGAGAACCACTGATCTAAAGCTATTCTAAATAGAGCAGCTGTACTCATTGGAGACCATTGGCTTAAGATCTCAAGCCAGAATGTTCTTCTACGCCCCGGGCCATGCTTCCCATCTATTTTTCCTTGAAGGATAACCTGCCGCAGATGTTACTTCTCATTGCGCATTACGTGTTTGAAATATTGCAATGTTCTTCTCTTTATGGTATTGAGGATTTCTAACTTTGTATTCGTGTGCTGTAATACAGCCACATTAGTGACTCTGGCTGTCCAAGATATCTTCAAAATTCATCTGTACGTCCAGATTTCAAATGCTTCAAGCTTCTTGTATAATGTGTCTGTAAGGGTCCAAGTTTCAACACCATAGAGAAGTATCCTAAATACATAGGATCAAAGTTTTGAGTACAAAGTTTGAGAGATAAATCCTGTTTGTCAAGACTTTCCGCATTTTCTGGAAGGAATGTGTAGTCTGTATAATTAAATTGTAAACTGCCCAGAGAGTGCTTGAAGTGCTATGGGGCAGTATATAAGCAGAACACTCTTGCTTTGCTTTAATGACAAGAGAGGCAGAAACAGCACTTGCAACATTATTTTCTCCCCGTTTACACCCTCAATGTATTGAGTTTTCTAATGTACAGGCTAGAATAATAGTATTATAGAACAACTGAGTTGGCAGGTGCCTATCTGCTCATTATTTACAAACCCCTGCTCAATGCAGGAATCCAAATTAAAGATATCAACATTTCAGAACTGGGAATGCTGCTGAAATATATTTTGAGGGGCAGATCTGGAAATGCTAAAGCTCGAAATGAGTACTACATCCTTGTAACTCTGTTTTGTTTTTTGTTTTTAAATCTATGTTAAGCTCTGCTTTTCTGTTACCCTAGTAAATGAATACCGTAAAGTAATTAAAAGAAAGATAATGATTTGAGAGCCCTGAACAGTTCTTTTCTGGCTATTGGTCACAAGAGCTTGGGTCAACCTCCTCTTTCTCCTTCCTGACAAACATTTTCTGTTGCAAGAGAAGTAGCTTATGCATTTTCTGCCTGGAGTGCAAAGAAACGTTCAAGCCATGGATCCTCCTGGTATAAAGAAGAAGAAAATAGCTATTATTGGGGGAGGCTTGGTAAGAAATCTATATTCCGTGCTTGTATTATTGTAGATAAGCATTCCGTGGTGAAACACTGGCTGAAATTCTGTTGCTTGTCATAGTAAACAGCACTAGAACAGGCAATTGATTAAGGGAATTTAGTGAGTTAATTCTTCTGTAAATTCTGTTGATACATAACCTCTGGGATTGTTATGCTAAACTAAATTGCAGTTAGAGTAGGCTACGGTAATTTGAATCAGTGGCATTTATGGAGGAGTTGAATCACCAAGTACTCATTGATTAAATCAGTGGGCTTACTTGTGTCATAGTGTGCTAAAGTAAATATAAAAAGAACAAAAGACAGTAACATTATGACACCACAAAACTTAACTAGTTTTAAATCTGAACTTTTATGCACTAAGTCTACTTCCACAGACATAATAACAGTGAGACCGGATGACTGTCAGATTATATATTGCACAACTAGGTGCCACAATGTTTTTGTCTATTGAGGCCTTTTTTAGTGTTTTTGTTTGTTTAGTGTTTAGTTGTTTGTTTAGTTTAGTTTTTCTGGTTGTTTTGCAGTGGCTAACATGGCAAAACAGTGCCAATACAAGTTGCATTTAGAGTAAGCCTATTTGAATTAGCGGAATGCATGTAGAAGTTGATTCTGCAAATCCCCATTGCTTCAATGGGCTGGGAGATTTCAACTATCTGGATATCTGATGGGAAGCAAATTCGGCCAAGAATGACCCTCCCAAGAAATTCCCGGCTTGTGTGGCTGATAATTTTCTCCTATCAGAAGTGGAGAAAGAAACTAGAGAAACTAAGTTGTACAGATATAAGCAGAATTCACATCTCTGGTCTTGCCTCTGCATACATGCACACATTTGGGAAACATTCCCAGAACAACTTAACCCAAGTTAAAGAAAATATGAGTTCCATGCTCTACTTACCTTTCCAGAAGGACATCAATGGTAAAGCCGGGGTCTGGAGGGGGGAGTTTTTGCCCCTCCTGGAGAGCGACCCCCAGCATCTCTGATCATGGATCATGCTAGTAAGGATAATGGGAGTTGGAGTATGAACACAGTTTGAAGTGTTGCAGTTTCCACCATCTTGGCATGGGGCATTCCATAAATTACACCAGCTTCTCCACAGTGTATTTTATTATGATAGAACAGGGGCAATATATATATCCATTTGAAGCAAAACAAGTTGAGGAGCCATGTAACCATCACAAAAAAACAAATACAAAAGTGGAACATGTGATACTTTGTATGTTGCTGCATTGCAACCCTGATCACTTCTAACTGGCATACCTAGCTAATAAAAATATATGATGATAATTGTAGTTCAAAACCATCTAGAGAGCCATACATCCCTTACTCCTTCAGGAGGGGACTCCAAAGATCTTTGGCATAAATGCTATCTCCTTCCTTACATTTCTGGAAGTCGACATTACATAGAGCTGCTAAGGAGTGTAGGGAACAGATGTTTGACCTCCATTCATGGGGCTTGAAGAGGTCAGTTGGAGATCATTACCATTTGACATTATTTGTTGATTATCTGCTATTGGAATGTCTTCTAACAAAGCATTACTTTTGAATTAACTAAACTGTTATAATTGTTTGTCTTTTATTTATTTATTTTAGTTTTTACCCTGCCTGGCTAGTGCATACACACTAATCTGGGAGGGCTTACAAATGGCAAAAAGCCAGACATAAAAATAGAGAACATAAGATAAAATCAGAACAAGATAGCAGTCAATATAAAATATAACAAGAAAAAAAAACGATATGATAGTGTCACAAAATTGCATGTCTGTGAAGATTCTCAGTCATCCAGGTGAGTTTATCTGGAAGTTGAGTCATGGCTACTGGACTTCTATTTCTTGAGAGATAGAAATGTTTTGCTGCTCATCCAAACAGCCATGACTCAACTTCCAGAGGAACTAAAACAATTAGATTTGGGTAGGGAAGGGAAATTATCAGCTATGGCCAGTCCCAAAAGCCTTCCTAAAGAATAAGACCTTGAACTCCTTACGGAAGGCTGTAAGAGAGGGATCTAGATGGAGCTTTGCCAGAAGTTGTTTCCAGAACATTGGGGCCACTCCCAAGAAGGCTGTATTTCATGTGACCGACTCGCAAGCCTCACTTGGGATGCTCATGTGAAGCATTTTAGACTGTGATGCCCTAATGTGAGGGGCAGATAAATATTTTTACAGCCCTGTAATCTCCTTAATTTTTGTTGTTGTTGCAGGTGGGTTCTTTAAATGCTTGTTTCTTTGCCAGAAGGGGTTTTGTAGTAGAACTTTATGAAAGCAGACCAGGTATGATTATTCTGATGTTTCTATTAAATTAAATTAAATTAAATTATTGTTAAAATATTTAAACAAATAAAATTATACTCTAAGAGTCTGTGCACAAATCCTGTTGATTTCTGGTGTGTGTGTTTGTATGAGAAACTAGCTTTTTCTGTGAGCTCACATAAAATGCCCCATTAAGATAACGAATTGCTTTTAACTTCTGATGCATGTAAATTACTTATCTTGGTTTTTAATTGTTCTTGTTCCAATTTTGGGTCCATGACCGTACAACAGTAAAGTAAGTATTTTTTAAGTAAGTAACTAGCCTTTTCTTTATTAGCATTGTTTTGCTTTGTTTTTGTCATTTCCTAAGAATAATGTGTTTTACCTTGAAGGAGAGTGTAGGATAATTGATTGATCAAATGGTTGCTTGTAGAAATGATCTGTCTCTTTGTATGTCCCCTTGTGGCCAACTGTGAGTTCTGGAAAGCCTTTCTGGACTGTTAGATGGGTAGTCCTTCTGAGCAGTGTAGACTGTCCATGTACCACAAGTGGGAGTTTAGAGTAAAAAGGCAGAAAGAATTTACAAGCATTATTCCTACTGGCACCAAATGTCTCTGCAGTTATTCCCTCTTACACTGCTAACTTCCCTCTGTATGGTACAATCCCCATTGTTCAGGAGGGGCCAGGAGAACCAATGGAAAAGGGGGATAGAGGGGGCTGCATGGGGTGGGAAAGGTTGGAACCAGTTGGATGAGATGCTTTATTTGTGGGTATGGAACTAGTAAAGCCATATCTCACTTACCCTATTAGGGTAGCTATAGGTTGGTTCTGATTTAACGGCATGTAACCACATAGTGTGCTGGACATTAGATGCATGACACTGGCAACCCACTCCAGTATTCCTGCCAAGAAAACTCCATGGACATGGGGTCACGAAGAGTTGGTCACAACTGTAACGACAACAACAACAACAACAACAACAACAACAACACCTGCTTTAGCTGTCTGTGATCTGTCAAGTCTATTTTCATTTATCCCAGACTCCAAACCTAAAGTGCGCTGGGAGAATCATTTTAAAAGATGTCTAGGAAAGGAAAGGACTCAGGTAAACTCAACTGGTTGTGCCCCTTTGGAAAATCAATTGCACTTTGTATTTCAACAGGGTAGATAGTTGAGTTTAAAAAAACCACTTCTTTACGGTCTACTTTGGCCTCAGAGATAAATATTTGAGAACTCAGTGTGAAAGCTGAATTTTTATAGGATTCTATTTGTAAAATATGTATACGTAATGGCAACAACATTATAAAGGTAAGAGTAGCCCCAGATAAGGGCACAGAACTTGTGTTTACCTACTACGGATAAAGGGAAGAACTACAACACTCCCCCCTTAGTTTGTGGTTCTGCATTCTACACATTCAGAGTGATGCATCTAAAGAGGTACTTTCTGGTACTTGCAAGATTTCCCCACATGTACGAAAAACCCTGGCAAATCAGCATCCCAGTTTGTAAGAGGAATCCCCATAGATAGTGGATGGTCTCCTCTTCTAATATACACAATTGCTACCAACTCACATGTGTCACACTTTCCTCTACCTGTTCTGGACACCTGAACAGGGCTTTCGGCTTGCTTGATCTCTATGAATAAATGGTTGTAGATCCATGCCCAAACTTGCTATCTTTTTCCTTACTGAAGTCTGTGGATCTGCAAGTACAGTGGGAAATCCATTGCAGTGTAGTGGACTGAGTGTTGGACTAAACCAGAGCATATTCCGCCCCATAGCACTTAAAGCACTCTCTGGGCTCCTTACAAGTAATGATGCAGGTTACATATTGCCCTCCCTCAGCGAGCCTGGTACTCATTTTACCAATCTTGGAAGGATGGAAGGCTGAGTGAACCTTAAGCCTGCTACCTGGACCTGAATCCCAGGTCACAAGCACAGTTACAGCTGCAGTACAGCAGTTTAACCACTGCATCATGGTGCACTTTGGAAGTCTGAGTTCAAATTAGGTATGGTGTTTTGTTTTGGAAGTGGGACGGTTCTGAAACAAAATGCAGGAGCCCAGCTGGCATTCAGAACTGGTCCAACTCTCCAGAACAAATTCAGCCAATCCCTTACCTTGTTCTGGGCTTGTGCAGGGCTAAACTCCAATGAGGAAGAAGCCTCTGACATCAACTTTTCTTTTCCCTGGTGCTGGCCAATCAGGAGCTGTGCAGGGAAATGCATCATCCAACCTCCCTGTCTGATTGGCCAGCGCCAGGGAGAAGGAAAGATAACATCAGAGGCTTATTCCTCATTGGAGATTAACTCCGCACGAGCCCAACGCAGGCATGATGAATGGAGTGTGGGTACATTTTTAGTTATAGTTGAATAGCATTTGTGCATGGATGAGAAATGTGACGGATGCATATATATGTACGACAAAGAAATGGCACTATGTGTATGTAAACAGAGTAAGATAACACATTCACTGCTTTGGCCACAGTGGGGAGCAAAAGAACCTAGGAACTTCTCCATCTTGCCTGGATTGGATGGCCACAGAAAGCCACTCTTACTCCGGCTCTCAACTGGAAGTGCACACAATTTTGCTATTTAACTTTCTTTTAGATATCCGTAGCTCCAGTGTTGTTCATGGGAGAAGCATTAATCTGGCCGTTTCTCATCGTGGACGAGAAGCTCTCAAAGCTGTTGGAATGGAAGATCAGGTGTGAAGAAAAAATAATTAAGAACAGTTCTAGTAATGAAGCTAGTTTCTTTAAGAAGTGATTTCATCTCTTTTTTGTCAGATATATTCAAAGAAGTATTATATTCCCATGATACGTAATAATTACTGTCCAGTTTCCAATATCCCATTTTGGGCAAAGTTCTGCAGTGAGTCATAGCTTCTCTGCTTCCGGTGTTCCTGAGTGAGATGGACCTTAGATGGTGGTTCTCAACCTGTGAGTCCCCAGATGTTTCTGGACTACAACTCCCAGATGCCTCTACTACTCACTGTGCTGGAAGGAATTTCTGGGAGTTGCAGTCCAGAAATATCTGGGGACCCACAGGTTGAGAACCACTGTTCTAGATCCATTTTATCCAGTATTTGGTTAAGGGACAGAGACCAGTTTGGTTGCCTTGGTGGATGACCTATGCTGGGAAATGGACAGGAAGGGTGTGTCCCTGTTGGTTCTTACAGTGGCTTTCAGTAGCATTGAACATAGTATCCTTCTAGGCTATCTCTCTGGGATGGATCTAAGAGGAACTGTTTTAGAGTGACATTGTTCCTTCCTGGAGGGGAGAACTCAGAAGATAGTGCTGCGGGGCTCCTGTTTGATGCCATGGCCATTGACCTGGAGAATCCTTCAGGGTTCTGTTTTGTCTCCTATGCTATTTAACATCTATATGAAATTGCTGGAAGAGATTGTCTGGAGTTTGGGGATCTGGTGACATCCAACTCTATCTTTCCTTACAATCTAAATCTGATGAAACTGTTTTGGTTCTAGATCACTGTCTGTTGTCAGTAATAGTGAATAAACTCAAACTTAATTGAGACGTCTTGTGCTCCTGAAAGCAGATCAAGGAATAGAGATGCAACCTGTCCTGGATGGAATTTCAGTTTCCCTGAAAACACAAGCGTACAGCTTGGGGGTGCTCCTGGATTTATCTCAGAGCCTTGTTACCCAGGTCTTGGTGGGGGACAAGACTATCTTTGCTCAGTAAAAATGGATGTAGCAAGTGTACCCATTCCTTGATTGGTCGCATCTGGCCATACATGTCTTAGTTACATCCTAGCTGGATTACTGTAACTCATCTTTGGTGGACGTGTGATGGGGCAAAGACTTTTTAGGTAAAAATGTATACATGACTAAAACAAATGACAAAACAAAACTTAGAATTTAAACCAGAAATATGTCTAGTAGGTATCTTACCAAACGTTGTGAACAATCGTTACTGATTTTAAATTATTGACCATTGGTGTCATTGTTTAGAAATACGGATGCCTTAGAACTCTTAGAATTTTAGAATTTTTACTTTTGTTTGTTATTTGTGTCTTTATACTCCCTGTCAGTTTGTATCATGTATTATTATTGGTTGTTAGCCGCTTAGAGTTCTTTACCGAAGATAAGCGGGATATAAATATAACAATAAATAAATAAATAAATAAACAAATATTGTAGTTATGTAAAATTGCTTGTCCTAACAGTGGCAAGAATGGCATGGGCACAGTTGTGTAAAAGCAAAGCAATACCAACAGAAGAAATGCTGCTAAATAAAATAATGGAATGTGCAGAGATGGACAGGCTAATACATAGATTGAGGAATAAAGATGAAAGCAATTTTTTCAGTTGTGGAACATGTTTTATAATTGGCTAAATACAAAAAAGGATGTAGTAGTAGTAGAAGAAGAATTGAAGAATTGAACTCAGCTATTAACTTGATCAGATGCAATACACCGGAAAATGTACAGTTTTATATATATAAGAATTTCAAGAAAAAAGTATGTGTGATACAATGTGATCTGATCTTCGTCTTAAGTCGAGTGCATTGACAAATATAATGTACCTGATTAGGTCTTGGACCCCAGTTTCCATTGTTGCCTATGAGGGGAATTTGCTTTGGCCACAGCCAAGAGCCGTTTGGCACCACTGAGCCTGCCACAAGGGCCAGAGGCAAGGCAAGGTGCAGGGAGGGAGTGTTGGATCCGCCTTGGGTGATGGCTTCTTGGGTGAAGTACATCTCTTGGCATCCTCAGCCCTGAGTATTATTTATTTACTTATTTATTTGATTTTTTTATACTGCAAGACCATCTGGCCCGAAGGCCACTCTGGGAAGCTTGCAGTATCATAAAACACACTTGCATAAAATAGAACATCATAAAAATACTACAGCAGGAATAAGTAGAATAACATTAACTGTAAACTCTGAAATAGAAGTAATGCTAGTACTGTATAGTTTTTTAAACACTACAATATAGTACTGTACAATGAAAAACAACTTTCCAAGGTTTGGTATTTAATAATGGCATACTTTTATTTATGCTATACAAATAATCAAGCAAGTTACAACAGTTGAGACCCCTTGAAGTTTCTTGTTTGCTGACCCTATAGAAATCCTACTGTAGGGATATTCAGGGCTGCCACTTTCTGGAAAGTTAGAGAAAGTCAGGAGAATGGAAATTGCTCAGGGAAAGTAAGGGAGAATGGTCTGAAGTCAGATAAAATTGTGATTAAAATAGAGTGCATCCTGTATAACAAAATCTGTACGGCAGAGATAGGGGAAATTTGCTTAACAGCAATCGCCTATGGTTGTGATTAGGAATTACTATGTTTTCAATGCATTCCTATGGGAAATTTGTATAAAGGAAAATTTGCTTAACATACTTTCATTTGGAACTAATTAATTCTTTTATACAAAGTACCACTGTGTTTCATTTCTAATTTGATGAGTATTGCAATTTCAAAACTAAGTTTCACAATGTGGCTTCAGAGTAACTATTTAAAGGTTTATTTAATTTTGAGTGTACGGTATTTTTTTAAAATAACAATAATGTTACGTCATTTGTTAGCATTCAGTCTATTTGAAGTCTAATTGGTGTCATTTTGGTGCAGTTGCAAAATAAATGTTTGTTAATGTTGAAAGAAGCTGATAATATTTCTCTTACTTTGGCAAATAGTTTTGCAGCTGAGACTTGTGTAATTGAAGAGTGGAACATTTCATTAAGCCTTGAATTAATGCTGCATGACCTATTCATTATAGTTATATTCGAATGGTAGTCAGGGAAATTGACAAATGTTGGTCAGGGAAAGTCAGGGAAATGGAAAATAAAATTTTAGTGGCAACCTGCTACTCTTGAGATCAGCCATTTTCTTCTTTTTTATTATTTCAGATTCTGTCAAAAGGCATCCCCATGAAGGCAAGGAGGATTCATACACTCTCAGGCAAACGATATTCTATTCCCTATGGAACAAAAAGCCAGGTATAATCTTAAACAGTACTTAATTTTGGTCAATTTACTCTTTATTCATTCATTCATTCATTCATTCATTCATTCATTCATTCATTCATTCAACTTATAGGCCACCCACTACCCAAAGGTGTCTGGGGAGCTTACAATTAAATATTTTAATATTTTAGTATATTTGTGTATAATAACTCTTAGTGTACACTAATTAAGAGTCCATTATTATTGTTCTGTGTAACCTTCAGCCCCCCGCCTTGCCCCGCCCCGGGCAGGGCTCTCTTCCTCACACACACAGCTTGCCCACAAGAAACCTCCCCACGCAGACTCCATTGCAATTGATACAAATACTATCATTGTAGGTGCATGGGGGAGGAGAAGGAGCCCTTCACAGATGGCGGCAGAGGGGCGGATGTGCTCACACATGCCCCTCAGAAGGAACCTTGCCCATTACTATTATCTTCAGTCCAGATTTCTCAGAGACAGAGGCTGCACAGATTCATAGGAAAGGGCAGTGTACACACATTTCCCCAGTTACTCATATTTCGGCTCTTATCTAAGTGAAGGTGGGAGTAACCCAAAATTTGATGCAGAGAGCAAATGTTGCCTCCACTTCCATAATGGTATCGAGATCCACAGTTGTATTTTCGTCATTAAGAAACATGTGAAAGAACCATATTCTGACAATAATAATAATAATAATAATAATACCTTTATTGTCAATGTACAACATGTGCACAATGAAATTGGCTGAGTCTCCCATGCCCACCCCCACCACCATCCCGCCCCCATCTCACTGGCAATCACTCAGTCTTATTGCACCCTGTGTACTTGACACAGAATGCGCCAGCCCACAGGTCAGTTCTTCTATACTTGTCCTGGGATTATTTCCCATTCAGCAGTCTGACAGCCCATGGATAAAAACTGTTCTTCAGTCTGTTGGTACGGCAGGCTATACTACGATATCTTCTGCCTGATGGTAACAAGGTTAAAAAGTGCTGACCGGGGTGTGAGTCATCCTTAAGAATTTTTCCGACCCTCCTGAGGCAACGATCCCTAGCGATGTCGTCCAGTGCACTCAGGGGACAGCCCATGATATACTGAGCTGTGCTTACCACCCTCTGTAGTGTCTTCCTGTCAGCAGCTGTCAATCCAGCATACCAAACGGTAATGCAATATGTGAGGATGCTTTCAACTGTGGACCGGTAGAAGGAGATAATCAGTTGTTGCTTCACTTTGTTCTTACGCAAGACCCTAAGGAAATGCAGTCTCTGCTGGGCCTTCCTGACTACTTTGGTTGTATTAATTCCCCAGGATAGATCCTCACTGAGGTAAACTCCCAGAAATTTAAAGGAAGAAACTCTCTCCACACACCCCCCCTGGATGTACAATGGGGCTAGTTCCTCTCTCTTCCTCCGGAAGTCCAGCACCATCTCCTTTGTCTTGGACAAAGGGCAATAGCAGTAGCACTGAAGGTATTCAGCAGAAAACTGGACAACTGTCTGTGAGATCTACTTTGATTTGGATTCATGCATTGAGACAGGAGGTGAAGGAGGGTACAGGAGATGAGGTGGGGTTAACAGTGTAGACTAATGTCCTCATGCTGCACCTGGACAATCTGACTTGTCATGGCTATTACAGCCTTCACATTTTGGTTGCTGGACCTCCCAAGGATTTCCCAGCAAGAAGAATCAGCATGAACACTGAAACTGAAAACAACCAATAATGCTGTACTCTGTTGTGCCATAAAAATAAATAAATGGACCAAGAGAATGGACTCAATGGCCTTGGAGGCCCTTCCAACTACTATGATTCTGCAATTCAGGGACACCACTCGCATGGATCTGGGAGTTGAGTCACGGCAACTGGACTTCTTTTTCTTGAGAGATTGAAACGTTTCGCTGCTCATCCAAACAGCTTCATCATTATGATGAAAGCTAGTTGTGAGTCCTCCATTTTATAGCTCACTTTGACCTCTTGTCACCCTGGTCTGAAATAGGCTCGTAAGATGAACAATAGCCTGAATAGGCTCATTAAGAAGACAACAGTCTCAATGGCATCAAGGTGAACCATGGCCTAAACCTATAAAGTTGGAGGTCAAGGCCAGAAGTATTTTTGATTTGCCTGGGTATTGTTGAAATCACGTCCTGATAAGTGGCAGATAGACTGTGCCTGAGCCCCCCACCTCTGTTGAGAGAGGGGTTTTCAATGCTCACATGAATGGCTTCCCTGACCCATCTTCTCTGTCTAATACTGTATGTTTACATCCTCAGCTTTGAATGAGTGCCCTTTGTCCTTCAAGTGGAGGTGTACTGCTGATTCTGGTCCTGAGCTGTTGCGCCTCCTATGTTGGGCCATCCTTCTGTTTAATGGTTGTTAATTTCTCCAATGTAGAGGTCTGCACACTCCTCACTGCATTCAACTGCATATTACTATATTGCTCCTTATGTGTTTTGGTATCAGGTCCCTTGGGTGGATGAGTCTCTGCCTTACTGTGTTTGTGGGTTTGAATAAACAGGGATGTGGTCATTCACTACATCTCTGGAGTGTCTGAGAAGCTTAAAAGGATTTTTGGCAACCACCACATCCCTGTTTATGAGCCTATTTCAGACCAGGGTGACAAGAGGCCAAGTGAACTATAAAATGGAGGACTCACAACTAGCTTTCTTCAGACTGATGAAGCTGTTTGGATGAGCAGCGAAACATTTCAGTCTCTCAAGAAAAAGAAGTCCAGTTGCCATGACTCAACTTCCAGATAATCTCACCTGGATGACTGAGAATCTTCACAGACACTCACAAGGATCTGAGCTTTCTGCCTGTCCTGGTGATTCAAGCCAGTGAGAAGGAAATCCGTTCCCCTGGCATTGTCCACACTGGAATCTCTTCCTTGGTCTTATCCAAATGTGACAGAATGTCGGGACATGAGATGAAGTGCTGGGAATTCATTTCTGAAATCCAGTCACAGGAGTGCCCACACAGTTGTCAAATGTCTTCTTAAAATTATAATGTTATGGTAACACATGAAAATTCAGTTCATTATTAAATCAAGATGTTTTGAACCCTGTGATCGTTAGCAGGGGTTAGCATGGCAACCAATTTCCATTTAAAACAATACAAAACACTAACAACAGCCTTTATCACAACTTTCTTCCTTTTCTGACATGCATAGGCTACATGCTGTTTTAAACCTGTTTTTTCCACATCCACAATACACCCACCAGTTCATATATTTTCAGAGCTTTAAAGATATTTCCGGGAAACCCACTATGCCTTGAGAAAGTTAGGAAGCTGTTGAATTATTCCTGTAAGTAAGGGTGGCTAGATTGCGTTTGCCTCTGGGGAGCTTCCACCTGATCTTTCAGGTTGAGGTCTAATGTGGGACCACCATAATCACACTACATTGTAAATGGGACTCCAGAGATGCTGAGGAGGGGATCATATGTGGCCACTTTATCCAAGTGTTAATGTTGTTATTTATATTTTAAATGAACTTATTAAACACTACCCAGAGAACTGTTTTAATTAGGCAACATGTAATGGAATAAGTAAATACAGTTAGGAAAGCAGACTCTGCCTGGCTCAAATGCTTTTTGACATCCCTTTTTCCCCTAACATCTTTCAAGGTCCTTGTTCCTTTCTGCCACTGTCATGTTAGCACAGTGCAGACTTCTGTGGATTCAGTTTGAATTGAGAGCAGAAGTAACAAGCCAGTTAATCCCTCACCACCAGAATTCTAAATTTGCCTCAGAAAATTAGGGCCCCAAGCCTGCAATCTACTTTGAAGTGGTTCATCTCATTTTTTAATTTATTTTTTGCTGCGGCTACTCTATTCTTGTCATTAGGTGCCAACAAAGGCTGCTTGTTTTGTTTTGTTTTTGCTGCTCTTTGGAGGACAGCTGTTAACCACCTCGGGAACATTGTTACAGTCGATGGTCTAGTTTCAGTCTGAATCTGTCTTGTGGTGGTGATGGTGGTGATGGTGATGGTGACAGCAGGATGGTGAGAGGGGACACAGGATATCTTTTATCAGCCAGAGTGGCCACAATCTCAGTAGCAAGTCAAATAGCAATTGAAAGGCTGGTGTGCCTCACCATTTGGAGAAATAGGTTTTCTCTGGTCTCATTGAAGCACTTCATGTATGTTTAAGTACTGTACATAAAAATATTCTACCCCTTACAGTATATTCTTCTTCTGTACAGTATATTCTGTCTGTGGATAGAGCATATTTAAACAAGGAGCTTCTGAGTGGTAAGTATGACTTCTACTATGATTTAATATTTGAGGCATTGCTATCTTTGCTCAGATAGGGATAAAATACAAGAGAGATCAAGAACAGCATTACTTCCTGTTTACACTCCCAATTCTGTTGGAAATAATTCGAACTCATCTTCTTTGCCCTAATAAGAAAAGCCTTAGAATAAAATAAATGTGTATCCCCGCCATTTTTATCACAGTTTAAATATTTGGCATCATAGGGCGATGACCTCCAATATGATTCAAAGTCACAAGAATGACTGTGTGCTAAATGCTTCCATGTTCCCATCATGATGTAATACAGTTTAATTTGAACTTTGATGTGTATCTTCAACTGACTTCATGAAAAGTTACAAATACAAAGTGATTGAGCATGAGATAACAACACGTTTGCGGATAATTAGGGTGGCACATATAATATGAGCATTCCACATTTTTAGGACATTTAGGTCATATTTTCATGGATCTTGGAACAGGCTAAAATATTTACACTGAAGAATGGGCACTAGAGTAGTTGGGTTGGGTGAACACATTTGAAAGGTTAGTAAATGTTTTTTTTTGGGGGGGGGTTGACAATCCATGAAGGATGAGGTCTGTAGCTTGGGCATTCTCTTGAATCTGGCACTTTCCATGGTATCCCGGGTGGTGTCCATGGTCTGATGGCCCTGCTGCAGGCCTTCCTTGACACTGGGGCCCTCACCACTCTGGTCCTAATCTCGAGATTAGACTACAGCAGTGCTCTCTATATAGGGATGTCTATGAGGTTGATGCAGGGACTCCAGCTAGTGCAGAACATGGCAGCCAGGAAATTGATGGATCCTAAAATACATCAACATATCATGCCCATCCTGGCTGCCCTGAGCTGGCTTCCAATTCACTGCCGCTTTGACTTCAAGGTCCTCATGTTAACACACAAAGCCTTAAACAGTTTGGGACCTCTGTATCTCTCAGAGCGGTTCCTCCCACACAGAACTGCCTGAGTTACCCGTTCATCCTTAGCAGGCCAGCTGAGGGTTTCCACCCCAAGAGAGTCCCGGAAGGTATCAACAAGGAGCCAGGCATTCTTGGTAGTCGCCCCTCAGCTGCTGAACAACCACCCTGCCGAAATCCATCAGGGAACCTCACTCTTGTCATTTAAACGCCAACTAAAAACCTGGCTGTTCAGGATGGCTTATTCGGATTCTATCTGTAATTGATGCATGTTACAATTGATCTACTTTTGTCGGTTTGGTTTGTACTTTTCCGATTTTTGTGTCTTTGCTAGTTTTTATTATTATTATTATTATTATTATTATTATTATTATTATTATTATTATTATTATTATTATTATTATTATTATTGATCATGTTTGCCTGCATTTTAGTGTATATGCTAATGTTAATTTGACTCTGATATTTTTCTCTTTCTTCATAATTTTATTTTTAATATTGTATTTTATGGTATTGTATATTTAATGGTATTGTACACCACCTTGAGTGGCCCTTGGGCAGTCTGGAAACTGAACAAACAAACAAACAAATTATAAATATAATGTAATTTGTTTTAGAAATTCATTGCACACAACCTACAACAGAAACAGTTTCCCTAATCTCTATCATTAGGAGAAATTTAATTTGATGAAGTAGCCTTCCCAACCCAACTACAGTGGTACCTCTACTTACGAGTGGCTCGACTTAAGAGCAATTTGACTTAAGAGTGGAAAACCGTTGGCGTTTTAACTGCTGCCTTACAAATTTTAGATGCGGTCTGCTCTACTTACAATTTTTAATGTTTATTTTATTTATTTATTTTATTTATTTATTTTTTTGTTTTTAGATAGGGTTGCTGTACTTAAGAGCTGTTCGATTTAAGAGCATGCATTCGGAACGGATTAAACTCATAAGTAGAGGTACCACTGTATTATGGTCCCTATCCTTTATGTCTGTGAAGATTCTCAGTCATCCAGGTGAGTTTATCTGGAAGTTGAGTCATGGCAACTGGACTTATTTTTCTTGAAAGACAGAAATGTTTTTATCTCTCAAGAAAAAAAGAAGTCCAGTTGCCGTGACTCAACTTCCAGATCCCCATTCTAATGTGTAAACCATTTGGCCTTTTCTGAGTGCCACTTTTGCCCAAGTATTTGTGTTTAGTACTGTTACGTTTCTTTCCCCTTTCTACAGCTGTTGAGAAATATTCCAATGCTAAAATATACTTTGAACACAAGCTGCTTTACTGCAATGTCAAGTCAGGGTTACTGACCTTTTCAAGGTAAGCAATTGCTGTAGCACTCTAATTATTAACCTGAAACCAAACAATAAGTTGGAATTTTTCCCCAACTCTGTGTCTGTTTGATTTCTGGCATCATTGGCCTTTTGAAGAGGCTATGGCAACCGAAGAAATTAACAGTACAATATGGATGCTCAAACGGATGGCACAGATATTTAACATTCCTCAAAAGTCCCTTTAAAACCGCCTTTTCAAAAGTCAACAGTTGATTTTGGCATTTTAGACCATACCTGATTTTCAAAAGGATAGTTCAGTGTAGCCTCATATATCCATTTTACAAATCCACTTGAGGATAATCCGGTGCAGATTTTTTTTATATTAAATGATCGTTTCTAAGAAGCGTTCTAAACCTAACAATATGAGAGCAAATATCCCTTAAGTCTTCCAATACAATGCTACAAAAAGAGGCCTGAAAAAACACTGGTAAAGTTCAAGCACTGATCAAGATGTTGCAATATGAGTTACGGTAACTATATAAAATAGGTGGTGTTGTGGTAAGGTGCACCAGTTATCTCTGAATCTATGCATGAACTAATCTTCTTTGGTTTTGTTGTAGAGCAGACCAAATCTCAAAAGAGGTTGCATGTGACCTTATTGTGGGTTGCGATGGAGCTTTTTCTACAGTTAGGAAGCAGTTTATGAGACAAACACGTTTCAATTACAGCCAGACATATATTCCTCATGGATACAAAGAACTGAGAATTCCCCCAAAGGATGGAGATGTAAGTAGGGTTATCTTACAATACACTTTCCCCACCATGTATTTAGTCTGTTGTTACATAGGTCAATTGCACACATAGGTAAGTCATTACACAGTTACTTTTCTGCTACTTTTTTGTCCTTTTCCAGTTTGCAATGGAGCCAAACTATCTTCACATTTGGCCAAGGAACACATTCATGATGATTGCCCTTCCGAATATGGTATGAGAAGTAATCCATCTTGATAGCTGCCTTTTCCTGGAACACGTAGGCTGAGATAGCGTTGCATAGTTATACAAATGGAGTAACATTTGAAGTTAACTGTCATGTTGACAAAATCTTCATGTAAGCATCACCTGTTGTATACTCAGTTGTGTGCTTCAGCATGCAACAGTAAATATGTACTGAGATTTCCTAACTTACAGTTCTTTGTCTCTTAAAGTTATGTGATTAACACAAAACGGTTTATTCTGCTATCTATTGCAAGGTAGTTAATGTGTTGTGTCATTACAGTCGTGACCGACTCTTTGTGACCCCATGTCCATGGAGCTTTCTTGGCAGGAATACTGGAGTGGCTTGCCAGTTCCTACTCCAGGCGCCTACAGCACCTGGTATTCCCTGGTGGTCTCCCATCCAAGTACTAACCAGGGCTAACCCTGCTTAGCTTCCGAAATCAGGCGAGATTGGATGTTCTTAGGGCATCTAGGCAGCTAGGCAGTTAATATCCCCCACACACACAAAAAAAGACATTTGGGCATCTTCCCTGAAGGTTTTCCCACTGTGGGAAGCAGTAGATACTAGTCTCAAAACTGAATATTTTATCTAGAATTATATGAAGAGATTGAAAAGTTCTAGAGATGGGGAAGGCACTGATCCTTCCAAGGTATTTATTGTGTGTTGTCAAGGACCCAAGCAGGTTTCTGTGCCCTTTTTTCACTTCCTTCCTTCCTTCTTTCCTTCCTTCCTTCTTTCCTTCCTTCCTTCGAGGTCTGGACTACACTGCAGTTTATTCTGCTGTTTGATTTCCTGAGAGAACCATTGTGCTCTGTTGATGCAATATCCAGAAATGCCTGTCTAAACAACCATGTTTTCAAAGATCTTTTTAAAATTCCCAGTGAAAGGACCAGGCAAATTTCAGGCAGGAGTGAATTCCAGAGGTGAGGAGTGACCACTGAGAAGGCCCCAGCTTTTCTTTTAAAAATGTATGCTCATGGAGAATGTTATTGCTTTCAAATTATCACCATTTTTCTAATCCATAGGATAAGTCATTCACATGCACTCTCTTCATGCCTTTTGAAGATTTTGAAAAGCTCACAGAAGGAGATCAAGTACTGGATTTCTTCAAAATGTATTTTCCAGATGCAATTCCTCTAATAGGAGTGTAAGTATTATTTTAGAAGTTATCTTCTCTGAATGAAAGCATGGGTCCAAGAATTAATGGAACAGTATTGAGGATGACACCAAAAACCCTAATTTGTTTATATTAACATTAATACGGGACATTAAAAACATTTATTTGTGGGACCATTGATGTGTTGCATAAATTATTAAGGAAAGCTAGTTTCTCAGTGTTTAAAGTTTATGGCAGTTTATTTAATTCCTCATATACTGGAATCCTGCTGCACAAATTTTTGCTGTGCAACTGTGGCATCACACATAGCTATTTCAAGATAATTAAATGCCTCCTATTCTCCACAGTACATTCTAGTGATCCCTGGTACCTCTTTTGTCCTGGGGAAACTTTTGGGAGCTATGGAACATGAGAGGAAATGTTTGGATGCTTGAAAACCACCTATTTCAAGGTTACAAGGGGCATATTGTTTTTCAAAACTGGACTAAGACTATAAGTACATTCTCCATTATTTAGTGTGTGTGATCATAAAGAACTATGAAACATGCTAGAACAGGCCTGCCCAAAGTCCGGCCCGGGGGCCAAATCCGGCCCGTCAGGCCATTCTGAGTGGCCCGCAGCTGGCTGGCCTGCCCCTCTCTCTCCCCTCCTTCACCCCATGTTTTTTTAAACAGGCTCCCTGTGCTTCCTTTGGTCCCCACCTTCCTTCCTTCCTCCCTTCCTTGTTCCCCACCTCCCTTCCTTCCTGCGGGTTGGGCTCCCTCCCTTGGTCCCCACCAGTGGGTGGGGCTTGCAGTGGGGTGGGGCAGTGGGGTGGCAGGGTCGGGGAGCAACCGGCCCCTGACACATTCTCAGCCACCAAATCTGGCCCTCCTTACAAAAAGTTTGGGCATCCCTGAGCTAGAAGGATCAAAGTTTGGGCCAAGTATCTTCTTCTTCAAGGGCCATGTCCTTGTAGAACATTGGTGATCAATAATGCACAATAAGAAATACCATAATAATTGTCATATTTTATATTTTAACAACTGAAATGAGAAAATTGCCACCCAGTTCAGCAATTAAAACCTCATTGAAAGAATGTCCTAAAATGTAATGGATTGAGCTATAAATTCATACATCTAGTGTAATATTAATGTTCTTATCATAAAAAAAATGATTGTAATCTCATTTTTTGATCTTCTCCCCATAGGCGATTATGTTAAGCAAATTTCCCCTATCTTGAATTTTTAGACAAATTTTATGTTATCTTAGGGTCCACTGTATTAATGTTTTTATCATAAAAATGAGATATCATAGATAGATAAAAGAAATAAGAATTTGGGGAACAAAAAGCAAGCAGGCTGCATTGCTGATCAAAGAAAAGTGATCCAAATGCTGCAGTTCAAACTGAACAAATGGGTGTGACTGAAAAAGAAATGCCAAAATCAAAAGAAAACTATGCACTAACATGCAAAGGAATTTTAAAAGCACAAAATAAACAAAATAAAGAAAGAGGGAGGGGCTATGTGGTCTTTCCACCAAATATAAATGCTATGTGTCAAGTTTTAGAGGTTTATTGTACTGGTTCCCAACCTTGGGTCCCTGGACAATCCAGATGTTCCTGACTCCAATTCCCAGAAGCCTTCGACACCAGCTATGATGAAGAACAGCTGGATTACCCAAGGTTGGGAACCTCTGATCTAATAGAACATTTTACATCATTGCTGTTCTCCAGACCTCATGGCAGAATGATGTAGGTGTTGTTGATGTTGTTCAGTTGTTCAGTTGTGTCCAACTCTTTGTGACCCCATGGACCAGAGCACGCCAGACCCTCCTGTCTTCCACTGCCTCACGGAGTTTGGTCAAATCCATGTTGGTTACATTAATGACACCGTCCAACCATCTCATTCTCTGCCGTCCTCTTTTCCTTTTGTGGTGGCTCAGTGGGCTCGAGCACTGAAAACTGCTACAAAGTTGGAAGCTCGATGGTTCGAATCCCGGGTGCCACACAGTGGAGTGAGCTCCCGCTGTTAACCCCACCTCCTGCCAACCTAGCAGTTCAAAAGCATGTAAATGCAAGTAGATAAATAGGTATCAAGGTAAAAAGCGGGAAGGTAAAACAGTGTTTCCTTGCAGCCATGCTGGCCACATGGCCACAGACTTGCACAACATTGGCTCTTTGGCTTGAATACAGAGATGGGCAGCGCCCCTAGAGTTGGACACAACTACCATGCATGTATGGGGCGAAACTTTACTTTTACCTTACAGAACACTATAGAAAAATGCAATAGATGGTATGTAGAACTGTGAATCTATATAATATGCAGCAGTTTGAAACAGCAAACAAAAGCAAACACTGTTAGCAGAAAACTGGAAAGCAATGGCAGCTGCCCAAAATCTGTCTGCTTCATTGGTAATATCAGGATTGTCCTCTGAAAGCAGAATTCTATTGATCCACCTGGGAACTTGTGAATAAAAGGAATTTTTGGTTTTTGTTTGCCAGTGTCCTCAAACTCTTTTTCCTGTGACAGCTAATCAAGTCAAACAAATCAAACTGAACAGTAGCTCTTGCACCAATGTCTGGTAGCTGGCTTGCTCATGATCACAAATGAATGGCATCACCACACCACCCAGCCTGTGGTTGTGTCTTCTAGGGATCAGCTTAACAAATGCTCTACAATCTTTCACTGTTTGTCAGAGAGTTTTTCTAGCCTTCGATCAGTGATTTGCTGTTTCAATTTCAGGCAGGAACTGATGCAAGAATACTTTTTGTTGCCAGCCCAGGCCATGGTGTCCATCAAATGCTCATCGTACCACATCGATTCCCGCTGTCTGTTGATGGGAGATGCTGCGCATGCCGTTGTGCCCTTCTTTGGCCAAGGCATGAATGCCGTGAGTTGGGAGTGTTGACCCTGTAACTTCTATCCTTTTGCCCATGTCCATAATGCTCTAGTTGGGAATTATGTAAGTTGAGTATTGTTTTGTGACATCACCAGCTTTAATTAATTAATTAATTAATTAATTAATGTTATTTATTTATTTACCACCCATCTGGCGACAGAGCCACTCTGGGAGGTTTACAACAATGAAGAAAGAAAAAAAGAAAGAAAGAAAGAAAGAAAGGAAACTATAAATCAGTGAGCACAAAGCAAATTAAATAGAAACAAATAACAAATAACAATGGCCAACAATTGCTCATAAAGTTAAAAGAATACTGATTAGTGGGGTTAAAGATCTTTTGTTGAGGCATCCCTTTGTTAAAATGTAATGGACTCAGGAAAGGCCTGAGGAGGCATGTTTTTAAAGATGGTTTGGAAGTTCCAAATAGGGGAGCCAGGCAAATTTCAGGACATAAGTTGTTCCAGAGGTGAGGAGCAACCACCAAGAAGGTCCAATTCCTAGTCTTTCTTCTCCTGGCCTCTCTTGGGGTCAAAATCCTCAAATCAATAGCCCTGACTTGAAGGAATGAGTAAGATGGGCAGTTCTTAAGTGTAAGGAGGTGCTCTGCCAAGTAGCAAGATCCTAAACCATTTAGGGCTTTGTATGTTAGGATCATCACCTTGAAACTGCTGTGGAAGTGGACCAGTAACCAATGTAAGGTGGCCAGAGGAGGACCATCAATGCTGTCTCCCTGAACCCAGACTGGAATGGATTGAGGGCATTGATCTCCTCCAGGAGTGCCTGATGCTGATCTGCCACTAGTTTCTCCACTACCTTGCTCATAAATGGAATATTGGTAAGAGGTCTGTAGTAGTTAATATTGTCCACCAGCAAGTTTGATTTCTTACGAATGGGACTATCCCTTCTCCTGGAGGGCCAGGAGAACCCTGCGCCCTTGGAGAGACCCATTGATTCTAACACTCAATCAACAAACTCAGTATGTGTCTATTACTCAGTCAGAGGGTTCCAACAGAAGGACAGAGAGACTCCTCCCTGCTGTGTAGCAGTCATTAATAAGGGTAAAATAATTCTTGTTGTTTCTCCTGTCTCTGCTCAAAACTTAGCAGGGACTCCTTGGTGTCTTTGTGTTTGGGAAAGTTTAATGGGGAACAACCTCTAGCTAGAGTCTGCTCCTAGGCAGGCTGCATCAGGGAGACAGACTAGTTTCCTTTCCACTGTTCCTTGCAGTAAGAGTTTAATAATCCAAATTAATTGTGTGTGCCCCCGGTTGTTTCTTCAGGGATTTGAAGACTGTTTGGTTTTTGATGAATTAATGAATCAGTTCCAAAATGATTTCTGTGAGTATCCATCTATTGGGAAAGATAACACTCCTATAGATATGTGTTTGTACACACACACACACACACACACACACACACACACACACACACACACACACACACACACACACACACAGCCATGCTCTCCTTGGAGCAGGTGAGGACTGGGGTGAGGTCATGTCGCTTTCTGCAGACCGCTCTGCGTAAAGGTCTATGTATTGACTGAATGTGTGCAGAACTACCTTTCTAAAATTGTCCAAGATTTTATACAATAATTTGGCTGGTACTAAATTGCACTAATAATAATGGAGCACAAGAGTTTACAGTGTATCCCACATTGAGATAAGAAGAAATCTCAAGATGCCTCCTGGTATTAATGTGATCGACAGTGGCTAAAGTTGGAAACATTATAGGAGCTTTCACATAACATTGAAATATTCTGATCCCCATAACTTTTGAAGTTCCAGATACTTGTAAGATTTCATCCCTGATTTGGTGCAATAATTTTTCTTTGTCTATACAGTAAGGCTGCTATCCCACAACCACTAAAATCCGATTCTAACTTCAAGAATATCCGCCTCCAAAATTCGTGTCCCCATGAGCAGCCGGCTTTAAAAAACACAAACTACATTAGCTAAGAGGTAGTGATTATTTGTCTCGGTTTAGATACAGATTTTTAGCCAGCACAAATGCCAGTGGGGACTCTAAAGTCCGCTTCTTATTATTTTCATATTTTCACCAGTGGTGAAACTTACGCTTTGATGAGGCTTCTGGCCATGGGGACACATCAGAGGCGAATACTGAAACAGCATTTGTGGGGACAGAGGAAGCACCTCTTCAACCACCTGACCATTGCCGCAGCAAAACTGGCTTTTATTATTAGCCAGTTCTTCCGGCTGTGGGATAGAGGCCTAAGTTTTCTGGACTAGCAGCAATAACAACAGGGATCATTATGTTCATAATGTAGGCTGCAGATGAGCAGTAATGTTTAATGGGAAGGACTATACAAATGAGTTTTACATTAGACACACAGTTCATGTAATAAATCATATACAGTAGGACCCTGGTATCCGCTGAGGATTGGTTCCAGGCCTTCCCGTGGATAATGAAAACCGTGGATGAGAGAGAACACCAAAAAGCCCCAAAACTTCTGTTTTGTGACAGTAGCTTGCTTTACAGCTGCTGTTTGTGACAGTAGCTTGCTTTACGGATGCTGTTTATGACAGTAGCTTGCTTTGCGGCTGCTGAATTATTTAATTTTTCCCTTGCCAACCGTGGATAACTGAATCAGTGGATAACGAATCAGTGGATACAGGAGTCCTACTGTATTTCAGAGTTCATGAATGTTTTATTGGCCCAATCTGCAGTATAAAATGTCAGTGCTACACTTTTACTGTAAGTGCTGTGAAACTCATGTTGTGTGACAGAAAGTTAAATGGCACTTAAAAATGCAGGACTGACATTTTATGTAGCAGATTGGCCCAGTAAAACATATTTCAGAGTTCATAGCTTGTTTTTGTTAGTATTAATAGTGTTGGAAAGACCCCAAAATGAGGGAACATCCTCCTGTTTGGCTGGCATTGTCTTTCCAGGGTCTTAAGCCAGTAGCGAACACTTTTTTATTCCTCCATGCCTTTCATCTACATTAAACCTCTAGCTCTAATGATTTTTACGTCTTACTCAAGTAGACTATACTTACTCTGTAGAACCATTTTGATTATTTAATTGATATATTGTGCTATACTCTATTTTTATCGAGTTTGGGACATTATTTGTGTTCTTGACATGGCAAATGTCATTGCTTCTTCTCCAGCTATTTGCCTTCCAGAATTCTCAAGACTGAGAGTACCTGATGACCATGCCATTTCAGACCTATCAATGTACAATTATATAGAGGTAAGCAAAACACAATATACCCGGCAAGTAACCCTGAAAGACCAGGTCTGCAACTTGGAGGTGCATTTTGATTTAGTACTCTTACTAGAACAACAGATAGCCACTGTGGCCTGTGCTGCATTATTTCCATCTTAGGTGGGTGGCTCAGTTGTACCCCTACGTGGACAGCAAATCCATGATAACATTGTTTCTTTCATTGATAATCTCAAAGATAAATTACTGTGTTGCTCTCTCCATGGGGCTGCCCTTGAAAAGGGTATGGAAACTCTGGCAGGTCCAAAAAGTGGTGGCCAGTCTTGTTTCCAGGGTAGTAAATTTAATCATCTCTTTCCAGTCCTTCACACATCCAAAGTGTCTCTCCAGTTTTGCTCATTGATCTTGGGTTGTTTTCTTAGGTTGAGATGTGACCCGTTCTGCCTTGCACAACCCTCCCACCTCACCCCGCAAAGAAAATCTTGCCAGCTAGGGATTCTGCATTCTGCTCCAGATTACTACTTGGTTTGGGGTCCTGTGTGAACCCACGGTCTCAAAATATTTCTTTGTATGTTGCCATTACAACTGCTGTTAATTTTCACTCCCATTCTTTTTTAACATTTACTTACTTAGCAGTGTGTCAATTCTGATGGGATATATTGATGAATCGTTGGGAGTTTGGTGTATTATTTGGTAATATGTGCTGCAGTCTGATTAAAAGGATGAGTCGTAGACACAAAAGGTATATAAAATTATACTTTATCTATGTATTCTAAGGGGAAAAGGTAAACGGGATAACCTATGAAAATAATAAAACACTCATTGAATGTCTGTACAGATAAATATACAAAATACAATTTAGGGCAACAGCAGTTGTGTTAAAGCTCATAAAAAGGGATAAGGAGCTATACACATATATACTGCCTTGCTTATTAAAAATACAAAAGGATAAAATACAAGCTTACATAGCAATAAATCAGGAGTAGTTCTGCAACTCTCTCTGTGCCTCTGGAAGGACACCAACATCAGGCAGGTCAGGGCGTGGCCAAGGAGTGTGTGTGTTTGAGGCTAGAACCATTACTTAAGTAGTGAGGTCTTAAAGAGATATACAAACTGCTGAGTCATACTGAGATTGGTTTTGCCATATGTTTGGATGTAGGCCTTGCGATGCCAACAAATTCCTCCATATTCATTCACACACACACACACACACACACACACACACACACACACACACACACACACACACACACACACACACACACACACACACACACACACACAAGAGGCAGGGATAACGAGAAATCACATTTGTGAAACCAGGATGTTGTGCAATAGCTATGTAACCACAGCCTGGTGAATCATTTCCTATTCTACAACGTGAGACAGCCACAGAGGTCTGTACTCTTGCCACACTATATTGGTTACATCTTGGAATCGCTCAATCTACTCCAAATGGCAAATGCAAGAACCGGGAGAGACATTTTGGATGTGTAACGATAGGTGGACTGACTGACTTACTGATTTGTTTGTTTGTTTGTTTGTCAATGTATTTATGTATTTAAAATATTTCTATCCCGCCTTCCTTCCCGAAATGACTTACAATTTCTGTGCCAGATTCAGTGTTTTGGTTCTGAACAGTTTGGGACCTGATTTACCTGTCAGAGCATCTCTCCTGAAGATCTATCCAGTTTACTGCTTCCTCCCAGGCCTTGCCTCTGAGAGTGGTCACTCCAAGAGAGGTCAAAAAACAATGTCAACTAAAAATTGGGCAATTTTTGTGGTAGCGGCACTATTGTGAAATGCTGTTCCACTAGAGATGCAGCAGGCCCCTCCCTGGGTAATTTTAGAAAATCTGTTAAGTTAGAACTTTACAAAGAAGCCTTGAAACATTGTACGTCTGAGGGAATAATTGCAGGCTTATATTTGGATGTCATTCTCTCTCTCTTTTCTTTTCTTTTTCATACTTTGTTACTAACAGATTCCACACATCCTGGACATAATCTATTAAAACTGTTACCCTCAGGACGATGTTTTAGGGCATTGCATACTAGGACAACTAGATATAAAGATAGCTTCTTTCCAAGTGCTATCAAACTGTTGAATAATTAAATTGTTTTGTTTTCTTCTTTTTAAATAATAGGTTGTATTGTGTTGTTGTCCTGTGTTTTTATTGTTGAATATATGATTCTTATATTTCCTTCTTGCACATGGAGAGCATTTTTTACCAAAACAAATTCCGGGTGTGTCCAACCACACTTGGCCAATAAAAGGATTCTGATTCTGATTTTATATAGCTGTTTATTGGATCAATTAACTGTTGTTTTATGTTCTCCTCTTTTGTTCATTGACCATAGTAGTCGGTTCCCACTAAGAGAGGCAGTATATAAACAGAATAAATAGAACACACATACAACTGGTGTAGTGAGATAGATAATCAAATGTAAATATCATTCCTTGTTGGTTTCAGATGCGGGAGCATGTTAATTCAAAATGGTTCATTTTCCAAAAGCATGTACTGAACTGTCTTCACTCTCTCATGCCTTCCACCATCATCCCTCTGTACACTATGGTAAGAATCGTAACATTTAATATTTCAGCACTGGTAATTGTTTTTCATTTGCACTTGTCTTATTTTTTTACTGTTGTGACCTACCTGCACGATTCTGTAACCTAATGTAGGTCACATTCTCCAGAATCCGGTACCATGAGGCTGTTCAGAGATGGAAATGGCAAAATAAGGTCAGTGGAATTCAGAATCATTTGCACAAGCTACAAAACTAGGATGGTGGAGTGCAAGTGAGCGTACTCAGCCATGCCTGTCACATAGCAAAGAAGGACATTGTAGGAAAACACTGTATAGTACAGTGGGCCCACGTATAACAAAGGGTTTGTATAACATAAAATCTGTACAACATAAAAAATTCCGGAGATAGGAGAAATTTGCTTAACATAAGCAACTATGGGACGAATCCGTACAACATAAAAATGGTCGTGATTAGGGATTACTCTGTTTTCAATGTATTCCTATGGGAAATTTGTATAAAGGAAAATTTTCTTTACATAATTTCATTTGGAACAAATTAATTCCTTTATAGAAGGTACCACTGTATTTGGATTCGTACATTGGTTTTGTTATGCCCTGTCAGTGACATAACAGTGGCCTGTGTAGGAAGTCACAATGTCAGTGAATAGCAGGAAACCTAACAATGACAATCTGCATAGAGTCTACAAGAGTTGTGGTTCAGTTAGTTATGGTTGTTATGAAGAAAAAAAAAACAATTTAGTGCTGAATTGCAAAATGGGCAGAAGAAGAAATTAGCTTTGATGGTCAGGCAAGAAAAGACATATTCAGTTAGGAGTGCTCTTGAGCAGCAGATCTGTAACACATTGAACAAGTCTACTGAAAAGAGCGGGAAATAGTTTGTGATGGTTCATGACTGCTGAAGAAGGAATCCTCAGACATGGGGAAGGAAAGAAACCAGTTAGAAAGGGAACCCTGCTGGAAACAGGAGAGGCCAGAGTGGGTGCCTGTAGAGTGTGTAGGAGTCTGTACTGAGGGGACAGATGGAGAAGGCAGTAGAGCCGAATACCAAAGGATTTAGAATCTTAGAATAGTGGAGTTGGAAGGAGCCTATAAGGCCGTCAAGTCCAAACCCTCCACTTCAGGCAGGAATTCAAGCCAAAGGATGGCTGCCGGGTGGTTGTCCAAATGTCCCTTGAATGCCTTCAAGATTGGAGCGCTCACCCCCTCTTGAGGTATTTATTTATTTTATTTATTTATTAAATTTATATACCGCTCCATCTAGCTACATGGCTTCTCTGGGCGGTTTACAAACTGAACAAAAATCAAACCATAAGCAGTAAAATACAATATAACAAATAAACACATGGATATAAATAAAAACACTATAACTAGTAAATAATATGTATATAATATATAACAACAGTAACAACAGCATAAAACAGGAGCAAGATGGACTACAGATAAAAGCAAGTAAATATATAATAACAATCATTAGAACAGGTAATTGTCATACTGCTCTAACAGGAAGATTTTCCTGATACTCAGCTGAAAGCTGGCTTCTCCTGGCTTGAGCACATTCGAATCATAGAATAATCATAGAGTTGGAAGAAACCCCAACGAACACCCAGTCCAACCCCCTGCCATGCAGGAACCCCCATCACAGGACTCCCAACAGATGGCCATCCAGCCTCTGCTTAAAAACCTCCAAAGAAGGAGACTCCACCACCCTTTGTGGCAGCATATTCCACAGCTGAACAGCTCTAACCATCAGGAAGTACTTCCTAATCTTTAAATGGAATCTCTTTTCCTGTAGTTTGAGACCATTGCCCTGCGTCCTAGTCTCTGAAGCCATGGAAAACAAACTAGTCCCCTCTTCAATGTGATATCCTTTCAGATATTTAAACATACGTAGCTATCATATCCCCTCTCAGTCTTCTTTTTGTAAGGCTAAACATTCCCAGCTCCCTAAGCTGTTCCTCCTAGGACATTTCTTCCAGACCCTCAATTATCTTGGTCACCCTCTTCTGGACCCATTCATTGTTGTGCATCCTGCACTCTGGGATGACTGAGATTTCAAGTAGAAGTACATAGGGGTGCAGTCTTGAATATCTACTTGAGTTCGAAAGCTAAAGTCTGTGTTTTAATTTTATCCTGTTTCTATAATAACTTAAGTACTGTAGTGCTGTTACTCAAACTGGATTTCTTGTTCCAGGTACTAAATAGAGCCCTTTTCCTTACTGTGGCTGCAACAGCTTTAACGGTCATCTTTCTGTTCAGAAATGGCATAAAGCAAAAAATCAACTTCTGCATAGAGAACTGTTGGAAATACAGTAACTAGATTTTTGGAGGTATTCTGCAGAACTATTAAAGAAGCATGTGATATAGAAAGAACTGTTTCAACTATCCAGTGAACTCCTGCTTTGAAATATCTTCAGAGTGTTAAAGGGTGAAAACCTTACCCATATTGCAACTGTGAAGTTTTCTGTGGACTTTAGGGGAATTGTGCGGTCTGGTTTCCAATGGTGGATAGCCCACATCAGCTACATGGTCTACACTCCCTTTCTCAGGCTGTGTTCATCCATCCTAAATGTCTCTCCAGGGCCTTTTTACACAACCCCTAAGATCCGCTGGCCCCTTAAATTCGGACCAGAGATCTTAGGGGTTTGTCGCTCTTCTGTCTCCACCCCTCCCTACTTCCTGGCTGCTGGCTGCGTGAGGGGAGGGAGGAAAAAAAGGGACAAAAGAATAAAACCTTACCTCCCGGTGTTCTCGGGAGATCCCCAGTTTCCTGGTTCCTCTTAAAGGGGCGGGAGGCAAAAAACAAAAACAAAAAGAAGCGAGGAGAGCCCGGCACATCCGCATCAAATATTTTTCACCTCCAGAGAGAACGTACAAGAAAAGTGCGCTGGGTCACGCTAAAGTGGGCGGGGTCGCACTTAATTGTCTGCAAACTCCAGAGCTGGTGGGGAAACATTTTAAATCTCCAGAGCTTGCAGCCATTTGCGGCGGAGCTTAGGGGTCGTGTATAAAAGCCCCCAGTTTCTCACATTTTCCATTTCACAGTTGGTTGCATGATTGTGTCACATGACTAATACAGTGTGGCAAGAGTTCAGACCTTCATTGTCTTTCAAATTGCACCATTTTCTCTTCTCTGTTTTTCTGATATAGTCTGTGGACATCAATGAGGTCAATAATTTGTTAGTCAATTTGCAAAAATCCCACATAAATATCTTGGAGAGTCACAAGGATCCTCCTGGACTTCATAGATTTGTGTCTTACTTTCTTCCCACTCTTTCCACTACACCCTTGCCAGAAAAACTGAATGCAAGTAGCCCATTGGCATAAGGAGGAACTGACATACCACTCTGCAAATGAAAAAAAGAACAAAAGAATAAGGATGAAAAACTTAGCAGCTGAAAGAGGGAGTTATAATGGCAACAGAATAAAAATTCTGTGACTGTGGGTTCACATAGGACCCAAAACCAAAATGCGGGACAAAATGTGGAATTTAAAAAAGCAGTAGGTCCCCCAGCATGCAGGATTTGCCACAAATTCAGCATGCTTTGGAGGCATGAGATGTAGAACATGCATCGTCTGAACTAAAAAAATCCCAACAATCTGATACCAAGGAGGGACTCTTGGGAGACATTTTGGATGTGTGAGCACAGCCTTGGTTTTTTTATTGCTAAAGGGCACGCAGAACTGCAGAACATGGGAGAATATTCACCTGTATTTTTGCACATACTAAACGTATCATCAAAGTTTTGAGCTTCAATCAACTTGGTGTCTTTGTCCAGTGATTTTAAAGAACTAACCTGTTTTTCAATCTGTTGAGTAAACTGTTCACTTCTAATCCCAAACAGATTCCAATCAGTAGTATATAGTATATATTTATGTATAATGCCTACCTTTCTGTTTACCTGCACATACATACAAATGCATATCACATGTGTGCCCATGCATCTGTATGTGTATACAGATTCCAAGCCTCGAGTGCTTAAACATTACTCATGTTGCTTGTACAATATTTCTTGGCCTTTTTGAAGATTGGCAAAATTTGCCTATGCTCAGTCTTCAATGGACTCAGCTATGCTCAAAGACAGAGGCTCTGAGATTACATCTGCTTTGATGCATTTTTGACCTTGCAGACCTGAATCCATCAAAGGTAGCTAGATATTTGAGTATTACATCTTTACTTACTGTCATTTTCCATCTGTAAGACCCTACCATATATTAGACCCCCTCACACTCTTTTAAGACTTTTTAATAAAATTAATAAATCCTCCTTGAGATCTCATCCCAACGCACCCCCACTATTTCCTTTCTTTTACATATTCTGAAGACTCCTCCAATCGATCATTGCAAAAGCAAAGCAAAGAGGGCAATCAAGCTGGGGGAGAAAACAGCGGGGTGGGGGTGGGGGTGGAGAATAACTCAAACTGACCTTGCTGTTTCACTTTCTCTCTGGCAGTGCTTGCTTTTGCAATGTGCTTTTCAGCATGGAAAGGCACTTCTTAATGGGCTGCTCAATCCCCACTGAAAAGAAGGTGCCAGTTCTGCAAAAAACAAAGTGTGGAGTTGTTTTCAGGCACAGAGAGTAAACAAAGGCTGCTGGAAAGGGAAACAGCAAGGTCAGTTTGGATTCTCTTCCACCCCACCCCTCGAGAAAGGCTTACTTCCATGTATACGACACCCCTTAATTTTTAGTGCCATGATATTAGAAAAAAATAGTGTCATATACACAGAAAAATAGAGTATCTTAGGCAATAACCTTTCTCATCCTCCTTTAATCTTCTTGTACTGGGTTAAGTACTTTTAACCTTTTTTGAGAGAATACTAGAGATGTGAAGGCCCTTTTTAGACCATTATCAAATGTAAAACATCACAGTAATTGTGTTGCATCTGCTGTAATTCTCTTATATTCCCTTCCTAACTAACCAGTGCCACCCACAAGCCCCATTAGGGATTAGAGATATTTTTACCATGATGTTCCTGTATATCATACTGGTATTAATTTAGTCACTAATAATTGTCATTGTTTACAGAACAATGTCTCCTGGTAGTGGGACTGAATATCCAAAGGTTATCACTAGGTATGAAATGCTGCACTATCAACAAAATGTGTCCGGGAAACAGTTTCTGTTGTTTGAGCCATGGATAAATGTGTAAATATTTGGCTTTTAAGAATGCAGTGTAAATATTTGTTGTGTAGACCTACTCTGATGTCTGAGGGAGTGAACGTGTCCACACAATTTCTCATTAAAATACATCAGTTAGTCTTCAAAGTGACAGAACATTTTTGTCTTTATTTTTATTTTGTTTTCACATAGAAAACTCTTATTTCTTACAGGTTTGAGTTCATTCTGCTCTCTAGTCCTCCTGACCTTCTTCTACAAATATTGGTTACTGTTTTGTCCTCTTCTTTGGTCACTTGCTCCTACTTCCATGTCCCATACATATCTACTTTCAATCTTAACTCTTTTAAAAAGTCTTTTATCTTAAGAAACCAGAAACCTCCAAGTTTACTATATACAGTGGAACCTTGACTTACGTCATTAATCCGTTCCGGAGGTCTGGACTTAAGTCAAACATGACTTAAGTCAAACGAACTTTTCCCATAGAAAGTAATGGGAAAGTGGATTAATCCGTTCCAGATGATGAAAAAGACCCCCGAAAACAGCAATTTAACACAAATTTGACTGTCTAACCAGACAGCAATAATCCATGCTGTACTATAAAATAAGACAGCATTGTAGATGAAATAAATGAACTTTTATTAAATTAACAAATTTTAATTAACATTAACAAATTTTTATTAAAATTAACAAATTTTATGCCTGCCAGGGAGAGGTGGAAGAAGGTGGTGGGGAGAAGCAGGCCTAGCCCGGAGCAGAGCCAGGCACTCGCTCGGGTGGAGCTCGGTCTGGTCAGAGGAGAAGGAGGAAGGCCGGCCCGCTCCGGTGTTCACTGCGCTCCGGCAGCGGCCATGGGTCCCGGTGAGGCCAACCTCGAGTTCCTCGGCCTTGCCGAAGCCGCCGCAGGATGAGAGGAAGAAGGGCTGGGACCTTGGCAGGCAGAAAGTTTGGGGTGCAGCCCCAGGGCCAGGCCAAGTGTGAAGTGATCAGGGAGCCCCTGGTGCCGCCCCCTGTGTATGTGTGTGTGTGTGTGTGTTTGTGTCCTCTCCCCACAGTTGCTCAGGGAGAGTGAGAGAGAGGGACTGTGTGTGTGTGTGTGTGTGAGAGAGAGAGAGAGTAAGAGTTTGTGTGTGTGAGAGAGAATGTGTGTGTGTGTGTGAGAGAGAGAGTGTGTGTGTGTGTGTGAGAGAGAGAGAGAAAGAGTTTGTGTGTGAGAGAGAGAATGTGTGTGTGTGAGAGAGAGAAAGAGAGAGAATGTGTGTGTGAGAGTGTGTGTGTGTGTGTGTGAGAGAGAGAGAGAGAGAGAGAGAGAGAGAGAGAGAGAGAGAGAGAGAGAGAGAGAGAGAAAGAGAGAATGTGTGTGTGTGAGAGAGAGTGAGTGTGTGTGTGAGAGAGAGTGTGTGTGTGTGTGTGAGAGAGAGAGAGAGAGAGAGAGTGTGAGAGAGAGTGAGAAAGAGAGAGAGAGAGAGAGAGAGACAGACAGAGAGACAGAGAGAGAGAAAGAGAGAGACCCTGCTGCCCACCAAGGGAGTCTGGGTGGCCCACGAAGCCCTCCCAGACCCCCCCACCTCACCCCATCCCCACAGCTGAGGCTGCTTGGCTTCTCTTTGCCTCCCTCCACGCCCCCTCCCACCCCGTTCTCCTGGGGTCTCTTCCCAGGCTTCCTCCCCTTCCCCCACTAGTTTCCCAGGTTCCCCGGGGAAGTGTGTGTGCCAGCCGCCGGCACTGAAGGAAGCTGCCCGGACCCAGCCCACTGGAAGGCGGCAAATGAACCACCGCCCCCCTCCCCGCCGTGACGGTGGCGGATGCAATGTTCGGAGGCTAGTCACGGCGGAGGAGGCAAGGGGCTGGGGCGGCCGGAGGAACCGGCGGCGGAGGGGCCCCTTTGCTTGCGCTGGCGGCCAACGGAGCGCAGGCAGGGGCAACAACAGAAGCGGCAGCGGCTCCTGGCAGCGGCACCAACTCACTTCTGTTGCGGTGGGGAAGGCTGAAAAGGAACCTTTTGGCCGCCGCCCGCGCCGCCTCGTCCTCGCCCCCGCCGCCGCCGTCTTCCTCCTCGTCGTCCTCTTCGGCGACTTTGGTGGCCTCCACTGCCGCATTGGAAAGCCCTCCTGCGGCAAGGCCGAGGACCAGCTCTCGATGCTCGGAGCTGGACTCGCCGAAGCCGCCGCCGCCGCCACCGGAGGAGAGGAATAAAGCAGAAGCTCCCGGCCCTTCTTCCTCTCCTCCGGTGGCAGCGGCAGCTTCCGGCGAGGCCAGCCCCCGCCGAAGCCAGCCCCGAGCTCCCTCCAAAGGCAAGAGCAGTTTGGAGGCGGCAGCCGGGACGCTGGGTCCTGGCTGCCACCCGATGCGGGGGCCTTGCGCCGGGGCTCCAAGACGTAACTCGGAGCCCGCGACGCAAGTCAAACACGCCCCTCGTGGACGCAAGTCAAATATGATGCAAGTCAAGCAGGACGTAAGTCAAGGTTCCACTGTACTTACATTGACACTTACACGTTATTCTTGTTTTGACTTCCATCAATTTAAAAATATTGGTACAAATAGTAGTATATACATGATTGCAGTACCAAATTAACAAACACAATGTTAAGAAGATTAAAAAGTACAATACAATAAACAAATTCACAATGTTCGGTTAAAACTAAAACCTCCAACTTTTCTTTCACAGAGGAATTGTGATTTTGCCTTCATTGCCTTTAAGAAACTCTGCTCCTTTGAGAATTCCCTTCTGAGTATATCTGACTATTACCTTAAGGTTTATTGGAAAACATTTTCTTACAGTCCAGAATGCCCATCCCACTACTTTCAGCTCTCCATTATAACAAATTCCAAGTTACTTCTACCAAAGATTTCCACTGTTTCTACATGGTCCACTAATTCTGCCCTGTAAGTCAGAATCAGATCTCAGAATAGTTGATCTTCCTGGTGTTTCTTCTGACTTTTGCAGAGAAAGTTGCTGGATCTTAGATTTTTGACTCAGGGCAGCTGAAGTCTCCAATCACGACTGTATCTTTCTTCTTTGGATGTTTGGCCATTTCATCTAAGACAGCAATACCCCCGCCATTCCTCAGACATGGGAAAATATATTTATTCGTCATGTTAGTATATTTGCTTTTTTGCATCAGAACTGTTATTCCCACTCATATGCAAATATTAACTGAAAAAGTATTAAATTAAGTAGGAAAGTCAGTCCTACTTTTAGGCACCCTGTGTCAATTATTCTGAATCTGACACACAAACTTTCTTTTATGCATGCAGGAAGATTCCCTAGTTCTTTGTTTTGTGCCTATGTCTACATTATCATGGCATGAATAAAATCACTGTCATAGTTCTCTATAGAAAAAAATTTTCAGATCAACTGCCATCATGTTAGACCCAGTCTTTTTCAATGGAAGCAATTCTGATAAGAAACGAGGTGATTTCATAGTGTCTTGTGTTGGATTTGATTCAGAAAGCTTTACATTTAAATTTCTGCTCTGTCTTGGCATTCAGTGGCCAGCATAGACAGGAATAAATTCCTCCAGAAGAACTGAACTCACAGCATTTTGGTGCACAATGGGATGTCAAGGGGGAGCAGGAGAGGGGATACAGCTCTAAGGACCTTTTCAGAAAAGAATCAATAAGAGCTGCTGCTTAAAACATTTATGATGTATTTGTCCCCACCCAGTGTGCCCCTTCTTTTGTAGCTTTTATAGCATAGTAACATCCTGATCCCCCCCCCCCGACAAACCATTAAGACGTGTTGAGATCAACATGCTGATAAAGATACAACAAAAGTCCAATAAAAAGCTGGCCATAGGTTTTCCTACTTTGCACATGTTGATAAGGATGGGTGAATATTCGATAGTGAAATGATTCTTTAAAATAAATCCACCAATCTGCTCTAAGTACAAGTTAACACTTTTGCTCACAAAATATTTTCTCCATTAAATAATTTAGATTTCGATTACATGTGCTGACTTCTTTAACAGGAGATAAAGAGACAATGCAGATCCAGTTATCAGTATCAAAAATAGAAATGCATGTTAAGATAAATCCATAGTGTGGGTGATTAAGCAACCTAGCACTTAGGTCTATTTAAAAAAAAATGAGATGGAAGCATGATTATAAAAGCTACACAAAAGATGCCTATAAGTGTGTGATGTGACAAACATAGAGACACTGTGGAGATTAAAGTTAACATCTTCATCTTCTTTCTTTGCTGGAAAGTTTCTTGATGTTTTGTAATCTTTCTGCTGTTCCATTTCACTGACCATTAAATCTGGGGTTCACGACAGTGGTGGTGGCGCTCTTGAAAAGAGGATTATCCGCCTGCCAAAAAAAGCATGATGGGTTAGATGTAGCTGGTAGACTTGTCAGACCTTGGAAGAACAGATTCAGATTCAGGTAGAACCTAACAACCTAACCTGCACCAAAATAAGGCTGTTTAAAAAGGAGTACTTAGGGGATAGGGAGAGTTTCTTTAATCAAGACAGCTTCAGTTCTAGACAAACAAACAACCTTCTTGGTAGACTAATACTGGCCAGAGAAAGAACAGAATCTGTCAGCAAAGCGCAATGTAATAATGTACAGTGTACTCATTCAAAAGATATTTTGGATAGACAAGATGGACAGAAGAATTACATCAATGGGGAGGAATTCTTTTGGCTAAAGGATTCATGAGTCACTTTTCCCTTGGTGAGTGATTAGCTTGTCCTTGAAGAAAATAGAACATTGAAAGGCATACTGATGTGGGGAAGGAGAGAAGACGGGCCAGGATAGAGTGGATAGCAGACCATGGTTTATTGGGGATCAGGGGGGGAAGGGTTAATTCCATACCCTCCTTCCTATAATCTTCATGCAAGTTTCATCAGAGCCAGTCTGCCACTTCCCCACTACTGCCTCCCGTACTTTCCTATAAAGAGTTTATGCACTCTTGGAAATCTTCGGGTTCTCCCCATCTACTGCCACTTCCCATGTGCCCATGTGGACTGCCTTTTGCCATGTAAGTATTGGTACAATAATGGGGAGAATAAATCAGTAGAAAGGTGATTCAGTGAATGGGAAGGATAAATTTGTGGGATCAACTAGAGAAGGGAAGATCAAACGTCATGTGGCTAAATCACATGGCCATCCCTTGAGCCTGGGTATGGTTCATTCCTTCATATATCTTTGCCCATTCTGGAACCATTAATACGTGCAACTTCCATTCATGTGTTTGAAGCTATAAACAATAACCTTTTAACAAGGTAAAAGTCCCATATGTTATACAGTAGGACCCCAGTATCCACTGGGGATTGGTTCCAAACCTTCCCGTGGATAATGAAAACCGTGGATAAGAGAGAATGCCAAAATGTCCCCAAAATAGCTGCTTTGTGATAGTAACTTGCTTTACTGTTGCTGTTTTGCAACAGTAGCTTGCTTTACAGCTGCTGTTTGTGACAGTATCTTGATTTGCAGCTGCTGAATTATTTATTTTTCCTCTGCCAACCGTGGATAACTGAATCAGTGGATAATGAATCACTGGATACAGGGGTCCTACTGTACCAACTTGTGTCACCGAAGAAAATTAACCATGAGCTTCAGGCATCATGTAACTAAGACCACAAACAATGGTTTAGCCACCTCTGACATTTTCTTGAGAAGCTCTCCTTGCCTGAACCAGTGGTGCATTCCTAGGATCTTAAGTATACGACTGTATGACAATGCGAGGATCCAAAAGATGCACCTACTTCTTACAGCTTGCTATTTGGAGTCAAATGCTTTCCTTACTAACTCAGAAGAAGGAAAAATAAATGGTATATAGGAAGCAGGTCTTCTTCACTTCCCCTACAAAATACTCCCTCCCCCATCTTACATCATTCCACTTTGCTTTGGACTTTTCCTTTTCAAATCTGTGATACTCCTTGCGATCAATCAGCTCCGTCACCAGTCGCCAAATCAGAAGGAGAAGCAGCCCAATAAGAGCTACGCCAGCAATTGTGCCTCCCACGATGGCTGCAACATTGGGGGGTTCTGGACACTCTACAAAGAGAGGAGGGGAAGAAAGAAAATTTGATTACCTCATGGAGAAAACAAATGGAAGGTACAGGTACTTGATACCAGTGGGGAATCACAAATCCATACCCATAACACAGAAATGTTAAGTTAAAAATATTTCTTTTATAACATTGAGGAAAGGATATTCCTTTACTCGACATTATAAGACATTCCAGGCAGCTCCAAATCACATCTGCCATTATAGGTAAGGTTGTATTCTCAAAGGCTTTCACGGCCAGAGTCTGATGGCTGTTGTGGGTTTTCTGGGCTGTTTGGCCGTGTTCTGGAAGTTGCTAGGATTGGGCTCAATCACATTCCTTTGCATTGCATTGAATCCCCCCACACACACACACATAGTCTGAGGGAAAGTCATCCAGCCTCTGGCTCAAAAAGGTTGCCTGTCCTTATCTAAAAACTAGGTGCGTCTTGTAACAATCTCTCTAATCCTGCCAATGAGCTCTGAAATGGTGGCGAAAACTGCACTAACTCACTTTAAATTAACCTAAATAGAGTTGGGAAAAGTCACTTTTTGGTCACTTAATGTGTCAGAAAGCCACTATATTGTCACTATTTCTGTCTTTAAAATGTCACTTTTCTACATTTTTTGACCCCATGAAGCACTGGAAACCCTGTCTAGATGTTCCTGGACTCCCAGAAACCCCTTCCAGCACAGTGAGTGGTGGAGGCTTCTGGGAGTTGCAGTCCAGGGACATCTGGGGACCCATAGGTTGAGAACCACTAGTTTAGACACTTAAGCAGGACATATACGTCCTCCCACCCCCACCCACTCCAATGGCTGAATCTCCACAGCATTGTGGCAGCGAAAAGACTACCCTTTTCTTTAAACACACACAAAACATACAAGACGGAGCTTGCCATCCCCATCTCCTCTGCTGCTGCTTAGCAGAGGTGGGGGTATAGAAACGCAACCCTTGGAAGATGAGACACAGCACTGTCAGTAGAGGCTATTGGTATAAGCCAGAACACAGACCCACACAGGGTTCCGGGCCCCACAGGGAGTCTCCGTGAGCAGCTTCCCTCTCTTCAAACGGCCACTTTTGCATGTCAAAAGGAACAGGGGAGATAAGGTAGGACTAAGCATTCTTCTCTGTCCCCCCCCCCTTTCCCCAATTGTATGTGCATTACACAGACTTACACATGGAACTGTTCTGAAGTAGAATTGTGGAACTGGAAGCATGGTTGTGTTTTAAAAGAAGATGTGTGAATTTAAAAACTGGAAGCCGATACAGCTCCTGCCCCTTGGAAGTCTCCCACCTCCTCCCTGAAATATTAGGCCTGCATCACTCTGCAGAGCGGATACCCAGTATTTCTTTATTTGTTTATTTATTTCAAAAAAAAATATTCATCTGTACACTGACTCCACCTTTTGGGCCCTTCTTGGCCTCTCTGTAGTAGAAAATCTAAAAAAGACCATCCTTGGTAGCAGTGAACATACTGTATTTTATATTTTCATAAGACATTGGGTATTTGAAAAAGAATGTACACCTACACCTTGTATGCGTTATAAAGAGAGGGAAAGGGCCCTGTTTCTGAAGAGAGGTGCAACACAGCAACAGTGTGCTATAGAGTACGGAACAGTGGTTGACAAAAATCTAAAAATTAAGCAAATGGCCTCATCATGTCATCCACCCAGAATGTTGTCAAGGTTCAGCTACATAGATTGGGACCCACACCAACACTGTGGCAGGTTTTGATCTGTCAGCCTTCAGTCCTGCTCCCTGAGAGGTACCATGTCTGACTGGAGACAACCTTTGCCACTATGATTTTTTTGGAGTGAGAGCGATGGTAGCCAAACTGTCTACCCAATTTGTCAGAAAGGAAAGCAGGTGAAATGGTGCCACCCCCTACCTTTCTTAGGACTGACTTCAACGAAATAGTTCTCGTCTCCATCCAGTTGAAGCATAGTATAGAAAATCCAGCAATTCTGGGAATCCTTCTCCTTGCATGATTTAACTGGAGTTACCACATTATGTTTGTGTCCAGCGTTCTTGTCCAACTTAATGTTTGAACAAGCTTGAGAACAATTCTTCTGAAATGGGCCACTCCCAAAGACAAGACATTCAACACAGGAGCTAGAAAAATGAATAGAAAACATGCCTTCAAGATAATTTCATACTTAAGACTGAAATCTGATACAGTTACTGTATACTCTACCAGTGGTGGCGAACCTTTGGCACTTCAGACAGATGTTTTGGACCACAACACCCACAAGTCCTTTGTCATTGGCAATCTAGGCTTGGAATTCTGGGAGTTGTGGTCCAAAACCTCTGGAGTGCTGAAGGTTCGCCACCATTTCTCTATACCCTATGAAGCCCCCGGTAGCCAACTGAGACCAGATACCAATCCTGGACTTTATAATACTTGTACAGGTCTGGACAGGTAAGGTGCTCCTGGGTGCTCTGAGGTGTTGGGGCCACCCTGCTGCACATCAGCACCTGAATATGCTGGCTGAGGGGTGGCAGGATATTCCCCCCCTCCCCATAATATTTCCCAAGCCCTGGTCCAGATTACTCAGCACCCGGGGACTCTCACAGGCAGACACAGTAAGGGTCACTGCAGCAGAGCTGAAAGAAATGGCCCAGAATGGGCCAGTCAGAGGGGGAGGCCTTGGACTCCAGTAATAGCAGAAGTCCAAAAAGAGGATGAGATGACAGAAAAAGAGGAGTCTGGCATCGACAAGGGAAAGGAAGCATGCTACTAGGCAGACAGACTGGTCTTCTACTGCTGCCACCTTGGGTGCATCCTCCTTGGCCGAGGAGGGGCATGGGGACATCGGGTGGGGGAGCTGCTTGTACGGGTGGGGGGCTGCTTTGGTTCTGGAAATTCCTTGCTCGGCAGCCTACAGGTGGGAAACAACCCAGGAAGGTGTTTGTTTATAAGTGCAAGATGTGAGGTAAACAAACAGTGCAAGGGCAGGCCCGTCATTTACAGACAAGAATTAACACCTCTTGGGGTAAATGGATCTGTTGCTGTACTGCTCTAACAGGAGTTTTTTTTTCTCATACTCAGCCAAAAGCTAAATTCTCTTATCTTGAGCCCATTGTTGCACATCAAGAAGAAATCCTGCCCCTCCTCAGTATGACCGCCCTTCAGATATTTGGAAATTGCTCTCATATCACCCCTCAGTCTTCTTTTCTCAAAGTGAAACATGTCCAATTATTTCAGTCTTTCCTCTGCCCTTCAGAGGAGACCGATCATCCTGCAAGCTCAACATACAAAAGGACGGAAGGCGTCTTGGGAGCCCTCTACTGCTCCCACTTCTGGGGTTGAAAAGTAGATCTCATAGGGCAGGCCTGCCCAGCAGGTAGACCAGGGGCTACCAGTAGCCCATGAAGGGTTCAAAAGTAGCCCGCCAGCCATCAATAAATAATGTGAGGGGATATGTTCTCCACCTCTACCTCCCCCAACCCAAGGACCACCACTGTCCCAGCAAAGCTGTGGGTCTGCCAGCCCACTGGCTCAGCCGAGCAGGGCAGTTCAAGGGCCATGGCACAGTTCCCTGCTCTCCCTAATGGCCAAATGATTGGTGCACCACTGTCTTGTGTGACCAATTGAGTTGTTGGTGCAGAATGGAGGAAGGGGAATGGAGGGGACAGTGAGGGGCAGGGTCATGGGCGTGCCCACCTCCTTTGCGTGATGACATCCCCTCTTCTCCCCCGGAGAATTCCTTCCTCCCACCCTTCCATCCTCCTCCTCCTCCTCCTCCCACCCCCACAGCTGCCTCACAGGGCGTTTATACACGACCTCTAAACTCCTGGGCAAATGGCTCCCAGCTCCGGAGCTTAAAAATGTTCCCCCACCAGCTCCGGAATTAACAGGAAATTAGGTGTGACTCCGCCCACTTTAGCGCGTCCCAGCACACCTTTCAAGTACCTGCTCTTTGGAGGTGAAAATTATTTGATCCGGTGTAACGATAGTGAGTGCGGGGCTCTCCTCCCTTCCGATTGTTGTTTTTTTGGCTCCCGCCCCTTTAAGAGCTACTTTACAGAGACTGGAATGTTGCCAGCAGGAGCGAGAGGCAGAACGGAGGTGAGCGGCATGCTTTTCTTTCTCTTTTTCTCCCTCCCCTCACGCAGCCAGCAGCCAGGAAGTGCGGAGGGGGTGGGGACACAGGAAGAGCGACGAACCCCTAAGATCTCTGGTCCGAATTTAAGTGGCCAGCGGATCTTAGGGATCGTGTGAAAATGCCCACAGAGACTGTGACCTGCCACTCCTTCTGCTCCCCTCTGACTCATTCCCTCCTCCTTGCGCTGCTGTGGCGATGTGATTGCCCCGCTGCTGCCTTGGCCCATCCCAGCTGCACAGTGAACATGGCAGAGGTGAGTGAGAGTTATGGGCGGCAGCAGCAGTGGCAGCGAGGGGGCTGGAAGGGAGAAGGGGGAAAACAGGAGGAGAAGTAGAGTCAAGTCAGGCCCTGGGCGGGTTGGGAGGGAAAGTGCACCTTTTTAAAAAATGTCTTTCAGCAGCCTGGGCAAGCAGAAGGGGGTATCTGCACAAGCATGCACGTGCCCCCCCTTGCGCCGTCCACACTGGCTTGAGCAGGTGTAAGGGACGCGTGTGCATGGTCAGCCTTACCATAGGAATGCATTGAAATATGTTCCCTCCATAAAGGATTAATTGGTTTTCAATGCATTCCTATGCTCTACTTACAATTTTTTTTACTTATGAGCATATGCTCGGAACAGATAAAATTCATAAGTAGAGGTTTTAGTGTAGTAGCCCTCAGGTACTTTCATCCGGAAAAAGTAGATCTCAGCCTGTTCAAAGTTGGACAGCCCTGTCATAGTCTGTGATTAGTGGGCAATTATCAGGCTGTCTACTTTGCACCTTTTGTTTTGTATGGTACTGGGAGCTACTTTGCAGATGCAGGTAGCATTGTTTTTTTTGGGGGGGGTCTGGGCAGGGAGAGTTTCAGAACATGTGGGTGAAGTTCTGATGGGATAATCTGCCAGTCCTCCCAAGTCTGAGCAAGTTGTGTGGAAGCCGGTTCTTTTGGGTCTGTCAGCAAATATCGCCTTTGGAGCCAGGCTTGCCCATGATCTGGGTAACAGTATTGTGGATACCCTGTCTCATTTTCAGGAAGGCAACTAGAGCTGCAGGTGAACATCAGTCCAGATCCGTTCTGGATAAGATGGAATGAAGACACACTCCCTTTGGTGTATAGCTCAGTCATGGATCCCTTTGTTACTTTTTTTTTTTTGGAGGCAGGCAGGGCATTCCCCATCCTTTCCAGCTTCTCAGACAGCCATCCTGGAGTACCCAGTGCTTTTTTGTGTGTAAGGGGCCAGACAACCAGGATACACATGCAGCAGCAATTTCCCTTTTCAGCCAGGTTCAGGGATTCAAAGACTCCTGTAAGATCTTTGTAATTCTGAAGGCCATGGTGGGCTGGGACTGAGCCACCCCATCAGCACTGGATGGTAGGGACCCTATTACTTTCAGGATCCTTAACTCCTATCAGAACAACTCAGTGACATCTGTTGATGTAGCTACAAAGTTTGGAAGCCTTTCAGACTGCAGAGTCGGTGGAAACTCTTGAACAGAATCAGGGCAATATCTGCGAAAGAGTCGAGAGCAAAATCTAAGCTTTGAACTTTAATTACAAAAAGACTGTCCCAAGTGGAAGTAGAAGGATCTTTTAAAAGATCATACAGTAAAGAACCAGGAGGAGTATTATAGTAAAGGCTTAACCTGTATTTAAACACCAAGGACCATACCATGTTCGAAAGTAAGTGGATACCCAACTCAAGGGTCTAATCGTATCAGGGATGCCTAAAATACCTCTTTAAAAGGCGGCCATAACCAGGTCTACTGTCTCATTGGCCACTTTGATCCAGATTGGGACACCGTACAGAAATTGGCTCATGGTCTTTGTCTTTAAGAGTGGCAGGGATATACTGATTGCCGCTATTATTATGGAAGTGAGTGACTGCATTTAGTTGAAGTGTTAGTGATATTGCCGAATTTCTATGTAAAGTCCAATCAAGACGAGAGTGGAAAATTATGTCATTATTCAAATGATTTAACTTGTTCAATAGGCTATTATTGATACTCCAGGGTACCGGGTTCCAGGATTTTTAAAAGACCAATATTTTAGTTTTCTCTGAATTGATTATCAAATCAATGGATGTACAATAGGCTTGAAATGCTGTCAAGAAGGGTTGCAGCCCAGTTCTGGGAACAGAAAGAAGAACTGAGTCATCAGCATACAGCAGTATAAGTAGAGGAGAGTTATTCAGGCAAGGGGCAAACGTTTTGTATTGGGATAACTGAGGATGTAAGTCAGCTAGAAAAAGATTAAATAATAGCGGAGCTAGCATACAGCCCTGACATACACCTTTAGCTATTGGAATCCTATCTGAAAGGGTGCCACTTTGACTAGTCTGTACCCGACAAGAATTAGAAAAGTGAAGTTTTCTAATTAAAAGGAACAAACGAGGATCAATTTCCCAAGAAGCTAATTTGTTCCATAAAAGTTCTCTATTGATTGAGTCAAAGGTACCCAACAAATCAATGAAGGCTGCATAGAGTTTGCCCTTAAAGTGAACTATGTATTTGGGCAGCCATGGAGGATTGGTTGCTGGTGCAGTTCTCTGGAGGGAGCTGAGCCTGGTACAGCACTAGTGGCAGTTTGGAGTCTTGGGATGGATCCAGGCTGTGGAAGGTAGCAGGTTGGGACCTGCCTGTCCAGGTTGGTGTAGCATCCAGGTGGTGGTGGTCATGGATTGACTAGTCCAGGCATGTCCAAACTTCAGCACTCCAGATGTTTTGGACCACAATTCCCACAATCCTTTGCCATCGGCAATCTCAGCTTAGAATTCTGGGAGTTCATGCCTGGACTAGGCTGAAGCCTATGAACCTTTCAGGGACTAGGGGGGCTGTCAACTGAACAATACCACCCCAAAATGTGCTTTCCTGACAAGTTTAACATTTTAAATATTTTTACACTTGTGACTAGAATTCTTCAGTTAACCCTCAAAATGGATATAAGCCTATATGTACTGTGGTCTAGTCCTTACGGTACGAAGGTCACTCTATCAGCTGTAGTGGGGTGAAAGATTGACATGCTGGAAGGGGTTTGAAATAACTGGTGGCCGAGGGGTACGGCCACAGAATAAAATAGCCCTGGCCCTGCCCCCGGATGGCAGGGTACCACAAAGTAATATATACCCATATTGTCTCCAAGGGTTTCCCATTCCAGGTTGTCTCCAAGAGGGATCTAGGAAGACAGTGGCTGACATCAGGAGCCATTTGGGTCTCCCAATGAACTGGATCAAGTCCCAGGTTTGTAAACTGCTGCTGTAAATAACCTAGTCAGTTATGACTACTAAGTCTGATTAGCAGTTGTGGTTTAGCTATATTTGTTCTGGCAGATTTATATTCATATCTAGCTGTATTCATTTTTAACTTCCACGGAAATGTCTCTTTTCATTATGTTAACTCAGTGGCGTGTTTCATCTGAAAACTTTAGATGAAGGTAGCAACTTTTATTTTCTAAAATGTAGCAACTTTGCAAAATAATTTCTGGATCATGTATTTCTAAAACATAAAGGTTATTTTCCATCTGAAGAATCAATTCAGTTTTGGAAGGAAACAGATTGTTTAAGATAAAACATGTAATTGTAGTGAAAGAAATGTTGTATAATGTTATAGAGTATATTGCTATATAATCCTGAGGGTGGAGGATAATCAAGCACAATGTGTTGTGGGGGATTTATGTGTTTTTAAATTTTTAATTGATAAAATATATTAAATTACAAAATAATTCAAAAAGAAATGACAGTATCTGAGGTTTTTGGTTAAAAAGTAGGAAGACCAATCCATCTCCTCGCAATTATGCAGTTTTATCTAAAAGATTGAGTTTTTCTTGTTGCCACCCCAAATGCACCTATGTTTGCAAGCCATGGGAACGTTATGGGTGGAAAAGTTATGGGTGGACACGTAGCGGGTCCCCTCGCATTACTTACACGTATGTGCCACAAGGAGATGGGCAGCTTGGGCACTCTGCACAGAAGGGTGGCTGGTAGCCTTTGTTACAGTGGCAAGTGTTGCACTGGCACATCCCACGGAGGCTGCATACGTTTCCATTGGTATTCAGACAACCATCTGTGGAAGACCTGCATTGGCAGGCACTGCCTTCAAAGCCAGGTCTGCATTTGCATTTCCCACAGTCACATAGTCCTTGCGCTGGTAAGGGCAGAGTTTAAGACAAAAAAATTAATATTTACTACATCTACATTTCAGAGGTAAGGCAGATGTTTGCTAAAACACAGGATAGAGCTGGAGACAGAAGAAAGCTCGTCACTTTGTCTGTGAAGATTCTTAGTCCTCCAGGTGAGTTTATCTGGAAGTTGAGTCATGGCTACTGAGGAAGCTCTTTGGATAAGCAGCGCAATGTATCTGTCTCTCAAGAAAAAGAAGCCCTGTCACCATGACTCAACTTCCAGATGAGCTTGTCACTTTGCTTTGGTAGCCTCCCCAAATCATGCGCTCCACAGTAAAAAGCCATTGTCAGCATCATTTGTGAAAGGCTGGAGTGACCCTTTGGTGGAAGAGAAGGCTGCCACTGGCAGAAGGTCAAGTAATGAAAGAAAGTGTAGAACTAAAATTGTACTCTATAACAATCCTGCCGAACAGGTAGACCACGAGCTACTGGTAGCCTGTGAAGGGTTCAAAAGTAGCCCACTGGCCATCAATAAAAAATGTGGATAAGTTCTCCACCCCTCCCTCCCCCATCCCAAGGCCCACCACTGCCCCAGCAAAGATCTGGGTCTGCCAGCCCACTGTCTCAGCTGAGCGGGGCAGTTCAAGGGCTATGGCGCATTTAAATCTGCTCCTTACAGAACAGATTAATTGGTTTTCAATGCATTCCTATGGGAAACCACTGCTCTACTTACAAAAGTTTTTAGTTAAGAGCATGTGCTCGGAACAGATAAAATTCGTAAGTAGAGGTTTTAGTGTAGTAGCCCTCAGGCACTTTGGACCAGAAAAAGTAGACCTTGGCCTGTTCAAAGTTGAACAGCCCTGCTCTATGACTACAGCAGGACAATGACAACTGGGAGGCAGGAGAAAGAACACACAGTATCTTTCTATCCTTCATCATTAGGCACTTACCTTCCCCTCCACATAGCTGACCATTGTGAAGTTCACAATTTACATTGTCACAGTCACAGAAGGTACCGTAAATTTGCTTCTTGGGATCGTCACTTGTGTGGCAAACGCACTGCCCACACACACAGTCCCCTTGACCAGAGCAGATCACGGAGGCATTGTCTTTTCGGCAGCTCTTTTCTAGTTCCTTGCTGGATTTGCCTCCCGTTTTACAATCACAGTTTTTTCCAATGAAGCCTGGAAAGCATCTGGCATGAACGAAGATAGATTCAGAATTAGGGCTACTGAGAAGCAACTTTTCTGTAAGTTCAAGCAGAACAATTGCAGACAAGGTACGTCAACTTCATTTTGCTGGGTAAATTCTTAGGTCCTCTTCTGATTCCATTCAGGGACAAAACGTACTGGCTGAACACCTCAAGAACGAGCTGATGAGTGGTGCCTGAAAGCTAGCAACCTTAATTATCCGATTCCTTAAACTGCTTCTCCAAGCAAATAAAAAAGTAACTACTATAACCAAAAGCTCCAACAAAAATTAATATGGCGCTTCAAAATGAAATAATAAACTTGTAGGTAAAGGGTTACAAAATACTTAAAGATAAAATAATTACAGAGACATTATCTCATTACAAATCAAGTTGGAGCTATTAAAAATATCCCAAAAACTTCTACAACTAAAAGAAAGAAAGAAAGAAAGAAAGAAAGAAAGAAAGAAAGAAAGAAAGAAAGAAAGAAAGAAAGAAAGAAAGAAAGAAAGAAAGAAAGAAAACAGATCAAGCAATCCAGGTTTATCAACACAGAGAACTTTATTGCTATTTTAAATGTGCAAAGATTTGGGGTTTGATGCCACTGATGAAAAACAAAACACTATTTAAATTTTAGCATATACACAAGGTACATACACATATGGGGCACTGTTGTAGGGGAATGAGTTTTTCCTCTCTTCCACCAGAGATTTGTTTATTTTGTGGTGGATGTGGAAATGATTCCACATGTGAACAGCCAATCCAGTCTTAAAATAATGCCTGCTGTCTGATGCAACACTATATCAGATAGCAGACATTTTTTCCAAAAAACCCAGTGCCCTTCCACCTGCTCACCCCCTGGCTCACTTACCCCTGCCCATCCACGTTTTCTGCCTCACCTTCACAAGCAGCCCTTTGCCCATCCTTCACCCCCTTACTTGCCCTCTTGCTCTCCTGACTGCTCCTTTGCTGCCCTGATGCCCCTTTGCCTGCCTGGTCACCTCTTCATCCACCTTGCCCACCCCCTCACTCACCACCTGTCCACCTCTCACACATCTGTCCCTGTGTTCACCCGCCTTCACCCCTTGCCCCTTACTTCCTTTCAATTCTCCCCACTGCCCTTCCTGGGAGAGCAGACCCACCTGAATGGAGATGGAGGCAGTGGTGGTAGTAACAGGGGCAGCAGGGAGACCAAGGAGGCATTGATGGTGGCAGGAGTAGTGGTGGGTGAGGACCCACATACTCCCACAAAAGCTTTGGATTCGGGCTAAAATCCACATTATTTTAGGCCAAATTTAAAAAACATAATAAAAGACCATCTTTCTGCTAGCGGGAACAAGGCCAAAGTTTGCAAAATTCCAATGATTTGTTTTTCCCCAACTTTTCATTTTGATCCTTACTCTAACGTATGCCAAGAGTCAGGCAACAGTTACATTATTTGAGATATTTGAATGTCTACAGTCAATGTCTTTTTGACCATTGTTATTTTAATGTAAGATCTAGGCATGTCCAAACTTCGGACCTCCTGATGTTTTGGACCACAACTCCCAGAATTCTAAGCTTAGATTCCCAATGACAAAGGACTGTGGGAGTTGCGGTCCAAAACATCTGGAGGGCTGAAGTTTGGACATCATTATCTCTGTTCTCCTCCTGCCCAACTGTCATCTTTCATGCCCAATCTTCTGACTTTCCCTTCTATTTTAAGAAAGTTTACAAGTGGCTTGTGTATCCTATGGCTTTTACCTAACAGGGTACATAAAGCTATAAATACACAGACAACATTTTAAAGCCTTTATACAGCCTTTGGAGGGTGATAATTTGTGGCAAGGTTTCATGTTTTTATGTTATGTGAAGAGATGACATTGATGCAAAAGTTCACCTGCAGATACCACAGTCCAGTTTTCCTTGTCCGCTACATTCCGAGCCGTTTGATATTTTTTCGTCACATTCACAATTGCACCGGCCGCGCATATACACAGTGAGGGAATCTGTGAAACCAAGAGGCTGGATAGTAAGGGTCTGGTTTTCAATGCACTTGGTTGCTGTAATTTTCACTTGGAAAGTAATCTGGAAGAAAACAAATAGATAAGCTCATTCTCAATAGAATTTAATAATAATTTTAAAAGTCACTGTGAGAACAGATGAAATGAAGTACCCTGAACTAAAAGAGACATCATAGAATCCTAGAATCATCGTAGGGCTGGAAGGGACCTTGGAGGTCTTCTACTCCAACCCCCTGCCCAAGGCAGGAGACCTCATACCACCCTGGACAGATGGCTGTCCAATCTTTTCTTGAAAACCTCTAGCGATGGGGCACCCACAACACTGGGAGGCAAGCTGTTGCACTGTTTAATGGCTCTCACTGTCAGGGAATTTCTCCTTATTTCCAGGTTGGCTCTCCCTCTGATGAGTTTCCGCCCATTGCTTCATGTCACACCCTCAGGTGCAACTGAGACTAAACCAGCGCCCTCTTCCCAGTGGCAACCCTTCGGGTATTGGAAGATTGCTATCATGTCTCCCCTCAGTCTTCTCTTGGTCAGGCTAAACACGCCTAGTTCTCTTAGTGGTTTTTCATGATTTAGCCTCCAATCCCCTTATGATCTTCTCTTCTCTTTGCATTTTTCCCCTAGGGCCCCTGTTTCTTGTTTGTATTGTTGTGACCAGAGCTGGACACTGTACTTCAAATGTGGCTTCAAGTTAAACACAGATTATTGATTTTTTAAAAATTGCCAGACTAGTTGATGTGCTTCTTCTTATAGATTAACATGGCGGAAGCAGTCAAGATAAACAAATAGCATTTTTAAAAAGTTAGGAGAAATGATTTCAACACAAATGCATAAGATCTCTCCTGCGAATGTAAAAAACAGCTGTCAGAACAGGTAATCTCATATAAGAAATCCTTGAAGAAGCAATTTAATGACCAGTTCAGCTATTACCTTCCTGTTGACATCTACAGGGCCTGAATCAATATTACTTTTGATCTATGACTGATGTGTACATCCTCATCTTTGAATGAGTGCCCTTTGTCCTTCAAATGGAAGTGTACTGCTGATTCTGGTCCTCAGCTTGAAGGACAAAGGGCACTCTTTCAAAGATGAGGATTTACACATATTAGACAGAGAAGAGAGGTGGTTTGAGAGAGGAGTCAGAGAAGCCATTCATGTGAGCATTGAAACTCCCTCCCTCAACAGAGGTGGGGGCCTCAGGCATAGTCTATCTGCTCCTTATCAGGGTGTGCTTTCAACAGTGCCCAGACAAATCAAAAAGCCTTCACCACCAAGGCCATAGCTAACGACCCATACTTTATAGGTTTCAGCACCTTAGGTCATTGTTCGCTTTAAGGCTATGGATACTATTGTCTACCTAACGAGCTTATTCAGGCCATTGTTCATCTTATGAGCCTATTTTAGACCAAGATGACAAGCTGTCTATAAGATGGAGGACTCAAACTAGCTGTATTCAGAATGATGAAGCTGTTTGGATGAGCAGCGAAACATTTCTATCTCTCAAGAAATAGAAGTCCAGTAGCCATGACTCAGCTTCCAGATAAACTCACCTGGATGACTGAGAATCTTCACAGACATATTGGAAAGGACAAAAGCCAAGGCTGAGATCCTATCCTATCCTGATGGAATCTAAAGCCCTCCTAGCATAGTAAGATGGGATCACCCACTGCATCCACTGTAGAAGCTCTCATTCCTGTATTGGCAGTACAACTTCCTTCTGCTGCTACAACTTACATGGAAGTCTTGAATACCCTCAGATTTGCACACCAAGGGCAGAGAACTTGCACTGTGATCCATTGAACCAGCAGTCTGAATAGCCTGCCTTGAGTTCATTTAAGAAACAGGGTTATGATATTAACTGATAAAATAAAGATAGTAATAAAATACTGGTCATATTTATAATAATTATGCAGACATAACATTTTTAAACAAAAATGGGTTCGTTTATCTTTCTACCTCATCATTTTTCTTCACATTGTCACATTCTCCTCTTGGTTTATCCTTAGTGTGCACATTATTTGGACAGAAGGAATCATATGCGATTTTGATAAAGCTTGGCAAAGGACCATGATCCAAAATAATTTTGGAAGACAAATTCTGTAAGAAAATTAAAAGGTTATAATCCACAGGGAGAAAAACAAGAAAGTATTAATCAAACTATCATCATCTCTGTCTAAGAGAACAAAGGAAAAAAGAGATTTGTATTTTCTAAGGCTTTCATGGCCGGGATCCGATAGCTGTTGTGAGTTTTTCGGGCTGTTTGGCCCTTTTCTGGAAGTTTTTCTTCCTGACATTTCACCAGACTCTGTGGCCGGCATCTTCAGAGGGCAAGGAGCTCAGGGAACTAGGAGTTTCTCTCTGTGCTCCGGGGGAAAAAAGAGATTGTATATCTTACTGATACTTGCCTTTTTTTCAACAAGCCTTTGTCCTTAAAACGCTTTATTGAATGTGCTGGAGCACAGGTAAGCAGAATTGGAGATAAATAAAAGTGATTTTTTCTGCGGAAAGATAATTCATAGTCTTTTGATCAGCTAAAAACACTGCTGTTGCTCTGCCTAAACTGATTTAATTGCAGTGGTACCTCGTATAACGACTACCCCGGATAACGAATTTTTTGGATAACGACTGCAAATTTCCGGGTATAGGATTGCCTCTGATAATGAATTTTCCCTATGGGCTGCCTTGGATAACAAATCGCAATTTCTTGGTATAGGTCTGCCTCGGATAATGAATTTTCTCTATGGGCTGCCTTGGATAACGAATTTCCAGCATCCATCAGTAAAAAAGAGTTATCCCAGGTGGCATTGCATCTTTACCTTTAAAGTGCACTTTATAAAGAGTTTTGAGCAAAAAACCAGGTGTCTGTGCCTTTTTCCTAGGCTCCGGAATGGATTAAATGGTTTCCCATTCATTCCTATGGGAAACCACTTTTCGGATAATGATGTGTTTCGGATAACGACTAGCCTCGGAGGACGAATTACCCTCGTTATCCGAGGTACCACTGTACTTAAAAATACCTCTAGTTTATGAATGTGGGATACTGTGCTTCTGTACTCCTGATTCAAAACCCCAGGAAATGTCCCAATATTGCTGCAGAACATTGGGCCCACATTGGCAGCAGGAAAAACAATGCCAGGCATTACACTGTGTAGTTCTTGCAGCCTGTACTCCAGTGGAAACATAAGGCAAGGAGCTGCGCAGTTTGGAGCTTTCTTTGCCATGGACGTGAAGGGAGCCCATGTTTCATGGGCTCTGTGAAGACTTGCAGTTAAATTGACAAGAGAGAATACACAGAGGGAGGAAATAGCTAACACAGAGTTTTTATATAAGGATTCTGCAGAAATATTTATTTATTTGTTTGATTTATACATTGCCCACCTAACAAATCGCTAACCTGTGTGATATACAACAAAAGATATAAAACGTGAATTACAGTAGGATTGGTTCCAGGCCTGTGGATAATGAAAACCACGGATAAGAAGGAACACCCCCAAACTGCTGTTTTCTGACAGTAGCTTGCTTTATGGCTGCTGTTTTGCAACACTAGCTTGCTTTACTGCTGCTGATTGTGATAGTAGCTTGCTTTTTTCTTCTGCCAACCATGGATAAATGAATCAGTGGTTAATGAACCAGTGGATATGGTGGTCCAACTGTATATAATTGCTACAGACAATAAACAGTAGCACAAATTAAAACAAAACAAAACAGCAAGACAGGCAACAATCTCCACAGTGGAACATATACTAACAAATAACGTAATTGAATCACTTGTTTTTTTAAATTAGGAAGTGATCCAATTATATTATCCGTTAGTGTATGTTCTGGGGGAGGGCCCCTGGGATTAAGGCTCATTTAACTGAAATTAATCAGAATTACACTTCTCCACCACTCAAGATTTTAAATCCATGTTCTGCCCTTCCTATTTATGCCATTAAATAGCGACTGAAAGTTAATTAAAGTACTAGAGAGGAGCACAAAGTGTTTTGGCATGGTTTGTGTCAAATCTCTAGCATGATGCAGCGCTTAACCTCCTCCTCCCTTCCCCATTTATTTATTTGTTTTATTTATTTTTACAATTTATATGCCGCCCACTACCCAAAGGTCTCTGGGTGGCTTACAATCAAAGAATTAAAACAGTTAAAGCATCAAACATCAATAAATAATTAAAACAATAAAAAAACTTGCACTAAAATCATTACACTAAAATTGCCATCAGAGGACCCACAGTCTATATTGTATCAATTAAAAAACTTCTGGAACAGGAAGGTTTTTACCTGGCGCCAAAATGTCATCAATTTTGGCGCCAGGCGGGTCTCACATGGGAGGCCATTCCATAGCTTGGGGGCAGCTGCCGAGAAGGCCCTGTGTCTGCAAGCCATCCCTCTCACCTCCTTGAGGGATGGCTCTTTTAAGAGGGCCCCCTGGCTCGATCTTAATTGCCGGGTAGGTTCGTATGGAAGGAGGCGGTCCTTCAGGCCGGAAGGCTCACTTGGCTATGCCAGGGTGTCCACGGGATCCTCCCTCACTGGCAGCACACCAGTTGGGGAAGGACTTCATGCTGCCCTTCCCAATTTCTCAGGCAGATGTCCAGTCTGAAGAAGAGGCAGGATGAGGAGAATTCCTGCACAGCTGGCAACCTGAGTTCCTTTCCCTGACTGGTGTCAGCTGTGCACGGGGAATTCTCCCCATCCAGCCTTCTCTTCAGACTGGCCATCTGCCTGAGAAATTGGGAAGAGCAATTGGTGTGCTGTCAGTGAGGGAAGCCCCTAGCAGGGTGCTGGCAAATGTGACTGGGCCTCTTGGCTGTGGCAGAATGGGGAGGTTAAGGGCAGCGCCTCACAATGCCCAACAAAGTACTTCTCAAACATGCTTGCTGCTTGTTAGGGGCTACCAAGTTGCTTCTGGCTTCTGGCAGCCTTAATAAACGTTTTCAAGGTTTTCATTTTTACAAGACGTAGCCGTGTTAAAGACAGGGTTTTCAGGGCTACCTGCCAAGGAAGGAGGACAGGATAAAATCAAATAAAAAATAAGATGTTCAAGGAGTGGTTTACACTGCCAGCCTCTAGTGATGCTCAAATAAATAAGATAAAAATCAGATTTAAAATAAAATAAACAATAAGAACTCTAAGGAGTGGTTAACTGACAACCGGTACTGAGTTTCTACAGCTGAGGAAGGATTTGAATGCTGAGATTAGAACCTAGTCTAAATCTCACAGTTTATTGACTACTCCATACTGGCTGTACTACACTACATGTTTACTCAATCAATCCCATTGAGTTGCATAAACTTTACTCCTAGTAAGAGGAAACTTTCCACTTGCTTTCCTTCCCTAACCCCATACTTTCTAATGGCTCTCTTGTCCCCCTCAACACAGGACCGTGAGGCAGGCGTATCATCAGTCTACAGAGATCTTTAAGGATATGTACATGTTTCTAACACAAACATCCTTCTAAATGGAAAGAATGGGTGAAAGAAATCACAATCCCAAGCTAAAGGGCAAGACACATGTATGAAATTTAAAAAATGTTTTATTAAGGGAACTTACATTGTATGCATCCTGTATAAGTTGGATGATATTATTTGAGTCGGCTTGGAGCTCACCTACAGCGGACTTTGGAATCATATCACTGAGTTTCTACCAAGGAAAAGCAAACATGTTTATTTATTTAAAATATTTTTACCCTGCCTTTTCCCTACAAAATGATCCAAGGGAGCTTAACAAATTAAAAACAAAATATTAAAAACAGTAAATTATTCAAATAGTATAGAATAAACATGATATTAAAAATGCTAGGTAAAAGCATTAGGAAAAAACAGATTTAGAAGAAACAAAATACAAACCATCCCATTTTAAAACCTCTCCTAGACAGGCCTCTCCTGAGGATCAGTGGTTGAGACAGCTTGGATCTAAGCCATTTAGGGCTTCATAGTTTAAACTAAAACTTTGAATTGTACCTGGGTATAAAACATTCTGGAAATATAACCTCATATGGTTAAATATATGTATCTCGACCTGTATGGCAACGTGAAAATATAAACTACAGTGGACCCTTGTATAACAAACAGCTTGTATAACATAAAATTTGTACAACATAAAAAATTCCAGAGATAGGGGAAATTTGCTTAACATAATTGCCTACGGGGAGAATCCGTACAACATAAAAATGGGATCACTCCGTTTTCAATGCATTCCTATTGGAAATTTGTATAAAGGAAAATTTGCTTAACATAATTTCATTTGGAATGAATTAATTCCTTTATACAAGGTACCACTGTAATCAATTTTCTTCTTCTGTACTAATGAAATGGCTTCCAATAACATTTAATCAGTTTCACAACAAAAATAGAAACTGTGTTACTTACTTTATATGTATCAACCATGTTATTGGTAACAGCAAAAATGGGCTGGATATTATTTTCTTTAAGTTTTTGTACCAATTGACCAACAGATGGATAATCCTATGTGACAAAAGGAACAACAGTGAACACCCTCTTTCCAAATCAGTATGAATAGTCAGTTTTTCTAGATTTTTGTCTTGGATAATAGATGTGTCAATATAGAGACCATAGTTATTTTTCCATGTGATTTCCCTGAGAATTCATATAGAGTGGTTGCACATTATTCACAATTCCTAGTTGTACCAATCCCCCCAAAATTCCATCTTTATCTCTTGTGTTTTATGGATGGAAAAAATAACTGAAGAGAAATGCAGGCAATTTGCAAATTAACAATGGAGTTGTTTGAATCTCATGTAAAATTTTGAAGAGACTGGAAAATGGCATAATAAAAGCTGCATCTGGAAGCACTTGTAGTTTAAAACAATAGCTACCTTCCCCATTTGGTATAGAATAAGCCAGATAATGAGCAATGGGTCTAGAGATTTTGGGTGCTTTTACACAACCCCTAAAATCCGAGGCAAAGGGCTCCCAGATCCGGAGCTTAAAAATGTTTTCACACCAGCTCCGGACTTTAAAAAAATAAGTATGACCACGCCCACCTAAGCGCGTCCCAGTGCACTTTTCAAGTACCTGGTCTCTGAAGGTGAAAAATTTATGATGCGGATGTAAAGCAGTGAGTGCCGGGCTCTCCTCGCCTTGTGTTTGTTTTTTTGTCCCCGCCACCTCTTTAAGAGACAGGAATCACAACAACAGGGCTCGGGGCGGCTTCCATCAGCAGACGGAGGTGAGCCTGCATTTTTAAATCCCTTTTTTTTCTCCCTTCCCTCACGCAGACAGGAACAATGGCCTGCGGAGGGGTGGGAACACAGGAAGAGCGACAAACCCCCATTTGTGAAGTCCGAATTTTAGTGGCCAGCAGATCTTAGGGGTCGTGTAAAAGTGCCCTTTAATGCCTGCAGTTTTGTTTCTCTTCTTTTTAAAAGGATGAGAGAGTCCATAAAGCAAAGTGTGCTGCTTATATACCACCCATAGTGTTTTATGCACTCTCTAGGTAGTTTGCAATTTAATTAGGCAGGCTGCATATTGTCCTCCATCACAATGAGTTGGGTACTCAATTTACCAACCTCAGAAGGATGGAAGGCTGAATCAGTCTTAGGCTAGCTCCCTGAATTCATTGGGACTGAGTGCAAGTCATGAGCAGAGACTGGACTTCAGTACTAGAGTTTAATCACAGCAGCACAAAGTATATAGGCAGATATGTTATGCAATACTTTTGAATATTATGTAGACCACAATTCAAATATTAACAAATTGGACTGCCCAAAAAGCTCTAGGAAAACAAAGTTTTTAAACTGTCCTCCTTAGAATATTTCTGAGGTCACATGGATGATCCAATCTAATTTTAGACTAAGTAGCAGATCAGTGACCAGATCAGCTGACAGTTATTATTAGGTTTAAGTACTTACATATTCATTGCTTTTTTTATACATATTCTCTTCGAGGTAGCATTTCCCATCATAAGGTGTTAAGATGGCACCAAGCTTACCATCACCAGCAAAATGGAAACCATCATCTGTCGTGTATACCAACAGGCGGGTCACATTACTCCAGCCTATCTTATTCTGAAATAGAAAGGAGAAAAGATGGATGGATGGATGGACAAATGGATGGATGTTGATTTTGTCCTATATACAGTGGTACCTCAATTTATGAATTTAATCTGTTCCAAATGCATGCTCTTAAGCTGAACTACTCTTAAATCGGGGTACTTATTTTAAAAAAATTGAAAAAATAAGTTAAAAAAGAAAAAAAAAAAAATATATTTGTAAGTTGAGCAGACCATATTTAAAATTTGTAAGGTGGCAGTTAAAACGCCAACAGTTTTCTGCTCTTAAGTCAAATTGCTCTTAAGTTGAGCTGCTCTTAAGTCAGGGTATAACTGTATTGGTATCATCTGGACCTTGATTATCTTGAAGTATCCTCCTGTTTACTCTCTTTCCTGCACCTCCAAAGATGTAGAAGATGGCCTGTTAACAAGTACTCCTGCCTTCAAAAGTGTGACAAGGGACAACCTGTTAAAACACATGCTTTTTGAGTCTCTTTGCTGGAAAAGGCCCAGCTTGTTACTTCTTCCTCTTTTCAAGGCTGATTTTTTTTTTTTCAGGGAGGTTAGCATAATACTATTATTATATTTTATTTTCTCTATTATTTTATCTTTATCTCCACATTATTTATTAGTGTGCATGTTATTCTGTTTCTTTATAAGCTGTTTTGGGGACCTTTTCAGCCAAGTATAAATGTAAATAATTAGCAATAATATAATAAAATAACATCATGGTTGGTTGAACCTTGTACTTCTGCAGTCCTACAGTCCCATACTTAAAAATGGTAAGTATTATATTGGCGAAATATTAATTAACAGTCATCGGTACTGAAAAATTAGGACTATTTGGAAGAACCATTTCCCATTTTGATGTCCATTAATGATCTAGCCACTTCCCCACCCTCCAAAAGGCCATATGGCATCCGTTACCACACGATAGTTCTCTTATATCTTACCCCACAGACAGCAACTTGCATCATGGCATCCAGTCCTCCCTCTGGTGCATCAAGATTACCAGATATATCCTGTTTCCCGACTTCTGTTTCAAATCTCTCCACATCATTTGTGAGGCTGAGCACATGTCTAAAAGCAAAGGGTGGCTGGCACTTGGTCTCCTTCTTCGGACAGGGATTCTTCAGCTTCTCTGGGTGTGTGTTGACAAAGGGGAGCACAGTTTTGTCCACAAAGGCACCAAACCCTAAAGGTGTAAAAGGAAAGTGATATTGAAAAGTAGTAGAAAAAAATCTGGCTCATGTCACCAAGTAAATACACAGCGTAGAACTGGCACCATGGTGGCATACAAATTTATATTAGCATAGAAAAATATTACAAGAATCGGTAATTACAAAGTGGCAGTTTTGGGGTACAGTAATCTCCCCATCGCAGGGGTTAGGGACCCAACCTGACCCACGATAAGGGAAAATCCACAATATGCGGATGCTGGGTCATGTCGGGACCGGGGGGGGCTATCTGAGGACTCCTACACTTACTTGAGGCCCGGCACTGCCCCAAACAGGACTCCAACAGGCTTCCCGGGCTTGTTGAAGTCCCCAGAAGTGGTTTCCAGTGATCCGAAAGTCACTTTAGGTTTTCCAGAAGTCGCTTCTGGTTTGCCAGAAACCACTTCTGGGGCCTCCGACAGGCCCGCTGGGGCAGCGCCAGGCCTGGGGTAAGTGCAGGAGGCCCCAGATAGGCCCATGCAGCTTACCCCAGGGGGCCTTGCCTTTCATATAATGCCGTCCCGTGATATATCAGGACTGCAGTATATGAACCACGAAATGGCAGGGGACCACTGTACTGGATTCTATTGGCTTTAATGGGAACTTTTATAAAAAAGTGAGAGATAAAATCTCTACACTGACTGCTCTTTCGTAGAATCACAGAATCCTACTATATCATCCAATTTTGGGCTGCTACTCGACTGCAACACATCCTCGTTTGTAATATGGTCCCTGTAGGAGATGCCCAGTATTCTGAGCAAACATTTCTAATGGAATACATTCAGCCCCTGAGTTATGCTTTGTGTCATTTTCCATGTTTCATTAGCATACATCACAGTTGGACTAGCAATGCTGGCATACAGGCAAATCTTTAGTGCAACAGAAATCGACAGTCAAGACCAAATTTGGAATAAATGTTGGAACCTACCAGATACTTTGCAAATCCTATATCTAACATATTTTTCTGTGTCTCCAGCATTAAATATGATGCTACCAAGATAAGTGAAGTTGTTGACCTCCTCGATAGGATTCAGTCCAATTGCAATATTCATCTTTGTTCGTCTTTGAACACTCACGGTCTTTGTCTTTTCTACATTAATGCACAGTCCTACTTTTTCTGCCTCCATTTGCAAGCTAGCTGCCATCGCTTGCAGACTTGGCTTTGTTCCTGAGTGCAATGCCATCTGCAAGTCAAGATCAATGAGGTGGGAATCTTCCTTCCATGGAATGGCCACACTGGGGTTGCCCATTGCCCTTCTCATGATGAAATCCATAGCCAGGAGGAAGAGGAATGGGGAAAGAATTCATCCCTGTCTTTCACCGGATTTAATTTTCAATTGAAATGAAACAGTTTCAATTGTAACAGTGTTGCAGTTTCCACCATCTTGGCATGAGACATTCCATAAATCACACCAGTTCCTCCACAATGTATTTTATTATGCTAGAACAGGGGCAGGGAATATATATACTGTATCTTCATTTGAAGCAAAACAAGTTGAGGAGCCGTGTAGCCATCACAAAAACCAAATACAAAAGTGGAACAGGTGATATCTTTAGGCTACTATAAAAATAACAAAAATGTTGCTAATATTTCGAGAGCAAAATCCCCTTCCTCAGATTTTACATCTAAGACCTTACATCTAAGAAGTAACTCCTGGCAAATCCATCCTTTGCCATGTTATAACCTTTTGGTACTGCTCTGAGGAAGGGGGTTTCACCTTCGAAATATTAGCAACATTTTTGTTAATTTTCTAGTAGCCTAAAGTTCCGCTTTTGTATTTAATTTTCAAGAACTTGGTAAATTACATCTCTGTTTTAATGCAACAGCTGAAGTGTAAATACAAATTCTGAAAAACACTAAGGTTCTCCATAAGATTTCACAATCTTCCACAGTGAGTGTCTATGGACACTATCGAAGGCTTTTAAAAAGTCAATTGAGTTGATAAGTCGTAGCTTTCGAAACTCAATACATTGCTCTACAATGTTCCAGAGTGTGAATATTTGCTCAGCGCAAGATCGTCCTTGGCGAAAGCCAGTTTGTTCTTCTCTCAATAGTTTGTCTACTGCATCTTGTTCCAGAGTGTGAATATTTGCTCAGCGCAAGATCGTCCTTGGCGAAAGCCAGTTTGTTCTTCTCTCAATAGTTTGTCTACTGCATCTTGTTCCAGAGTGTGAATATTTGCTCAGCGCAAGATCGTCCTTGGCGAAAGCCAGTTTGTTCTTCTCTCAATAGTTTGTCTACTGCATCTTGTTCCAGAGTGTGAATATTTGCTCAGCGCAAGATCGTCCTTGGCGAAAGCCAGTTTGTACTTCTCTCAATAGTTTGTCTACTGCATCTTGTTCCAGAGTGTGAATATTTGCTCAGCGCAAGATCGTCCTTGGCGAAAGCCAGTTTGTTCTTCTCTCAATAGTTTGTCTACTGCATCTTGTTCCAGAGTGTGAATATTTGCTCAGCGCAAGATCGTCCTTGGCGAAAGCCAGTTTGTTCTTCTCTCAATAGTTTGTCTACTGCATCTTGTTCCAGAGTGTGAATATTTGCTCAGCGCAAGATCGTCCTTGGCGAAAGCCAGTTTGTTCTTCTCTCAATAGTTTGTCTACTGCATCTTGTTCCAGAGTGTGAATATTTGCTCAGCGCAAGATCGTCCTTGGCGAAAGCCAGTTTGTTCTTCTCTCAATAGTTTGTCTACTGCATCTTGTTCCAGAGTGTGAATATTTGCTCAGCGCAAGATCGTCCTTGGCGAAAGCCAGTTTGTTCTTCTCTCAATAGTTTGTCTACTGCATCTTGTTCCAGAGTGTGAATATTTGCTCAGCGCAAGATCGTCCTTGGCGAAAGCCAGTTTGTTCTTCTCTCAATAGTTTGTCTACTGCATCTTGTTCCAGAGTGTGAATATTTGCTCAGCGCAAGATCGTCCTTGGCGAAAGCCAGTTTGTTCTTCTCTCAATAGTTTGTCTACTGCATCTTGTTCCAGAGTGTGAATATTTGCTCAGCGCAAGATCGTCCTTGGCGAAAGCCAGTTTGTTCTTCTCTCAATAGTTTGTCTACTGCATCTTGTACACAACAAAGGAAGACGATACAGAAGACCCTGCCTGCCACGGAGAGCAACGTGATGTCCCGCCAATTGTTACAATCAGTAGCGTCACCTTTTCTGGTAGTCTAACAATCACACCTTTTCTCCACTCAGTGGGAACACATTTGTTTTGACAACATTCATTGAACATCTTCGTTAGCATCTTCACTGCTACTTGTCCTCCATGTTTCAATGTTTCTGGTGCAATTTCATCCACACCTGGGGCTCAGTTGTTTTTAAAGTTTGTAACGCACTGCATGTTTCGTCAGCTGTAATTGCCTCCATCTTAACCACCAAGGTATCTGTGGGAGTGATATCGCAGCTGGGGCAGGTTGGTTTAACACAGGCCTGCCCAAAGTCCGGCCCGGGGGGGCCCCCAAATCTGGCCCGTCAGGCCATTCTGAGTGGCCCGCGGCTGGCTGTCCCGCCCCTCCCTCCCTCTCCTTCGCCCCATTTTTTTTTTTTAAATCTTCTGCCAACACTGACACCGCTGGGAAGTTTGGGCGGCTGGGCGGTCTGCCGCCACCGGCACCACAGGGGAAAGTGTGGGGGTGGGCAGGCCAGCGGGCCTCTGCCACTCCCAAGGAGCTTTGGGGTGGGCTGGCGGGTGAGCTGTCGCCACTGCTGGGGAGCTTGGGGGGGTGCAAGGTTGCACAGATTGCCTCTTCCAAGGGGCGACCTGTGGCCATGGCTCCCTGTGCTTCCTTTGGTCCCCACCTTTCTTCTTTCCTCCCTCCCTCCCTTGGTCCCTGCCTTCCTTCCTTCCTCCCTCCCTCGGTTCCCGCCTTCCTTCCTTCCTTCCTGTGGGTGGGGTTGCAAGGGGTCAGTGGGTGGGGCTTATGGGTCAGTGGGTGGGGCTTGCAGTGGGGTGGCAAGGTCGGGGAGCAACCGGCCCCTGACACATTCTCAGCCACCAAATCAGGCCCTCCTTACAAAAAGTTTGGGCACCCCTGGTTTAACGTTTCTGGGAAATGCACAAACCTACGGGTGTCTTGTTCTTCCTGGCTGAGCAGGATCTTCCCACTCTTATTCTTGGCAGGAACATTACTATTTCTCTGTGCTCCTGTCGTTCGTGAACAATGCTGCCGAGAGCCTTGCTGCCATTTCTATTAGCTGCCTCCTGAACTTCATTTCCTTTGTGTTCTAGCCAAACCTTCTTCTCGGGTCAACAACTTTTGCTTGACATGTCAGTTTAACATTTGCTCCTTGGCTGCAGTTCCCCATTTCTCTTCTTCTGTCTTTGCCTGGTCATGTCACAGCTTGGTGACTTTTCTTTCATCTATCAGATTCCGTTCTGTATCCTGGATCCAGTGCTCCTTCCATGTACCTCTTCTTCTCCCAATGGATTTTTCTGAACTTTTGATAAATGCATGTTTGAAAGATGTCCAATGATCTTCAATATGGACTTCTCTAACATTTAATTTAATTTAATTTAATTTAATTTAATTTAATTTAATTTAATTTAATTTAATTGTGTTAGAGAATGAAATTCCAATGTGAGCCAAAAACAATAACTATACAAATATTTAAAAATATTGAAGAAGTATTATATTAAAATTGGTAAATAAAATTAATATTAAAAACTCATTTAAAAGCAACAGAGCACACATTTAAAAGCAACAGAGCACTTCAATCCAATTTGAAATACTCCTCTCTGACAGCCAGTCACTATGAAAAAGCTGCTCTGAAGCGGAAGGTCTTGGTCTGCTTATGGAATGACTGCAAAGATGAGGCCAGCCTAGCTTCCCACAGGAGGGAATTCCAGAATCTGGAAGCAGCAACAGAGAAGGCCCTCTCCTTTGCCTTCATGAAGTATGCCTGTGAGTGTGGTGGGATGGAGAGAAAGGCCTCCTCTGATCATCTCAGTGCCTGGACAGGCTCATGGACAGCTTGGACCATTAAGGGCTGTATACGTTAAAACCAGCACTTTGAATTGTGCCCAGAAAGAGATTGGCAGCAGTGCCATAACAGGACAGTTACATGTTCCCTCTAACCAGGTTTTCCTCCAAGACACACGCACATCTCTGGGCCCCTTTGTGAAGAGTTCCTCTTCCCTGTGCACCCACAGCAATCATTTTTGTTCTGATCACGACGGGACACATGCGGGAAAGGGCGTTCACGTACACGGCTTGAGGAAGAAGAAGCCCTGCTCAGCGGGGCTGAGAATTAGAAGCAATGTTGCCGCTAACCATTTCCAGTTAGCAATTTGGTTCAAGCATTTGGGCCTGCTGGAGTTTCTGAACAGTTTCCAAAGGCAGCTCCATGTTAGAGGAATTCAGCTAAGATATTATAACTAGGGCATATGTCACTGTGGCCAGATCAAACCTCTCATGAAATAGGGCACAGCTGCTGCACTACTTTGAACTGTTCCAAGGTATTTCTGGGTCTCTGCTCAGAGGGTGATTTTGTTCCAGAGGGTGGGACTGGGTCCCAAGTGCCAGCTTATGCTGGCATTTTTTTTTATTCAGAACCAGTCCCCTTCAGAAACGAAACACCCATCTCTAGGGTCCTGTCCACATCATCAGGATGTAAAAACAGGCCGTTATCCATTAACCCAGGACACGTTATATCCACAGGACCTATATTAATGACAACCTCCAAGTCAGAACAGATCTGAATGATTTTCCTTGCAAAATGCCATGCAAATTCTTCACAGCAATCTACAGTGTGGTCTGCATTCTCTTCCTGTGGGGCAGGATGTGGGTGGGATCTGACCACTAGAAAAAGCTCCACTGGGCAACTCTGTGCTGCTGCAACGGTGGCAAAAAAGAATGACTTTTTTTGCTCCTGACGTTTTTGCCTTCCACTGACCCTAGCCCAGTGTTATGGAATAACTAGTGGCCTTCCACTGTCCCTTTATATATAGTCAATATAGGCCAGAGTTAAATTTTTAACATTTTCTAAGTCAGATTTTTTCAGTTTGCCCAAAAAGTTTTCTGCCATCAGATTCAGTTTGAGTTTTCTGCCATCATCATTGTAGTCTCCATCTCGTTGGTTTCATCACCACCAGCTCCACAGACTATTCGTCCTCAATTTGTACACTTGTCTTCTATCACACCTGCTCATATTCCTGAGTTCATAAACAAATCAGAGAGAGCAGTTTTCCTGTTTCTAATACATTGCATACTACAGGGTTGTCATTGAATTTTTTTTCATTTCCCTGACTTTCCCTGACCAACATTTGTCGATTTCCTTGACCACCATTCAAATATAGACACAACTTGTTAAAAATGAATAGCTTGTGTTCAGTTAATGCAAGGCTTAAGGAAATGTTCCATCATAGAGCTACACAAGTCTCAACTGCAAAAATATTTGTCAAAGTAAAAGATTTAATATCAGCTTCTTTCAACATTAACTGCTCCAACATTTGTTTTGCAACTGCACCAAATATTCAAATTTCAATTCAAGTAAACTCTGAATACTAACAAATGACATAACATTTTTGTTACTGTTTTAAAGGTACACTAAAAATTATATACAGTGGTACCTCAACTTAAGAGCAGTTCGACTTAAGAGCAATTTGACTTAAGAGCGAAAAACTGTTGGTGTTTTAACTGCCGCCTTACAAATTTTAGATATGGTCTGCTCAATTTACTTTTTCCCCATTTTTTATTTTTTAACTTATTTTTTCAAATTTTTAGATAGGTACCCCGACTTAAGAGTAGTTTGACTTAAGAGCATGCATTCGGAACGGATTACATTCGTAAGTTGAGGCACCACTGTAAAGGTTCTGTCTAAAATGGTTTCCATGAAGCCACATTACAAAACTTATACTGGAGCTTTAAAACTGCAGTAATCATCACGTTAGAAATGATATACTTTAATCACAATTTCCCACACTTTCCCTGACTTCAGACAATTTTCCATTGCTTTCCTCTGACCATTCCCATGACTTTCCAGAAAGTGGCAATCCTGTACTAGGTACATCAAATTATTAGGTTTGTACACAGCTCTTAATGATGACACATGGTTGGGGACTAGGGGACATACACTCAAATTGAGGGATGGGAGAGTAAGAACAGACAAAAGAAAATATTTTTTCACCAGGCGCGCTGTTAGTCTGTGGAATTCCCTGCCACAGGATGTGGTGATGGCATCTGGCCTGGATGCCTTCAAAAGGGGATTGGACAGATTCCTGGAGGAAAAGTCCATCACAGGTTACAAACCATGATGGAGATGTGTCATCTCCAGGCTTAAAACCGGGGTACTTCAAGGGCCAGATGCAGGGGAGTGGTATCAGGAGACAGATATCTAGTCTCATGCGCTCCCAAATGCATCTGGTGGGGCCACTGTGAGATACAGGAAGCTGGACTAGATGGGCCTTTGGCCTGATCCAGCATGGCTCTTCTTGTGTTCTTATGGCCTTGGAGACTAGTGATCAGCCATTTGATAAAAATTTTGAGTTACTTTTTTTAGACTGGACTAACACAAAACTAACTACAACCAAACCCTATTCTCTTTGAATTCAGAAACACTTGCACAGAAAACTCATCCCTTCTCTCTGCTGACTTTTACTGTTCCTGCAGATCATTCCTTGTTTGTAGATCAAGATAAATTTATTTGTTGTACATCTTGCTAAGGAAATCAAATATTTTATTGGAAATAACTGTATATGGAGACTACACCTAAAACAGCAATACCACTGCAAGCTCAGATAAGTTATGATAATGTGATAAGTCTATATTTTAATATTTGGTGTACAAGAAACTCATGGACTTTACGTAATGTACAATGAATTAGAAGAATTCTAGATAGCAGTTGTTTGACTTCAGGGGCTGAGATTGTACCTACCAATCCGAGCCTGTTTGGTAATCTTGTTGAGGGCTTTAAGAAGATCTCCTCCTAGCTTCTTCACATTTTGCAGATCATCTCCCATTGAGTAGGAAAGATCCATTAAATAATACAGATCTATCGGATAATCTTCACCACGGCGGAATGTCACATTAAAAATGGCAGGCTGATCTGTCAGTGGAAGAGACAAGAATTGTATTTCCTCCAATCCTACAGCACCTAAAGAGGCTCGAAACTGTCTTGTATAAATAGGATATGTTACAACTGCCTCTCCTAATATGGCACTGTCAGAAATCTCTCTCTCTCTCTCTCTCTCTCTCTCTCTCTCTCTCTCTCTCTCTCTCTCTCTCTCTGTGTGTGTGTGTGTGTGTGTGTGTGTGTGTGTGTGTGTGTGTGTGTGTGTGTGTGTGTATCTAAGAAGGAAGTTTTTCTTTTTCACTCTATAGAAACATTACCTGCAAATAACCCACATTTATAATCATCCCTACCGCCCACATATGATATACTGTATATGTTCTGGGATTTTACATATTTGTACCTTTTCTTAGCTGTAGATGAACCTTATCTGGGCTGATTTGTTTATTGTTTCCCAATCCATGAGGAGGGCCAGGGATGGCAAAGCTTTCTGGAAAAATAATATCTTCTTCACATCCCCTCATCAGCAGCTGCTGCTTGGTGTCACAACGAATAGAATCTGGTTCTCCTATTTTTGTGAAATTCTGCATTATTATACAAAAATAGGAAGGAAATTTCAGGGAAAAAACAGCCAGAATTCACAATGAATCAAATACAGTACTTCAAACAAGCACAGTAAATCCTTGGTTTACGAGCACAATTTGTTCTGGAAACATACTTGTAAACCAAAGCACTCATACATCAAAGCACATTTCCCCATAAGAAGTCATGGAAGCTCACATGATTCGTTCTAGGTCCTCTCGCCGCCACTGCCATCACCCCCTCCTCCACGGGGCCTCTTAACACCACGGCACTGCCGCCACCCACCTGTCCAAACTGGCACTTTTCAAAGCAGCCTCTTGTTGCAGCTGCTGCTGCTGCCACCACCACCCCTCCAAAGCTTCTTAGGAGGGTGACGATTTGGAAAGGGCGGTGGTGGCGGCAGCAGCAAGAGGCTGGTTTGGAGGGTTACGGTTAGGAGAGGGGTGGCGGCAGCAGCAAAAGGACGTTTTTTTGGGGGGGGTTGGAGAGGGGGGTGGCAACATTGCTTCCAAGAGGCTGCTTTGAAAGGTGACGGCTTGGAGGGGTGACAGTGACGACGACTTTGGAGAGGGGGGTAACAACAACTGTAGTGCTCGTATTGCAAGTCATTGCGTGTTGGGTGAGTTAAAATTTCTAATAAATGTTTGCTCCTCTTACAGAATACTGGTAAACCAAGGTACTCGTAAACCAAGGCTTTTACTGTATCCACAAATTTATGGGCAAGCTTTTGAAATGTTCAGGTTTTATCACTGGGCAAGAAGCTAGAAAAAGTAGGTTAGGGTTAGAAAGGGAGGGAACATTGATTGAATATTGAAGTCCTTACATTTAATATGGTCTTTTTTTATGTTGCAAGCCATCTTGGGTCCTTTTTAAGGAACAAGATGGGAGTAAATATATTTTAAATTTAAAAATATCGCCTAAGATTTTTGAGAACAGACATAAAGTAGCCTGTACAATACAATTCCAAGCACTTGCCTAACCAGTTATGCATTATTTCTTCAGCTCTATTTCAGGAAAAGATATGTACTGTGGTTATCAATGGCTAAAATTTCAAATACGAGAGGAACCATAACCATGCATGCCACGGTTAGGGAACCTACTTCGGTCCAAGAACTTTGGGCAAACATATCAGGTCTCATGTGCCAGCAACAAGTAAAGACATTGCACCCTTACAAGACCACCCTTGATACTGATATAAACCCTAATTCACTTGTCTCCATCCCCTCCCACTAAGATGTGTGCACATGTGCACACAAAGTTAATAGTACATGCAAAAAAACTATCTGAGTATTTTTGTTCAGATGGCAATTCTCATAACCGTTACATATCACAGTCCATGGTAAAGATAATGGGAACTGCAATCCAGCAATTCTTGGAGGGATACTGTCTGTTATCACAGTGGTAGGTAAAAAGGTAAAGGTCCCCCCCACACACACATGTGTGCTAGTCATTTCTGACTCTAGGGGCGGTGCTCATCTCCACATTCAAACCAAAGAGCCTGTGTTGTGCAAGTCCATGGCCACATGTCCAGCATGGCTGCAAGGAAACACGGTTTTACCTTCCCACTTTTTACGGTGGTACCTATTTATCTACTTGCATTACATGCTTTCAAACTGCTAGGTTGGCAGGAGCTGGGGTTATCAGCGGGAGCTCGCTCCGCTGCATGCCACCCGGGATTTGAACCGCCGAACTGCTCACTTTTGCAGCCAATAGTTTTGGAGCCTTAGTACACTGAGCCACCAGGCCGCTCATACTCAGAGGTAGACCCTGCTACAAAAATAAGCATTTGAATTGGGATATGAAGTAGACTTGACTTCTCCAGCAAAGCAAAAAAAACATCATTTTTCACATACTGTATAAAGATATAGTTTATAAGTCACTCTGTTGAGTGTCCTCTGAGTAGAAGATCCAGCTAGTTTAATTAATGTGGGATTGAACACAAGCAGTGAACTCCAGACAGATAACTCATTCTCCACTTTCCCAACAACAGCACTTGTGTGGAAGTTGAGTCATGGCAAACAACACTTGTGCAAGTAACATATTCTCATGCTTCCATGTTGCCATGCCTTTCGACTCCATTTAACAGCCACTACTGTAATGCCTGGAAAAATTATTAAAATATATGAAATGTTCTGTTCATGTGAAATATGAGGTCAAAGAAAGAAAATGTACCTGCTTCTTGCACCAGGCACAACCCGGGCTAGACACGATGCACTCCTGACACGTTTTTACACTGTATTTTGTGCACTCAAGAGAATTTGCTAAAGAATAAAGAGGAAACAAAATTAAAAGTGGGAAGATTGCAAGTGGAGAAACAGAAACACTCTTTATCAAGATAAATAAACACATTGTGGCCCATAAAAAAAGTCAAAACCTAAATTATATAACACTTTAATCTCTGTCAAATAGGCTCAAAATTGGGAGCCAGCCTCTGAGATCTTCAGTGTCTTAATAGGCATTTTTATAAATCAAACAAAATACAAACAAAATAAACAGCAACCCAAGAACGGAAAATGAGTATGGGGCGGGGAAGTCAAATCTTTGGCCTTGGTCTCCAGTGTCAAATTCCTACACTTTCTAGTTCTTTCCAACCTCCTCTTTTTAGTCTCAGAATACAGTCGGATGACAACATTGTGGTGTGCTGCATCAGACCGCTCACTCAGCTGTGCACTGTGTCATTTCCATTTACTGGAAATTATAAAGCAGGAAATGGACCATATAAACACTGCAGTACTTGGTCTCAGCAAACTAAAGTGAACTAGAATGGGATATTTTCAGTCAGATAACTACAAAGTGATCCACTCTAGAATTGCAAAACTCAGAAAAAAATACAGTACCTTTAATACTAAGGCAAGATGTAGCAGAAGAAGTTAGTGGCAATAATGAAAGATGTGATCAGATTATATCAGACACCAGGGAAAACCTATCAACATAACCCATCATTCAAGTCTAGGCTCCAACTATCTATCCTGAAGAAGACATTGAAATCTTTTATGCAAACATCCAGGAGAAAACTAATCACATGCCAAACTATCCATGCTTATAAACAATGGTGTTTGGAAAAAGGGAAAATCAGGGGAAAGCAGAACCAAATGATGTTGGAAAATTTGGCCTACGGGGATGGAAATGAAACAGAAGAACAACTCTTAAGTTCTGCAAGGCCAACAATCTGTTTTTTGCAAATACGTGCTTCAAACAATCAAAGAGATATCTGTGCACATGGACATCACAAGATACAGAAACCAAATTGACTACATAACTGCAAGCAGGAGCAGATTTTGCACTGAACTGTTAATATCCAACATTACAATAAAGCTAAAAATGAACACTAAAAGAATTGTGGTGCCAAAATATAAACAATATTCCAGATGAATTTCAAGTCTATATACAGGACAGATTTGTAGTACTGTACTAAACTCAACTGACCCTGAAACAGAAGAACTGTATGGAACCAGAGCTATTATCAGAGAAGAAAGCAAAAAGAAAATTCATATAGGAAAAAGACCTCAATGGATTATGAAAGAAAATTGCAAAGGAAAAGACGAGAAGCAAATTCAAAGGGTGACCAAAGTAGGGTCAGAACCCTGAATTGTCACATAGAGAAAATGGGAACTACTAGAGAACTAGAACAACAACCAATGGAAAGAAATTCAGGGGAAGAGCAAAAGGGAATAAAAGGAGCTGTTTTTGGTAAGTCTTAAAGGAATGGGAGTGCCTGACCACCTTATCTGTCTTCTAAGAAATCTATATGTGGGACAAGCAGCAACAGTCAGAACTGGAGAAGGAACAACTGACTGGTTTAAAATTGGGAAAGGAGTACAACAAGGCTGTATACTGTGACCCTGCCTATTTAATTTATATGCAGAGTACATCATGCGAAAGGCAGGTCTAGATGAATCACAAGCTGGAATTAAGATTCCCGGAAGAAATACCAACAACCTCAGATATGCAGATGATACTACTCTGATAGCAGAAAGTGAGGAGGAATTAAAGAACCTCTTAATGAGGGTGAAAGAGAAGAGTGAAAAAAATGGGCTGAAGCTTAACATAAAAAAACCTAAGATCATGGCCACTGGTCCCATCACCTCCTGGCAAATAGATGGGGAAGAAATGGAGGCAACCAAAGAGTTTATTTTCTTGGGCTCCTTGATCACTGCAGATGGTGACTGCAGCAAGCGATGGCAAACGTAGCATCTTAAAGAGCAGAGACATCACTTTGCTGACAAAGGTCCGGATAGTCAAAGCTGTGGTTTTTCCAATAGTGATGTATGAAAGTGAGAGCTGGACCATAAAGAAGGCTGATCGCCGTAGAATTGACACTTTTGAGCTGTGGTGCTGGAGGAGAGTCTTGAGAGTCCCTTGGACTGCAAGGAGATCAAACCTATCTATCCTGGTTTGATCACCTATCTATCTATCAACCCGGAATGTTCACTGGAAGGACAGATTTTGAAGCTGAGGCTCCAATACTTTGGCTGCCTCATGAGAAGAGAGGACTCCTTGGAAAAGTCATTGATGTTGGGAAAGATTGAAGGCAAAAGGAAAAAGGGATGGCAGAGAATGAGACGGTTGGACAGTGTCATCAATGCAACCAACATGAATTTGACCAAACTCTGGGAGGCAGTGGAAGACAGGAGGGCCAGGCGTGCTCTGGTCCATGGGGTCACGAAGAGTCGGACACGACTGAACGACTGAACAACAACAGCTACTTCCTTTTTCTCCTTGGGCACAGGACTATCATCATTGGCATCCTTCAGTCTCGAAAGATTATGGTATCATGCTTGGAGTAGAGATCCTAAGAAAACACCTAGTGTGACTAAATAGACCCATTCGGGAATGGCAGTCTCTACCGCACTGGGGGCAGATGTATTCTGTTTCCTGCCCGGTCCTCGAGTTTCGTTCTTTCAGTGCCTGCCTCTTTTCCTCTGCCTGTTGGACAAATGCCTCTTCAAATTTATGTAGACCATGCTGTATCTCTTGCCTCCAGACAGTGCGATTGGAGGTCAGGGTTTTCCATCTGTTGAGGTCCATTCCCAAGGCCTTCAGGTCCCTCTTACAGATATCCTTATACCGCAGCTCTGGTCTCCCTCTGGGGCGCTTTCCCTGCACTAGTTCTCCATATAGATCTTTTGGGATCCGGCCGCCATCCATTCTCACAATGTGTCCAAGCCAGCGTAGGCGTCGCTGTTTCAATAAAGTGTACATGCTAGGGATTCCAGGACTATAGTGAGTGTAAAGATGAAAGCCATCACTTTGAACTTTACTGTTATAATGAAATGTACATCAATTGGCTTAATCAGGCTTTACAAAGAATTGCTCTCATCACCCTGCTTCCTCGGACAGCATTAAGACGGCATGAAAGGCACTATGCCCGCTCCACAGTAATGGGAATTCCAGCTCACCTGTTTTGAGTATCAGAAGGATAGCTCCCAGCAGTAGAAACATGCATTCCTGGGACATCTCCTGTGAAATTTAAACAATACACAAAGAAATAACTAGAAATAACTACACAGAGAAATGTAGGGACCCAATTCTTACAAGGTATGCACCCAGTTCTTTGGAATTCTGTTATGGAGTCTAACAGATATAGGGAGAGGGTAAGGATGCTGGAGGGAGAAAGTTTATGCAGTATATGTTTACATTTTAATTATTTTTAATTGTATTTTAATTGTATTTTATGACTTGACCATTTTGTAAATCGCTCCTGGTAATGCACTTTGCACTATGGGTGTGGCATAGAAAACAAAAATAAATAAACAAAATAAATAAATAAATAAATAAATAAACCACAGAATCATTAAGTTGGAAAGAGCCTACAAGCCCACTGAGTCCAACCCCCTGCTCAAGACAAGAATACAAATAAAACGATATCTGCCTGGTAGTTGCCTACATTTCTCTATTGCCTCCCATATTGGAACAATTGGCTCCATTGTTGGATCAGCCATGAAACCCACCCCTACTCCGACACAAGGGGCCCTCCTCTCCATTTCTCAGGCGCCAATGTGTGGTGAGCCAGTTCCTCCAGCCCCTGCCAATTTAATCCAGGACTCAGGTCTTCTCTGTCCCCTCCGCCCATGACAAAGCTGAATCATGTCTGTTTCAAAGAAAGGACAAGTGGGAAGAATGTGCATGCACACATTGCCTGTGTTTCTTTGTTTGGAGAACTGGATGGTTACACTCAATCCATAACTGCCTCAGCTGTAACCCATAAAACAGCAGCCCACCTACTTCTGGACTTGCATAAAAGAGAGACGTGCCTAGCAAAATTCATCTTGCCATGAACCTTGGGTTTACTACAGCTCTCCACACTGACACACACCTGATGATGTGCTTTTTAATCTATCATTTTTAATCTAGCAATCTTTAATCTATTAATTTTGTACGATGATTTTTAGTGGCCTACCAAAGTATTGCCTGTTTTTGCATTTGTATTGTATTTTATTTTGTTAGACCAACAGCTACCCCTCTTTTTCAGCCTACAAATTAACTGCAGGGTCAAAACAAAAATTGAACCATCAGACCTTCTCTCCCTATACACACAAACACAATCAAACACACACATAGAGACATGTGTTTATACAAAGCTAGACATATCTTTTAGAATACTCTACACATAACTCATTCACATCTACTTGTGCACAAACAAATATGCCATAGCCTACTCTTATGGATACATGCACTCATCTATGTTCACTGAGAATCCCTCTCCTCAACATTTTCACATAGACTTTCAGTCACGTACACACATACTGTATATACAGTAGGACCCCCGTATCCACTGATTCATTATCCACTGATTCAGTTATCCACGGTTGCCAGGAGAAAAAAATAAATAAACAATTCAGCAGCTGCAAAGCAAGCTACTGTCACAAGCACCAGCTATAAAGCAAGCTACTGCCATAACACAGCAGCCATAAATCAAGCTACTGTCACAAAACAGACGTTTTGGGGCTTTTTGGTGTTCTCTCTTATCCACAGTTTTCATTATCCACGGGAAGGCCTGGAACCAATCTCCAGCAGATACTGGGGTCCTACTGTATCTACTGGCGGTGAAGAAAAGGCTTATTGGAGGCACAACCTAGGGAAAGATAGCACCCTGCACAGAGATATATGGTAGGCTATATTCTGGACCATGCACCCTTGTATGATGTGGACAATACATACATTTTAATAATCATAATATATCCTCTATGTCACTCATCTAATTCACTCTCTTTTGTTGTCTGCTCAACTTTGGACTCCTCCAGATGACACATTTGTTCTCTTTAAAATACTGGGTTCTGTACTGATATTATTGGTATCTTATTTGGCCTGGCCCACTAAATCATCCCAGGTCCTCATGTTTAGAGTCACTACCCCACGGGAAGCTCTAAGACCTCTACCCGGAACCATGACTTTTCTGTGGGGGGTCCCATTTGGTGGAACCAGCTTCCCAGCAATATTAAGACTGTGGAGCCCCTCTCAGCTTTTAGGAAACAATAAAAAACTTGGCTCTTCCAGGCTGCTTTTGACGACTAATGGTGGTTTATCCCTTTTCCTTCTTTTTTGTCGCCATCGTATATCCCATTTTTAATTGATGTTAATGTTTTGATTGATTGAGTTTGTTTTACATTTGTTTGTATATCTGAACTGTATGGATTCTCTTGTTCTGAACCACCCAGAGTTCCTTTGGAAAGTTGGGCAGTATAAAAATATTAATAAATAAACAAATTTTCTCCATCATTCATATAAGAACATAAGAACATAAGAAGAGCCATGCTGGATCAGGCCAAAGGCCCATCTAGTCCAGCTTCCTGTATCTCACAGCGGCCCCACCAGATGTGTTTGGGAGCGCATGAGACTAGATATCTGTCTCCTGATACCACTCCCCTGCATCTGGCCCTTGAAGTACCCTGGTTTAAAGCCTAGAGATTACACATCTCCATCATGGTTTGTAACCCGTGATGGACTTTTCCTCTAGGAATCTGTCCAATCCCCTTTTGAAGGCATCCAGGCCAGATGCCATCACCACATCCTGTGGCAGGGAGTTCCATAGACTTACAACGCGCTGGGTGAAAAAATATTTTCTTTTGTCAGTTCTTACTCTCCCAGCACTCAATTTGAGTGTATGTCCCCTAGTTCTGGTATTTTGAGAGAGGGAGAAGAGCTTCCCTCTATCCACTTTACTCATACCCTGCATTATTTTGTATGTCTCAATCATATCCCCCCTCAAGCGCCTTTTTTCCAGACTGAAGAGGCCCAATTGTTTTAGCCTTTCTTCATAAGGGAGGTGCCCCAGCCCAGTAATCATTTTAGTCGCTCTCTTCTGCACCTTTTGATGGTCCTCTATTGTATGCAATGCTCCCCTCTCTCTCAACTATCCACTCCGTTTCAACCCTTTGACAGTAAGGTTTATTTTTAGAAGTGCTTGGCACTAGGGTGGAGTTTAGCACTTCCCTTTTGCTGGTGATGTCTGTAGTGAGAACTGCTGTCAGAAATGTTCAGTTAGCACATATTTTTCAAAGGCTTCAGCAGAAACATGAGCTAAAAAGTATCTCTACATCTATTAAAATATGTTGCTAGCTGTCTGGGATCTCAGATAGTTGGTTGTTGTTTTTTCCTGGCAGTAAGAAAGAAAGATTGTAAGACAAGAATAAGAATGTGGCAATTTGCAATTATGCAGTTAGGTGTTCTTTGCCTGAAGATAAGAATTGAGTTTTACCCTTTAACAAGAAAGTGTTTTAATGTGGTTTTGGAAATCTGCTTTAAATATAAAAGTAGAACATACTTTACGGGCTGTCATTGCCATTGCTGGGCTTAATCAAGTTCTCAACAAACACATGCGTGTGGCACAGATCTTACATTCTCTTCATTCTCCCGATTCCTCATTTATCAAGTGCGCTTCCACCTCCCCAGTACACGTTTGAGTCTAACTGCACATTAAAAATACCCTACTATAATGCAGAAAGGTGATGTGCTCTGACCAAAAATTGTAACTTTTAAATATTGTAAAAATACTTCCTCACATCTTTGAAATTGGTTCTACGCAGTACCTGCTAAGCAACTCTACAAAGTTCTTGGGTTTTCTTCATATTGTGCTCCTCTCAACTTCAGAGACAAACACACAGAGAGCTATTCATACAGATGAAGCAAGTTGAAATTACTGAACTTTAAAAGTACAACAACAGATGAATGAAGTAACAGAAGAATGTAATGTGTATTCTGAATTCCATACTGAGGGCCTAGAAAGCATGTTCTGAATACTGTATAAATGATTGGGCATAGAATAAATTTAGACTCAAGATAATTTTATTCAAGAAGAGGGAAGAAGAACCAAATGCTCTATCAGGATGTTCGTGGCACCGAATTAAAAAATCACTATTCTGAAGGACAGCTCTGCAACCATGTATGCCTGCTAGTCGTGTTGACTGGATTCTGAAAGCAGTTATAACAGTTAACCTCTGTAAGTTCTAGCTCTGTTACACAAGTTTGCAATGCATACATCCAATGTATTTTTAGTCTTTCAGTAGTACACGACTCTAGTGGTACTCCTGGGTAAACTAGCTAGATGGTAAACACTGGGCCCTTTTCCCAAGGAGAAAGGCGGGGTAAAAATACTCTAAAATAAATAAATAAACATTGACGTTCCATTCAATAATCTTGTACATTTATAAGCTGCTGTCCATAGTATTGCAGTGAATATTTTGGCCATAGAATAATTATCATAGAATAACTCAATGTTGGAATGCCAACAAGTCCAACACACTGCTCAGTGTAGGAATCCAAATCTGGCAGATGGTTGTCCAATTTTCTCCTGAATGCCTCTATCACTGGAGCTCGTACTATACATACAGAACACCACCCATTCTAAATATTGTCTATGACTGTTACACATTTGTAAGGAGATAAATAATGCAACTAGCAACATTACTCTATTGCCTTTTCAAAAAATAAACACAACATATGTCAAATACACAAAGGTCCATGGAACTACCAAAGGAGAAAAATACTCAGAAATAATAATCAAATAATTTAGAAACATACTACAAGCAGTCTCTTGCGGATTCCACTCAGTGATCTTCCTGTCTGAGAAAAAGTGGAGTACTTTTTCTTCTGATCAGTTCCTTCTCTAAAAATTAGAAAACTCAACCCAGCTTTTAGAACACGCTTAGAGGCTCCGCCTCTTCCTTTGTTTAACTGACAATTTGCTTTCTTGCCACTGTGAGGTGTGAAGCAATTGAGAACTGGGGGAAGTGCAAAAAACAAAAACAAAAAAACCAAGATCAGTTCAACATTTTGCCCAACTCATCAGAAGGCATAAATTTAGAATATTTATCTTGCACCAATTTCCCTCAGACTATTTGGATGAGTAGTGAAATATTTCAATCTCACAAGAAAAGAAGTCCGGTTGCCATGATATAACGTCCGGATAACCTCGCCTGCATGACTGAGAATCTTCACAAACATACAGTATATACTATACAATAGGATCCCAGTGACTGTTTTTTAAGCTTCTATTCATTTTTTAAAAGTTTCTATTCAATTTTGTTTTATGCAGGGCCACCGGGGTGGGGGTGGGGATGAAATCAGGGCATATAACCAGGGAATTACACTGAGGGGGTCTGTGACAAAATAAGAATCTAGGTTTGCCCTGGCGGACACAGAATCTAGTTGTGGGCCTGGTTTTATGTCTAGGTGATTTTTTTAACTGAATAGTGGCTGGGAATTCCAAAAGCAAACATACTTTGTTGGAAGAGTATATTCTCTTTAGGAACATGACCACATATTAGGAACTAATGGCAAATGAGGGGTTCTTGAGGGGAAAAGTCTCATCATGGACAGCTGGAGCCAGGAGGTTCTGACTGGAGTTATTGAACATTAAAAGCAGGACTACTTTGTTTTACCCTAATGCGGTGCTTCCCAACAATTTTCAAGTCCCACCTCCCTTTTACAATAAGTCACCTGCGTCCCACCATCACCTTTGCATAAATAAGCCATCCTCACCATTCCCCAACACAGTGGCACTGTTGATATTGGCGCTACCTGCCCTCTTATTGCTCCTGCCACGGACTCTGCTGCCCACACTTCTAAACTGGGAAGAGAACAGGCTGGTGGGGGGCGGTTAAAGTTAAGGGAAAAAAGAAGGCAAAGGACTTCAAAGATGGAGCAGGGGGACAGAAGGCTGTCATCATACCCAGGAAGGGGGAGGAACTGGTATGCCCCTAAGGGTATTTGTACATGACCCCTAAACTCCGCAGCAAATGGCTGCCAGCTCCAGAGCTTACAATTGTTTCCCTACCAGCTCCGGAGTTTACAGATAATTAAGTGCGACCACACCCACCTAAACGCGTCCCAGCGCACTTTTCTTGTACCTGCTCTAGGAGGGTGAAAATCCCCAGGTCCGGATTTAATCTGGTGAGTGTGGGGCTCTCCTCGCATCTTTTTTTTTTGCCTCCCGCCCCTTTAAGAGAAGGGGTGGGAGGCAAAAAAACAAACAAACAGAAGAGAAGGAATCAGGACAGACGACGGGGCTCCGGGCGGCTTCGGAGGTGAGCCTGCATTTTTTCCTCTCTTTTTTTCTCCCTCCCCTCACGCAGACAGGAGCAAGGAAGTGCAGAGGGGTGGGGACGCAGAAAGAGCAACGAACCCCCAAGATCCCTGGTCCGAATTTAAGTCACTGAAGAAAAGGCAGGCCATTTGCTTTTATGTTCCACTCCTGGGTGGGCAGTTTTTTTTCTTTTTTCCCCTCTTCTTTATGTTTTCCAGAAGTAATACAGTACATCATAGTTAAAATTATTTTCTTGTCAAAGCGGCAGCAATCTTTATGCTGGCATTTCTTTCTTTTGCAAAAATAAATAGTCCCAGTCATCCCTTCTCAGAAAGTAGATCATTCTTTCTCTTTCCCAAAGGCCATTCTCTCTCTCTCTCTCTCTCTCTCTCTCTCTCTCTCTCTCTCACACACACACACACACACACACACACACACACACACACACACACACACACACACACACACACACACACAAACTTCCCTTCAAGTAAGGGAAGAAATTTAACATCACATATTGAGGTGGCTCAGTGAGGGGTGTGGTGGCTCAAGTGAGCTAGAGCACTGAAAACAGTCGGCTGCAAAGTCGGCAGCTCGGCGGTTCGAATCCCGAGTGCCATGCAGTGGAGCAAGCTCTTGCTGTTCACCCCAGCTCCTGCCAACCTTGCACTTCGAAAGCATGTTGTAAATGCAAGTAGATAAATAGGTACCGCTGTAAAAAGCGGGAAGGTAAACAACAGTGTTGTGCGCACAGAAATGAGTTCAGTCATGCTGGCCATATGGCCACGTACCAGCACAACACCATTTCTTTGGCTTGGAAACGGAGATGAGCACCACCCCTAAAGTCAGACACGACTAGCACGCATGTGCAGGGGGAACCTTTACAACACATATAAGGTGATCCATGACAATCCCCACCCCTCATATTTGGCAACACTCTTGGAGATCACACACACATGGTTCGGAAACACTGCCCTAATACAAGTTCATTTAGGTTATATGCAGGCTAAAGAGGACACGTGGGTACTTAAGACACAAATAACATCATTCCCAGAATAGGCAATTGTGATGGTAGAGGTTATTGATCAGTTATAGCCCTTAAACTGAAGCAATAATAAGATTATCATAACAATAAAATATTAGGATTTCCATGCCAGAGCAATGGGATTCCCACACCAGAGGAACATAAGAACAGCCTTGCTGGAACAGGCCACAGCCCATCCAGTCCAGCATTCTGTCTCACACAGCGGCTCACCATTTGCTTCAGGGGATTCCCAAGCAGATGTCTTCGCCTGCTTAGGATTCCCCACAAATGGCATTGAGAGATATCCTGCCTATTTCTCAACCCAGAGGTTGTCCTTAGGCATCCATAATGATAGCCATTGATACCCTTGTTCTCCATGAACTTGTTCAATCCTTTCTTAAAGCTGTCAAGGCTGACAGCAGTCACCACTTCTTCTGGCAGGGAGTTCCACAGACCAGTGATCCTCTGGATGAAAAAGTACTTGATACCAATTTATATCAGCCCATTAAGCACAGATACCCACTCTGGTGTAGTGGACAGTGTGATGGATTAGGGCTCAGGAGACTTGGTTCAAATCTCTGCTTGGGTATGGAAGTTCACAGGAATGGTGGACACTGGTAAAACTGCTCCTTAAATATCTAATTTACTTAGAAGGTACCATTAAGGGCTCTGTAACTTGGTTCTGACTTGATGATACAACCCCCACCATACATTAAGCATAGAAAAACTACCCTCCTAGTTAAAGAAGTTCATTGGAAACTGACTTTTATATGATATGGTTGACTGAATAAAGTAAAATATTTTCAGTCAACTACTATGTGTAAAGGGACTGGAAACAATATCACATGTGATTTGAATACCACTGGGTCAGAGAGAGAAAAATTCAGAATGAAAGACATTTGTGTGCTGTCTTGATGGTTGAGAAATAGAAAGCTTTGCTAGTAGAACAGTTTTATGGACACATCTGTTAGAAAGAATATTATTTCTACAAAAGCTGGGAATTTTACATACGGTAAGTCTGTTCTGACATATTTTTTTACTTGATTGTTCAGAATTATTTGGTCACAGGATGTATCAATTATATTGTATTTATTGGTCGGGAATAAATAGCTACAGCTTTTTAAAAGAATAACAAAACAAACTTGAACAACAGATTATCAAATGCAGCACCAATCATAACATGAGGGATAGGAAGTAGTAGGTAACTGTCAACATCTACATCAGTGGTTCCCAACCTGGGGGCCGGGACCCCTTTTGGGGTTGAACGACCATTTCACAGGGGTCGCCATGAGCCAGTGAAGAAAAAGGCATAAAAGGCTTGGGTCTGGAGGAGGAGGGGAAGGGGTGGGTGGGAAAGAGTGAGTTACAGTTTGATAGGTTGGAGGGGATGTCAGTCAATGACACCGGAGTCTGTGATTGGCTGAGGGTCCCTTTAGAGCAGTGGTGGCGAACCTTCGGCACTCCAGATGTTTTGGACCACAACTCCCAGAATCCCAAGCCCAGATTGCTAATGGCAAAGGACTGTGGGAGTTGTGGTCCAAAACATCTGGAGTGCCGAAGGTTCGCCACCACTGCTGAAGGGGGAAGTTCTCTATGGCCACCTGCCGCAGTGGCCTGCCAAAGGGGTCTTGTGGCCTCTTCCAAGCAGGGCAAGGGGGTCACCACAACATGAGGAACAATATCAAAGGGTTGTGGCATTAGGAAAGTTGAGAACCACTGATCTACATAATCCTATGATCCATTCCTGTGGCAAGGTTCTGGTGTTTAAACATGTTTGGATTTAGAAGATGAACCAACTGTTCCATGTTAGTGTTGGAGGAAGTGATACTACTGCAATGCTTAAAACTTGGGTAGGGGGTAATGGTAGGGACTTTTAAATTGCCAAAGCTTACCACTGGATTTCCTTTACTTGTAGTCCTATCAGGCTTTCTGGACCTTTCCAAAACAGTAGCTAGCAGGATAGTTACAGAAGAAAAGGGGCCAGGTCCCCTTTGGTCCTCTTCTCTGTAACTTTAGTCTTGTGGTTTCTGAAGCCACACTGTCAACCGCTGCAGTTGCTAAACAAGGAAGAAGGCTTCTGCAGATGGTGGCGAAATGTGGCTAATCCATTGTGAGTGTGTGTCACATCCTGCTTCTGATGAAACCTATCATCGGAGGCCACAAACATTGAAGCTGATGTCTTAAAGGCCAGAAACGGCACATGGATAGCAGCCACTGCTGGCTGGAAGGAGTTGGCTAGTGTGCTTTTGAAGTCCTTATAAGGTCACTCTAAGTCGCTTTTGACTTGATGACATATTAGTAATTATAATGTTGTATACTTTCTGCCCTAAGCATATCCGATCTCGCCTAATTTTGGAAGCTAAGCAGGGTCGGCCCTGGTTAGTACTTGGATGGGAGACCACCAGGGAATACCAGGTGCTGTAGGCGCCTGGAGTAGGAACTGGCAAGCCACTCCAGTATTCCTGCCAAGAAAACTCCATGGACATGGAGTCACGAAGAGTCGGTCACGACTGTAACGACATAACACACACACACACATACTTTCTGTATTTGAGTTCCCTTTAGTTTCATTGTTTACAATTGTCAGATCAGGGAGTCTGGCATTTGACTATCCCTCTAAGAGGCCTACAGAACTGTATAGAGTCCAGTGGTTCTCAAACTGTGGGTCCCCAGATGTTCCTGCACTACAACTCCCAGAAATCCCTTCCAGCACTGTGAGTAGTGGAGGCTTCTGGGAGCTGCAGTCCAGGAACATCTGGGGACCCACAGGTTGAGAACCATTGGTATAGACCAGGCATGTCCAAACTTCGGCCCTCCTGATGTTTTGGACCACAATTCCCAGAATTCTAAGCTTAGATTGCCAATGGCAAAAGACTGTGGGAGTTGCAGTTCAAAACATCTGGAGGGCTGAAATTTGGACATGCCTGGTATAAACCTTTAGGGGAACATCAGAAATAAGGTTTATCACACTTGGCATTTATCCAAGTTATGAATTAATTCCAGAATGAAATCAGACAATCATATACAATCAGGTTAGAAATAAACTAGGTATCATATTGTAAGGCTTTTCATTGTTGCAATGATTCCAGGCTATGCTGGCATGTCTACTATTGTTTCAATGCACAAAAATACTTCAGAAACATTAAAAATATCCCAAAGTCTTTCAGTTATAGAAAATTGTAGGCATAAATACGTGAAATGTGAGGACAAAATTTAAGTTGCAGGCAAATACTTAGAATTCAATCCAAAATGCAGAAGCGTAAAAAGTAGAATAAAATATCAAAAAGAATATTTTAGCTACATTCAAAAAATGCCAGAGCGGGAAGCCGAAAAAGACATAACCAAAAAGCATGGAATATGCTAAAACATATCACTTAAAATTAAAAAGTACTATAACTTTATATAACATTCAGTTTTTAAGCCTAGTATTGGACATAAATGAATAATTATTAAATAAAGTTCTCATCCAGCCAATCTAGCCTTATGCTGGTTTACATCTAGTGAAGAAAATCCATGATGTTTGTGCTGCTGGTTTGAAATGAAGCCTCCTCCTCCACTACTACATACCTCCTGATCTTTTATATCGGGTGCCTAATTTCTATGTTGCTCATATCCAAAGTGTGTGGCGTAGATTTATTATGTAAGGGATGAGTAGAAATCATGTGCCTCTTATCTCCCTATATTTATAGTTCTTTCAATTGTTCAATTTCTAACTATATACATTCTCTTTTCTATAGCCTGCAAGTTATAAGGGTCTGATGCATGAAGAAAATCATTTTAATAGGAATCTCTATTATTTTTGCACCTCCTGTAACCCCAAGGGCTTGCAACTCAAGACTCTTGGAGGCTGTTATTATTTATTTATCTGTTTGTTTGTTTTTGTTTGATTGATTGATTGATTTACATACCACCCATTTGGCAACGAAGCCACTCTGGGTGGTTTACAACACATCAACATAAGTAAAGGAAAAACAATACCATATAACAGTACATACGATAACATAATTGCTACGACTGAAATTACAGATCTGTAAAAATATCGTGCACAACCAGAGTACTGCAGTTACAGAGGGTGCAAGTTATAGGACGGGCAAATGCCATCTCCAGTCATATTAATACTTTGCAATGTAAATATGTTCTGCTTATTTCAATACTCTTTCAGTTCTCTCCAAAGCTCGAGTTTCAGGCATCAAAATTAATCATTTTGCTAGGCAGCGCTAATGTACAGGAACCTTGCTCCTAGGCTTAGCTGGAAAATGGGCAATTTTTCAATCATTTGCTGTTCAACTCCTATTTTAAAAGCACTTTCATTTTCAGGGCTACTTTTTCTACTTCCCCTTTAGTTATTTTAATACTCTGTACACATAACATTTCACATCTTGACACAATCAAAATCCATCATATCCATCTGCGTATATTCCACATCATAGTGCTTGAAGCTCTTGTTGGGCAGTAGAGATGGGCACGACCAGGAAAAATTACGTTTCAAGTTGTCGTGTGTTGGAGCCGGCCCGTTTAGGCTCGTTTCCGTTTGTTGAGAAATTTTCCAAAAATTTGTCATTTCGTTTGTCGTTTTTTTGTCTGTCGTTAGTACTGGTTTTGGGGGGGTAGCGGGCTCCTGGAGGCACCTCTCTGGGGTGGGGGCCTCCTCTGGCCCGCTATGAAGGGAAAGTGGGCTCCTGGAGGCACCTCTCTGGGGTGGGTGCCTCCTCTGGCCCACTACAAAAGGGTATGCATAGCCAATTGGATATGCATACCAAGTTGCAGTGGCAGGCACAGGCACCTCTCTTTCGGGTGCCTCTGTGACTCACTGCCTGGCATACGGTGCACTTGGGCTGGGGATGGGGAGGAGGAACAAAGTGAGAGAGGACCCCTGTGGGCGCCCACTGTGACTCACTAAGAAGGGAAGTGTACTTGCTGTAGTGCAATGCGAGTACACAGATCTGGTTTAGGGTTAGGGTTAGCGCAAGGGCTAGGCTTAGGGTTACGGGTAAGGTTAGGGTGAGTTACTGGGGTGCACCTCTGGGTGCCTCTCTGACCCACTAAGAAGGACAGTGTACTGGCGTATGGGTTAGCATTAGGGTTAGGGTTAGGGTTCGGGCTAGGGTTAGTGGGCTTTTTATGCCCGACTGGCACATCCCAGAAGTCTTGGTCAAAACCTGGCCAAGTGGCCATGCAATTGGTGGAATGGCTCCAAAAATTTGCATGGTCCACTCCCATGGCCAGCCCATCATTGCGCCGGTGTAAAAAAACAAAAATAAAAATAAAATAAAATAAAATAAATGGAGATGTTTTGTTGCAAGAAAAACCCACTGCTACTCCTGTAAAAATTCAGGCAGTTTTAAAATAGCTATTTTTGCATGTTTCTGTGGTGCTTTGGTGTGTTTTTGGACCACAATTTCAAAATAAATATTGCGGGTCACCCCATTTTGGATCCCCCGCCCGCACCGCATGACATGGCGAGCAAGTTGGCGAGACGACGAGGATGCCCCCCACCAGAGCAGCCCAGGACAGGAGAGGGGGGAGGCCGGGGACCCCCCCCCCCAGAAACCACCCCTCTGGTAGGTGCCCTCACTCAGGCAGGCATATTTTCGCCTGCTTTTTTGGCCGGGAATCGGGGGGTTTTTTAACTTTTTTTCTGTGCCGCGCCGCTTGGCGAGTTGGCGAGACGAAGAGGATGCGCAGCCCAGGAGAGGAGGGGGGAGGCCAGGGACCCCCCCCCCAGAAACCACCCCTCTGGTAGGTGCCCTCAGGCAGGCATATTTTCGCCTGCTTTTTTGGCCGGGAATTGGTTTTTTTTTTAAACTTTTTTCCTGTGCCGCTTGGCATCACGTGATCACTGCGATGCCGCCAGGAACGACCATGACAAATCAGACCCAATTTTTCTTTAGTCGGTTCGAGTTCGAGTTCTGGCGGAGTAATTGTCGTTCTTCGTTTTGTTACGTAACGGAAACGAGGAACGGAAACGGAAACGAGGATTTCGCCAAGTCGTGCCCATGTCTATTGGGCAGTTTACAACTTAATTACGCAGACTACACATCCCCCCCCACTTCTGTGAACTGGTTACTCCAAGGAGAGAACCTCTAGCAGGCTACTGGGAACTGAATCTGGGTTGGAAGCAGAATTTCCACTGCAATACTGGAGTAGGAATTGGCAAGCCACTCCAGTATTCCTGCCAAGAAAACTCCATGGACATGGAGTCACGAAGGGTCAATCACGACTGTAATGACACAACACACACACTGTACTTTAACAACTGCACAGCAAGATATCACAAAGCTAAAGAAGTCCATGAAATCTTGTGCATCTGTTGGAGATTGTTTTTTGCTATTGGGACAGCAACCTTTCTGAAAACTGAAATTTTCAGCACTGTAATTTTCTTATTAATCAAGGCGGATTAAAATAGTAACAAGAATTACATGTTCATAACAGTCTTGTGATTCCCACCCCTTCCTCCCAGTTCCGAAACAGCCATGACTTAGGCCAAGCATACCTATTTGAGTACGTTCCACTGAAAACAGATAGAATCATAGAATCACAGAGTTGGAAGAGACCTCATCTAGTCCAACCCCCTGCCATGCAGGAACCCCCATCACAGGACTCCAGATGTCCAACCAGCCTCTGCTTAAAAACCTCCAAAGAAGGAGACTCCATTACCTTCCCTCCCACTGCCGAACAGCTCTAACTGTCAAGAAGTTCTTCCTAATGTTTAAATTGAATCTCTTTTCCTGTTGTTTGAGTCCATTGCCCCGCGTCCAAGTCTCTGAAGCCATGGAAAACAATCCAGTACCTCTTGAATCTAACTTTCAGTATTTTAAGACTATATTTTTGCCTAAAATTGTTAGACTAAAAATTGAGGGTTGTCTTATGCATGGAAGTAAGTCAAGGACAGAACAGCAGTGTTGTGAAACTGTAATTTGGGGTTGGAAAAGTGGGGGTCATCTTATACATCTTACAAGATGGAAAAATGCAGGTATTTAACAAACATAAGATTACTTTAACTGATAATCTTAGAAAGAAGAGACCAAGAATAGTTGCTCTGCAGCAGCAACAGATTTTTCATCTACAAATAATAAGATATATTTTTCATCTTTTTTTTTTTTTTTGCTAGTACAGTACAGTATGGAGGGAAGTCTTCCCTCTAGAAAGGGAAGACTTCCCTCCAAAAATGTTCTCATACTTCTTTTTCAACTAGTTCCAATAATCACACATATAAGAAACACCATAGCTTAAATAATATGAACGATACAACTCTCACCTGTTTCACTGAGGACAGCAGCGACCAGGCGTGGCTTGTTCATTGTGAATGTATAGGGAGGTGAACTAGCAGAGAGAGTGTCTGAATCTGAAGACCTAATAGTCAGGAACGGGACGTCAACAAGATTACCCGGAACAAGAAGCCAACCAAATTGGTGGCAAAACTAGTTTGTTCATTTCTTTATTGCTTTCTGAGAACAATCAAACGTCTCTCCCCCTGGTAGCGCTACTGTTTCTTATTCTGGGTTTTCAGGAGATGTCTGGGGACACCTTGACTTTTTGGCTACCAGTGTTGGGCGCCGGTTAACAATGCTTTTATTCTCTGGCCACCGCACAATTACACACCCACAAGCAGGAAGATTATTGCTAGGATTCAAATACACTGCAAAAAAAAAAAAGTACTGGAGGGCACAACATTTGTGGTTTGCTTTGAACTGTTCCTCTCGACTGCAATCCCTCCCCCAGTCCACCTCATGCTGAATCCCTGTTTCGCCTTGCTGGAGCTGCTGCCAGTCTCCTCCTGGGAGCCTTGCCAGCCCTGGGCGAAGGGCATCCCTTTTGTCACCAAAGATTAGGAGCGAAGGCTTCTTTCTGGCAAAGCAGTCGAGGCACTCGGGCCAGGGTGGCGCGTTCATCCCCATCCCAAGGGCAGAACCTCTTATTATTATTTTTCTAGGGAACGAAGTAGGCCGGAACCATCTACAGGACGCGCCTGTTTCCCAGCGGAAGACTTTAAAAAGGGCACAGCGTCTCCTTTTTTTTCCTCCCCCCTTTTCTTTTTCAGTTTTGTTTATCCGGCTGAGGCTTCCTCCGGCGACCATTCCTTCTTTTTAAGACTTCGGCCGATTCCTTTTTTGTGGTTGCTATGGTCGGTAAAATACGGAACCGCTCGAGGCTGCATCCGTCGGCCCCGAAGCCGCTGAACCCACGCCAGAGCTGCGGGGAGGACTTGGCGGCGGCGGCGGCGGCCGCTGCTCTGACCCTCCGGCCGGCCACCGGGAAGGTGAGAGGGGGGGGCCCTGCGGAGGCGAGGAATGGGGCCGTACCATTTAGGGTCCTGAAGGAGGGGGGGAGGAGGAGGATGGAGAAACAGGAGCAATAATAAGGGCGCAAGTAGCGCTGCCCGGGCGTTCCCACCTGGCTCGGACAGGAGGGCTTCCCTCCTCATGGTCCCCTCAGGCAGCCTAGCGGGTGGACGTTTAGATGCCCTAAAAGCACATCTGATTTCGGAAGCTAAGCAGGGTCAGCCCTGGTTAGTACTTGGATGGGAGACCCCAGGGAATACCAGGTGCTGTAGGTGCCTGGAGTAGGAACTGGCAAACCACTCCAGTATTCCTGCCAAGAAAACTCCATGGGCATGGAGTCACAAAGAGTCGGTCACGACTGTAACACCACCACCACCACCACCACCACCACCACCACAACAACAACAACAACAACAGCGGGCTTGAGCACTGAAAACTGTCAGGTACAAAGTCGACAGCTCAGGGGTTCGAATCCCAGGTGCCACGCAGCGGAGCGAGGTCCTGCTGTTAACCCCAGTTCCTGCCAACCTAGCAGTTCGAAAGCATGTAAATGCAACTGGATAAATAGGTACCACCGTTAAAAAGCAGGAAGGTACAACAGTGTTTCCTTGCAGCCATGCCAGCCACGTGACCATGGACTTGCACAACACTGGCTCTTCGGCTTGAATACGGAGATGAGCACCACCTTTAGAGTCGGACATGACTAGCCCGCATGTGCGGGGGGAACCTTTTTAACCACTACCACAGGTTGTGGCTGTGAGGTTGAAACCATGGCAGGATTCCTCGCTCAGATTCATTCAGTTCACTGACTCAGCACATGCTATAACAAAAGCAGGGTTACCTGTGTTGGCATAAAATGAATTCACTCCCCCCAAAAAGCATACTAAAGTGATACCTTTATTACTACCATTAAGTGGTACCACCCTGCAGTTTTGGGCTAGTTTTTAATTTGTTTTTTTCTGTTTGAATATTATATATTCAGTTTTTTTCTTTTTAAGTGCTAATACAGCAATTCAAACTGAATACAGGTAGCTCTGGAGGGGCGATGTCGGGTGTTGTGTATTGATCTGTATTCCTATTATCTGTAATTGCTTATGTTGAAGTAACTGCCTTCCTGTTCCAAAGGGAACAGGCCTATTGGTTATTTCTAGTTGCTGCATTTGGATCCTCAATCCTATTGGTTTCCGCCAAAAGGCAGCTTTGTGATTGCTTGTAATTGTTCCCTCCAAAATGTATCTTTTCCTAGCCTGTCCTCGTTCCTATAAATGTAGCTCCCTCGCCCCAGTCCCCAGCCTTGTTCTCTCCCTGAATAAAGAGTTGTTACCATTGAAGCTGTCTCCAGCATACTATGTCACAGAGCTGAAATCACTTGCTGAAATCACTAAACCCCACGCTTTCACACTGGTGACGAGGATGGGATCCAGAATGCTGAGAAGCAGGGGATCATCATGCTGACTCAGAGTCTGGATCGCAGGGAAGAACAAGACTCACCTGCCGGCTTAGAAGACGACCCTGCCCGCCAGGAGAATGGAAAGTCCACGGGTATTGGAGCCCTTCCAGCCATCGGAGCCCCACACTTGGGAGGACTGTGTTGAACGCTTCGAGTTCTTCGTGGTGGCTCAAGAAATCACGGATGACAGCAAAAGAAGGGTCACGTTCCTGAGTTGCTGTGGGCGTGAGACCTTCTTGTTGGCCAAGGCACTGCTCGCCCCAGCAAACCTGAGTGAGACATCACTCACAGACATTTTCGCCCGGCTGACAAGCCACTTGGCACCTGCCAAAACCAAGATGGCCTGGCGGATGGAGTTTCAGAAAAGGCAACAGCAAGCCGGAGAATCTGTGGCTGCATTCCTGGCAGGACTCCGGGAGCTTGCTCAGCACTGTGGCTTCCCAAATCTTGAAGACACTCTCTTGGATCAATTTGTTGGGGGGCTCAGCAGCAAAAAAGCCCGAAGGCGCATTGTGGCAAAGGAAGATGTCACCCTTGCCTCCGCCTTGAAAGAGGCCAGCGCCACAGAGAATTATGAGCAGGAAAAGCTCAATGCCAGTTGCAAGGCTACGAAGCTGCGGGTAGAGGCTGCCCATGCCATGGATGAACCAGAGGCTAGTCCAAGCCAGAGCCCAGTCTGTGGTGTCGAGTTGGTGCGTCAGGCTGATGCACGGCCCAAAGATCGCCGAGGCGGTTGCCCAGGCTGTGGCGGAAACCATGAGCGGAAAAGCTGCCGTTTTCGTGATGCTACGTGCAGGGCATGCGGAAAGACAGGACACATCGCCAGGGTCTGTAGGTTGGTGGCAGCTGGAACAACGGGATCACCTAGATCAGGGGTCCTCAAAGTTTTCAACCAGCGGGCCGGTCCACCACCACCCAGACACCACTGGGGGCCGGATCCCAGTCCAAAAGCAGCTGCAGAGGCTGGCTTGCTCACAAAACAGGGGGTAGGTGGGGGGTTGCAATTGGTCCCAGGGGCCGGATTCAGGACCTTGGGGGGCTGCATCCGGCCCCGGGGCCTTAGGTTGAGGACCCCTGACCTAGATCAACGCGTCGCAGATCATCCACCACGACTCATCTCCTGGACGACTGCAATTATCTCACAGAGATCAACGGAGAGACCGTGCAGTTTCCAGCGCAAGGCAAAACATCCGTCAGAGTGAAGATTGAAGGTCAACTGTGCGACTTGGAGGTGGATTCCGGATCGGGTTTCACCATTGTCTCAGACCAGAGTGCAAGGGGGCTCTTCCCTGGGGGTAAGTTCCCCTCTCTGGAACCATTCCCAGCAACCTTGCAATCATACACGGCTGGCCGCATCCACATTCTAGGAATGCGTGCTGTGAGGGTAGAATTCCGGGAGAAACAGGCCGTGCTTAAATTGGTGATCGCAAAGGGGAGTCGCCCCAGTCTCCTGGGTACTGACTGGTTTCCCACCTTGGGACTGAATATATCAGGGCTCCACTCAGTCCAAACGTCCCCAGAGTTGGGCAAGGCATTAGGCCAGGAATTTGCCGAACTCTTCAGTGGTAAACTGGGTTCTTATACAGGGCTTCCAATTGACTTTGAGCTGGACCCCAAGGTGGCCCCAATCCGACTCAAGCCAAGGCGAGTGCCATTTGCGCTGCAACCCAAGATTGAGGTGGAACTGGACAAATTGGTCAAACAGGGAGTTCTTTCACCTGTGGACTCTTCTAAATGGGAGACTGCTATTGTCACATCCCTTAAGGCAAATGGGGAAGTGAGAATTTGTGCAGACTACAAATGTACCATCAACAAGGCACTCAGGGGAAATTCATACCCCATTCCAGTCGTCTCACAGCTGTTGGCAAAACTAGCTGGGGGGGGATTTTCACCAAACTTGACCTGGCACAAGCGTACCAGAAGCTGCCAGTGACTCCGCAATCTGCGGAAGCACAGACTATCGTAACACACAAAGGGGCTTTCAGAGTAAACAGGTTACAGTTTGGAGTTTGTGTGGCCCCAGGGATTTTTCAAGGTCTGATGGAGCGCCTGTTAAGGGGTCTGCCAGAGGTCTTGCCATTTTTTGATGATGTTCTGATTGCTGGGAAAGACTCCCAGGAACTATTTGGGCGTATCCGTGCTGTGTTAATCAAATTTAAAGAGGTGGGGCTGCAGCTTAAAAAGGAAATATGCAGTTTTGGGGTGCCATCTGTGGATTTCTTGGGGTTTAAAATTGATGCAACAGGTATCCACCCCACTGACTCTAAAATTAAAGCCATTACTGAGGCTCCACGCCCACAGAACAAGATGGAGTTACAGTCATTCCTGGGACTTATTAACTTTTATCATTCATTCCTACCTCAGAAAGCTTCAATAGCGAGCCATTGCATAGACTATTTTAAAAAAAGCGTGTGTGGCGTTGGGCTCAGGCACAGCAGAAGGCTTTTGACACCTTACGGGGCATGCTGACTAGCAGGAGCATCCTTGCTCATTATGACGAGTCGAAACCTCTTGTCCTGGCATGTGATGCCTCTCAGTATGGGTTGGGAGCTGTGCTGAGCCATAGGGAAGCGGATGCGTTGGAAAAGCCCATCTCATTCTATTCTCGTACGTTGTCGCCAACGGAGCGCAACTACGCACAAATTGACAAAGAAGCTCTGGCAATAGTGGCAGGGATTAAAAATTTCCATGACTATTTATACGGTCGCCACTTCTTCCTTGAAACCGACCACAAGCCATTGTTAGGATTGTTCAACCCGAACAAGCAGCCGCCGCAGATTCTCTCCCCCAGGATGTTATGATGGTCTATATTCCTGAATGGGTTCCAGTACACCCTGACCCATGTTCCAGGGAAAAGGTTGTGCCACGCTGATGCACTAAGTCGCTTGCCCCTTCCTGGTGTGAGTGATGCGGATCCTGCCCCAGCGGAACGAGTGATGATGCTGGAAACACTTCCGGGGGCCCCTGTAACGGCCACTGAAATAGCTGAGAGAACGAGGAAAGATACCGCTCTCTCCCGTGTGCTCCCTTGGGTGAGGAGGGGATGGCCAGGTGGCCCGCATGAAGAAAAAATTAGGCCATACGCCACAAGGCAACATGAGCTATCCCTGCATAGGGGCTGTCTCCTGTGGGGAGACAGGGTGATCATTCCAGCACCACTGAGAAACAGTTTTCTGGATACGCTTCACATGGGGCATCCGGGAATGGTCAGGATGAAGTCGCTAGCCCGGTGCTATGTGTGGTGGCCTGGGATGGACCAAGATGTTGAACAATGGGTACGGACGTGCAAGGCATGTCAGGAAGTGCGCCCAGAAGTGGCCAGAGCACCAGTCCACTGGTGGGAACAGACCCGGACTCCCTGGAGCCGGCTGCACTTAGATTTTGCTGGGCCATTCCAAGGAAAGGTTTTTTTTTGTTATCGTTGATGCGTATTCTAAATGGTTAGAGGTAGCTATGGTTCCCAGCATGTCGTCAGCTGCAGTCATCAAAGTGTTGAGACAGCTGTTTGCAACCCACGGGTTGCCCGAGACCATCGTGTCAGACAATGGAGCAGCCTTTGTATCCCAAGAATTCAGGGCATTCTTGGCTGATAATTTCATAAGAGGCGTCACATCAGCTCCCTTTCACCTCTCCTCCAATGAGCAGGTGAGCGCATGGTGCAGACAGCCAAAGGATCTATTGCACGCTTGATGGAGGGTGACTGGTCAACGCGCATTGCCCGAATGTTGTTTTTGCAGCATGCGACGCCGTGTAGTACTATGGGCAAGTCGCCAGCAGAGCTGCTCCTAGGTAGAAGGCTGGTAACGGCGCTGGATTATGTCCACCCAGACAAAATGCCAAACCGCAATGCTAGAGCACCTCCATAGGCAGAGAGCGACTCTACAAGGTATTTTGCTCCTGAAGATTTGGTCTGGGTGAGAAATTATGCCAGAGGTCCCCTGTGGGTGCCAGGGGTGATCACCAGAGCGTCTGGGCCAGTCTCTTATTATGTGACCATTGAAGATGGCAGGGTCTGGCATAGGCACGTGGACCAACTGCAGCTCAGAGCGCTCAGTAGAGTTGGAACAGGAGTGGGGGAATTGCAGTCTGAGAGTGACACTACCCCCATTAATGAGTCACAGCTGCAAGACCAGAGCAGAGATGCCCCAGGAATGCAGGTACCAGTGGCTTCCGCAAATGAATCTGCTCCTGCAAGTCCTCATGGTGCCGAGGAACAGATCAGGGACACTGAGTTGTCTAATACACCCTCCGTGTCAGACGAAGCTATTACAGTAGACTCTCCACCACAGACACTGCCTGCTCAAGCCCCTGCTACACTAGTAGTCAGGAGATCAATGAGAAGTCGCAGGGCCCCACAATATCTTAAGGATTACGTGTGCTGTGCCCACCGGGGGGGGGAGGGGTGTTGTGTATTGATCTGTATTCCTATTATCTGTAATTGCTTATGTTGAAGTAACTGCCTTCCTGTTCCAAAGGGAACAGGCCTATTGGTTATTTCTGGTTGCTGCATTTGGATCCTCAATCCTATTGGTTTCCGCCAAAAGGCAGCTTTGTGATTGCTTGTAATTGTTCCCTCCAAAATGTATCTTTTCCTAGCCTGTCCTCGTTCCTATAAATGTAGCTCCCTCGCCCCAGTCCCCAGCCTTGTTGTTTCCCTGAATAAAGAGTTGTTACCATTGAAGCTGTCTCCAGCATACTATGTCACAGAGCTGAAATCACTTGCTGAAATCACTAAACCCCACACTTTCACATCGGGTGCCCACTGAAAAGGTTCCGAGTGCCACCTTTGGTATCTGTGCCATAGGTTCACCAACACTGACCTATGCTGTTCACTGCCCACAGTTCGCTCTGGGAAACTTGGTCGGTTTATAAATGCAAATAATAAATAAATAAATTAGGCCAAACGCCTGATGAAGACTGTGTTCTCTCAAAAGCTTCCCCAAAGGTTTGTAGTTTTTGTGCCCATTCTTTTCACCTAATGAAAGAACCGGAAGCACAGCAGGAGCTCTGTTATCTAGAAAAATCACATCCCCTTAACAAGTACTAAGAGCTGAGGCAGGTGTTGGCTGTGAAACTGGAGCTCCTTAAAGGAGCGTCCCTAGACAGTACAGTATTTGCTTTGTTAAAACCGAGGAACAAACAAAAACACTAAGGAGTAGAATATGAGTTATCTTTGGCACCAATTTCATAGAATCATAGAGTTGGAAGAGACCTCAAGGGCCATCCAGTACAGCCCCCTGCCATGCAGGAACCCCCATCAAAGTACTCCTAACAGATGGCCATCCAGCTTCTGCTTAAAGACCTCCAAAGAAGGAGACTTTACCACCCTTCATAGCAGCACATCCCACTGATGAACTGCTCTAACCATCAGGAAGTTCTTCCTAATGTTCAAATTGAATCTTTTCCTGTAGTTTGAAATGAGTTTTGTATCTGATAGTCGGTTTTATATCATGAGATGTGATTATAAAGAAAATACAAGATGCTTTTCTTTCCAGCAACTCGAATGTGCATTTAAATTGAACTATCCTTTTCAATTTTTAAAACAGCACCTGTTTTGAAGTTGTCAAATAAGTTAATAAAATGTTAAGCTGGTTGACTGATTGCTTGTCTCTTAAAGAAGCCAGATCATGACTTTGTTGCATCTCTTCGTGTGTGTGTTGTGCCTTTACAGTCGTGACCAACTCTTTGTGATCCCATGTCCATGGAGTTTTCTTGGCAGGAGTACTGGAGTGGTTTGCCAGTTCCTACTCCAGGCGCCTACAGCACCTAGTATTCCCTGGTGGTCTCCCATCCAAGTACTAACCAGGGCCGACCCTGCTTAGCTTCCGAAATCAGGCGAGATTGGGTGTGCTTAGGGCATCTAGGCAGATTTGTTGCATCTGTAGGCAGTCATAATTTTCATTGCTGTGTTACCTTTTATTCTCTAACATGGCTTCTGTAGATTTTATTTTATTTATTTGGTGAGTTTTGTGCAGTGATATACATTCAGTCCTCCAGGCTTGCATTTTAAAGAAAATAAACAATTTGTTACAGATCTAGCTATAGGCCATTATATTGTCTGTGACAAGCAAGTACTTATATCTACATATAGTTGCCATGTTTTTTTACACCAAAACCCACAATATACTTTCATTTCCTGCTTCTCATACAGGTCTCAAGAATCATTTATCAAAAACATTCACGGTCACAAGTTAGATGGGAAAATTCCCATCTTTATTTATGTCTAATGGCTTGTCATTTCCTTCCGCTACCTACCCTGTATTTGTGTGTACTGCATTATCATTCATTTCTCGTTAATCTACAGTCCAGTGCATATTTTCAGTTAGTGGTCTTTTAATTTGTACAGTAATCCCTCGCCTATTGTGAAAGTTAGGGACTCAACCGGACCCGCAATAATGAAAAATCTGTGATATGTGGCTGATGGATTGGCTTGGGCCTGGGACTTACCTGACACCTGGCGCTGTCCCAAACAGGCCTCCAATGGGCTTCCTGGGCTTGTCACAGGCCCAAGGAGTGGTTCCCGGTGATCCGGAAGTCACTTCCAGTTTGCTGGAAACCACTTCTGGGAACTGTGACAGACCCAGGAAGCCCATTGGAGGCCTGTTTGGGGCAGCACCAGGCCTCGTGTAAGTGCATGAGGCCTCAAACAGGCCCATGCAGCTTATCCCAGGGGGGCTTGCCTTTCATATACTGCAGTCCTGCAATATAAACCGTGAAATGGCAGGGGGGGGCACTGTAATTGAAAAATTACCACAGCAGAAATAGATTAATAATGAGCTATTATTGTGCTAATATGTGATGCAGGAGAAGAGCAGTCTGTATTTTCTCAAGATCAAGAACAACATGCTTATACAGTATTAAAATAATTTGCTTTGTCCTAAAATGTTATAGATCTGACAGAAAGTTTAACAGTGGATATTTAAAAACAAGGATTCTTCCTACTTCTCAGTTAGGAGCCCTAGGTCCAGAGTAGCAATACTGTGTGTGGTTTCCTTTTATATTGTCAAAGTAGTAGAGATTTGATGTCTCTGGCATTTTTATTTTTGTTTTGCATGAATGTATCATTACATCATAAAGGACACAATGGCCCTCCCATAAGTTTAGATAACTAACTAATTAAAGCTAGTTAAAGATAACTAACTAGCTAGCTCTCTCATAAGCATGTTAATTAACCCCTTCTATACCAAAAGAAGCTGCTGCATCTCAAGGAAGTTTCAGCCAAACTGTAGATCTCTTTGTTAGCTACATTTAATAAGACAGGGGGGGGGGAATTAAATGAGCCAAACTCCTAATAATGACTGAAATTTAGTTGCCATAACTATGCTGTGCAAATAGTTTGACATCATCTGCTCATAATGGTTAATTTTAATTTTAATTTAACTTAATTGAGTGGAAAGTTTTATGACAAACCCTCTCATTCAGGTTCCAAGGATTCTTAGGGGTCTGTTTCGGCCTGGGGAAGCCTTTAGGAGCCTCAGAATGGGAGTGGAGAGAGCCTTTAATGGGCGAAAATCACTGCCAGATTGGTGGTGGTGGGATGATCAATATCACTTTTAGAGATGGATTTCAGCCATCTGCTCCCACCAGATAGTGATGTGGGGCATATTTCAGAATAATGCATTTCTTTATAGGACAGCAAAGAGGTAGGAATAGGACAATCAAGAGGTTTGGTCCAGCTCATGTTTTTTGTTGTAGTGTAAGGATCTTGGCTATCTGAGAAAAAAAAATTTTCCCCTTGATTGGGAGAAGGGTGTCCAAGCAAGTGCCTAGAACCAAAACTGAGCCTATAATACAGAGATTAGTTTCATCAATTTTCAACTTTCCCCTGTATTTGCACCAGGCTTTGTTAACCTCAAATATCTTTGCTGGAGTGAAAATTGATGAAGAATCTCTGGTGAAGAATTTAGATGCCAGTTCAAGAAGTACTCTTGCAGTTGCAAAAGGTAAGAATTAAGAAACTTCTAGGACATGCACTTTTTACTGTAAGAAGGGAGCAACTGATGAACTGGTTGAAACCTAGCATGCCTGCCCAAGGTCTGGCCCGGGGCCCAAATCTGGCCCGTCAGGCTGTTCTGCGTGGCCCACAGATGGCTGGCCCGCCCCTCCCTCCCCCTCCTTCGCCCCAGGTTTGTTTTTTATTTTTAAATCTTCCACCAACACTGACACCGCCAGGAAGCTTGAGGGGCTGGGCGGGCTGGCCGGCCGGTGAGCAGAAGCTTGTGGGGCTGGGTGGGCGGGCGAGGGGGCAGGCCACCACCACCACTGCCAGCGGGAAGCTTGTGGGGGTGGCGCGCGGGCGGGCCGCCACCACCGGCATCACTGGGAACCTTGTGAAGCTAGGTGCGTGCACGCAGGGTGGGCCGCTGCCACTGGCATAGCTGGGAACATTGTCAGGTTGGGCGCACGAGTGGGGCAGTGATCGGGCGGGCTGCGCCACTGGCACCGCTGGGAAGCTTGGGCGGATGGGCGGTCTGCCGACACCGGCACCGCAGGGGAACATGTGGGGGCGGGCAGGCCAGCGGGCCTCTGCCACCGCCAAGGAGCTTTGGGGTGGGCTGGCAGCCGAGCCGTCGCTACCGCTGGGGAGCTTGGGGGGGTTCAAGGTTGCACAGATCACCTCTTCCAAGGGGCGACCTGTGGTCACAGCTCCCTGTGCTTCCTTTGGTCCCCACCTTCCTTCTTTCCTCCCTCCCTTGGTCCCCACCTTCCTTCCTCCTCCCTCCCTCCCTTGGTCCCCAACTTCCTCCCTCCCTTCCTTGTTCCCCACCTTCCTCCATCCCTCCCTTGGTCCCCGCCTTCCTTCCTGCGGGTTGGGTTGCAAGGGGTCAGTGGGTGGGGCTTATGGGTCAGTGGGTGGGGCTTGCAGTGGGGTGGCAGGGTCAGGGAGCAACCGGCCCCTGATACATTCTCAGCCACCAAATCTGGCCCGCCTTACAAAAAGTTTGGGCACCACTGGCCTAGTGTCTACAATGATTTTTCACTGTGCAGGACTGAAAAGTAATTAACAAATACTTTCAGTAAATTGTAAGGATTTTATATTATTAAATGTAAGTCATAATATTTTCCAAAATTAGGAAGAGTTCAGGCAAGTAGCAAGGAATTGCAGGGATGGCATTAAGCAGGACTAAAGCTGAGAATGACCCGAGAGCTAGAGACTAAAATCAACCAAAAAGCATTATTCAGTGATGTGTGTAGCAAGAGACAAAAGAAACAGTGGCTCAGTGGATATGGGAAAATAATAACATGACAAAGAAAAAGCAGTACCAGAAGGAGCTGGGGCAGGCAAGTCAGGGTGCTATATTTGAAGGGTACCCATCAGAGTTGATGGGGCTGGGAGGTGCTGAACACTTTTTTGGCAAATACACTAAAGGAACTGGTGGCTTGTGTCTATCTTTACTCATGGTCCATGCACTCTGTAAATGACGAGAAATATATGGCCATCAGGCTATCTCATTTCAAATGGAAATGTGGACTTTAGTTGTCTTCCTTGTAACTACTGTAACTTGTTACAAATAATGTTGCTCATAATTAAACTTGCAGAGTAAATATAAAACCAATTTCTGGAAATAGGGTAAAAATAAGGCAACCCTGGAATAAAATAAAGAAACTAACTAATCTGGCTAATATACTCACAAACTTGCAGAAAAGATCTCGTTTCGTTCTCCTGGCTGTAAGCCAGCGTCACAGGTGGTTACATGGCTGCGGCGATCCTCGGGCTCTCTTTGGTTAGAGCAGTCCCATTATTATAGACCCAAAATCTTTAGGACCTGTCTTTGTTCTTTCAGAAATGTAAACTAAGATCAGGGAAGGGTAGGCTCTTGGCATCAATTAGCATAACTACGAGTAAAGACTTCCCCTTTGATAGTGGACAAAAGGCTATGCCTGTCTATTGATCTAAAGTGTTCAATCACCTGGGTAGGATGTTGATTTGACAGGGAAATTCCACTTAGTTGACATAAGCAATCCGGTTGCCATCGGATTGTCACCTATAACCCTTTGAAGCCCAGTGACCCATTTGATATACAGGAAAGGTATTATAAAACCTGGGCATTTCACCCATGTGCTTCTTCCTCTCATAGATATCCTTTGTGAAGGCAGGTTTTGATATGCAGGAGAGACATTGTAAGGTTCCTTCCATTTGCTCTTTACAACAACAAGAAACATTTTGCTCTTTACAACAACAAAGGAACATTTTGATGATGGGGAAAACATAATATTTGCTATCCCATTTGACTTGGCACTGACCTGATAATTACAAAGGAAGTCAGTGTCTTCCTTTCCCAGCCAGACTTCAAATAGATTGTAGCAGATGATATGGCATAGCAAAGATGAATTTTCTAGAATTCATCACAGTCATTTCCTCTCCAGAAATGCCACATTGATCAGGAGTGTGTGTACTCACTGAAGCCCCTCTGAAACATATCCTTCAGAGAAAGTTTCACACAGTTATACACTTAAAACAATAGTTCATATTTTGCATTATCTTCCTTAGCCCTCTTGTCTTAAAGTTGCCTTTTTCCTTCCACTTCTCCCTTCCTGTCACTAGTTTCCATATGAAATTTAAACTGTGAGAATGTTCTCGCAGAAGCTTTCTTTTTGCTGACACAGTTTCCTGAACATTGTACAACCTCAGTCAGTATTTTACAAGTGGCACCCCGCTCCTAATATATTTTAGACTATATTTTCTTTCTTTGTAAATAGTCTACATGCTCATTTCTCGACACTTGTGTGAATTCTACTTTTTTCCTGATTCTCTTACTGTGTTTGAAATCCAGTTGCATAGCTCCATGTTTGCAATAGTGATATCAAAAGCAGCAGCAAATTGTTGTTGATTAAAGGCTTCCTTTGGCGGTTTTGTGGTGGGTGTGACATTGCTGCATTGTGTGTGAGTTGAGTGCACCCTAAATTCACTTTTTACCAGTGGAAATTTGCTGCTTCAGCAGCTTCTGTCATCCCTGTTATGCACATGGAAGTGCATGACAGGAGTTTTACTCCATGTTTTACTTGCCTTAAAACATCAGTGTTTGACAAAATTATTTTAAACTACTTTCTCTTAGTAGCTAGCAGTACAGCATTCAGTTTCCCATTAGTGCTATTGGAAATAAGCACATAGTTTTGTTTATTTTTCTCTCTTATTATTTATACATACATACATACATACATACATACATACCCACCCATCTATCCCTCCCCCTTATACCCAGTTTCCTTTTATGGAATTGTTGCTTCAGTAATAGAACCATTTCAGAAGACATGTTTTAATTTACCTAGCTTGTCCTTGCAGTGCCCTACATATTGGGAATCTGAAGGCACTATGAAGTATGGCATGTGTTTCTGTACATAGTTCTCTTGATATTTGTCTTTAAAGAACCTTAATTTGTAGTCTGATGCCTCTTCTTGAAAGTGAAATGAGAAGTTCACAGGCTTGGAACCAGAGTGAGGTGTGAAGAACAGTCCTAATTCAGTGGCTCTTTGCAATTGCAGTTATATATTGTACTCAAAAATAATCTTTGAAACTTTGCCGTATTGTCTTGTCTCAAAACTTTCTTTTATCACTACTCCTATCACTGGCTTCTCTCTGAAGGTATTCTCCTAAGCTGTGAAAAAGTCCTCACAGAAGCTTTGTCCTTTCTGACAATGTTTCTTCAATGGTTGACTTTCCAGTTAGTGTTTCACAACTTGCAGCCTGTTCTTAGGACATTTTAGATTGTATTTTCTTTCATTCATCATTCTTTTTCTGATGCTCTGAATAGTTCTTTGGGCTGGCTGTCATATGGTTTGTAGGGAGATACACACTCTCTTCCTCCAGGCCCTGGCAGTCTACCCCATGTAGCAATGCTCCCTGAACCGGTGTAACATTTTTGCTGAAAGTCCTGCTGTTGGCAAGATGGAGTCTGATTTATGGCCACCACATTGCATGTACCAAAATGTGGTAACCACCACAAAATGGTTTTTGCTCATCATAAGATCAGGATTGAATTGTCATTTTCTTATTTTAGAGCAAAAATACTATCATGTTTTACTTTCCTTCTGTTTTAAATGCAGATATTTTGTACTGAATGGTGAATTCTTCAAGCTTATGTTCTACATACAAATCTGGATTGTTCCACTCAGTAATTCTCAACCTTTTTGGAGTTGTGACCCCCTTTTATAATAGCAAAGTAACCTGCAACACCCTGAAATGTTTGCATTAAAAAGTATTTAATGTTTTTTTCTCCCAAATGGATTGTTTCTCACATATTAATATCCCTCTTCTAAAGGTCATTGCAGAAATTATTTAACAAGGGCTACAACACATACAGTACATGGAGACCTGTGACCCCTCAGAATACACTTTGCAATCTCCTTGGGGGCCACAGACTCCAGGTTGGGAAACACTGCCTTGAGCAATGTTTGACTTCAAATATCACTGCTTCCATTACCTTGATTTTCTAAATTGAAAATAGTCCTGCTGCGCTTGAATTTTGTGTGCAATTTTCCATTTCTATGTCTATTTTGCAGACTGTCAGCAGATGGCAGTCTTTATCCCCAATTCCCTGAGCACTCTAATGGGTAATAGGTGTGTAACATTGCTGCTGTTTCCAAATAGTTTAGATTGTAGAGAAACTGTATTGTCATTGAATGAACAGGTGTCAGTTAATGTAGCTATTCACATACCTATCCTAAAAATAATAGCTTTATCAGGATACGTTTGCTAGTTCCTCTCCTGCTAACATGGGTATAATATCAAGGGGTGGTATGAAAACAGCTGCAGCTTGTTTGACGTCCACATTTACCATATTGAAGAGCTTCTGTCTACTAAAATTTCATAGAATTGTATAAGTTCTGTAGCTTCTCTTTCCCCCCTGTTCCTCACAAGGTCATCAGTGTGGTACAAATGGTTAACACATATTATACATTGCGTGTAGGCCCTGTATCCATTGGGAATTTCTTCTAAGCCCCTCCACAGATGCTGAAAAATACGGATTATAGCTAATGGTATTGTAATGTGAACACTACATAGCATGGTGTCTGGCTCCTAGTGTCCAGTACTAGTAAATGGGAGAAGGCTAGAGAGCATCTGGAGGAAAGCTCCCTCAGATGATAAGACAGCTGCAATTAGACCCATCTCTGGTTGCTACTGTAAGGGCTGCCAAGAAAGCCTGTAATGTGAGATGAACTGGCAAGGCCACCAGTAATCAGAGCTATAGAAACTGTTCCATGAACTCACCAGTGCTGGACACCAACCAAGAACTCAACAGGATGTTGCAACTGAATCACAGGCCAGTTTTGATAAAAGACTGAGGTCATCTGTAGGGATCTGGGATCTTTTGGTGAGGTAAGAAGACAGCCAGATGTCTTGCACCCTGTCTGGTCCAATTTTATTGAATCAATTTCCTCCTGTGACATTTGATGACATTGACAAGGTGCTTGCCCTCTGGTTACGTTTTTCTATAGAGTTTCTGTGAGGCCTGACAAGGCTAGACACAAGTACCTCACTGGGAACAAATCAAGTGTCTTCACATCATTACAGTATATGTGGGAATCTGAATTTCATGGATTTTTCAAATTAGTATAGTGATCTGAGACAGATTTTTTTGTGGTAATTTTTTTCACTGTTTTTTTCAATGGTGGTGGAATGTGTTATTTCATAGAATTAATTTGACAAATGAGTTGAAAATAGCACTATTAAAATGACTGTTTGCATCCTCCTGACTAGGAAGTAACAATCTAATCAACATCTGTTCCTCTCAGGAAAGATTATATTCCAATATACTCCTCTTGAGGCACATTGAAAATAATGTTTTTATTTTATTTTATTTAATTTTATTTTATTTTATTTTTATCTTACTGCATTCTTGCCTTGAGATTCTATTCCGCCTCTGTTGTCTTCTTATATTATTTTAGATTTTTAGTCACTATTTTGTTACTTTCAGTTGAATTGTGGTTATTGATTATTTTTGATTGCTTGTAGTTATTGGTTTCACATAATTAATATGTTCTGTACATGTATACCTGTTGTATTATTTATGTTCCCACTTTGTAAACCGCCTAGAGTGACTTTTAAGTCAGATGTCTGGTAAATAAATAATTAGATAATTGGTTTTAAGGGCTTGCTTTTGTGTTCCAGTTATGCCATCTCAAGCGTTTTAGGCTTTTGTGTATGTCCCCTGATTGTTTAAGTTCTTATAATCAAGCAGTATGTACTTGCAAATTTGTTTTTTACTTAGAAGTTAGATGTCTCAGTAATTCCAGCTGACTGTTCAGGGCATCCCATGGACAAGTGACTTTGACTCTTTACACAAAATATCTCAGCTTATTCTGAAGCAAACTCTTATCTATTATTTATTTATTTGTTTACTTTTATACTGCCCGTCTTCCCGAAGGAACTCTGGGCGGTGAACAAAGAGGGTGAGACAGCCCCAAAGGGAACAATACATCAATTGAGGAGAAAATTAAAAACAAAACAAAAAATAAGGAATAAAAAGATGGTATAGAATAAAACAACTCAACAAAGGAGTCAATAAATCATTGGCAAGATGGCGCAAAAAAAAGGGGGGAACTAAACCAGGTCGCCAAATGCCTCCCTAAAAAGCAAGGTTTTTAACGCTTTTTTAAAGGCGGGCAGGGACTGTGCAATGAAAGAGTATACAGTAGGTGCCATTAAAACGGCAGCCCCACTTCCTATATTTTTATGTTCTTTTATTGTGGGATGCAGGGGTGGGAGCACACAGAGTTCCCTTTAACATTACTCCTTTTCTTGAGTCCCTAGGGACAGCCTTTTTCCTTGAGTTATCTCGGGTTTCTATTTTGATTGTTTTACAAATGCTTAGGAGTAAAGGGAACAGTGTGAAATATTTTTGTCTTCTTTGTTTGCTTTACTACCAATTTTTGAGCCAGGTGATGGCGTAGCACAGGTTCAGCACTTCATGCATTGTTGACTGGCTGTATTTAAAAAAAAACTTACCAGTTACTGAAGGCCCTGTTTTCTTAGATTGCTCCTTTTTGGCCTGTGCCTTCCTAGCATTAAGATACCAGTTAGTGCCATCAAATGAAATAACTGTTTTAATATTTACCTTAATATTTAGGTCTGTGTTGTGTCGACCCCACCTTATCCATCTGATAGTTTAGATTCAGAACTGATCTGTAGCCCTTTACAGAAGTGATCTGTAGTCCTTTAGTTGCTGTGGCCTATTCTGATCCTCTTTTCCTTTCTTGAGGTATAGCACTTTGAAATTGTTCTCTTTTTTAGTGCTTTTGACTGGATTTATATTCTGCTCATGCCATTCTTTTCTATCATTTTCTTTTCCCTTTGTTCCCGTATTTAGACTGCAGACTTTCAGCAGGGATCTGTTTTGTTTAATTTTACTTTAGCACTGTTTATTGTAGCTGTATAAATCTTATTACATGTGAATGTTAGAAATTTCCTTTGGCAAACTTACAAGCTGGCTTATACTACGTATTAGGTGCAAAGGTATGTATTATTTCTTTAAAAGCAACAGTCATTATTTATAATTTATTATTTTTATTATAAACACTATTAAGAGTATTTTAAGCAACTCTTAATCTTATCAGACTATTATTCAAAACGTAATTTTGAAAAAACCACCACAATGTGTTTTAGTACAATAAGCACATAAAACTTCACCATAAAAACAAATCAAAAGCATGAAGAAAAACAGGGCAAATAAATTGGCATGGAATGTTAAAATACTTGGATAAATATTTAGCTTTTAACCTGGTCCTGACATAACAGCGGTATTGGTCCCAGTCAAATTTTTAAAAGGCTGAAGATTTCAGGGGCAAATATATGTTTTCAGTTCATTTTTGATATTCTTTTTAAAGGCTGACTCTGCCCCAGTGCTGTATTAATTCATGGGGTGTATGAAGAACTCCCAACAGTTAGATTATCCCTCTCCTGATTATCTGTACCCCATCCTTACGAAATCAGTTAATCTCCTTGGTTTTCCTGTTTGAAAGCCAGATGGGCAAGAGAGCAGAGGACAGCTGGTTGGCTGAACTCCTGCCAGCACAGAATCCATATCATCAGGCCTGATCTCAACAAGCCTGGCAGCTGAAAATGACCTCTTCAACCTGGCCAGACAATGCTCTGAGCATTTCCATAGGAGCTGTACCAATGCTAATGTCAAGTTCTGTATGAATATGAATCTTCTTACCCCCAGGATGAGAGAGAGAGAGAGAGAGAGAGAGAGAGAGAGGTGTCACAAAACATTTGCTTGAGCGTGTGGCTTAAAGGGCAATAAAGAACCCCCCCGCCACGTCTAGGATTAGGACCTGAATATATGACGGAGCACCTGTCCCTTAGAATAGTTAATGCCCGTCCAACTAGATATTCTTTAGCATTGGCACTTAGGGTGGCCACTCTTAGGGAAGCCTTAAAAAATGTTATGAGAAAGTGGGCGTTCTCATTGACCGCCTCTGCTCTTTGGAACAAATTGCCAGTTGGCATTCGTCTGGCCCCATCTGGGGCAATATTTAAGAGTTCTTTGGAGACCTGACTCTACCATGAGACTTTTGGCAGTGCTGTATGTTGCTCACTACCTCCTACCTGACTTCCTATTACGATTTGTTTGTTCTGTGTGTTTATTATGGTTACTTAATACAGTGGAACCTTGACTTACATGCTGCTTGACTTGCATCATATTTGACTTGGAGCAAGAAGGGGCCTGTTTGACTTGCGCCGCGGGCTCTGACTTACAGCTCGGAGCCCCGGCGCAAGGCCCCAGAATAGGGTGGCAGCCGTGACCCAGCATCGCGGCTGCCGCCTCCAAACTTCTCCTGCCTTCTTCCTCTCCTCTGGTAGTGGTGGCTTCGGCGAGGCCAGCTCCGAGCACCTGGAGCTGGGCCTCGGCCTTGCCGAAGCTGCTGCTGCCGCCGGAGGAGAAGAAGGGCCGGGAGCTCGGGGCTGGCCTCGCTGGTTAGACATTCGGCTCAGTCTTATTTATTTTATTTATTTATTTTTATATTTAGATACCACGGCTTCTTCCCAGGACGGGAACTCAGGGCGGTTAACATAAATGATTAAAAAGATAAAAAGATAAAAAGATAAAAGGCTAAAGGCGGACAACAACAGGGGCAGTCACAGCAGCAGTCCAAACATGTGTAAGTGAGCTGGGGCAGAAAAAGGAAGCTAGTCGTTGTTAAAAGCGTCCCTAAAGAGTAGCGTCTTCAGCCCTTTCTTAAATGATGCCAAGGAGGGGGCCTGCCGCAGGTCGCTCGGTAGGCTGTTCCAAACGGACGGCCCCACCACCGAGAAGGCGCGCCCACGCGTGCTCGTCTTGCGGGCCTGCCTCGGGGGGACAGTCCGGAGCGAAAGGGCCAGGGATGCACGGGTGGGTCGGGCCGGATCTAATTGTCGGGAGAGGCGCTCTTCCAGATAATCAGGGGCCAAGCCATGGAGGGTTTTGTAAACCAAAACCGACACCTTGAACCTTATTCGGGAGGCAACGGGCAACCAGTGTAGGCGAGCCAGGATGGGGGTGATGCAGTCGAAACGGCGCGCACCAACCACCAACCTGGCCGCCGCATTCTGGACCCGCTGCAATCGCCAAACAAGGTTCAAGGGGAGCCCCATGTAGAGAGTGTTGCAATAATCCAGCCTCGACATGACCAGTGCCTGTACCACAGTCCTCAGGGAGCTCCCGTCAAGGTACGGGCGAATCTGGGCGATAAGCCTTAGATGGTAAAAGGCCAACCTGGTCACGGCTGACACCTGGGACTCCAGGGACAGATCTGGATCCAGGATGACGCCCAGATTCCTCACTTTTTGCGCCAGCTGGAGGGCGGACCCGCCCAGACTGGGAAGAGGGCCACAGTACCCATCCGGGCCGCCCCCGAAGAACATAACCTCGGTCTTTCCAGGGTTGAGCCTGAGTCTGTGGGTCCTGGTCCTATCCTAAACCGCGGCCAGGCAGCGATCTAGGGTCTGGACGGCCTCCACTGCACTGGTGGAAAAGGAGAAATAGAGCTGCGTGTCATCAGCGTACTGATGACAGCAGACTCCAAATCTCCGGATGATCTCAGCCAGCGGCTTCATATAGATGTTAAAGAGCATGGGGAGAGGGACGACCCCTGAGGCACCCCACAAGAGAGTGTCCAGGAAGCTGACAACTCACCCCCCAAGCTCACTCGCTGGGTGCGGCCCTCAAGGAAGGACCGGAGCCAGCCAAAGGCCAGACCCCCAATCCCCACCTCCGAGAGCCGCTCCAGGAGGATACCGTGGTCGACGGTATCAAAAGCCGCAGACAGGTCGAGAAGGACCAGCAGGGTAGAGGAACCCCCGTCGGCCCTTCTCAACAAATCATCATGCAGAGCGACCAGTGCCGTCTCAGTCCCATGACACGGCCTAAACCCGGATTGGAAAGGATCCAGGATATGGTTATCCTCCAGGAACGACTGGAGATGCAGGGCAGCGACCCGCTCAACCACCTTGCCCAAAAAGGGAACATTGGCTATGGGGCGATAGTTTGACATATCGTCCACAGCCAGGCCAGGTCTTTTAATAATGGGATTCACCACCGTCTCCTTCAGAAGACTGGGAAAAATCCCGTCTCTGAAGGAGGCTGAGGCGATTAGTGAAGCCCATTTTGCATGCTCCCTCCTGTGATCTTAATCAGCCAGGACGGCCAAGGGTCAAACGGAGAAGCCGCAGGCCTGCAGTGTCCCAGGGCCCTGGAGGCATCCTCAGGTGTAATTGACCCAAACTCAACGGACCGAGGCGGCCCAGTACCAGCCACGGCAGGAACTGGATCATGGCAACCGGCATCCAGCTCAGAACGGATGGCCTCTATCTTAAATTTAAAGTGGGCTGCGAAAGACTCACTAGTGAAATCACTAGGAGGAGACCCAGGCGGACCGGTCTTGTAAAAAATCTGGCTGCAGAATTCTGGTCCACAATGGAAGCATTTTAGTTGGGGAGCTGTACAGTTGTGGGACTCTAACGGTAAGCATAGGGTTGTTCAAAGCTTGGAACATCAGGTTAAAAATCAGTAAAACTTAAATGTTAGACATTGTTGCTATGAACATTGAAAAGTGGAGGCGTATAACTAGTGGACTATAATTCCACTGCCTCCTCCTCTCTTTGAAGAGACATTTCATTTACATCCCCAGAAGGAATCTCCTATCCCAGTCAAATTTGTGTTAAATTGCTATTTTCGGGGTCTTTTTCATCATCTGGAACGGATTAACCCGCTTTCCCATTACTTTCTATGGGAAACGTTCGTTTGACTTAAGGCATGTTTGACTTATGTCTAGACCTCCCGAACGGATTAATGACGTAAGTCAAGGTTCCACTGTATATGCAAAATATTATTTTTATTGTTTTAACTTTTTGTATACCTCCTGGATTTGTTCTTTGAATTAAATGTGACAGTATTTAAATCAATCAATCAATCAATCAATCAATACTTTTAAAAATAAATAAGTAAGTAAGTAAGTTATTTGGAGATGATTATATATAATGCCAGTGAAGTTGAATATAATGAACAAATATTTATTCTCTTTATATTGGAGATGTAAAAAAGATAAGGGGACATATGTACATACAGTATGTGGTGGTTATGTGAAATGAGAAAAAAGGAACTTTCATTGAAAAACAATGAAATAAAAATTATTGGGCAAAAATACAATTGTCCCCAAGCACTGTGTTGTTGAATATGGTGGATAAAAGCCAGTGGAAATAATAATGATAACGGTAATGGTGATAAGGTTAAATTTTTGCAAAAAAGGGGGGAGAGACAGAGGGAGCAGTTGCACAGGTGGTGCCTGAAGCCACCGCCAGAGCCCCCAGCCTTTCAGCCCCAAAGCTTGCTTTGTTTGCCTTCAACACGCAGCAAGCCCAACCTCCATTTCCTGGCAGGTTGCCCTAAATCGCAACCTTACCCAGAAAAACAACTGTGTGCCCATCCCACTCTCACTCCTTCTTGGAAAGGGGCCAGCTAGCCAGCAAGCGTCCCTCAAGAGTCCCAACAGAAAATCCCATCTCATCCTCATACGATTCTCCCACCCTGGTTCAAGACAACTGTGGAGGGGCTGCTGGTGCCCCCAGCTCCTCAACAGTGCTGCTGCACAACCTGGAGTGAGGCAAACAGGAGCAAGCAGGCGAGCAGGAACTTTACCCAGAGATACCAACTCGGTGCAAAGTTTCTCTGAAAGCAAGCTGAGCGGTGCGATGCATCACCTCCATTTTGCCCCACAGGATCGAGGGGGTGGGGGGCCGGGTGGCACCTCTTCCCAATGCGGGGCTCCCCTGGCTTGGCTCCTCCACTCACTTACCCATTTTCTCTCAGGTGTCCCTGGAGTCCAGCGGTGGCTCCTTGGAGTTGCCAGCAAGAGTCTCCACCATCTGTCCGGTGCTCCCTCAGAGAACCAACGCTTCGCTGGGCTTCACACACACACTCACACATGGACACACACCCGGCATGTAGGAAGCGGGAAGGAGGGTAGAGCGGGACCGAGGGCTTGAATGCTGGACGTGGTTGGAGGGGGAAGAGTCAGCAGGCACCGGCACCGCTGTGCCCCTGGCAGAGGGGGGCTTTGGAACCCACAGGGTCAGCAAGACCCCCACACATCATGCTTCGGGCAGATGCTCCTGCGAGGCGGTGCTGGAACGCTCCATCTCAGGAATTCTTTGGCTGCTGAGAGGAGTCGGGGGAGGAGGGGAGTCCTCAGCCAGCTGCAATCCAGGACCCTGGAGGGCCGTATACAGCCCACAGGCTGTTGTTTGAGGACCCCTGCTGTATTGGATTTGCTTTAAATCTGTCAACACAAAAGGTTGCTACTGTATATATGGGGTGGGTGGAGAAAATAGCTTTACTTTAAAAATAAATCATAACTCAAAACCAGTTTGCCCAAACATTACCAAATTTGGCACAGAGCAAGAGCAGACTGTGTGCTAGATCTGTACCAAATGTGCTGATCCAAGATGCATTTTCTAAGTTAATTTTTTTTTTTGCTTGTGGCACCTCTATTTTTTGAGTTGGATTATGGACTGTTGCACAACATAGATGTAAGCAATAATATCCGTTTGTGTGTGTGTGTGAAGATTAACATTTCTTTCCTGTGATGACTATGACTTCATGTAGTGGTTGTGGTTTAGCCAGATAATCAGATAAATAAAAATCATTCTGTTTCAAACTGGAGATGTAATTCAGAGAAATATGGTAGCTTGTGGTTTTCATTGCATATCACTCAATAACCTCCTAGGAGATTTGTCAGTTCCTTGATACAGCAGCTGTAGATTGCTGGATTAACTCTTGACGTATGGCTGTACACTAGATTAGTGTGCTGGTACCCTCCCTCCCTTTTTGTACTGTCCATAGGAAAGATTTAAAAGTCAAGGGCAAGCTCTGAAATGTGTTTTATCTTCTCTCTTCTGCTACCTTTCTAATACTGTACATGGAATCTACCTCCTAGTCAAAACAATAACAGTGAAGTAACCTGCTATATTTTTACCAAATTGTTGGTTTTAGAGTAACATGGTATGCTATACTAATAGTGTACCTGTAGTTAGAAGGTGAAATACTGTACATGATAAGAAGACACTGTGCTATGGGTTTTCCTGGGCTACTAGCAGATGATGCTGTAGGTTTGAGATCAGTAGAGGGAATGACACTCTTACAGTGAAGTTAGCCAAACCCTGACGTTGTTTTGTGACTTAGCAACAACACGCCACTACAAACTCATCCATGTATTTAGCATTCCTCTGTGTAATTTTAGTATCATAAGAGAAAGGACAGTGTGTCAGGCACATTGTTATAGATCCTCACAATAGACGGATTTAAATACTATTCATCGTACACGAAAAGCATTTGGTTGGCATGATTGTACTGTCTGCAAAGGAGTGTTTGTTCTGCTTAGGACTGAGAGTCATTGGGAAACCCCATCTCCATAATGACTGAAGTTCTAGCATTAGATAAACAGCTTGAATTATGATGTGTTTTTGCTCCATTGCATCATTTATCAAACTCTTTAATTTTGCTTTAATCATGTGTCACTATGTTTTCTACATGATTGTGTTGTTATACTGGGGCAAATGTTGGTTGTTTTCTAATGCTTTGTTGTTCTGAGCCAGTTTCAACTCAACTTTGTCGCTAGAAAAATATCATACCAATATTAAATTAAATTTCCCACAGGCTGTGAGTAACTTATAAACTGTATTTCCTAAAAGTTTCCTCTTAAAAGTTTTCGGCAGGTAAAATTGCTAAACGAAAGCGGATGGGTCTTTTATTGGCTTCCCTAATGTATGTTGAGTCTTGTAACTTCAATAGGTTTCATAGCAGGTGGAACAAAATGGCATAAACCCACGGTGCATAATGAGTTATGAATGCACTTTAAATCTGAAATAACGCCCCAAGTGTATCCTCACTAAATATCATCTTGAATAACGCGACTCACACTTTCTATTTCAAACTTATCTATCTCCTACATTGTTCTCCTTGCCACTTTTAAGTTCATGTCTAGGTGTGGCAGCACAAATAGATAAGCAGCTCTGTTTTTATATTTGTTTTATTTATTTTAGCTTCCTTTAAAGTTTGGTTTTTAAGCCAAGCACTAGTATTACTGTCTTTTATTACAAATGAAGAAGTTTGAGGTGAACTCCCTACAGTTTTCTCTTTGGTGGAAGGGAGCCAAACTGAAAAAGCAGTCATAGCTTCTTCTGTTTTAAGAAGCTGCAAGAAATTGAGAATAGCCTGGAAGCATGAAATATGTAAGATCACATAACAGAAGAATTCAGTTCAGGTCAGTGAGAGATATCACAGGCAATACACTGGTCCCCCGCCCTTTCGCGGTTCGTATACAGTGGTCCCATTATATCGCGGGACCACAGTATATGAAAAAACATCCCCTGAGGTAAGGGGGGGAGGCCTGTTTCAGGCCTCCTGTACTTACCCCAGGACTGACACTGCCCCAAACGGGCCTGCGAGGGCCTTTCTAGGCCTGTCAGAGGCCTCAGAAATGATTTTAGGCAATCCGGAAGTCACTTCTGGTTCACAGGAAGGCCCTTATGGGGCCTCCAGAAAGCCCTTGCAGGCCCGTTCAGGGCAGTGCCAGTCTGGGGGTAAATACAAAAGCCCCCAGCTAGACCCCCCAGGCCCGGCCTGACCTGCATCCGCATATCGTGGATTTTCAATTATTGTGGGTTGGTTTGGCTCCCTAACCCCTGTGATAGGTGGGGGATCACTGTACTGTAAACAGCAACAAAACAGCATCTCAAGAAGATAAGATTAGGAGCTAAAAGTAATAATAATAAAGCATAATGACAGGCATTTCTTACTTTAGTAGTAAGAAAGGTCACCACCAAGGAAATTTTAAAAGGTTTTAAGTTTAAATCAGTTTAAAAAGGATGCTGACAACCTCGAGCGGGTGCAGAGGAGGGCGACCAGGATGGTTGAGGGTCTGGAGGAAATGTCTTATGAGGAATTTGTTAGGGAACAGGAATGTTTAGCAGGTTTGTTTTCCATGGCTTCAGAGACTAAGACTCGAGGCAATGGTTTCAAACTACAGGAAAAGAGATTCCATTTGAACATTAGGAAGAACTTCATGACAGTTAGAGCTGTTTGGCAGTGGAATATGCTGCCACAAAGGGTGGTGGAGTCTCCTTCTGTGGAGGTTTTTAAGGAGAGGCTAGATGGCCATCTGTTGGAAATACTGCGATGGGGTTCCTGCATGGCAGGGGGTTGGACTAGATGGCCCTTGAGGTCTCTTCCAACTCTATGATTCTATGATTCTAAGTCCTTGGAAGCCCCTGAAAATCTGCTAGAACCAACCTTTTAAAATAATTTAAAAAATAATTCCTTATAGAGACTGGCTTTCTTGTTAACATACACATCTGCTGAACTAGATGGTGTTACTGAACCTCTGAGGACTACAGATGTTGTTTTTGCTACCCCACTCACTAAGAAAAACATTCTGATTCAATGTGTGATCAGCACCACCTCCAGGTAGATATTGGAGGCAGACCTAAGGTCAAATTGGAAGCATAAAAATGGATCAGTCCTCTTTAAGTGATGATGAGATTGCTGTCATACAGCATTACATTATCTTTCCGCCCACCCCGTCCCTGTTATTTATCAGGTTCCACCACTGATTATTACCCCTATCTCGGAACTGAGAAAGAAGCACAGGACTTTGGGCCAATCTGCTGCCCTGGCAAGGAAGACTAGAGGCCTTGGGCCACTTTCTCCCACCTTGGTTAACAAAGAGGAAAGCAAACAAATATGACAGAATTGGGGGAAATAATGCAATTGTAGCAGAAATAATTTGTCTGCTGAATGAAGACTTGGAGTAATTTCCTCCCAGAAAATCAAGGGATAAGTGTATTAAAAATTCTGGCTTATAGTTGTTTAATATTATTTATAAATAGCAACTGTTCATTTGTAATGACTCAGGTCAAGGTGACCCAGAAGGTAATTAGATTTTCTCCTGTTTTAGAGGAGGAAGTATGATTGATTAGATCCTGTTGTCATCCACAGGAGTCCCATGATTTAAGACTTTTTCAGTGGGGGAAAGAGCTGAAAGCAATCACCAACTGTTTATAGAAGTGGTGGCTCCTGGAACATCAGATAGACTTTATTTTTATCTTCCTGTTCCCTTCCAGGATCTCCCAAATCTGTTCTAAATTCATTCATAGCAGCCTTTCCCAATGATATCCACAAGCCAAGTGATCAGCTATGCGGGAAAGAGATGCTTCTCGACAGTGGTTAAAGTGTACTGAAAGATGGCTCTGTAACATGCGTAGACCTCTAAATGCCATCCTGCACAGTTAACCATTTACCGGTATCTCTACTGTGCACTTTCTTGAAGTTGTCTAAGAGTGGTCTGCTACTCTATGTTTTCCACTGAGATCCAATCTTCCTTCTCAGATCTGCAGATCTGAATCTGCAGTTGTGACTTGTAAAAATATGATCTGAGGATTTAATGTGCCTTTTAAAGATTTAGCTTAAAATGCAATGTTGTGGTTTTTTTCCTAGAGGCCACTTTTCCTGTGTTTTAGGCGCAGTAAATAGCCTAAAGGTTGCTTCTGATGTCTGCCCTTTTAATTTCTCTCTCCATTTTAAAAACATTTGCTGTTACTGGATTGGGGACAGCATCCTTGAAAGTGTCTTGTACTAAAACCCAAAGCTGGGCTGAGTAAAAAGAAAATATTTTCTTTTTTTTAATGAAGGCTTTTTCTTTGGAGGTGTGGGTGTATGATTTCACTTGGCCCAAAATGTACTGTGGGGTACATACCCCTGTTCCAGTAAACATTTTAGTGCATGTGTATTATTGGTGTGTTTTACATTGTCTTGTCCTGAATTGTAAGGTAGAACTAGGGTAGGCCCATTGTATCAGTGGGGTTGTGGTGTTTTGTATTCCACTCTGCCCCACTTAAACTTGTATTGCCTGAAACAGCTCAGTTTTTTACACTGCATGGCATAGCTGACCATACATGAAACTGTTGGGGCACTGTTAAAAGTATATATATTTTACGAAAACTTCTCTCTTTGTATTCTCAATATACATTAGTCCAGGGGTGTCCAAACCTTTTTGCAAGAAGGGCCAGATTTGGTGAGGTGAAAATGTGTGGGGGCCGACCATTCAGCCACATTTGGTTCCCGGGCCGGACTTTGAACAAGCCTCTAGGACATGCAAGGAGGCGGGAGGATGCTGCAGCAATGGAGCCGGGGGCAGGTAGGCTGGGCAGGTGGCTGGGGGGATGGATGGAGGCAAGGAGGGCAGGCAAACTGTAAAACTGTAAGCTGACGTCTCCATCCAGTTTGGGGAGAGGCCAGCTGGTAGGGATGCATGACAGGCTGAGCCGGCAGGGAGAAGAGGCTGCGGGCTGCTCAGAATTTGAAAACGGGCCACATTTGGCCCCCGGGCCTGACTTTGGACATGCCTGCATTAGTCCATGTGTATTCAATTTATTCATGTATTATTTGAACTACACACAGAGGTGCAAAACTGTATCACTGTATCTTTGGTTCATGTCATAAAGTAAAGGCCCGCACCTACCCATCCATGATGTAATGCTCTCATTATCCCATATCTATGACCTGACCTTCAATATCACACAGTATGGAGCTGGATAGAACTAGTTCTTTGGACGGCCCAATTATTTCTGATTTAACTGCTATCTCTGGATAGATAAGAACCTGGGGAGAATAAAGGAGTAGACAGCCATAAGTTAATGCTTGCCACCTCTCCCCACATTATAGTCTGTTACTTTGAAGTAGGGCAGGGGTTGGACAAGGGCGGAGGGTATTTCTTTTGAAGATGGAAAAGACAAGAACTTATTGGATCAATTGAACTCTTGACTAAAGTGACGTGTTCCTTGTAACTAAAACGGAACTGATATGTAACTATAAATTGCATTATGCTATGTTGCTGTGTGCTGGCTCTTTCCTGGCTGTTTGGGGAATTGTCAGTGTACTGTTACTTGTTTTCAGCTGAAAAATAAATTTCACTTGATCTCCCTTTGCATAATTTCTTAAATTGGACATCTGAAGTAATTGCTAAGCCATAAAAAGTAACAGGCTAGCTGTGGTCTCATCAAAACTAATATTATATTATACTATATGATAATAAATTGTGACATGCACACCCATGTAATGCTTGCAGATCTGCCACCCATTTCCTATCTCCTGCAATGTAAATTGTGATTAAAAATTGCCCTCAGCAACTTTCCCTGCACTTGATAGTGTTTTTTTGTCACAATATGTCTGATGTCAAGTACTTGAGTAGTACAAGGATTAGTTTGATAACATTTATCTCAGTGGGTTTAACAGATTAGATTGGTTGGATGGTGGGGGAATAGGTGCAAATGGAGTTAATGTTTTTGCTGCTTTTGGTGGTAATATGTTTAGTCTGAAAAGGAGGAGTTAGCATGACCCCATTGAGTATACCACTCTTGCCACTACAGTGGTGGCCATCTGTGTCATTTTAAAAATGGTAATTCTGAATTTTCAGGTAAAGATGAAACAAGAATAATAGTGCTGAATCCCAGATGTTGTCCTTTGAAGCTTCTTAGTTTTGTGTGAACATGAGCTTAGAAAGCAATCAGTTAAAAGCCTTTGTTCCAACACCTTGAATATCAATTTACTTGTGTGGGAAATTATTGTCTTCTTAGAAACCCAAAGCTGAAAAGGAGTCCATCCCAAGCAGGGGAATGGAAATCTAATCCTGCTTCACAGCCAGATACCTAAACCACTGACGAGTGATCCTATAAATTCTGCCTTTCTTGGGGTTGTCTTTCTTGGGGATTAGAATGTACATTAAACATTGCCAGTCTCTAGGCCATTGTTTGGATTTCCATATTGATTGACATATTCTTGTTAGGATTTTGACAGATTCAGTCCCTGTGACTTGAAATACTTCTGTCTGTCCCTGGTGATTTATATCTTCCCAGCACTTTTAGAGCAGCTTGGAGAGAGGAGAGAGAGTTTGTTGTCCTTTTAGTTTTTCTGTATAGGTTTTTGATATACTGCTTCCACCTTTTCTTTATTTTCTCTTGTTTCAGTAACATCCTTCCTTTTAGTTCTTTCAGCGTTTCTAATTTAGGCTTAACATTTCCTTTGATTTCTTGGTTCTTCTGGAAGAGATCTTGTTTTCCCTCTTTAGTTCTCTTTTATTTCTTTCCACTGACCATCATAATAATTCTCTTTCTCCGTATTTGACAAGTCACTGAAAAGTTGTGTTCAGGATTCTGGCCTTATTTCTGTCTTTTTTATTTTAATTATTTATTGAGGAAGTAACAGCATACATTTCCAGTCTTTACAAGTTTCCAAAAACATTACATCATCCTTTGGTCCCTTCCTCATTAACCCTCCCCCCCCCAGCAAGCACAAATTCACTACCCTTTCATGTTAAACATTATTAAGGCATGATGGAATAGTCTAGCCCATTTCTCGTTCTCAGGCTTCCCTTTTATCCAATTTATATATTTCTCCCACTCATTTAAAATTCTGTGTTTCCCTTCTATGTTTCCTTCTTGCATAATTTGTATCCATTCATTTTGAAAAAATTGATGTATATAATCTTTCCATTTATCATATTTCCATTTTTCTTGATCCTTCCATCCACCCGTTAATACCATTATAGCTGCTGCTATTCCATAGTACACAATCTTTTTTATGATTCTCCATTTTTTCTCTATCTACTAACCCTAAGAAAATATGATCAATTTTAGCTCAATCATTTTCTTTGTAATTTCTGATAACCAATTTTCTACTTTCTTCCAATATGTTCGTATTTTCTCGCATTTCCATATCATGTGTGCAAAAGTACCTTTTTCTTTTTTACAGTGCCAACAATATTGTGATATGTTATTATTTATTCTATTTAATTTCTGTGGGGTATAATACCATTTATGCAATACCTTCAGTTGCATATCCTTAATTTTTTCCAATTTTACCTCTCTTATCCCCCTTAATATATCCTGAATCTTTTCTGCATTTAAATCCATATCATCTTCCCAATTATATTTAATTAAATCTTCATTCTGATTTCCCAATCTGACCAAATATCTATAAATCTCTCCTGCTCTGACCTTTTTTTCTTCATATTTCTTATACACCACTTCCCATTGCCTATCTTCTTTTCCCTTAAGAGAATGGAACCATTGTTCATATCTCCTTTTCATACTTTCTGCCACCATCCATTTTTGATTCCCTATTATCCCTTTTAATTTACAGTGGACCCTTGTATAACAAACAGCTTGTATAACATAAAATCTGTACAACATAAAAATTCCGGAGATAGAGGAAATTTGCTTAACATAATCGCCTATGGGTAAAATCCGTACAACATAAAAATGGGATTACTCCATTTTCAGTGCATTCCTATAGGAATTTGTATAAAGGAAAATTTGCTTAACATAATTTCATTTGGAACGAATTAATTCCTTTATACAAGGTACCACTGTATTTATCCCACCTCCTGTTGACATTAATTCATGCATGTCTTTGATTTTATAATATCCTTTCTCTTTTAGATTCTTTATATCTTTTTGTGACAGAATCTTCCCCTCTTTATTAAACTGTTCTAAGGGGCCCCAATTCGATACTCCATCTATTTTTGTCCTCTTTATTAAAATCTCCATTGTTACTTGCCTTGGTCCCTTAACTTCTTTCAATATTCTTTTATCTCTATCAAATATCCTTAAATAATCTGCTGAGTTATTTATTGCATCTTCTACTCTTTTCCATTTGGGTGTGGGATATTCCTCCACCTTCATTGCCCATTTTAATTGGAAGGCTATATAATACATTTCCAAAGAGGGCATACTCCATCCTCCTTCTTTTACTGCATATAGGATTTTATGCTTCATTCTTTTATTTTTCTTGCCAAAAGCCCATTCCCTTAATGATGTGTCCCATTTCTTTAATATCTTTTCTGAAAGTAATATTGGGAGTAATTGAAATAAATATAACAGTTTTGAAACTATAAAAATTTTCAAAGCCCTGATCTTTGACAGTATTCCCATTTTTAATCTTTCCAGCCCTTTATTATTTTCTGGATCTTTCTCCAAGTTTTGTTATAATTTTCCTCCCCTAGTTTTTCCCAAATTTTTGTTAATACCACTCCTAAATAAATCATTTTTAACTCCATTCCCCATTTTCATTTGTAATCTTAATTGATCTTGCTCCTTCCTAGGAACGTTTAGAAACATGATTTCTGATTTTTGTAAGTTTACTTCTAATCCTGATATTTTTTCAAATTTCTTTAATATATTAATCAGGGGGCCTGCCGCTTCTGAAGGGTTAGTCAATATTAAAATTAAATCATCCGCAAACATGTTTAACTTTATTTCCTCTTTTCCTATTTTATACCCTTTTATTTGAGCACATTCTCTCAAATTTTGGGCCAGTGGTTCCATCGCTAATGCAAATAATGGGGGGGGGATAAAGGGCATCCCTGCTTTGTACCTCTTTCCACTTTAAACCTTTCCACTAATGATCCATTTAGTCTTACCCTTGCAAAATTTTCTTTATAAATTTCCTTTACTGCATTTGCATAGGGACCTATAATATCCATCTGTTTTAATAGCTTTAATAAATACTCTCTTTCTACAGAGTCAAAAGCTTGTTTAATATCCAATTTTACTATTATTACTTTACTTTGTTTCCTCTTGGCGTCTGCCATTATATTCATTACTATTCTTATTGGATCACCTATATATCTTCCTTTGACAAACCCATATTGATCCTCCTGTGTTAGATATTGAATTGCATCCTCTAATCTCTTAGCTAATATTTTTGTGAAAATTTTGTAATCTTGGTTAGCCAATGTGATTGGTCTATATGAAGCTACTTGTTCTTCTGCTTTACCTTGCTTTTTGAGAGGGATAATTTCTGTCTCCTTCCATGTTTCTGGAATTCCTTCCCCTTGCATTATATCATTAAATAATTTCTCCATTCTTTCTCCTAACCCCTCTTGAAACTGTCGATAAAACAGAGTCGTAAAACCATCTAAGCCTGGAGCCTTCCCCATTTTTAATGTTCCAATTACCTCCTTAATTTCATCTACTGTGATCTTATCATTTAACCTCTTCTTCTGTATTTCAGAAATTTTACTTCTGACTTGTAATTCTTCATCACATTTTCTTTTGTTTTGGAACCCTTCCTTAAAATATTCAGTCATAATTCTCCCCCCTTCTTTATATTTATATTATCCTTTTTTATTTTTTAATCTTCTAATGACGTTTTTACTTTTCTGTATTTTTAAATTTTCCCTGCCTGAATTGTCGTCCTTTGAAAATCATTTTAACCAGGGCTTGTTTCTTCCATAGGAATAAAATATTTATTTCATCTAATTTTCCTCTTTGTTTCCTTATTTGCTTTTCTATCTTTTTTGAATAATTATTTTGTAATTTTTTCTGTAATTCTAATAATTCCTCCATAGCTTTATCTTTTTCTCACTCAATTCCTTCTTATATCTCCTCTCTTCCTCTAGACACAAGCCCCTTATAACCGATTTTGAGGCATCTCATAAAAGAGATGATTTAATTTCTTCTACATCATTTTCCCTAAATACTCTTTTTATCTTATTTTCCATTTCCCTTCTCTTAACTTCTGAAGAAATTATTCTTGACTCAAATCTCCATTTCCAGTCCTTTTTGGAAGGTTTGAATCTAATTGCATTAACAAATGAGCATGATCTGATATAAAAATACCCCCCACTTGAAATTTTGAGATTGTTCCTTTAAGTTCCTCCCTCACCAGCATAAAATCTATTACGCTAAACTTTTTGTGCCTGTTTGAATAAAACGTTGGATCCCCCTGTTTGCCTTCTACATTAGCCACATTACTCCATAAATGAGTTCTACAGTACCATTGAGTTTCCTTATTGTCCTGTATATTCAAATTAAAGTCTCCAGCCACTATCACCAACCCCTCAGAGATTTGTTCAATTTTACTTAAAGGTTTTTTCAAGAATCTAACTTGACCTTTATTGGGAGCATAGATTGAGGCTAAGGTATATTTTAACCCCAAATTAAACATTTTACCATTTGAGTATCAATCACTATTTCTTTCACTTGGACATCCAGGTCATTTCTAAATAATATTCCCACCCCTCTTGATTTCTTTGTTCCTTTTAATTGAAACTGCCATTTAGTAGACCATGCTGGGTGGGAAAATAACACTCTATTTTCTGTTTTGTTCATATGAGTTTCCTGTAGGAATAGAATCATCACCTTTTCTTTATTTAACAACTGTGCTAATTTCATTCGTTTTGCCTGAGATGACATTCCATTAATGTTTAATGAGAGGAATCTCATGTCCCCTCCCATTGATCTTTCTCATCACCTATTTTGGCCATTCCTCCTTAATTTCCTTTTATTTGCTTGCTTCTTATTTATTAAACCCCTGCTTTGCAGCCCCACCCCTTCCATGGGCTTACTACCCATTCTGAGCACAATGCAAAGCTTGGACTTCCCATTGCCGCTCTCCTTTTGCCCCTGTAGACAATATTTAACACTTGTAATATGTGCTCAGCCTCCTTTCTTTCCCTAAACATTTTATTATCTATGTGTTCTCCTTACAAAATTATCACAACACCTATAACTTACTTCTTCCTCCCCCCCCGCTTAATTCAGCACTCATTATCTCCTCCACCTCTCTTTTACCTTGAATCATACCCATAGCAAACCTCCCCCAGCTCATGTACTTTCTCTTCTCCCTCCCTCCTCCTCCCCCTCCCTTCTCCCTTATTAACCCTTTTCATATCTTATTCTTTTCATCCCAGTTGTTCATATAGATTAAGTCCTGTAACAATATTCTCTCTACATGTCTATGTCCTATATCCATATTCCTATACCATATTCTATTCCCATTTAAGCTCTTTTTCTCTCATTCACTATTAACTCTGTTATTCTCTGTTTACACAAAGAGTTATTTATTCTTCATCATGAGTCTCTTGTTCTCCTTCCAGTTCTTCTCCTTGTTCTTGGGATCTTTCTGGTGGACTAATCCCCAGGCTTTGCAGCATCAGTTCTGCCTCACTTGGATTTCTTGCTTTAAACTGTTTATTGATTTTAATTACCAATATTGTGGCAGGATAAATCCATGAAAATCTGCAGTTGGCAGCAGTCAGTTTTCTTGTATACGGGCACATTTCCTGTCTTCTCTTTGAAGTTTCCAGAGATAAGTCCGGGAAGAATCGTATGGTGGCTCCTTTATAATTTAAGGATCCTTTTTTTCTCGTCTCTTTCAATATCTGATCAGTCAGTCTCTCCTTACACAGTGCAACTATTAACATCTCTCGGGCATGCAGAATCTTTAGGTTTGGGTCTCAGTTCTCTGTGAGCTCTTTCTATATCATTTTCTGTTATTATTTCCACATTATTAGCAGCCAAGAGAGATAACAGTTCAGGGATAATGTCCTTACCATAAATCATTTCCGGTAAACCAACAACTCTGACCTTTTTACGACGCTGTCTGTCCTCAGCTTGCACAGCCTGATTCTCCAGCTTCTTTAATTTCAGTTCTGTTTGATCGACCCTTTTTTCAACCGCTCTAAAATCGACACTTAAATCATTTACATGTTCCACCAGTTTTTTTTATACTGTAATTTAATTTCCTGTTTTCTTGCTGAATTAATTCTGTAAGGTCCTCCTGGATCACTCATCGTAGCTCTGCTCGAACTGTTTTAGATATCTCCTCCTTCACTGCTTGTACAGTTTTGCTTATCAAGAAATCTTCTTGGCGTTTGGTGAAAGCAGCCATTTCGTTTGACTGTCCACTCCTTTGCTCCGATTTCCATCGACCTCCGACCGGAGGGAGATATCAATCACTAGCTGGAGGAGATTAGAGGGAGGGCCCCCCTTTCTTTTTCAACAAGTTTTAGCCTCTCTCCTTTATGACTGAGCCATTTAAAGTAATAAAATACTTTTCCTCTCAGGAAGCTCGTCCGGAGGCGACTCACCCCTCTCGGCGCATGCGTGAAAGTCCTCTGGCCTTATTTCTGTCACGTCTTGCCTCTTCTGTACAGTTTTAAGTGTTTCTTCTGTCATCCATCTATGTTTGTTTTTCCCTTTGACCACTTTCGTTGTCGTGCATTCTCCCCTATACTTCTGCTTTCAATCAATTGTTCTGGCTCATAGCCAGTGTGTTTAGTAATTCAGATCTGTTCTTTATGTCTACTTTAAATTCATCGGGATTTTTAAAATTTTATGTTGGCATTAGGATTCTTTTAGTGCTTTTCTTCACCTTTATATGTTTGATATTAACAGATTGTGATCAGTGCCATATCTGCTCAGGGTCTTGCATTGGGCAGGTATGATAAAACTTCTCTGTCTTATGCTTCCAATTACATGGTCCTGTATATTTGATATTGGCCATCTAGAGATGTGCATGGGTACAGTCCTCTGTTCAGTTACTTGAAGCATCATGTACAATAAACAGATTGTTGGCTTGACATAACATAACTCTACAAGACACTCCCCTGCTTTGTTTCTGATCCCTAGACCAAATTGCCCAACAACATTCGGCCCTGTTTGTTTCCTACTTTTTTCTGGATGTTTACATAAACACTTTTCCTTCCGCTTCTTCAACATCTATAGTTGGAGCATAGATGTGAATGATGATTGTTTTGACTGGTTTTCCCGGAGGTCTGACAGTTATTATTTGGCCAGACCTCGCATCATAATCTCAAACTGTTTGTGTTGTATGAGTGCTGACTAGTTTAGCGATTTAGGCATTTGGCTGCAGAGCCAGAGGTAGGAAGTCAGCGATTGAACTCAGTGATCCATAGGTTCCCTCCAGTTCTGAAGTTCTAAGGTTATTATTATACATTTTGCTTCAGTATTAGGTACATTCTATTTCTTCTGAGCTTGTGATTTCCAAAAATAAAACACTTTGTAGCTGTTTAACTGAAATCCCCCATTTGAGTCCACTTTTGTTCACTGCAGTGTTTATAATTTCATTTCTTTTTCTTTCTTTCTTTTTTTTCAGTTTGCCTTGATTCATAGTTCTCATTTACCATATCACCATTGTTAGTATTGTGCAACACCGGTCATTCCTTTCACTTCTGTCCACATCGGCCCCTAGACATTTTTTGTTTTGTTTTAATCTCATTGCATCATTAATAATAGTGCTATTTTTCCTTTCCTTTGCTATCTCCTACTAGGTAATACAGTGCTTTCTGACTTCGGAGTGTCATCTTCTACCACTAGTTCTAGTTTTATTTTGGGCAGTCTCATCATAGAATTTTCAGGGTGAGAAAGATTCAGTTATGGTTTACCTTGACCACCTTCTGTGCGGTACTAACAAAAGTTAGCTTTTCTATCAAAAGGATCAATGCTCTTGTCAGTGAAAGATTTGCCACCAGCCCACCATCAGCTACCATTGCTGCTCTCCAGATGTTACTTCTCCCTATCACCATTGGAGCTATCTTCTCTTCTCCTGGTGTAGCCATTACTCCTGCCGAAGGTGGATGCCTCTTAGTCTGGCGCCTCAGCTGTGAACATTCTGCATTAGGTGACCCTGCTTAGGAGTCAGGCTCATAATGGCCAAATATGACCGCATCACCCCAATTCGGGCTCGCCTGTACTGGTTGCCTGTTGCCTCCCGAATAAGGTTCAAGGTGTTGGTTTTGGTTTACAAAACCCCCCATGGCTTGGGCCCTGATTATCAGACAGAGTGCATCCCCCAAAGATCAGTGCTGGCTCGGCCGACCAGAGCTTCTACGGTGTGCTCGCTCCGGGTGGCCACCACTCGGAATACCCATAAGACTGCCACCCGCAGCCGGGTCTTCTCAGTGGCTGGCCTGTCTAGTTGGAACAAACTGCCAAGCAAGATACGCCAGGCCCCATCCCTAGGTATATTCAATAAGTCTGTGAAAACTTGGCTATTTAGGGAGGCATTCGGCAATTGCTAATGTGCTTTGTGTTCCCTGTGTTTGATGTTGTTCTGTTGTTATTTGGTTTTTGCCTCATGCCAGGCTATTTGTCTGCTTTTATTGTTTTATTGCATTTATGTTTGCATTTTGATCTTTGGCTTTCACATGTTTTGTTTTATGTAAACCGCCCAGAGTTCCCTTTGGGAAATTGGTGCAGTATACAAATATAAAAATAAATAAATAAATAAATATATTGATCACCATGTCCTTGCAGTGTGGGAGAGAAAATGATTGCATGCTTATAGTTTATCTGTTATCTCTGCATAGTGGAAGAGAGAACTGTCAGCGAGTAGGGAAAGAAAAAGAAAGCCTGGGTGGAAGGGGTGGGCAATGCTTACATGTTTAAACACTGACATTCATTAACACTGATAGAGCATTGACCCAAACTCCGGTTCGCCCCCGGGCTGCAGAGACCAAGTGAAAGAACAGCTACATGAGGAACAAGGCTCTAAAAGAGCTCAGTATGTGAGCTGGTGAAATGTGTACGCTAGTCACATCGTAAATCAAAGTCAATGAACTGACATTCAATTTTTGCACACTGTAGTGACCTGGCCCATTTTGTAATTGGTTTAATACTTCTTTTACAAACAACCTAGAAGGACACGATGCAATAGCATGGAATAGAGATGGATACCAATCCAAAAATGTACCAGCAAGCTCATTAAAAATTGCTGGTTCGTTGGTTTGTGCCGTTTGTGTTGATTCCGGTTGGTCCAGGCTGGTCAAATGCGATGAACCAAAATGAAATGAATCAATGAATTTTTAATGTGACTTTTGGTTCATTTGGTTGGTTGACCCATTTTTTCTTTCTCTCCTCGCTACTGACAAACTGCTTCTATCAATCTAAAGCAAAAAAAGTAAAGCAAAGTGTTCTGCTTACATACCACCCCATACCACTTCAAGTAGTCTCTGGGCAGTTTACAGTTTTAATTACAGTATGCTGGCTACACATTGCCCCATCCCAGCAAGCTGGGTACTCGTTTTACCGACTTTGGAAGGATGGAAGGCTGAGTCAACCATGAGCCGGATACCTGGGATTGAACCCCAGGTCGGGAGCACAGTTGTACCTCTTAAGTAACCGTCCCAACCTGCAGATCCAGAGACTCCAGAATTGGCAGGTCAGACAACCAAATACAATGCTCAGAGGGTTCTGGGGGAGTTGCTTACCTGTATTTATAAGGATGTTGCTGAGCAGCACTTTAGAGTTTTCTTTGGGGAGCTGCTGAAATCTGTGTGGGCAGAATAAATTAACAAATTCCTCCACACCAGCTTCCACACCAGCCTGTCAATCTGTCATCTGTTCTGCTTCTCTCTGTGGTGTTGAAGGGCTTCAACACTGCTGGGTGCCTGTGCTGTATGGGTAGAACCATCTAAAAACAAGGGTCCTACTCCTACTGTGTTCAAGGGGAAGAAGCCAGTCTCAAGAGCAGTCACCACCGTTCATGCCCAGAGATCACGTTCAGTTGATCTAGAATCATCCAACTCTATTCCTTCCTTCCTTCCTTCCTTCCTTCCTTCCTTCCTTCCTTCCTTCCTTCCTTCCTTCCTTCCTTCCTTCCTTCCTTCGATTTATATATGGCCCACCTAGCCAAAGGCCAGTCTGAGTGGTTCACAACATAAAACAAACTGTGGCAATGCAAATAAAGACATAGCAAGTCAGTAATCAGTGGAACATCAAAACAGTTAGTAACCAAGGAAAGCAGATTTATACAACCATGTCTTCAAACGGTTTTTGAAGTTCAGCAACGTGGGGGCATGTCAGATCTCTGAGAGAAGTTTGCTCCAAAGGGTAGGGGCCGCCACCAAGACGGCCCGGTTCCTTGTTGTTATCTTGCGGGCCTCCCTCAGTGTTGGCACCCTCAGATGACCCGCTTGTGATAAACAAGTGACACAGGCTGAACTTTGGGGTAGGAGCCATTCTGACAGATAGGAAGGTCCTAAACCGTTTAGGGCTTTGTATGTCAGCATTAAAACCTTGAAGTCAATGTGGTCACGGATTGGCAGCCAGTGCCGTATGGTCAGCGTTGGGGTGATATGTTAGAATCTTTTGGTGCCCAAAACTAATCTGGCCGAGATGGAGCCCTCAGCATTAACTTCTAAGGCAGCCAGGTTTATTGGGGGATGTGAGTCCACCTGTAGGTCTCCTTTCTTTGGTGGGTTTGGGGGTAAAAATGGAAGCAGAACTGCTTCAGGTACTATCCCAGATCTCCATCTCTGTGACATGATCCCTGCACCCTACAGACTTCAATGGAGATTTCAGTTTTCCATTCCTCCAGCTCTGTATTGTGTACTGCCAAGCTGTCCTTCATACGTACATCAAAGAGGGAAGCCAAAGCAGTACAGTCTGCCTTGGTAGAGAGGATGGAGTCATTTTCATACACCTGCCCAACACCACGGTCCTGGTCCGTGGAAGTAGGGAGGATACCTGTGAAAGAGCAGACTCCAAAGACTGGATGAGCACATGAATAAGTAGGATTATTTGCCCCAAACTTGAAGTCTTACTACAGAGAACATTAGTGGTCTCCTTAAAGGGCTTGTGAACCTGCACCATCTGGGAGAGGATAAGCCAGTCCATGGCACTGATGTATATATCTCTTCCTCTGGGAGGAATGGGCCTGGAAGACAACATTCTCTGCTCTACCAAATGTGAGATTCTCATTTAGGTGAAGTTCCAGCAGGTAGGCACATCCTGTAGGACAGGCATGATGAAACTTTGGCCCTCCTGATGTTTTGAACTCCCAGAATTCCAAACCTGTATTTCCAATGGCAAAGGACTGTGGAAGTTGTGGCCCAAAACATTTGGAGGGCCGAAGCTTGGACATGCCTGCAGTAGGAGAACATGTTCTTCCATCCCCAACTCCTCCAGCTTCTCCTGCAACCAGAAGACAGTTTTCAGGCCATGTGAGAAAAGACTCACCAAGTTATAGGAGTTCTCTAAGACTGGCTGCATCTCCCATTTTCCTGCTTTCTGCTCGGGGTTGATCTTGCTCCCCGGACCAATGGCATCCTGCAGTAGATGCAACCTGTGTGCTATGCATACAATACCCTCAGAGCACGGCTCATTCAATGCCACCAAAATGTTTCTCCTAGCATTTGTCACCGGGTGACATGGGACTTGTTCTGCCACCAGGCTACAGGGTGCCGGACCATTTATTCATTCTATAACGCTACCAAAAAATGTTGAGAGTGTCCGTACCTGCTGCTCGTTCTTGTTGCACCTTACCCCAGCTCCTGTCTCCACTTCAATCCCACACTCTTTGTGTGCCCTTAATATGGAATATTGTCACGATCTGGCCTGCAGCGCTTGCAGACTCGGGCCCTGACTGGCATGATCTGGTACACATCAGCTGGAGGATTGGGGCCAGAAATATCCTAATAATGCAGACTCAGGCCCTGTCTGTGTAGCACCACCAAGATCTCTTTTGAATTTTACATGGGAGGCCTGGTGGGGGGGGGCTACTTAAGGAGTGACTCTCCCTCCCAGAACTTGCCCTAGCAACAAAGGTCTTTGGCCGAGCTGTGGTGTACGGCCTGTTCAGTCCAATGCTGGTTCCCTGCCTTGCCTCGTCATTCTACCCTTGTCATTCTTGCCGTGGTGGGTGGTCTTGCCTGCCTTGCTCCAGACCCTGTCCTCCAACCTCTTGTAAGTGGACTTTGGGACTTGATGCTTTGTGTGGTGGACTGGGCCCTGGGGCCCTTGCTTGCAGCCGAGGGCTGCCTGGAGTGCCTAGACTGTGACAAATATTAAGAAAGGTGTGGTCTGCTTTACCAAGGATGTCTAGAGGAAAGGCCATTGACAGGCAAGTAAGAAGTTTTGCACTTTGGAAAAAAGCCAATGAAAGGCACACAGTGAGCTAATGCAGAAGGAGAAGGAGAAGGTCTTTATTTCAGTCACTGACCAGACAAAATACAAAATACATTCCGCATAAAACCAAAATAAAAGCATATAAAAACAATAAAAGCATGCACACAAGAAAAACCATAACACAATAGCATAACCTTTACATAAAAGCCAGAGCAGGTAAAATCTTCCCAGCCCAGTAGGCCCAATAACAGAGTAGTCAACTCAGTAGGTCTGGAAATGTCTCCAGCCTGGGACCACGCCCGTGCTCTAGACCACCTCCAACCCACATCATAAGGAGAGGTAAGGATAAATACACAATGGCCATTGCTAGTCATCTGCCCCCACCACCTGAAATGGGCAGGGAAGAGCGATGCCTCATTGCTGCGGCACAGAATTTAGCCACCACCACAGTTACATCTGGCTTTTTATCTGCAAGCAGGTGTAGAACACAAAACTCCCTTGGCCTCCCCTGAGTTTGCTGCAAGATAGACTGAAGAAGAGCCCTCCGGATATCCCGATAAAGGGAAAACTCCAAGAGAACATGATCAATGGTTTCAATAGTCTCCTATCTCCCCAAATGAAAAAGGGTTGGAAAAAAAGTTCGGGTTTCCTTGTAGTAAACTCCACCAAACAGTGGGACTTGCTTCTCAGTAAAGATGTGTAAGGTGTCACAAGAATGCATTTCATTTTCCCCCAATTCTGCTCATTCCATTCCAGATCCATTAGCAGAGGTGGCAATCTCACCGCAGGTCACTTGGCTTTCCCTTAGGAAGTGTGAGCTGATTTTCTTTTCCACTCTTGGACCCGAATACACTGCAGAAATCTGCAGCTGCAAAAATCATCTGAACTCTGTCAACCTTTACTGTAGCATGCAGCCACAGAGAATCATGCTTTGTTTCTCTTTCTGTGCCCATGTTTTGTGCTCCCAGGGTGTGGAAAGAGAAGGAAATAGCCCTTTCCTGTTTATGTAGATTTCCCAAGCAGTAAAAAGCATTCTTACCACTGGAACACTTAAGATTGTCATCCAGTTGCATTATTCATTATCGATCATCTTGAAGCAGGAGGACAGTTACTGCAAACATCATGGGATGGGAGATTTTTCTGTTTTACAGAGAAGATTGTGACAGTGCATCACAAGGTGCAGCAACTAGAGTTTCTGTGCTCACAAACAACCTTAACATAGAAGAACATTTTTGCTTTTAAAAGGCCAAATAGGCTAATTTGGGTAACCTGAATGTCAGGTGGGCATTTGCTATAATAGACCAGCTTCTTGTGGTGGATTGCATATTTCCAGTAGTTCAAATTAGAAATAATGACCATCAAGTCACATAACAAATTTCAAGCATTTCTTTAATTAATCTATTAAAATATGGATATTAAGCATTCATTTTAATACATTTAATTTTATATAAAATCTTTCAAACTTGAGATGCAGAGTGTCACTACTTCTTCAACTGCAATGTGTTTGGTTGTTATATAATTTGATCAGTTTGATAGAAAAAAAATCAAACCCTGAAACTAATTTACCTCTCTGTTGCTCCTGAATTCCTTTTTTAACAAAATGTACCTGTTGCCCCTAAGGGAAAAAAATCCACTTTCCCCCTCAGTTCCAAGAGTTTTCACAGAGGGAAGATATTGTTCTTTCTCTATGGAGCTGCAACAGGAACAGATTTCGGCTTAATGTCATGTTAGTTCAGTTAATCTATTTAGAGCTACTTAGGCAAAGAGGACTTAATATTCTCAGATTACAACTTTTCATCCCTTCATTATTATTTTATTGTGAATCTAATGGATTATTAGAGGCAAGGGGGGGTTACACATGTCTGATAAAATCCTACTTAATAAAACTTCTAAAGACAGCTTCTAAAGGTCACCCGTGGGGAATTATCTTCAAGCATGCCACAGCCTTCTGGATTTCTATTCTTAATGTTGTAATTGTTACATACACTTTCCGCTCTAGCCAACTGAGTGTTTTAGTTCCGAGAAGGTTGCCAGGTCCCTGTTGGCACTTGTTGACTACCAGACTATTTAATTAATCTCCTCTAAACCAACAACACTGCTATGGATGAGTAATCACCCAACAGTCCGGCAAAAATGTACCTGAGATTCCTGCATGAAAGCACTTGGCTCATTGTGTGGATAAAACCGTGGGCTAGCCTGTGCTGCTGTAGGTATCCCAGGTGTTTTATTTCTCATCGCAGTGGAAGTAGCTATGGTGCATACTGTCTGTGAGTAGGGTATGGAAAATTGTTTGCAAGAAAATAAATGCATTTGTGACACAGAATTAGTATCTGAGGGTGGATCATCTTAATGGATCCCCCACCCTTGCAGAGGGTCAGAGTAGCTAATAGCCTAAACTTGACCAGGAAGTGGTCTGACCACGATCATGGGGTCAAAACCAGTACCAACAGTCTGGGGGTCCTCAAATTTTGTGCTACCTGCAAAATAAAACTATGCAAGGTTAGCATGGGAAAGAGCTTTTGCCACTCACCTCCAGGGACAGCTGTCTGGGGGAGTTCCCTTGTTGCAGCACACCATGCCTGGCACACCTGAGAGGTGCTGAAGAGGTTGTGGAGGAGGCGATGCTCTACTCCTCCCAGGGAAAGACATGAGGTGCATAGTGCCAAAAACTGTGGGAATGATGCCAGTTTTCCGGGGCCCTAAATTTGATCTGGTTGGCTCTTTAAAAGTTCTGTAACACCAATAAAGAATGTGTTCAAGCAACTACTTTTTATATCATTATGGAGGGGAGGGGGAGATGAGGGCTCATTGACAAACACAGAAACTTCTTGTTTTGCAGGTAGCTGTGCTTGATTCTTTAAAAATTAGTCCTGGGTTATTAACCTTTCAGGAGTTGAGACTATCAACAAGCTCATGGATAGTTGTGATTCAGCAGACATTGTGTACAGTAGTTGGACTTCAGAAATATTTTGATAATGTCCCTTTTCAAAGACTCCTAAGCAAACATAACGAATTTAATACAAGCAAGTAGAAATAGAAGCATATTAGTGACACATTAGAGTGGGGCATCCTCATATTTTATATTGTATTTATGGGATTTGAGCGGTCAACTGGGAGAGGATTTGGGATTGTGGTGCACAGATCAGTGATAAACCTGGTGTTGTGTGCAGCTGCTAGGATAAAGGCTGGTTCTATATTTGATTAGGAAATAATATTGACAAAGCCTTTGTAGAAATCTGTAATGCAGCTGCTTTTGGAATGCTTTATATATGTCCGATGACCGCACCTCGAAATGAATGACGCAGAAGCTGAGAAAGGCTACATGAGAAGACTGAAGCAAATAAATATAAAGTTTACAGCTTTTCATCTTAGGAAAAGTGACAAAAGGATGATATGGAAGAGATATACAAGCTTGTGCATTATGTAAAGAGCTTGGATGTTTTTCTCTGTCATAATACAATGGACCCTTGTATAACAAACAGTTTGTATAACATAAAATTTGTATAACATAAAAATTCCGGAGATAAGGGAAATTTGCTTAACATAATCGCCTATGGGGCGAATCTGTACAACATAAAAATGGGATCACTCTGTTTTCAATGCATTCTATGGGAAATTTGTATAAAGGAAAATTTGCTTAACATAATTTCATTTGGAACAAATTAATTCCTTTATACAAGGTACCACTGTACTAGAATCTGGACTCATACATTTTAATGTAAGAATTAGAGATTCAGGATAGATACCCCATAGCTTTATGCAGTGCATTCATAGTTAAGCTGTGATTATTGCTAGCACTAGATGTAGGAATCGTTGCCAATCTGATCTACTTTAAAACAGGAGTAGACACATTCGTGAAGGAGAGGACTGTAATTTGTCATTAGTCCTGATGGCTATGTGTTAAGTTCCCATTATGCTTCTGAATACCAGTTGCTGGGGGCCATGAAGGAAAGTTCATGGGTTTCCCTTTAGATATCTATGGGAAAGTTCATGGGTTTCCCTTTAGATATCTATGGGAACATAATGCTGGATCAGAGAAGTGTTGGGCTAGATCCAGCACAATATCGCAGTACTGTACCTGTGTTCTTATACTTGTGATGATCTTGATTGACAATACTGTACATGAGAAAAGCTGAATGGAAAGTGAACCATCTTTCAGAATTGCATTTCTCTAAACTGTTGCAACTATGCATGCTTTTTTAAAACTAAATGGGCTTATTACTAGATATTAAATGGAGCTTAGAACTGCTCATTGAAGCCAGACCTGGTTTTTATTCTGTCTTCTGAGTTTCCACTCAAGTATGCTGACTTTGTCCTTCACGCCCATTTGTCCACACCATATTAGGATGTATGGTACAGCATTCAACTGTACGGATTATAGCGGAGGTGCAAAGCTTTGAAAATCAATGTGTGGCTAATGACAATGTTCTTTTATAGATATTGACTGAAAGAAAAGGCAGGCCTTGACTATCCTCAGATGCCCTTTGTGTGCGTGTGCTAACAATGCTGTGAACTAGAGAGAGAGAAATGATGGAAATGATGGCAATTCCATAGTGAAGAATTGCATTGTGTCCATAGAGGAATATCTGAGTGCCCTGCCCTCACAGAGCTCCTGAGTTACAGACTCCCCATGAAAAGCATATAACTGTACACTTATATCTTGTGCACACCTGACGAGGAATTTAATTGTGGTCAAAAAATATCACAATTGTGGTCTTGCTTGATACTCATTCAGTTGTTCCTTCCTGGATATCCTTTGGAATTTTTCTTAAAAGTTCAATAATGAATCCTTTTTCTTCTTTAAAATATTTTAGCTAGCAAGCAATCATTTAAATAAAAGCAAAAAAATGCAAAATACACTTGGAGTATATAAAAAACTAAATGAGTACAATATAGTAAAATTCAGTCTTCTAATACATAAAATTGTAGTACACACACACACACACACACACACACACACAATTTTAATCTATAAAAATATAGGTTTACTAAAAGTATGCTCTGCTGTTCAAGTGACATAGAACTTAAGTTTCAAATTATTATTCAAAGGATACAATAAAAAGGCTATTTTCTTAGTAGAAGAATAAAATACATAAACTCTCATAAAAAGTCACTGAAAAATATTTGAATACATTTTAATTTGTAAATATAAAGCTGAGTATAATACCATAAACCACAGTCACATTGTATTGCATAATTCTCATCCACTCCAAACAGAAATTCTCCCCTGGACGGTTTCCCAGTCAGGGAACCGTTTGCGACAATGTTCCTGTATTCTTTGAGATGTACTGTAAATATGGTAGAAATCTCTGTTTATATGTCTTTTGATGTTATGCATAGTCAAAACAATCTGACATGGGACTCAAACTTTCCCATGAGATGTCAACATACCCTCTAATTGATGTCCTGAACCTGGAATCTCCCAGGCGAGCCACACCATGTACTCTACTAGACTCATCCTTTGGAGTCCAAGTTGTCCCGATTACTTATCTCACTGATATTATATTTGGACAATAGAATACATTTTGAACATCTATTACATGCTTTTTACATCTCCCATATTATACAATGTTCTTAATATGAATTTCTTATTTTTCCATATTTTTATTTAAATTCATAAGTGACAGTAGTCAGTCTGTCTCTTAATAATGTACCAGATCCCTTTAACTACAATAAATAATAGATAGGAAGATGTTAACCCCCATCCCATGCTGAAGTAGAAATCAGGCTGTAATCTAACCATGACAGTAAAGTATATAAAGCACCTCTGTGCCCATATAATTACCCAACACACAAAAGCAGAACTGAAGGGTTGTTGTTGTTGTTCAGTCATGCAGTCGTGTCCGAGTCTTCGTGACCCCATGGACCAGAGCTCGCCAGGCCTTCCTATCTTCCACTGCCTCCCTGAGTTTGGTCAAATCCATATTGGTTGCATTTGTATTGATTGCATTGATGACACCGTCCAACCATCTCATTCTCTGCCGTCCCCTTTTCCTTTTGCCTTCAGTCTTTCCCAACATCAGGGACTTTTCCAAGGACTCCTCTCTCCTCATGAGGTGGCCAAAGTACTGGAGCCTCAGCTTCAAAATCTGTCCTTCCAGTGAACATTCGGGGTTGATTTCTTTCAGGATGGATAGGTTTGATCTCCTTGCTGTATGATGTTGCCACACAGAACATAAATTCCAGGCTTTCCCTAACTAGGCAGTTTCACCATATACCATATATGTCGAACTCTCCCAACATAAAAAAGCCTGTCTTTACCCTCATCTCACACATAGGTGTACTTGAGATCCAGCACCACACCTGAAACTATCCTGTCTTTCATTAAGGCACACATTATGAAGTAGGTATTCTTCTCCAACCATTTGAGAGACACACCAAGAGATCATGGTACAGCACTTGGTTAGGAGGAGTGAGTCACAGCTGACCAGTACTACCTTGCCCTATCCTCATCATCTTAAATATTGCTGCACACATAGAATCTAGGTGGGCAAACTTTAGAGGAATTCGCACAGTTGTGTGCCTGCGGTATGAGTCAAGGTTGGCAAGTCTGGATTGTCATTACTTTCTCTAACCTAGCATTCAGCAACAATTCCTTAAACTCACACACAGCTTGGGATTTTGGAACTTGGAGAAAGTTCAGGGGAAAGGCATATTGTTCTCATATGCTCCCTCCTCTTAGTTATCTTGGCTGCCTTTCCTTTTGACCTATCCTGTCATAATGATTGATTCTTCTTTCTTTCCATCAGGTATATTCTGAAAGGTAGTTCTTCTGCAAGCCAGGCATAACCACCAACTTTGAGCACTCAATAAAGATATGCAGTCAGTCCTACAATATAAATAATAACCAGAAAGTAGCACTCTCTTCTTTCCCACTGTTAATAAGCAGAATGGCCCTCATCTTTGTTCACCTTCAGAGAGGAGGCTTCCTTGGGTGAAGACTCTGTTGGCAGGTGGGCCCACTGCCAAGACGGTGTTCCTTTTATCCTTCAGCTCTAAAAACCCAATGCAAGTGGATGTCAGTCTGGTGAGATGTTCCTGTGGAAAAATGCCAAGTCAGGTATGAGTCCTTGTGGAGAAGAAAGGTTTACCGTGCCAAAAGCCCTTTTTGGAGCCACTGAGGTAAGCAGGCAGCAGATGGTCCAGTGTGATCACAGCCTGCCTGGGCAAGGTGGACAATATTTCTCTCCCTTTCATCTTGTCCAACAGACATCCCTGGTAGTGTGTCAACATCAAGAAGATACAGTTAGACAATAAATCCAGGTCCAGGATAATAAACAGAACCACATTCTTTGTCTCTCAGCAAAAACCATGCCATGTTGACATAAGATCACAGTGACTCTTAATTCCAAATCATTGGCCAGGGTAGCTTGGGTTGGTTTTGGGGAGAAATCCGATTATTTTTCAATGCTACCAGCTTTCATCTTGTGACAGTATGAGATCATGTTCCCAACAGTGCCCTCTATTTGTTTGAAAGAAAAAAAGGGGAAGGGGTTGAGCTGGGCGGCCATCACAAAACACAAATGCAGAGCTTTTACAACTGCCCTCCGACTTCCTGCTTCTAAGAAGGCTCCTTGCCTGGTGTACATCATCTAGCCAAGAACTTTAAGAATAACACTCTTGACAAAGCACATCTTTTGACATGTTTGAACTTTTGGGACTCACTTTCACAAAGATTGTGTTGCACTCAAAAGCTTGCAGTATTTTCTGTTTTTTAGTGGCCTATAAAGGTATCGCCTGTAGCCTAGTTTTGCATTTCTATCTGTTTGATTTCCCAAAGTTATCATAAGGGCCTGCACTTCAGCTTTCCACATTGCCTCTGAAGTCATGTGGTAACTTGCACGTAGGCCAGAATGTTAGAAAGCTTAGGTCTTAGATCTTTCATTTGCAAACTGGGTTGCTCTCACTTCTTATACAAAGAAGACATTCCATATGCTGTATTTTGGTTCTTGTGATTGCTTTCGGTACTGAAGCATTTTGTCTGGTGGTTATATATAGAATAGAATCATAGAATAGTGAAATTGGAAGGGGCCTACATAGCCATCACCTCCAACCCCCTGTTCCATGCAGGGATACAAATCAAAGGATACCTGCCAGCTAGTTGTCCACATTTCTTTTTACTGCCTCTGGTGTTGGAGCACTCACCACCTCTAAAGGTAATTGATTCCATTGCTAGGCTAGCTAGCTTTCTTGTTTTGTCCTGCTTTGTATTTCCAAGTTAGTTCTCTGTATACTTAGGTCCCAGTTTCAGTTTCCTCATTATTAAGCTTCCTTCTTACATAATGTCTATGTATGTAAGGTCTAGGATTGTCCCAATCCAAGCTGAATGGGACAGAGTGAGTGCTAGTAACTTACTTTTGAGGGTAGTTGAGCCTTGTGTTCCCTATTTATATCCTTAATATTTTAGTCCTTGATGGAGTCCAGTAGCATCTGATTAATGTAATGTTGTCTATCAATGCTGTAAGATGTCCATCAATTCCCTTTTCTCAATACTTGAACATGTCTTAATTGTACTGGACTGTATATATTATCCCTCATTCTGTAAGCTGCCTTGGGTCCTTTTCTAAGGAGAAAGGTGGGGTAAATAAATAAAATAAATAAAAATAAAATAAGTATGATGGAGGAGGTGCACACTTCTTCCCCCCTTTGTGTAGGGCTGGAATTTAGAGGGCACATTGATGGAGACAGGTAGTTTTCTATGGATTTAGATGATGGGCCTCAAAGTAAACTATGAGAAAGGAGATTTTATCTAAACATTAAGAAAACCTAGCTATGAAGGCTATATGGAATAAAAGGATTGTGAAAATTATACCAATAAGGGTCAAAGAGAAGCGTTATAGAGTAGTATGGAGATGGTATTTAATACCAGTGAGAATGAATTTAATAAATAGTTTGATTCCATCTTCTTGCTGGAAATGTAAAAAAGAAAAAGGGACCTACACTATTTACATTTTGTAGTGGCTCTGTGAAAAGAGGAAATTGTATGTCTTTTCAGGAAAGGAGGTGCACATGTTCTGCTAAGACAGCCTTGTTGAACATGGTTGATCAGAAACAAATAAAGTAGAAATAGATTCACTAATTATTATGGTAACAGAAGCAAGGCTACCTATGGCAAAAAACAAACAAACAAACAAACAAACAAAACAGGGAGCTAGAAGCCAAACTAATATTGAAGACTGGTAGAAAGAAAAGTGGAATTTGGCTTTCGATAAATTAACTTGCAATTTGAAAATTAATAAAGGGTATCCCATACTAATGATTTTAAAAATATCTAGAGCCCATTTTTGACATGTGTACTTGAAAAAGGATATACTCGTAGCAAAGATTCAGTCTAAGTCAGGAAAGAATGGTGGCAACTTTAGGATGGATGTTCATCAACTGAGCAATAACATAACAAGTTGATTATAAACAGAGAATAACCCTGAGGGTGAAGGTGTGCAAGTTAATAAGTTATCGTATTGTTTGTTTTCTGTTTCGTTTGTATAATTTTGTCTTATTAATGTTTTTATGTTTCTTTTTATTTTTAAAAGTGGAGAGCTATCCTTAATTGTAGGATTTTAAACAGAGTTTACATAGCTATGTCTTAAGAATGCTTTAGCGATGAATTTCATGCCTTGGCTGACAGTTGGACTCAGTGAGTCTTTGATCCATTCCAGCTGACAGAATTGTATTGGCATTTGTATTGAATTTGCATAAGTAGCTACAGCTAATTGTGATTAATTGACAAGATGCTGGAGTTTAGTTTTGGTCACATGTCCTTTCATGTACTCTTTTATGCAACCAAGATATGCTCTAGCACCTTATCAGTTAGTTGAGGCAACTTATGCTAAATTTAAACAAATATCAGTAGTGCTTTTGACATTGATCCTATGATTCTTTTAGTTCTACATTCTACACCAGTGGTGGTGAATCTTTGGCTCTCCAGATGTTTTGGACCACTACTCCCACAGTCCTTTTTCACTGGCAACACAGAGTCGGAATTCTGGGAGTTGTGGTCCAAAACATATGGAGTGCCAAAGGTTCACCACCACTGGTCTACACCAACATCTCAACGATGCTTGAGATTAAGGTAAAAATTTGAAACTTGTGCAGAGGTGCTCCTGGCCATTGAAAAGCAGGTCAAGCAATAGGGAGACAGCTTCTGGTAGCTGATATTTTCACTCCTATGAATACTTGGTTTTCCAGCTTGCTGGTGCTCGTAGAATTGCTCTGAGCCTGGATGCCCAGATTTCAGCAGTGGTCTGGACTACATTTGTACAGTTAAAGCTAGTGCACCAGCTGCATCCCTTCCTAAAGAATTCTGGCCACAGGGAAACAGATCTTTTGAATTCCTCAATGTGATAATGCCCTTGGAGAAATGTGATTAATGCCCTTGGAGATAATGCCCTTGAATTTTCAGGAATTCTGAAATGCAAGTGAGAAGGAAAGAATAGAAGGAAAGAAAGAATTTTGTGGTGTTGGGGGAATTAGAGAGAGCACCAGAGTTAGAATGGAACTATTTGACCTGGGCAAAGCCAGGAACCTTTTATAGTCAAGTATAGAAGACTCAGTCTGTTAGGGTCATAGTTCAAAGACTATAAAACCTTGACATCTTAAACCTGGTATACACACGTTTAGTACCTTTGGGATGTGTACTTTGCTGTTACTTTATTTTTAATGTAAATGTGACTGTAATTGCAGCCTGCTGTATCATATCTGGTCACTAGGTCACTGTCCTTTCTGACCATCACAGTTTATAGTGCTGGGGAGAGCAGTCCAAGGGACAATTAAAGGATTGCACCTCCCACTGCTCTAGGACAGCTGATCTCTAAAGAATGTAGTTGAAAGATCCTGCTATAGGGGACCAGAGCAGTGCACTATTGACAGGGACCACTACTAACTAGACCACCAACCACAGCTTATTTCAGACATGGTGGGCACGGTGTTTCTAGTTCTGGCAATTATACCACATGGCTTCAAGGCTTTGGTATATCAGACTAATGGCTGCTATGACCTAGGTGGAATTGAGTACGTTCACCTGAAGATAACAAATGATAGAGATGGCAGAGTCTTGTGGTGCAGTGGTGTAACTGCCGTACTATGTTCAAAACTGTGCTCACAACCTGGGGTTCAATCCCAGATAGCTGGTTTATGGTTGACTCAGCTTTCTATCCTTCCGAGGTTGGTAACATTGTGGAAGCACTCTTGTAAGTCAAAATACTCGTATATCAAAGCAAATTACCCCATAAGAAATAATGGAAACTTACCCGATTCATTCTGGGGTCCCATTTTTCCATCATTTCCTATAAGAAAATTTGTTTTGATACAGGGAGCCTGTGGCCACAGCGGCCAGGACCCCAGCAAAGGCTGGAGGCCGGCACTGGGCACTGCCAGGATTGCAGCAAGGAACAGAGGTCACTGCCAGCCAGCGGCAGGACCACTGAGTGTCACGGAGGTGCATTCCGGGCAGTGCTGAGCCCATGCTGAGCCCCAGAAGCTACTTCCAGTCAGTGCCAAGCCCAGGATGGGCCCCCTGGGCTGCCTGGAGGCCTGTTCCGGGCAGGGCCAGGCCCTTGCCAAGCCCCAGAAGCCACTTCCAGTTAGTGCTGGGCGCAGGATGGGCCCACTGGGCTGCCCAGAGGCTCATTCCGGGTGGCACCAGGCCCATGCCAAGCTCCAGAGTTCACTTCCAGTCAGTGCTGGAGCCGGCGTGGGCCTGTGGGGTGGCTCACAGGTCCGTTTGGGTCAGTACTGGCCCTGTCCCAATCCCCAGAAGCGACTTCCAGTCAGCATGGGGCCCAGGATAGCCTACCAGGCTGCCTGGAGACCCGTTCAGGTATCACCAGGCCTGCAGCTGGCCCTTGGAGGCTATTTCCAGTCAGCGCCAAGTCTGACATGGGCCCACCGGCCTGCCCAGAGGCCCATTTTGTGTATCGCCAGGCCCATGCTGAGCCTCAAAGGCCAATTCCAGCCAGTGCTCGGCCCAGCGTGGGCCCACCGAGCAGCTCAGAGTCCTGTTCCAGGCAGCGCCAGGCCTACACCGAGCCCCAGAAGACACTTCCAGTCACTGCTGGTCCTGACGTTGGCCCGAGGGTTGGCCTGGAGGAATGTTCTGGGAAGCACTGGGACCACACCGAGCCCTGGAAGCCACATCCAGTCAGTGCTGGGCCTGGCATGGGCCTACCAGTCAGCCTGGAGGCCCATTTCAGGCATTGCCACACCTCACTGGGACCTGGGGACCACTTCCGGTCCAGTGAAGGCCACCTCCAGTATGTGCCAGGTTTGGCGCAGCCCACTAGGTGGCCCGGATGCCTGTTCTGGGCATCACCAGGCCACCACCGAGCCCCAGAGGCCACTTCCGGTCAGGAGGAGGAGGAAAAGATGAGCCAGGCCTTGACTGCTCACAAAGTGAAATAAAATTTTATTTAAAAATTTTCTTATTTGCAAAACATTCGTAAACCAAAGTACTCTTAAACCAAGGTACCACTGTACCTAGTTTGCTGGGGGGTGTGGTGCAATATTTATCCTACCTAATTATATATATGAGAGGGTGCTTTAAGTACTGTGAGGCATATATAAGCAGAACACTTTGCTTCTCCTTCATGTCCTCCGTGAATCCACACCATAGGGTTCTCGTGCGCGTCGCGCTCGATGGTACCGGAAACATTTCTAAGCAAGGAAGTAGAAGCGTTAGTCTCCGCCCCACCATCCATGGTCCCTTGCGTTCCCGCCCAAACGCCTCAGTTCCCTCTAACCGCCGTGTTGGATGGTAACGGAAATCTCTGCTCGAGTCATGGATATTTCTTCTACCTTTTTTTACCACCTTTTATGGCCCAACGGGCCCTCTTCAAAAACTGTGTCCGTTGCAGGGGGGAAATCCCCTTCTCCGACGGACACTCCTCTTGTTTATACTGCCTGGGCGAGACTCATTCCCCGAGTTCTTGCCCGCACTGCAAGAGTCTCAGCTCCCAGGCCCTTAGAAATAGAAGACACAGACTTAATACTTACCTTCTGGAGAAATCCCTGAAGCCTCAGATGGAATCCGAGTCCACGTCGCAAGCGGCGGCGGAACCTGTGGAAAAACCCTCAAGAAAAAAAAAAGACCGATACCGAGGCTTCGGTATCCAAGAAACCGCGCTGAGACAAGTCGCCTGCCCGCTGGGAGTCGCCATCTTTGTCTCCGAACCGTAGGAGTCTTTCACCCGTTTCAGTATGCTCCTCGGACTCGGCATTGGTCACAGCCACCGCTCTCGGTAAGCCACATCATCGTTCGGAGCTGGCTTCCTTGTTCGCCAGTGCTCCCTTACCGCGACCTACCAGCCAGATGTCTATGACCATGCCACATCCGTCTTTTCCTGGCTACCTGGGACCGGGCTGGCAGGGCACGGTACCGCCCTTGCCACCGGTACCTGAAACTGGCGTCCATCCGGAGCATGTGGCTCGGAAGCGCTCAGCCAACCGTGCGGAGGAACCCTCTTCTCCCTTGGCTGCGAAGAAGTCCCATCGCGATACCGATACGGGGGCAGCATTGAACCTGTCTCGACCGCGACCTTCTCCGTCGGTACCCTCCCAGGCACAACCTTGGGGATGGCCACCAGGACCGTCTACCTGGCCGTCGGTCCCACCGGTCCCGCCTTCCTGGCCACCTAGCCAGACCTCCATGGTACCGTACCCTTTTCCAACCTACCCCATGTTCCCGGGTTTTCCGCCAGTACCATACCCTACGGGACCTTGTTGGCAGCCTTTGGACTCATGGTACGACAGGGACAGACCTTCGGAACTGAGGTTCCCCAGCTCAATGGCGCTTGAGCCCGTCAAACCTCGCTGACACAAGCGCACCAAGGAGGTGGATAAGCGACACCGTTCCGGTGCTGCGGTCTCGGATGGGAACCCACCCTCACCGTCAGACTCAGACTCATCCTCTGCAACCCCTTCTGACTCTGAGGATGATGACGGTACCAATTGTGATGGAGCTGCTACACCTGATTCTAACGTTGCAGGGGAGAGCCCTCCATCTTCCGCTGATTCTATTGGCAACTATTCTGAGTTCATTACCAAGATGGCTACCACTCTGAACATTCCAGTGCATCATCCTACTCCCCAATATTCTGATCATTTGTTTGATCAGATTGCATCTGACTCTAATTCACCTGCACACCTCGGGGTCCTCCCTTCCATCCTCGATATGGCCAAGGACTCCTTTAAGAAGATTCCATCCTCCTCTAAATCGAGGAAGCTGGAGGGTTTTTACAGAGTCTTTGATGGAGTGCACCCTTTCTTGCTAAACATCCAGCGCCTAACTCTGTAGTTGTTTCCGCCTCCCAGCTACAGTCCAGATCCTCCCAAATCTCCATTCATCCTTCTAAGGAGGGTAGGAAGATAGACACCATGGCCAGACAGCTTTATTCAACAGCTGCCCTGTCTTTCAAAATTGCTAATTATCAAGCTGCTATGGGCGCTTACCAGAGAGCCCTCATCAATAGAGTCAAATCATCCATCGACTCTACTGCTGATGCTTCTAAGGCTGCTGCTCTCCCGGCGATTGAAGAGGCGTTATCCATCGCTGCCCAACAGATGAGGTCCGGCCGCCACGCTTCTGATGCTGCCACCAAGGCCATGGGATCCGCCATCGCCTTTCGCCGTCACGCCTGGTTGAGGTCCACTGGACTGTCTGAAGATTCCAAAAACAAGATATGTAGCCTACCATTTGAGGGGGAAGGTCTATTCCATGAGAAGACAGATGAGATCATGAACGAGCACCAGAAAAGCCAAACCACTGCTAAACGCCTTAACCTGGTCCCATCTAAACAAAATCGATTCTTTCGTTCCTCCTGGAAGAGACCCTTCACCCAACCCTCTCCTAGACAGCATCAACGAGACCAGTCCTTCCCCTCCTCTTCTGCAACAACATTCGCCGGGAAGGACAAGCAGCAGAAGTCCAAGTTTCGTCCTTCAACCCGTCACCAGGATAGACGAGGACGCAAGGACTTCTGACCTACCCAGATTACGGCCATTCCTGCAGGCGTGGCGCCGCATCACCACGGACAGATGGGTCCTTTCCATTATCTCTTTGGGATACCTAATAGAATTCTCCTCTCTTCCCCCTACGGGCCATGTTGTACCAACCACCCCGTACCCTGCACTCTGGGCCGAAATTTCCACTCTTCTCCAAAAAGCCGCCGTTTGCCCAGTACCATCAGAAGACGTTCCTCTGGGCCATTACTCTCCTTACTTCACCGTCCCGAAGAAGGATGGGGGCCTTCGGCCCATACTGGACCTAAGATCCGTCAATTGGTTTATCTCCCCCAAAAAATTCAAAATGGTTACCCTAGAGACTATTCTCCCGCTACTTCAACAAGGCGACTGGTTTACTGTTATCGATCTTCGGGACACTTATTTTCATATTTCCATCCATCCTTCCCACCGCAAGTATCTGCGCTTCATCATTGCAGGCCATGCCTTCGAGTTCCTGTCCCTGCCCTTTGGCCTTGCGACGGCACCCAGGGTATTTACCAAGTGTATGGCCCCCGTAGCTGCCTTCCTGCGCTCACAAGGGATAGTTATTTTTCCCTATATAGACGACTGGCTCCTGGTTTCTTCCTCGCGCGCCGAGGCCCTCGAACATCTTCAGACTGTTCTCCATCTCCTCCGGGGCCTTGGGCTCGAGGTCAATTTCGAGAAGTCCAAGCTGATTCCATCTCAACGAGTCAAGTACATTGGGGCAGTGCTAGACTCTCAACGTCAGAAAGCCTTTCCAACTCCTGGCCGTTTTTCAGATATCACCTCCGCCGTCGCTCTGCTACATCCAAATGCCCACACACCTGCTCGGGTGGTCCAACGAATCCTCGGATTGATGGCCTCCACCACCTCAGTGGTACCGTATGCTCGGCTGAATATGAGGCACCTCCAAATTTGCCTCCTGTCCCAATTCGACCCAGAGTCAGACCCCCCTCAGAAACCAATCCTCATCCCCACTCAGGTGTGGGAGCACACACGTTGGTGGCTCCGTCCGTCTAATCTCTTTGCTGGCCGCCAGTTTCAAACTGCTTCTCCTACTGTCCAGATTACATCAGATTCCAGCCTCTCAGGGTGGGGGGCATTCTGTGGCGAGCACCAAATCCACGGTCTTTGGTCCGCCTCGGAGTCCTCTTGTCACATCAACGAGCTGGAACTCCTGGCCATTTTCACAGCTTTAAAGGCCTTCCTTCCCTTAATTCGGGGTCAAGTCGTCCTGATCGCCACGGACAACACCACAGCTATGTGGTACTTGAACAAGCAGGGCGGCACCCACTCCCTAGCACTTCTGTCACTCGCGGTCGACCTTTGGGATTGGTGTCTCCTGCACCGGATCTATCCGATGGCGATCCACCTCTCCGGAGACGACAACAATCTGGCGGACACTCTCAGCCGCCGGACCTCGATTTCCCACGAATGGGAGCTCCAAGACTCGGTCTTCCGGCTTCTAGTTCGGAGAGGGGCCCCCTCCATCGACCTCTTTGCTTCGGAGATCAACGCCAAGTGCGAACGCTTTTGTTCCAGGGCGGGTGTCGGCTCCCGATCTCTGGGAGATGCCTTTCTGTTCCGGTGGTCCCGCCACCTCCTGTATGCTTTTCCTCCGATTCCCCTTCTCCACAGGACTTTGGTGAAGTTACGCCGCGACAAAGCCAGTGCCATATTGATTGCTCCCTGGTGGCCTCGCCAGCCTTGGTTCGCTTCCCTTCTTCAAATGGCCCGGGATCACATCTCCTTACCTCTGGTTGCCGACCTCCTGTCGCGGGACAATGGTCTGGTGCTCCACCCAGATCTTCCGAACCTCAAACTCACGGCCTGGAGGATCCAGTCTTAATAGATGCCATTTGCCAGGCAGCGCGGAAACCGTCCACCAGAAGAAACTACCTATCTATCGGACTTTCACGGCGACCCACTCTTATCCTCACCTTGACCCTCCCCTTCTAGTGGTCCTTCGCTTTCTCCTTCATTTGAAGCAGTCCGGTCTCTCCATGTCCTCGCTCCGGGTGTACCTTTCAGCCATAGTGGCTCATCAACCACCTGGTTCAATGGCTTCAGCTTTCTTCCGCCATCCCAGGCTGAAGACGTTCATGAGGGGCCTCAAGAATACCTACCCAGATAGACGACTCCCGATCCCTCAATGGTCTCTCCGCCTGGTCCTGCAAGCCCTAACCCGGCCACCCTTCGAACCCCTGGCCACTGCATCTCTCCGCCTGCTCACTCTAAAAGTTGCTTTCTTAGTTGCCATCACATCGGCTAGAAGAGCAAGCGAACTTTGTGTGCTCAGACATGACCAGCCCTACCTACAGTTTTTCCCGGACAAGGTTGTTGCTTTCCCGGACATTTCGTTTCTTCCTAAGGTGGTCTCTCCTTTTCACCTGTCCCAACCGATCACCTTACCTGTGTTTTTCCCTTCCCCTTCCACCTCTATTGAGCGGGACCTCCATTCCCTGGATGTGCGAAGGGCCTTGGCCTTCTATATTTCTAGAACTGCTGCTCTCCGAAGCACACCCCGTTTGTTTATTGCTTACGACCCAAAGTTTCATGGGTCTCCTGTTTCATCTCAACGTTTTTCAAAATGGATTGTTGATACCATTAAGCTTTGTTACGAGTTATCTCATAGCCCTCTCCCTCAGGGAGTGCGTGCTCATTCCACTAGGGCCATGGCTTCTTCTACAGCTTTCCTTCGTGGCGTCCCCATTGAGGACATCTTCAAGGCAGCCACATGGTCTCAACCATCTACGTTTGTCCACCACTACTGCCTGTACACTAGGGCCAAGTCCTCTGCGTCATTTGGCAGGGCGGTATTGGCTGCTGTTCTTCCGTGACTCCCCACCACCTTCTCAGGTAGCTTGGTACTCACCCTATGGTGTGGATTCACGGAGGACACGAAGGAGAAGAACCGGTTGCTTACCTGTAATGGTGGTTCTTCGAGTGTCCTCCGTGAATCCACACCGACCCGCCCGCCTCCCCTCTCGTCACGTCGGCTCTGGATTTGTATGGCGTGTAGAGGGAACTGAGGCGTTTGGGCGGGAACGCAAGGGACCATGGGTGGTGGGGTGGAGACTAACGCTTCTACTTCCTTGCTTAGAAGTGTTTCCGGTACCATCGAGCGCGACGCGCACGAGAACCCTATGGTGTGGATTCACGAAGGACACTCAAAGAACCACCATTACAGGTAAGCAACCGGATCTTTTTGCTTTTTCCCTACATTTTCTGTTTTAATTATGTTTTCACTCTTAAAAATGTTGTTGTATTTTGAAAATATTTTGAATGCCAGTTGATAGCATTAACTGATGTAAAATAAGCTGTATTCGTTTATCTTGATGTAATATTTCAGATGAAAATAAGAAGGTACCACTGTCTAAGAAAGAAAAAATGAAGCTGCGAAAGGAGAGATGGCTGCAGAGTAAGTAAATCTTTTCATAAACTCTGTTTTTTCATAGAGAACCTATAGAAATTTAGTGTTCCATCATGTTCAAATTTAAAAACATATCATGTGGAGTATGAGGGCCCGGAAATCTAAATGAGAATCCATTAGATCAGTTGCTCTGTATAAGCCTTACTAAGGAGGAAACAATTTTGCATGTTATAGGAAGTTCTGCCAACTGACTTGATCTAAGGATTTGTGTGTACCCAACTGTTGGTACCGTCTGATCAGATCTTCTCTAATTCTGCTGAACTGCTTTTTGTATGTTTTTTAATATACTGCATGATTAGTTTTTTTTTGGGGGGGGGAATGAGGCACCGCCAGGTAAGGACCCGAACCGGTTCGGATCGGTTCAGGTTCGTACAATTTTTTTAAAAAAATTCATATGAACCCGAACCGAATCAAGGGTGGGCCTGAGACAGACGAACCCGAAACATGGGTTTTCTGTTTCGTGCCCACCTCTAATATTGATATATGTATTGGTATAGATGTACTGTAGATACATTAGCTAAAATGTTATTGGAAATAATGGGCACTTAAGGGTTAAAGGCAGAGCAGTTTTTGCCTTCTGGTTTACCATCTGTCACATGCCATCTGTCACTGGTGCCCCAGTAATTTTTCTGGCCTTACAAAGCAGAGGAGCGTGGTAGCCAGACAGCAGCACAAGTTTGTGAATCACACATGTGGGTATTCTGCAGATGTCCAGAGCCTCATTGGTGCCTTTTAGAGCTTCTGCGTGAGGCAAGAAAGACATTAGTATAGGCTCTGCTCTCCCACTTGATATCTTTCGGTGCCAACCATCTCCCCTAAGTTCCTTTCAACTGCTGCTCTGCAAACCTTGACATTAACACCAACCAGTCGCTTCAAGGGGGGCTTGAATTGAGGTCAAAAGCAGATTGTTGTGGGGGTGGGGGTGGATGGATATACACAGTAATGTATTTGTCAACCTTCTCAGCTACATTCAAGGTAACAGAATAAAGGAAAGGCCATTCATAGACAAACAAACTGAAGCAAAAAGCTAACAGGGATTAGAGAGGGAAGATACATGGCAGGGTGAAGGGCCTGTCGGTGGCAGCGCGGCGTGAAGGGCCAGTTGGTGGGCGTGTGTGGCACCATGAGGTCCCTGCTGGCAGCCGTGTGGCAAGAAGGGCCGGCCAATGGGTGCACACAGCAGCATAAGGCTCCGGCCAGCAGCCGCACCACTGTGATGTCATCATTGGTTTTGCCACCCCACCCCTGCCACTGCAGTCGCCACCATCACCTCACCACCAACACCATCATCACCCTTGAATAAGACAGTTTGCTCTTATTGGCAGATTTCGGTATCTATGGGGTAGCCCGGAACCAATACCCCGTGGATACGGGCATTCTACTGTAACTTCCTCCAACTGACAACAGAGAGGGGTAAAGGAAGAGCAGATGGGTAGGGCTCTCTCTGAATCAGAGGCAGGAGGGAACAATTGGTTAATCCTGGATATGTTGACAATCCCTCGCAACTACACCTACTAAAAGGAACATGTGAATCTGCAACAACTCCAACATAAACAATCCTAGGTAGTAACTTCAACTGAGTAGCTGCCCCAGGTCAAAAGGGTAGAGCTGTTTGTACTCACCAGCTCATTCTGAATCCCAAGGCACTGAGAACACTTGGAGTACATGTGGAAGGAATTGCCTTCTCAGTTAACTTGGACCTGAGAGAAGAAGAAATCTCAAATCTTCATACAATATGTTGCAAAGGAAATTTAATAAATAAACTATTTTGCATGTTGTGTGTATTTCTTGGATTTTCTTATAGAATGGTACTACTAACAAAGTAATTTGTAATCAGTTTATGTTTTCAGGATGTTGTATTTCAGCTAATTAAAACAGGTTATCAGTACACGATAGATAAAATTTGTAAATAAATGTTCAAAATAGAATTAACATAATTTAATATACATTCACTTATCAGTAATTTCCTTCTCTGTGTTAGAAATAGAAGGTATTAAGCTTGCAAAGCAACAACAAAAAGCAGAGGCAAAACGAAAAGCTACCCCAGTTATTGGAGATATGCAGCCACTGATGGATGCTCTGCCTGAGCTCTCAGACCTGGTAGCAGTCAGCAAGTTCGGCAAGCAAAGTAAGATGTAAGTATATGGCGCAATGTGAATTTTCCCGTAGTTGAAACAGCTCATGGTAAGTAAGATGACTTTCAAGTTGGATTCCTTACCTATAAAGAAAATAAGTTGCTTTCGTTCTTCCTTTATGTCATTAATCAGAGTTATGCACACAGCTATTACTGTGGCAAGGAGGCTCTTGCTGCAGGTTGCCCACAAGCAGAAAATGGCCTTGGGGAATCAGGGAAGGCAGCCGTGGGAAGGGATCCTTGGCGGGATCCAGAGCTCCCTGTAGAAGGCAGGAGGCCAGGCTGCAGGTTGGTGACTGAACCTCATCCCCCCAAAGTCAAAGAAATGTACAGGTACCAGCCCTCCAGGAGAAACCCAAACGTTCAGGGTTTTCATCTCCAAACCCCAGGAGTCAGCCAGAAGGGGTCTCACTGCCCCTCTCAACAAAGGGGATAGGGAAGTCAGTGAGGGGGGAGGCAGGAATATAAAACCATTTTATACTTCCCAGGCAATGTAATTTGTAAACACAAGGTTTTTTTTTCAGAGAATAGCATTACAACTTCATTTTCCTATAAATTAATGCTTATTCCACACAAGATTTACAAAGTTCAGTTATTGCAAAAGTTTTTCACTGTTAATTTTAATATTAATGTATTTTTTTTCAATCACTATGGTATTTAACAATGAAATCAATGTGAATAATACAATGAAAAGTTCATTGTATTTGCAGCTTCAGTTCATCAGCGTTGTGTCCCAGCATTGCTCGAAATTACCATTCTGTTTCTATTTTAAAATTACTTGGGTTGTCAGTGTCATTGTTGACAGTTTATTTGGCGACAATCAGCACACCCACCTGAAAACCATCCCTCTTCACGATTGTCTAGCAACCCTGTTCTAAAGAAATTTGTGATAGATTAAACTAATACTCTGATGTAAGGACTCTCCAGTATCATAGTAAGGCTGTTGACAAAATCTCCCTTTGAAACTATGGCAGCAAATGTGAAATGATTGACATTTAAAACAATTTTTGTGGTTGCGATATCTACTGGAAGAGCTAATTAGCTGTCTACTCTAGGTTACAATTGTACTTATCTTTAATTAGGAGAATTGTATCCTAGATGTTTCTTTTCTTCCAAAAGTAGTAACACCTTTTCATAAGTCATAGACCTTGATTTTGCTCTTACTCCCCTCCCCCCATCTATTTTGTTTGTATTCTCGAAGGCTTTCACAGCCGGGATCTGATGGTTGTTGTGGGTTTTTCAGGCTGTTTGGCCGTGTTGTGGAAGTTTTTGTAAGCTCTGGGGCGGTGGTCCCCAACCCCCGGTCCGCGGACCGGTGCCGGTCCGTGGACCAATCGGCACCGGGCCGCCCGAGGAACTTCAAAATACACTAATCCCCTGAGAAAGCCTATTTGCAGTGAAGAGTATCTGTAGGGGGCGAGGCTGGTCCGTGTGGGTTTGTGTCATTGGTTTGCAAAGAGAGACCCCGCCTGTTGCCCAAAGAGTGCGGGGAGGGGGGGCTGCTCCCTTTGGACATTAAGCGACGACAGCGACGAGGAGGAGGAGGAGGTAAGGTGGGGAAATGGGCAGGCAGGGAAGGGAAGGGAGAGGAAATCGAGGCTGATTTTCCCCGGCTTGGTCTTGTCGGCAGCGCTCTCTCTCCCATTCCTTTGGAGAGCCTATACCTGCAGTCCTTAATGTTTGTGCCTGTGCTAGCGTCCATGTGTTCTCGCTTCACTGCACCATCCAGAAAAGCCAAAGGGGGGGTGGTCGTGGTGCTGCTGGCGGTGGCAGCGGCGGCGGGAGAGAGAGAGGAAGGACAAGGGAAAGCTTGAAACGTGAGGACATCTTTGGTCATCTTTTCGTTCTCCGTTCCCACTCCAGCCGGCTTGGATTTTTTTTCTGGAGGGTCCCTGCCATCCAACTCCTGCCCCCACGAAGTTGCGTTAATTTCGGGCGAATATTGGTGCGCTCTACACCTGCCCCCCCACCCGGTATAATCGTGTTCAAGGTGTGTGTGTGTGTGTGTGTGCGCGCGCGCGCGCGTGGGTGGGTGGGTGTGATCGTCTGGGCTCGCCTCCCTTCCTCCCCCTCCTCTCTCTCCTTGCTTTCTTTTTTCTCTCCTCCTCCCTCCCAAGTAGTTTTAGAGCTGGAGAAGGACGGGCGAAGAAGAATACATGCCCCCCCTTTTTTAAAAATTACGGGCCAAGAGAAAGCGATCTCGCGCCAAGAGCCCTGTAAAATAAACAGTTATGGTGTGCGTGCGTGCGTGCGTGCGTGCGTGCGTGCGTGCGTGCGTGCGTGTGTGTGTGTGTGTGTGTGTGTGTGTGTGTGTGTGTGTGTGTGTGTGTGTATGCAAGCGGGTGGGTGTGATCTGTCTGGTCTCGCCTCCCTTCCTCCCCCAAGAGAAGGGAAAAGGGAGGGGGGTTTGTGTGTGTGTGGAGGAGGAGGAGGAGGAGGAAATGAGCAACGGTTAAGCGGAATCGGGACGGTCTCGGCGGCACATGGGGAACTGGGAATGGAGGCGGGGCAGGAAGGAGGGGTGATGGGGCTGTTGCCAGGAGGGCACGGCCACCATTTGGGAAAGAGGAGGCTGCTGGCGGCGGCGGAGGTCCCGCGAGCGGATGGCGACCCCCCCTTTCCTGCTCCTCCTCCTCTTCCTCGGTTCGCCAGGAGTCGTTCCGGTTGAGGCCGCCGGGCGAGGGTGCCCTCCGCGTCTCCTCCTCCTCCTCCTCCTCCTCCTGCAGCCAGCCTTGCCCGACTTCCCGGCAGCCTATGGTTGGTTGGCTGCGCTCGCCGGGGCTCCTCTCGCGGCCGGCGTGACCAGGCCAGAAGGAAGGAGGAAGCGCCGCCGCCGCCGCCGCCGCCCGCTCCTCCTCCTCTTCCTCCTCCTGCTGTCAGGCTGCCGGCTTCGGCTCCAGTTCTCCTCTTCTGGCTCTTAAGGGTGGTGGGCGCCCGCCCGACTCCCTTCTCCCCCCACTACCACCACCACCCTCATCCTTCCCCTTGTCTCTCTCTCTCTCTCTCTCTCTCTCTCACGCCCCCCGTGGGCGTGCCCGCCCGCCCGCTTGCTTGAGGCCACCCTCCCTCCCTCTCCCTTGCTCCCTCCCCACCCCCACCCCCACCCCACCTGGTCTCCTCTGCCCCCCCAGTCCCCTCCACCCCTGCCCTGCCACCCTCCCCCAAGCCATGGCCACCTGCTCGTGCCGGGAGAAGGCGCAGAAGCAGAATGAGCAGCACCAGGCCATCCTGGCCAAGCTCCTCCGGGAGGAGGACAACAAGTACTGCGCCGACTGCGAGGCCAAAGTTAGGAGGAGGGGGAGGGCGAGGGGAGGGGGGTCTCACACCCTCGGGGAGAGGAGGGAGGGAGGGGGGTTCAGTGGGTGGGGCGAACGAGGGGGGTCACGCGCGCACGTGCAGCAGCCGGTCTGAGGGGAGAGAGAGAGAGAGGAGGAGGCGGGGCCTTTTAATTAAATTAAAATTATTAAATTAAAACAAGTGGGCCACGGAAAAATTATCAAACATTTACCGGTCCGCGGGGATAAAAAGGTTGGGGAGCACTGCTCTGGGGTATAGAATGAGTGAGATTGTGGGTTTTTCTTCTTCAGTTTGGTGTTGTTTTTCTGATTTGATGGCTCTTTTGATTTCATTATTAGAATAGCCCTTTGCCTGTAGGGCCCAATTCAGGTGTCTGAGTTCAGTGCTGAGGAATTCAGCTTCATAGTTTTTTTCAGTTTGCGCAGTCTTAACAGTGTTTTGATTATGTCTCTTTTTGTTGTGGATGGAGGTTAGAGTTTTTATGTACTGTACATACCAGTCTAAGTAAATGGGTTTTCTGTAGACCTTGTGTCCTACAAGCTGAGTTCCAGTTTGCATATGACCATGACATCTAAGAATGGGAAATTTCCTTCCACATCAAACTGAAAAACTGAAAAAAGCAGCTCCCCACAAACAAAGTATTTGAGCGGCATATAAGTTGTAAAAATAAATAAATAAAAATAAATAAAAGGAGTCATGGACCACATGGACAAAGTGTTGAAAAAACACAACCTACAAACAATATTAAGACCCACAACAAAAATACTACAGATGTTACAGTCAGCAAAGCACAAAAGGAACCCCCCTCACCGCTGCAGTATAGCAGATACCTTGTTGTTGTGGCCAGATCTATATTGGGACCACAAAGTGCAACATCCAGACCAGAATCAAATAACATGAAAGAGACTGCAGACTAAAACTACCAGAAAAATCAGCAGTAGCTGAATATGCCCTGAAACAAACTGGACATGAAATCCTCTTCCAGGACACAGAGGTACTGGACAACACCAGCAGTCACTATATCAGACTACACAGAGAAGCTATTGAAAGCCACAAACACCAACACAGCTTCAACAGAAAAGAAAATCTAAAAATCAACAAAGCCTGGCTTCCAGTACTGAAAAATACAGCCTGCAAAAGATCAATGATTCCCACCCAGCCACAAGCACCAGTGATCACTTCATACAATAGAACAGCTAATGAGACCCATCAACCACAGAGATGGATAGGCCCTCCCTTATTGCAGTGAAAATTCTTAATCCCTCCACATCACAATACAGTGACTAACACCTATTCTCCTGAATAGAACAAGTTCCCCCTCTCCCACAACTTTAAAAACCCACAGTCTCACTCATTCTATACCCTAGAACATAGAACTTCTAGTTCCCTGAGCTCCTTGCTCTCTGAAGCTGCCGGCCATAGAGTCTAGCAAAACCTCAGGAAGAAAAACTTCCAGAACATGGCTGAACAGCCCCAAAAAAACCACGGCAGCCATCTTGTTTTGTTTGTTACCGAGAACCTAGAAAAGGAGTATCTTTGCAACATTTGTCTATGTCAGTTACTAGTACAATTAAGTTGGCTTATCACATAGCAAAAACACCATTAACATCTAATAAAGATCATTCTATCAGATAAGTGGCATCAGTGGTAGCATTTATGAGAGGTGTTGATTTTACAGAATATTCGTGAAGTTTCAATATGTCCCAATCTCTGACTTGTGAAATGTTACAAACTTCATCTGTGTGCGCACTGAGACCCTTCATTTAGCATGCAGCTTTATCCTTTATTTTGGCATCACATCCCTCCATCTGTTAAGTGAGCTCACCAATCACCCATTTGTGTGAATCACAGAGGACATCTTTTATTTATTTATTTATTTATTCATTCATTCAATCATTCATTCATTTATTCATTTTTATTCATTTATTTATTTATTGAGTGCTCCCCCCCCCGGCCGCCTTTTTTCTGGCAAAAGCAGTGGGGAAGGCTAGGTTACTTACCTGTGACTGCAGTTCAAGGAGTCATCTATAAATTGACACAGCCCACCTAATTATCAACGTTTGTCCCACCTTAAGAAACACAATACTATATGCAGACAAAGTAGAACTGAGGAGAGAGGTTGCAGGATATTGCGCTGGTGGGGTGGGGGGAGAAAAAGGCTTGGAGGCTGTTGGCTCTGCTGGGATCATCTGTGAACTGCTTACTTCAGGCACAAAACTCATTTGTGTGGATACATAGATGGCCACTTGAAGAACTTGTACCTGTCCATTTTGATTCAGGAAAGCTCTCGAAAACACATGAAATAAATGTGCTAGTCTTCAAAGTGCAGTATTTTGCTTTTTCACCTTCCCCCATGTTTCTTTCTCTCTTGAGATAAATTTATTTGGCCTTGATGTAAAAGCGATCAAAGTTAAGCAGTTACAGTGATGAGTTTGTGGCAGGGAATTGTGAAAATAATGGCCGGGGGTGTGTGCTATCAGAAATAACTGTAATGTTTAGAGTTCATAATAGTATGTAGTAAATATATTGAATTCATTTATATCAAGCCTGAAAGTAGTATAGATAAAATATCTGTCTTTCGTGCTGAATTATGGAATTAGCTACTCATTCATTTAAAATCTGGAAAGTCACTTTTGCTCTTTCCAGAAACATTCTGTTTAATCCTTACCATCTCATGCAAGGCCTTTTCTTGTTCTTTACCATCATGATCTAGTACTTCTGTGCACACCCCCATTTTTATAAGATTAGAATGATTCCATAAAGGATGAATCAGTTTCCAAATGATTTCCTAGCTTTTATTCATAGAAGATTAGATCTTCTAGAAACATAATTCCCTACTAGGGATCAAAACATTCAAGGGAGGCTTTCATTCAGATACACAATGAATAAAGTTTTGAGCATTGTAACGAAACAAGGGTGCCATTCACTGTGGATGTCTAAAGATAGAGACATGGGCATCTCAGCCCAAACTGCTCAAGCTTGAAATAGAAGGTTCCACAAATCGAATAGACTGCATTCACTGTGTTTGCTTACATGTCATACATAGTTTTCTCAAAGAAAATGTTAGGGTCATTGTTCCAAGTCACAATGAGAAGCACAGGAAGTCCTGCTGGTTAATTTCAGAGCTAGTATGGGCTTCATTTAGAACTATTATCTAGGGAATTGATGATCCTAGAAATAACAAAAATGATACAAGACCAAATGGAGATAGGTAATGACCTGGAGACAAAAAATGTCCCTACAAAAATGTCAGAACACGTTTCCCCAGTTAGTAAAGTAATTTCCCTCTTCTACTGGCAGTACAGTAATGAGGGATAATATACAGTCCAGTACAATTAAGATATGTTCAAGTATCTGAGAACAAGGAATTAAGGGACATCTTACAGAATTAATAGGCAACATTACATTAAAGCAGCACCGTTATAAGTAGTAATAAACACAAACTCTATGTGAACCCATAGATTCATATGATACACATGGTAGTCCATCATTCAGGGAAAACTTGCCTGAAGAGAAAGGTCTTTGCCTGTTTCCGGACAGACAACAGAGATGAGGCAGTCCTGGCCTCTAGTGGGAAGGAGTTCCAAAGTCTGGGCGCAGCAGTTGAGAAGGCCCTTTCATGGGTTCCCACGAGACGTACCTGTGAGGGGGCGGGATGGAGAGAAAGGCCTCTCCTGATTACCTTAACACCCAAGTCGGTTTATACTGTGAGATTCGATCTTTGAGGTATCGAGGACCCAGGTCATATAGCGCTTTGTAGGTCAAAGTCAGCACCTTGAATTGTGCTCAGTAGCTGATTGGCAGCCAGTGGAGCTCCAGAACCAGCATTCTTGCAGGGTATACCATGGTGGGGGCGTTGAGGGATGGGAGAACATTGCCCCAACCTCCTTTGTTGATTCCAAAAGTCGAAGAACTATAAAGTTTGGTGTAGAGAGAAATGCTAGGCAGGCCAACAATGGTAAACCAGCCTGAAAAATGTCAGAGCTGCCAATGTTACAGGGGCTGTGCTTTATTCTTCGAAACATGAATGGAAAGTTCTTCTTTGAGAACTTACAGCAAAACATATGTTTATGCTAACACCAAACGTCCTTTGTCTACTGGTTCTTACATGGCGTTTTGGAGACAATTCCGAAGTTCAGAGAAGTCCAGTTTCTTTTCAGGGAAGAACAAAACAGCATGGAATGCTGACTGAGCAAAGGACAGAAAATCTTGGGATGAGAGGGGAAATAAAATAAAGTAGCTGACCTTTGTAATGTGGCCAAATGGGAGTGGACAGCACAAGACTATCCTGTTACAGACCCCAATTCTAAATAATGTATTTTCAGTTCATCATCCTTTTTATTGCTGCTTCTACTTACTAGTACTGTTGTTATTGTTCTTATTTGTCAGCCTGGTGAAGAAGATGGTGCCAACAAACTTCAGTCAGCTAAACTCAAACCAGAAAACCCAAATCATGTAAGTGCTGATAAGTTGAAGAAAAATGGAAGCCAAATCAAAATAATATTATAAAGAGAAAATCAAGCCAGTGACATGTTTTATCTGCATTGCCAGCTGCAGCATTATGATAACACTGGTGTAACAGTCATGGCCCTATGCTTAAATAGCATCAGAGCCAACAGTACAAGGAGTTACCGAAATAAAACTCTGAACCAACAATGATAACTACACATGACTTCCCTCAGAAATGCCACTTGTACTCACAAATCAGTGTTGCCAGTGATAGTCTCCCTCAGTCATGCATGTCAGTGAAAATTCCAGTTTTATATACAGTATCCAGCTACTCCAACATACCTATACATATTGTCAAATTTATTCTGACTTTTTAAAATTTATTTATTTATTTATATACCACCCATCTTCCCAAGGGAACTTCGGGGGTTAGCAACAATGATAAAAACAAATATCAGACACACAATACAGCAAACCTAGCAAAAAAGTATGAGGGGGCGGAGACTAACGAACTTTCCTATTGCTAGGGAAGTCCGAGCCTTGCGCATGGGCATTTGGGAAGGCCATCTGTGTGGCTTCACAAAGGCCACGAAGGAGAAGAGATAAGATACTCGGGCAAAATGGCTGAACAGAGTAGCCAAAAAAAAAACAAAACATGGCAACCCTTTCTGGGATTTTTTAGGTAGAGTACTTGGAAGATACCTAACTCACTTCATACTCAGACGGATAGATGGTCAGACAGGCAGGCAGGCAGACAGACAGACAGACATGTTTGTGCATATGCATGTGCACACGTAAGCATACTCAGGAATAGACAGCAGTGTCTACCCCATCAAAGTTGGGACATCTCATTAGAGAAGGAATTTTTATTTATTTATTTATTTATTTATTTATTTATTATTATTAACCGCCCAATTTTCCCCATAGGGAACTCAGGGCAGTGTACAGACATCACCCAAAGGTGACTCCCCAAATACAAAAACCCCACAGCCTAAACCAATCAAAACCTAACAAAATACAATAATATAAAAATACTACATGAAACACTCATACAGAAATAACTGATAAAATAAGCAATCACGCCAATTAACCAGTACAAAATCAATGGCGAGGTTAGATCCGGCAAGAAACTAATCCGCAGAAGGGGAAAACCAACAATATCGCAGTATGCTCAGAGGGCCCCGAAGCATGGCCTGAAGAGCCAGGTCTTTAAGGCCCTTCTAAAGGCAGGCAGTGTCTCCGCCTGCCTGGTTTCAGCTGGCAGCTTATTCCAAGAGGCCGGGCCAACCACCGAAAAGGCCCGATTCCTGGTGGAACCTCTATGGGCCTCTCTTGGTGTTGGTACTCTTAAAGAAAGAGTAGACGAAGCTCTGGTTGGCCGGGACAAGGTTAGTCTCTGGGAGATCCGCTCCGCCAGATAGATAGGTTCTGCTAAACCTTCTGGACTAATTTGAGGATGAAGGGCTCTAAACTGCAGAAGATCAGTTGGAGAAGAGCCTCTGAAAAGATACTCAAAACACTAATTGGTCTCATGCATTTGAGAGTCTGTGTCTTTTGCTCCTTTCTTGCCTTCAGACTTAGGACTGCAGCAGATTCCTACTGCCATGCTTTTGTAGAAGCAAGACGAATGGATAGGTTCATCTGTTCCTTGGGAAATCCCTTCTCATGTTCCAGTGGCCCAGCCACTTGCCTGGGGGATTTACTAATGAAATGTTTGGCCCTATGCCTTTCTTCCTATGGGCTGTTCTGTTCACTGGTGACAGAGGAATCTAGGTGGGGAGTTCATCAGAATTTAACTTAAGCAATTCCAATATCCCTCTGTCTTCTTATGTCACTACATGCCCAGCCCAGTTTTCTGGGATGAAAGTCTCCTTTGTCCCATAGAAAAGTCTACAGATCAAGCAAAAGCTTGTGTTACTTATCTAAATGTCATCCTGTTTGTCCAAAGGAGCTGATTTAGCTTTGCATGAGGAACGAAGGCTGAAAATTCCATAGAAACATACAAGGCAGCCTTGGTTCTGTGGTTCTTGTACACTTGCTTCAAAGAAGTGCTACTGCAGTCTTGAGAACTAGACTGGATGATAGAACTCCACGTCTGTGATGCCAGCTACACCGGTCTGTGCTTGGCTAATGTGACTTCACTCAAGAAAGATGGCGAACCTTTTAGAGACCAAGTGCCCAAAATGCAATTCAAAACCCACTAATTTTTTGCAAAGTGCCAATACAGTAATTTAACCTGAAATACAGGTGGCTGTGAAGGGGCAACATCAGGTGCCCACAGAAAGGGCTTTGAGTGCCACCTTTGGCACCCATGTCATAGGTTTCCCAACAATGATATAGAGCATTGGTGGCCAAACTTTGGCCTTCCAGAAGTTTTGGGCCACAACTCCCACAGTCGTTTGTCATTGGCAATACAGGCTTGGAATTCTGGGAGTTGTAAACCAAAACATCTAGAGGGCCAAAGTTTGGCCACTACTGATATAGAGCATTCACTATTAGCCATGGTTTTCAGTATCCACTGGGGAAGGGGAGGGGGTTGTAACAATCCGCAACAAATGTTATAGTTTTTTTAAAAAAACTGTACATGAGTGAATTTGTACAGTATCTCCTAGGTCAGTGGTGGTGAGCTTTCAGCACTCCAGATGTTTTGGACCACCACTCCCAGAATTCCAAGCCTAGATTGCCAATGACAAAGGACTGTGGGAGTGGTGGTCCAAAACATCTGGAGCGCCAAAGGTTTGCCACCACTGTCCTAGGTTGTGCCCGATAATTTGCTTGCAGTTTGGGCAGTGCTGAGTTTTGTGAACTCCATCTGATACACTAAATTGTGGTACTCAAGACTGAAATTTATTTGTATTGGGATATTTCATCACTTTTCATCCTTGCATTTGATACTTTTGCAATGCCAGTAAATGACTTGAAGCATTTTTTCTTGTTCCCAGAATGGACGAACTAGCACTGTTTCACAAGACTGTGAGAAACCCTTTGTTCAAAGCAAACCCTCTGGCAGTTGTGGGTGAGCATCTTTCTAAAAGACTGAAGCAAGAAAGAGAGGGAGAATCTATATAACATCATTACTAGCGCTGTTGAAGAACATAGAAAATCAGAAATGCACAGCCCAATGTCCTTACACCAACAAACTGTTTTCATTTCCCATTGTGTTTATTCACATACAAAATGCTGTTTCTTCTGACTGCCTCTCTTCTTTCTGCAAAGAAAAGTAAGTTAATGCTTTCTCCACTAGGAGTTTTCTAGTATGTGCTGTTCCCCTGAAATTAATTTTTGTTTAATAAGGGTTGGTGGAGCTTAACTGTTTCCGTCAACAGTTGACTATTATTTTCGATTTTGCAGGCAGTATTCACTTATTTATGTATCAAAAGGTGATAAAATTCTTCATACATTATGATTACCTGAAGCCCTGTTACTTAGCATAGTAAATCACACTAAAATCTAAACTGAAGATTTGATGAATCAATTCTTCCACAATTTCTATTGATTCAATTGGGCCTACTCTAGTTGCAACTTAACCGTCTTAATATTAAAATGCAACCAGAATCAATGTGGATTGATTTAGGCCCATGTGAATTAATAGAATTTATGGAGGAGTTAATCCACTAGATCCCCACTGATTCAGTGCAGCTAGTCAAACATACTACACTAAGCAACAGGCTTTGAGCCTTCAAATATTAAGTGGATATTAAGCTGCTGCTGTAATATGGCAGAGAGATTTGTTGAAATAGTAAAGGTTTGCAGGAGTAAGATCAGAAAGGGGATATTGTTTTTTAAAAATCCAAAAGAGATGCTGAGGCAACTTTATATATGAATCTTTGCTGTAGTAATCTTTTGATATTGCCACAGTGTGAATTATGATGGAGATACTAGGAGGAACTGCTGTTGCCATACTACTCTAAGCTGGTTTGTGCCAAAGATGATACTTGGGCAGCACAACACAAGGCTGGATCTAACCATCCCTAAGCTATAAGCATGGACCTTAAGGGAGAGTGAAACCCTGTGCTCCTCAACTGCTAAGGTCTTGTCTGGATTGACCTTCAGTTTTTCTTAGTCTTTGTCCAGCCCATTGTAATCCTAGATACCTGGTCAGTTGTCAGAGGTTCATTTGAACCTCATCACCTGAGCTGGATGAAGAGGAAAATACTTCTGTGTCATCAGCATAACAATGGATGGATGATTCCAGGTCCCCAGACAATTTCATTTGGCTGTTTCATTCTTCTGTTCCTTCAAATGTCTGTACATTTCTATTTCCTTTAATAAACCAATTCTGATTATCAGGACTTGTGTATAAAGGTGTTCATTGTTCCCTAGAACCCTCTGTAGAATGAAAGCAGGTAAAGATGTTAAAATCTATATGTGTCTTGAACTTCACTTTTGGCTTTTGTTCTGCAATGGCTTCCTGATTGTCCTCAGAAGAGTAAGCACAGTACTGTTCTGGGACACTATTTATGCTTTCACTTGACATCTTGAAGATCTTTATCCACTGATAGCTGATCCGGCCACTCTGTATGTATAGATCATGCTGACACTTGTCATTCCCAACAACCAGTCCAGAAGGATCTCATGGTTGGACATGCTGAAAGACAATGAGGATCTAAGAGAATTAACACAGTTGCAAAGCTAGGTCCACCCTATTACCAGGCCTGAAACCAGAATCGGAGTCATTGGATGAGGATGGATACTACTTATTTTGTTCTTGAAAATGTTTCCAGTTGTCACAGAAAACTGCTGAGGGTTCCCTGAAATCAGATTCAGAATCACCCACACTTCATTCAAGGTACAGGGCAAATATTACCAGGAATGATCCGTACAGCTTTTATATGGATCTTCCTGCTGAGCTATCACAAACCCAGTTCTTGTTTCCTCTTGATGGAGAAGGGTCACATAGACACAAAAAGGAGGACAGCAAGGTGGGACTTGGTGTAATTAGTTCAAACAATTTACTCTTTTCGGCTCAACCTAGCAGAAACCCCAAAATACTCTATTTGAAAAGAAAGTGGGCTAGAAAAACCTTTGCAGATTTTTGAAAATGAAATGCCAATGTGTCATAGATTAGATTTGAGACCATATTGCCCTAGTACTATGTCACATGTATGGCGCACAACCCTTTCCCAATGAAGACCCGCAACCCAAAGCTGAATATTGGAGATCCTCCTTTGGCTATTTGGAAGAACAGCGGGTGGAGATGAGGTATGGAATGTTTTCTTTCATGACTTTGGAGTGTATTCCTAAGAGATGTCTGATGTGTTGCCATGCTTCTGTGGGATTTCTGCAAGCTGTTTCTCTGCATTCCGGGTATAAGCCCTGCGGGAATGTGAATGGCATAGGGAGTGGAATGCATGAGAGGTAAGGATATCTCTCCAGTGGAGTTCTAGCTTTGTTCTGCATGTGTGTGTGTGTGTGTGTGTGTGTGTGTGTGTGTGTGTGTGTGTGTGTGTGTGTGTGTGTGTGTGTGTGTGTGTGTGTGTGTGTCCTACAGAGTGTCCTCAAAAAGTTCTGGCATAAGTGGACATAACAGTGAATGCACTCCCTTTATGTGGCTGCTTTATTGCCCTCCGTTACTCTCTCTCTCTCTCTCTCTCTCTCTCTCTCTCTCTCTCTCTCTCTCTCTCTCTGTGTGTGTGTGTGTGTGTGTGTGTGTGTGTCCTACAGAGTGTCCTCAAAAATTCTGCCATAAGTGGACATAACAGTGAATGCACTCCCTTTATGTGGCTGTTTTATTGCCCTCCTTTGCTCTCTCTCTCTCTCTCTCTCTCTCTCTCTCTCTCTCTCTCTCTCTCTCTCTCTCTCTCTCTCTGTGTGTGTGTGTGTGTGTGTGTGTGTGTGTGTGTGTGTCCAGAGAGTGTCCTCAAAAAATTCTGGCATAAGTGGACATAACAGTGAATGCACTCCCTTTATGTGGCTGCTTCATTGCCCTCTGTTGCTGTTTACAGTGTGTGATACCAACTCCTGTTTTTCCCCCTCATGGAAACAACAAGTACCTGTATAGTGTTCCTGGAATATGAAAAAGAAATGGAGTTTGCAGATGGTGCTGGTTTCAAAAATAAATATTTTGGAGAAACTGTCTTTTCAAATACAGTGGACCCTCGTATAACAAACAGATTGTATGCTGTATTAAAAAGTTGTGAGATAGGGGAAACTTCTTAACAGAATCATCTATGGAGCAAATCTGTACAGCGTAAAAATGGTCGTGATTAGGGATTACTCTGGTTTCAATGCATTCCTATGGGAAATTTGTATAAAGGAAATTTTGCTTAACATAATTTCATTTAGAACAAATTAATTGCTTTATAAGGTACCACTGTATACTGTAGCATTATTTCCTGTTCCTTAAAAAAAGTAATAAAAAGGTTCTTCCTGATTATTGTTAATACCACAGATGCTTTAAAAGTTGGTGGGAGATGAAACAAAGTGTACAGAAAAACATATTTATTCAACTATTTATTTATTTTATTTATTATTATATTTATATGGGAAATTTGTAAAATAGGACTTTTGCTTAACATAATTTCATTTAACAGAACAAATTAATTGCTTTAAAACCACATCACACACTATAAACTGTATAAAATAAATTTCCTAGTGCCTCCTAATGCAAAAGTAATCCAAACGTGGTTCTTCCTGTTAAAAATTGTTAATACCAGCAAATGTTTAAAAGTTGGTGGGAGATGAAACAAAGTGTACAGAAAAACATATTTATTTAACTCAAGGCATTTTAAAAATCATGTAACTTGATCCCATCATTCCTGCCCCCTGATCCCCCTTGTTGTCTTCTGAATTTGTTCCAGTTTATCTGAATCTAACTGATCCTCAATAGAGGTGAACTAGTACTTTTGTTAATACAGCCTAAAAGAGTGTTTGCATCACACTGTTGGCTTATGATTTGTTTGTGCTCTACAATTTGAAGATCCTTCTTGCATGTATTATTACTGAGCCAAGTATCCGCCCAATACTTGTAACCGTGCCTCTTTTCTGTTGGTGTAGGTCTGTAGGACTTTGCAATGAATCCCTGTTCAAATTTCATTCTGTTGTTTTCAGCCCTGTACTCAGTCCTATGAAGATCTTTTTGAATTTTGTTTTTGCCTTTTAGGGTATTAGCGAATCAACCCAATACTGTGTCATCCACAAATCTCACAAACATCCACTCATCCAAGTCATTAATAAACATCATGAAGCCCTTTATGGTGCTGTACTTGTTACCTCCTAGGAGTTTAAACAAGCCATTGATAAGCACTCTCTCCCTGGGCCTCCCTTGCTGAACTCCACAGTGAAACTGCTATAGGTTCTCCCTGTTCCCTTACTTAATACATTTAACCTCTGCTATCTGTCTGTGTTTTATTTCTCTGCTGTGCTTTGTTAAAAGTAGCCAGCTTAATTGATAAGTAGAGCCCAGCAAACCCTAGTTATAGCGAGGCATAAATAAAAGAAAGAATATTTTTTTATTTTATTTATTTATTTACAAAAAAAATTATCCACCCCACTAGCAAGAGGTCTCTGGGCGGCATACAAAATGTATTAAAACTATAAAATAATAAAATTATTAAAACTATACAGTACTATTTGAAACAACATAAAATGCAAGTTATAAAACCCTGCTGTTCATGAGTCCAGCCAAAAAAAAGGTTGCTGCTGCTACCTTTTGGCTTAAGATATTTACCTTTTGTATTTATTTATGTCAGTATTTTCCAGGTGGTCCCTGGAGACTGATGAAACTTGCCATGCCCCTGCAAGATCCCCAATGGTTTTTATCATGCATGAACTTTAGCCATCAGCTCTAAAATCAGAGGAATCCTGATACCATGTAATGTCACCACTTGGCAGTAATAGGTACTCTTTTGGGCTTCTGGAGATGACAGAAGATGTACCGCCTCTGTCATCATTTCAGCACTGTCCATTTTCTTGGCAGGAATCCTGGAGTGGTTTGCCAGTTCCTACTCCAGGCACCTATAGCACCTGGTATTCCCTGGTGGTCTCCCATTCAAATACTAACCAGGGCTGACCTGCTTAGCTTCTGAAATCAGGCGAGATCAGATGTGCTTAGGGCATTTGGGCCTCCCTTATCTCATGGCATCCTCAGCATCCTGTGCCCTACAATTCCACACATCCTGGCTCCTCTTTGCTGGTCTAGCCTATTCTAGCCAGTTCTTATTAAAGGTGGATTGGTAGACATTAATGCCAAATTATTTATCTTAATTGTGCTTGAAAGATATGCCTATGATTTGTCCTTCGGCAGTACTTGCTGACTCCGAGTCTTTAGAGGGAGAGATGGTTTTAGGAACAACTCAAGGCCAGTTTCTGAGCATTCCCAGTTCTTTCTTTGCAATACACTGAGATGGCCTTGTCTCTGCACTCGATGAAGGAACCTTTTCACTTTCCTTTTGTCCCAGACCTACTTTTTCTTCATCTCTCCTATTTGATACCCATGAATGATTTCTAATAGACTTCTATAAACTCTTCTGGATGCATGAATGGCCTTTTCTGGCCATGCAGTCAAGCAGTATATGAATCAGATGGCTGGCAGGAAGAGGGGTGTCTCTCTCTGACTCATTTCGTCAACAAATCATTGTTGTTCATAAACAGGCCATTTAAAATTGGGGGGGGTATGAGGTGATAAAATTCCCCCACTGTGGACTGTATTAACCTGGCTCTACTTACAAGTATTCAGCAGCATAAAACTTTTAACTTAACAAAGTTTCATAAGCCATTGATTAAAAGGCAATCCTGATTACATTGGTCACTATCTGATTCAACACAATTTATTTTTTTATAGCTTGGAAAAATATAGGACATCTCAAAAGCAGCATTCCTTCTCATGTAAAAAAGGACAGCTTTTTGCAGCATGCATCTAACTATACAGTAGGAGCCCGGTATCCGTTGGGGATTGGTTCCAGGCCTTCCCGTGGATAATGAAAACTGTGGATAAGGGAGAACGCTCCCCCAAAAACAAATTGTTTTGTGACAGGAACTTGCTTTACGGCTGCTGTTTTGTGACAGTAGCTTGTTTTACAGCTGTTGTTTGTGACAGTAGCTTGCTTTGCAACTGCTCTTTTACAACAGTAGCTTGCTGAATTATTTATTTACTTTTTTCCTTCACCAACCATGGATATCCCAGGTCCTACTGTAATCCTCAAATACAGTACAGTACAGTACAAACTTAACTGGTTAATGTACAGCTATCATACATGGGGTAAAAATCTTTGTTTTATGTGCTATCAAGGCAGAACTGCCTTTTAGTGACCCTAATAGGCCTTTCTGGATAAGTGAGACATTTAAGGAGTGGTTTTACCAGTGCCAGGCCCTCTCCCAGTCAATTTTCATAGCTGAGCAATAGCTTGAACCCAGGTCTTCTGAGTCCCAGTCCATCAATCTACACCACACTGTACAAAACAAAAACCTTAAAGACTCTTATTAGAGGAGCCCTGTGGCACAGTGGTTAAATGCCTGTACTGCCGCTAAAACTGCTCACGACCTGGAGTTCAATCCCAGGTAGCCGGCTCATGGTTGACTCAGCCTTCCATCCTTCTGAGTAGGGCTGGTGCGTCCATTAAGGCGAACTACGCAGTTGCCTAGGGTGCCAAAATGGAGAGGGAGCGCTGCCCAGCCTGCTGCCCCCCGCTGCCCCCCCTGCCGCTGGCCACCGCCGTCCGTCCCCCCACCGCCGTCCGCCCGCTGCCCATTGCCGCCCACCCCACCCACCCCGTGCCCGTCACCACCACCTGCCATCCACCGCCTTCCTGCCGCCCCACCCAAATAATGTTTAAAATGGGCATGAAGACTGAAATTACTCTAGCTGTTTTTGTGAGGATTATTTTAGGCATATCTCAGTGCTAAAATTGGTATGCCATCCCCTCCAGGGCTATTAACACATTTGTTCTTGAATGCCCCCTTTGCTGCTGGGTCCGTGCAGCGGTTTGATTTAACCAGTACCTGTGGACTTTGAAGAGAGTTGTGACCCTGAAGGAAGCCCGGAAAACTACCACCAAGAATCAGACAGTAGGTTTGTCTGGCTCTCATTCTGCAAACCTTTAAAAAACAGCTCAAGATCTGGCTGTATATAGACTCGCTTTCCCCATTTTAATCTGCCTCTGTCTGCCTTTTCTTGTATGTTAATTCAGATGTATCATTGTTTTTGTTGTTTGATTTAATTATGATTGATTTGTTGATTTTTACTCAGTTATATATAGTATATTATATAAAATTTTGTAAATCGCCCATAGTTATCTTCAGCCAGATGGTATAGCATATAAAACAAACAATCAAACAAACAAATAAATAAAATTTTAGGATGACAAATCATTGTGTTTTTTATATTCTATTTGGTTCTGGTCATTTTTATATTCTTAAAATTAATGGAATTTATTAATTTTTAAGAGTATAAAAACACCAGAATTAATTTCAAATTCTTTAAACAGAAAATAACTTCTAATTTTTTTCTGCTCTAAAAAGTGCCTGTGACTGTGCAACATCATAGTATGTGCCCCTGAGCCTCACAACTAAAAATAGCAAAATGCCAGCCTCCCTTAGTTTCTATAGAGACAGCCAGCTGTTATACTCTAGCCAGCCAGGGTTTCTCATACTGCCACAGTGAAGTGCCATTACATACATTATTCTTCATCAGTCAGAAAGGAAGCTGTCTGCTGGATAAATGCATGTTGAACCCATGGTTAGTGATGTCTTGGGATTAATTTCTCAGTATCTGGACATCATTGCTACTGTTGATCTGTATGCCATTAAGACAAAAGTGAGCGGAGGTTGGGGAAAATGCTTATTATAAGTGTAGACTTTCTCCGTGCTTCTCCTCACCCCCACTTGCTACCCTTTAATTCTGCAGCAGGTATAGAGAATTTTTAATTTATTGTGCTGCCTAGGTGACAAACAGCGGTGGCAATGGAAGGATAAGCAGAGCTGATTTCTCCCCTTCATTTATGATGGTAGGTTTGCCCCTTGACTTTCCTTGAAATACTGTACTCTGAATTCCTAGGCACAGGATGTGAGTTTCTATAGCACGCCTGTACATTCTTCTTGGCTGCTCATAGATACTGCTCAGAACAGCATTCTGTAGTATTTAGGTTTAAATCCTGTTGGATCTGTTTCTGTACAATGGGAATAATGTAATTGGTAGTGGGAGATCACTGCTGATTAAAAGGCTTTGTATTGTCATTTGGGATCACGTAATTTCATCACATTGTATATGACCAAAACGGCACCCCAGTGTCATTCAGCATTTTTAAGAAGGCCTTGAGCCAAAGTTCAAACAACAAATACAACATTTATTATGAACTATTTCTATTAGCTTTAGTCGCAAAGATCCTTTGGGGGGGACAGAGGAGGATTGACTTCACCACCCCTATTATCGACACCACTGTCACTGCTCAGAGAATTTCAGCTTCCTTCGTTCCTGCCTTTTCCTTTCTTCCAAATGGCACAAGCATCAAAACTACCCACTCTCTGACCAACTGGCACAACTGGGTTGAGATCATAATTTTCCAGTTCATCTGACCCTTCCTTGGGGCCTCCAGACTGTCTCACAGTCTTGCTTTTTTTCGTCAGAGCTCTCCTGATTCACTAAGTTGAACTCTTTTAGTAGACATTCTGTGTCTAGCATGTATGGTGATGTCTGGCTCTGGCGTACTCCCCTTGGGGGCTTCCACATATTGTTTCATATGAAGATGCCCCTCTTCCTCTTCTTTCCCTGTCTGTCCCTCTTAATATATCCCACCTGGCAACAGATTTCTTCCATGAGCCTTTTCCTCCCTCTCTCCTCTCTCTGCTTCTCCAGATCTCTCTAACCTCCTGATTCCTCTGGAGCAGTGGTTCCCAAACTTCCTAATGCTGCAACCCTTTAATGCAGTTCCTCATGTTGTGGCAACCCCTTGCCCTGCTTGGAAGAGGCCACAAGCCCCCTTTGGCAGGCCACTGCCACAGGTGCCATAGAGAACCTCCCTCTACAGGCACCCTCAGCCAATTGCAGCCTCTGGTGCCATTGACTGACATCCCCTCCAACCTATCAAGCTGTAACTCACTCTTTCCTCCCCCTCCCCCTCCAGACCCAAGCCATTTGTGCCTTTTTCTTCACTGGCTCATTGTAACCCCTGTGAAATGGTTGTTCAACCCTACAAAGGGGTCCCGCCCCCCAGGTTGGGAACCACTGCTCTGGAGTGTTAAACTCCAAGTAATGTTCAGTTTAAGGCAGTGGCTCTCAACCTTTGGGTCCCCAGATGTTCCTGGACTGCAACTCCCAGAAGTCTTCATCACTAGCTGAGCTGGCCAGGATTTCTGGTTATTGCAGTCCAGGAATATCTGGGGACCCACAGTTTGAGAGCCACTGGTCTAAGGGATCTATCCTGTCCTTATCAAAAAGCTTTAGCAAGGATTCCAGGGCCCCCATAGCCATTGGGATAATGGAGGTAGATCCTACTTGATTGCCCAACTTCATCCACTTACGCTGTAGTATGAGATAAATTTCTTATAAGCTTTCAGAGAAGGAGAGACATATCTCAGGCTCTCAGGCTTGGCTGTTTGCATAGGCTGGCGATTCTACTGTTTTGACTGGTAGCTCTTCAGACGCTGTAGAATAGTCCCCAGTGATGATGACCTTCCTCATAGAAAAGGACACTCAATGAAGAAGAAACACAGAAAGCATTCCTAGCTTTTTTTTCCAGGAAAGAGTCAGTGCAAATGCATTCAGTTTAGGTATAATGTATCCCCTCTGATGCTGACATTTTCGACACATCAAACATTTCTAACTCCTATTGCTTTACAACCAAATCTGCTTTCATACATTAATATGCTTATTTATCTGCTGTAGCAATGCATCCTCTGTAAGTTACTCCTGCTTAAAAGCCTGCCACAGCTAATAATTCAGAAGATGCAATCTGGCAAGCAGAGACAGTGCCCATAGCCATGCTTGTCAGTCCCTGGAAGGACGCTGGCAAAGAGAAGGAAAGGACAGGAAGAGGCAGTCAGAAGGAAACAATTCTATGCAGAGCCACGGCCAGCCTCAAGTGCCCTTCTGGAGACTTCAAGTCCTTGCTGCATTACTACAAAACACACTGCGTGAGGTGAAAACTATACCTTCCCCATACTTGTCGGTAAGTGTTTGAACATGAAACCCATTTCAAACTGAGCTAAAAAAATTAATCACACTGTTGTATATAGCCATTGCTAAGAGATTTAACCTCACACACGGATAGTTTTAATCCCATTTTGGGTTTTTCTCTGGGGATAAGCAATTACTTTTGGACAACGGGGATACATTTTGGAGACATATTCTACATCTTTTTAAAATTAATGTTTAATTATGGGGAAAATTCACCCACCCCTGCAGGCATGTATACTCAGACCTATGCAGCAATAACTCACATTTGTCAATACGCTACCATTGGACCTCCAGAACAATAAATGACACATATAAAATCCTTTTCCATTTACTTGCTAAGGTTTGTGATACGTTATTATCAGGATTTAATCAAAAATATAATAATATTTAAATGACACAGAGCAGTGCAGCAGTAGCGTGCAGATAAAATGTCAGTATTGATATAAAGTATTGCAGAGTTAGGTTAACGGAAGACAATGATAATGGGTAGAGTAAAAACTCATATATTCATATATACATTAAAATTATATACACAGCATAACATCCAAGCAATATATACAAACAACAGAGTGTGGGGTTCTGTCTCTCACCATAGACAGACCCACCTAACATATGGCAAGCTAGTGCTTTTATACAGTTCAGCACCCATCAGATATGAGTCATCACTAATTACAATCTGATGCAATCTGATGCAACCATGATGTTATAAATTCTTCCACCTGTGCTTCATCACGTAACATGCCTGTGATTACTTACCTCTTACACTTGTGGATTAACATCATGAGACTGCAGAATCTAACTGCCTCCATTTTACAACTCTCTTTTCCACCATCTGTTAAATATACATAACATATATTTTATCAACTTTTACATATCTTGACAGTTATAGTGGGAACTCAAACTGCTTTATTACCAGTGGTCATCCACTCAAATTGAGGGTTGGGAGAGTGAGAATAGACAAAATATTTTTTTTTACTCAACCTGTTGTTAGTCTGTGGAACTCCTTGCCGCAGGATGCGGTGATGGCATCTGGCCTAGATGCTTTTAAAAGGGGATTGGACAGATTTCAGAAGGGAGAGACCATCACAGGTTAGAAGCCATGATGGGGGTGTGTTATCTCCAGGCTTAACAGGAGAGTACTTCAAAATGTCAGACACAAAAGAGTGCTATCAGGAGACATGTATCTAGCTCTCTCAGGGCCTTTTTACACGACCCCTAAGATCCGCTGGCCACTTAAATTCGGACCAGAGATCTTAGGGGTTCATCGCTCTTCCTCTGTCCCCACCCCCCTCCGCACTTCCTGGTTGCTGGCTGCGTGAGGGAGGGAGAAAAAAGAAAGAAAAGAATGCCGGTTACCTCCATTTTGTTCCCGGCAGCATTCAGATCTCTTAAAGGGGCGGGGCACAAAAAAAGAAGAAACAGAAGCCAGGAGAGCCCCGCACTCACTATCCTTACACCGGATCAAATATTTGTCACATCCAAAAAGCAGGTACCTGAAAGCTGCGCTGGGACGCGCTAAAGTGGGCGGGGTTGCACTTAATTTCCTGTTAACTCCGGAGCTGGTGGGTAAACATTTTTAATCTCCGGAGCTGGGAGCCATTTGCCCCGGAGTGTATAAACGCCCTCAGGTGTTCCCAGAGGAATATGGTGGGACCACTGTGACACACAGGAAGCTGGACCAGATTGGTACATGGCCTTATCCAGCAAGGCACTTTTTATATTCTTATGCTTATTTGTAGGAGTAACAAACTATTAATAAGATCAAGAAAGGGTAAATTTTGGAAATATCCATGCACATGGGGCTGATCCCTTGACTTATTGGCCATGGCTCCCAAGTACTAGAGGGCAGCCATAACTGCAGGTTCACTTAATCCAGGCATACCCAAACTTTGGGCCTCCTGATGTTTCGGACCACAACTCCCAGAATTCCAAGCCTGTATTTCCAATGGCAAAGGACTGTGGGAGTTGTGGTCCAAAACATCTGGAGGGCCGAAGTTTGGGTATGCCTGACTTAATCACTTACTGAAAAAGTGAAATAAACACCCAAAGCCTATTCTTAAGCTGTATTATCAGGTCTGGCCACTAGGGGGTATCAGAGACTACATACAGATGGGTGAAAATGAAAGCATACTGACTCAAAGGGAAGCAGCTCTGGAAAAAAAATGGAAGCTGCATTTTTTTTTGCGAGAGTGAAAGTGGGCACACAGGGAAGTGCTGTACAATACTTTGGGTGAACAAAGAAAGGAAGGGAAATGGACAGTGCCGTCTTAAGGATATGTGGAGCCGTGGTTCGAAGATCCCTCTGGCGCCCCCCCCCCCGTTTCACAGAGCTGTCTACCTTCCTTTTTCCTGCGTTTCCTCCCTACCTGCGCACACCCGCAGCCAACTCATAACGGGGCATCTTTGGCGGGAAAAGGAGCCGCTCGCTCCCACCCGCAGCTGGCTGGCAGGAAAGAGCAGCTGGCTGGCAGGAGAGAGCAGCTGGCTGGCAGGAGAGAGCGCGCAGCGCTCGGAGCAAAAGCGGGCGAACGAGGGCCACCCTCCGCTGGTCCCACGGCCGTTCCCGACTCGGAGGTGACGCCCGTGCGGCGGCGCTTAAGAGCACTCGGCGGCAGTGGTGCTGGCGTCGTGGGGGCCGCCCCTTTGCTCCCGTCAGGCGCCGCTTCCCCTTCCTGCGCGCCTGCTCGCCCGCTCGCCTTGAACGAGCCTGGGCGGACTCCTTGGGCGCGTGGACAAAGGACGCCCGCCAAGAGGCTCTTGCGCTGGCCGGCGGACGACCTCCCACCCCGCGCGCGCGCTCCCGCCGGCCAGTTGCCCCCACGCGCTCACCGGCGTTATTGAGGAGGAGGAGGCGCTGGAGGCGAGCGCTGTTGTAGTGGCGGCGCAGGGCGTTGGCGGCATCCCGGGCCACGCGCTGCAGCCCCTCGTCGGCGCCCAGGTCGGCGGGCAGGGCCTGGACGTGCAGCTCGCCCTCCAGCGCACCCGCCGAGCGCGCCGCCAGCAGCAGGAGAGAGCCCGGCGCCAGGCGCGCCGCCAGCAGCCGTGCCACGCTTCGCCCGAAGCCCCGTGACGCCCCCATCACCAGGCACGCCACCCAGCCCAGGTTTCCTGAATCTAAGAGTTTTGGGGTTTGGGGGTTCAGGCGCCCTTGGGGTTCAGGCGCCCTGGTTCATTGAACCACAAAGGCCTATGGGAAAGTCGCCCCTGGAAATGGATAAAAGGATGGGGGTCCAGCAGGGGGTTGGACTAGAATAACTAGATGGTCTTGTAGGCCACGTCCAACTTCATGACTCGAGGAAACACTGCTCTACATTGTGAGAAATGAGAATGTGGCCAGGACACCAACAGAAGGCTGTCTGAAACTTCTTTATAGTTCATTTATACTTGTAAAGCAGTAGTTCCCAACCTGGAGGTCAGGACCCCTTTTGGGGTCGCCATGAGCCCATGAAGAAAAAGGCACGAATGGCCTGGGTCTGGAGGAGGAGGGGCAGGAAGGGGGAAAAGAGTGAGTTACAGCTTGATAGGTTGGAGGGGATGTCAGTCAATGGTGCTGGAGGCTGCGATTGGCTGAGGGTGTCTGTAGAGGGAAGTTCTCTATGGCCACCTGCGGCAGTGGCCTGCCAAAGGGGGCTTGTGGCCTCTTCCAAGCAGGGCAAGGGGTCACCACAACATGAGGAACTACATTAAAGGGCCGTGGCATTAGGAAGGTTGGGAACCACTGCTATAAAGCCTTGTGCAACACCTGCTGAAAGTCTTTGAGGTCATGTCAGAAATTCTGCTCCAGATTTTGCACGTGAAAAACCTGAAACAGAATTTTTCTGATTGAGAAGTTTAGTAAGTCATTCAGCATTTTTTATATTCAAGCCAACATATCCTACCCAACAGATACTTTTTCTGTTCATAGATCCACTTACAAGTAAGTGGCAAATGTCAGATTCAGTATCTAGTTACTTCATGGGTCCAGGGCGTTCAAGTCTCTTCACATAGACTTTTCACAGAACAGCTGAGTCGTTTTGTATCTCATGTTCATCTCTGATGAGTCAAGAGGGTCATCCTAGACAGATGATAAAGGAAATGACAGATTTACTGAGATCTGCTGTCCATCTTGTCTGTCTCTCATTAGCCATCAGACATCCTGTGGTCTGCAATTTGAGATATGCGTCGCCATTCAGTTGTAGCACAACAGAAATTTTGAAGAGTGGCACTTAAGGAACAATAGAACAATACAGCAGACAACATTTCATATAAAATAAAGGAACCCCATGAAATCTTTGTCATTTGAGAAGACAGAAACTAGTTCATACATCTATCGTTATCTTCTGAAGGTGACAATGCTAACAATCCCAGTTTGCTGAAAGGAACAAGGTATGCAATTATACTATGACCTGTAATAAGGCATACATGCAAGATGTTATGTTTCTTTCTGTTAGTATCATTATCTGAATATTAGCAGAATGGTTGCATCTGATAAAGTGGGCTGCAGTTTTCAAAAGTTTTTATTCAGTTGTGTTCAGCTTTTCCATTTCCACAAGATACTTGTCTGGTTTTGCCAGTTGACTAAAGGTGGGCCTACACTGACAAATAACACAGGAAATACTCTGGGATTGAGACAATCCAGTCTACTACTCCTCCCACTACATAATGTACTCATGTACAGTGGACCCTTGTATAACAAACAGCTTGTATAACATAAAATTTGTACAACATAAAAATTTCGGGGATAGGGGAAATTTGCTTAACATAATTGCCTATGGGGAGAATTCGTACAACATAAAATGGGATGACTCCGTTTTCAATGCATTCCTATGGGAATTTGTATAACGTAATCTGATTTGGAATGAAAATCTGTACCACACATTTTGCCCCCTTCCAAATCTGCAATTTGTTCCTCCATTTCTTCTACTTTTTTGGAACTGAATATCTTAACGTCATTTCAGACAGTGTGATTACTACAAGCAGTGTGGTGGGGTTTGTAGCTGTAATATTGGAGGCCGACAAGCCAGCTACAGCAGGAGTGAGAGAGGCAAGAGAGTGGAGAAACTGGCTCCTCTTTTAATACTCTGCTACCCCATACCTAGTACCTGGGTCACTTTAATCTCCCCTTCCCATTCTGTTCTGTTTCTTTACTTTTTTTTTTTTTAAAGTCTTGGTAATCTAGCTAGCATTCAGGCAGACAGCTGACCAAAATGTCAGAGAAGAGAGAGAGAGAGAGAGAGAGAGAGAGAGAGAGAGAGAGAGATTTTAAAGCAAATTTCTCCAGATGTGGCCCTCCTGAAAATCTGGACAGCCAGAGCATAGCAGAGCTACCTTAAAAAGCTGTAAATTAGTTATCCCAAATTATCTTTAATCCTGGTGTTTCTGCGGATTGCCCTAAATATTATTTAATTTTCTTTACAGAATCTAGTGGGTCTTTAATTTATTAATAATGTGTCATCTACAAATACATTTGCTTTGGGTTTTTCCTTATACCCTACCCCTTCTATTTCTTTATCTTCCCTAACTGTGTTTACTAACAACTCTATTATCAGTGTAAATAAAATCAAAAATAAGGGGCATCCCATCCTCACTCCTTGGCCTAAAGATTTTTTTTCTGTTATGCCACCAATTCACTAACACTGTTGCTGTCATAAAATATAGTTGTTGAATACTATTATTATTATTATTATTATTATTATTATTATTATTATTATTATTATTATTATTATTTATTATTATTTATTATTATTATTATTATTATTATTATTATTATTATTATTATTATTATTAATCTAGGGCAGCCTAGATGCCCTAAGCACATCCGATCTTGCTGATTTCGGAAGCTAAGCAGGGTTGTGCCTGGTTAGTACTTGGATGGAAGACCACAAGGGAATACCAGGTGCTCTAGGCGCCTGGAGTAGGAACTGGCAAACCACTCCAGTATTCCTGCCAAGAAAACTCCATGGACATGGAGTCACAAAGGGTCAGTCACAACTGTAACGGCACAACACAACACATGGTCAAACAACAAAAAAAGTTGAATACTATATCTAAAGTGACTACTGTAAAAGCGCAGGGTTTAGTGATTTCAGCAAGTGATTTCAGCTCTGTGACATGGTAGGCTGGAGACATCTTCTCTTGTAACAACTCTTTATTCAGGGATGGAACAAGACTGGGGACTGGGGAGAGGGAGCTACATTTATAGGAATGAGGACAGGCTAGGAAAATATACATTTTGGAGGGAACAATTAAAAGCAATCACAAGGCTGCCTTTTGGCGGAAACCAATAGGATTGAGGATCCAAATGCAGCAACTAGAAATAACCAATAGGCCTGTTCCCTTTGGAACAGGAAGGCAGTTACTTCAACATAAGCAATTACAGATAATAGGAATACAGATCAATACACAACACTCCTCCCCCCTGGTGGGCACAGCACACGTAATCCTTAAGATATTGTGGGGCCCTGCGACTTCTAATTGATCTCCTGACTACTGGTGTTGCAGGGGCTTGAGCAGGCAGTGTCTGTGGTGGAGAGTCTACTGTAATAGCTTTGTCTGACACAGAGGGTGTATTAGACAATTCAGTGTCCCTGATCTGTTCCTCGGCACCATGAGGTCTTGCAGGAGCAGATTCATTTGCGGAAGCCACTGGTACCTGCATTCCTGGGGCATCTCCGCTGTGGTCTTGCAGCTATGATTCATTAATGGGGGTAGTGTCACTTTCAGACTGCAATTCCCCCACTCCTGTTCCAACTCTACTGAGCGCTCTGCGCCTCAGTTGGTCCATGTGACTACGCCAGACCCTGCCATCTTCAATGGTCACGTAACAAGAGACTGGTCCAGACGCTCTGGTGATCACCCCTGGCACCCACAGGGGACCTCTGGCATAATTTCTCACCCAGACCAAATCTTCAGGAGCAAAATACCTTGTAGAGTCACTCTCTGCCTGTGGAGGTGCTCTAGCATTGCGGTTTGGCATTTTGTCTGGGAGGACATAATCCAGCACCATTACCAGCCTTCTACCTAGGAGCAGCTCTGCTGGCGACTTGCCCGTAGTAGTACACGGCGTCGCATGCTGCAAAAACAACATTCGGGCAATGCACGTTGACCAGTCACCCTCCGTCAAGCGTGCAATAGATGCTTTGGCTGTCTGCACCATGCGCTCAGCCTGCCCATTGGATGAAGGGTGAAAGGGAGCTGATGTGACCCCTCTTATGAAATTATCAGCCAAGAATGCCCTGAATTCTTGGGATACAAAGGCTGCTCCATTGTCTGACACAATGGTCTCGGGCAACCCGTGGGTTGCAAACAGCTGTCTCAACACTTTGATGACTGCAGCTGACAACATGCTGGGAACCATAGCTACCTCTAACCATTTAGAATACGCATCAACGATAACCAAAAAAAACTTTCCTTGGAATGGCCCAGCAAAATCTAAGTGCAGCTGGCTCCAGGGAGTCCGGTTCTGCTCCCACCAGTGCACTGGTGCTCTGGCCACTTCTGGGCGCACTTCCTGACATGCCTTGCACGTCCGTACCCATTGTTCAACATCTTGGTCCATCCCAGGCCACCACACATAGCACCGGGCTAGCGACTTCATCCTGACCATTCCCAGATGCCCCATGTGAAGCGTATCCAGAACCCTGTTTCTCAGTGGCGCTGGAATGATCACCCTGTCTCCCCACAGGAGACAGCCCTTATGCAGGGATAGCTCATGTTGCCTTGTTGCGTATGGTCTATATTTTTCTTCATGCGGGCCACCTGGCCATCCCCTCCTCACCCAAGTGAGCACACGGGAGAGCAGTATCTTTCCTCATTCTCTCAGCGATTTCAGTGGCCGTCACAGGGCCCCTGGAAGTGTTTCCAGCATCATCACTCGTTCCGCTGGGGCAGGATCCGCATCGCTCACACCAGGAAGGGGCAAGCGACTTAGCACATCAGCGTGGCACAACCTTTTCCCTGGAACATGGGTCAGGGTGTACTGGAACCCATTCAGGAATATAGACCATCGCAACATTCTGGGGGAGAGAATCTGCGGCATCTGTTTGTTCGGGTTGAACAATCCCAACAATGGCTTGTGGTCGGTTTCAAGGAAGAAGTGGCGACCGTATAAATAGTCATGGAACTTTTTAATCCCTGCCACTATTGCCAGTGCTTCTTTGTCAATTTGTATGTAGTTGCGCTCCATTGGTGACAACGTACGAGAATAGAATGAGATGGGCTTTTCCGACCCATCTGCTTCCCTATGGCTCAGCACAGCCCCCAGCCCATACGGAGAGGCATCACATGCCAGGACAAGAGGTTTCGACTCGTCACAATGAGCAAGGGCGCTTCTGCTAGTCAGCATGCCCCGTAAGGTGTCAAAAGCCTTCTGCTGTGCCTGAGCCCAACGCCACACCCGCTTTTTTTCAATAGTCTATGCAACGGTTCTGCTATTGAAGCTTTCTGAGGTAGGAATGAATGATAAAAGTTAATAAGTCCCAGGAATGACTGTAACTCCGTCTTGTTCTGTGGGTGTGGAGCCTCAGTAATGGCTTTAATTTTAGAGTCAGTGGGGTGGATGCCTGTTGCATCAATTTTAAACCCCAAGAAATCCACAGATGGTACCCCAAAACTGCATTTTTCCTTTTTAAGCTGCTGCCCCACCTCTTTAAATTTGATTAACACAGCACGGACACACCCAACTAGTTCCTGGGGGTCTTTCCCAGCAATCAGAACATCATCAAAAATGGCAAGACTCCTGGCAGACCCCTTATCAGGCGCTCCATTAGACCTTGAAAAATCCCTGGGGCCACACAAACTCCAAACTGTAATCTGTTTACTCTGAAAGCCCCTTTATGTGTTACGATAGTCTGTGCTTCCGCAGATTGTGGAGTCACTGGCAGCTGCTGGTAAGCTTGTGCCAGGTCAAGTTTGGCGAAAAATTTCCCCCCAGCTAATTTTGCCAACAGCTGTGAGACGACTGGAATGGGGTATGAATTTTCCCTGAGTGCCTTGTTGATAGTACATTTGTAGTCTGCACAAATTCTTACTTCCCCATTTGCCTTAAGGGGTGCGATGATAGGAGTCTCTCATTTAGAAGAGTCCACAGGTGAAAGAACTCCCTGTTTGACCAATTTGTCCAGTTCCACCTCAATCTTGGGTTGCAGTGCAAATGGCACTCGCCTTGGCTTGAGTCGGATTGGGGCCACCTTGGGGTCCAGCTCATAGTCAATTGGAGGCCCTGTATAACAACCCGGTTTACCACTGAAGAGTTCGGCAAATTCCTGGCCTAAAGCCTTGCCCAACTCTGGGGACGTTTGGACTGAGTTGAGCCCTGATATACTCAGTCCCAAGGCGGGAAACCAGTCAGTACCCAGGAGACTGGGGTGACTCCCCTTTGCGATCACCAATTTAAGCACGATCTGTTTCACCCGGAATTGTATCCTCACAGCACGCATTCCTAGAATGTGGATGCGGCCAGCCGTGTATGATTGAAAGGTTGCTGGGAATGGTTCCAGAGAGGGGAACTTATCCCCAGGGAAGAGCCCCCTTGCAGTCTGGTCTGAGACAGTGGTGAAACCCGATCCGGAATCCACCTCCATGTCGCATGGTTGACCTTCAATCTTCACTCTGACGGATGTTTTGCCTTGCGCCGGAAACCACGGTCTCTCCGTTGATCTCTGTGAGATAATTGCAGTCGTCCAGGAGATGAGTTGTGGTGGATGATCTGCGACGCGTTGATCTAGGTGATTCCGTTGTTCCAGCTGCCACTGACCTACAGACCCTGGCGATGTGTCCTCTTTCCGCATGCCCTGCACGTAGCATCACCAAAACGGCAGCTTTTCCGCTCATGGTTTCCGCCACAACCTGGACAAGCGCCTCGGCGATCTTTGGGCCGTGCATCAGCCTGACGCACCAACTCGACACCACGGACTGGGCTCTGGCTTGGACTAGCCTCTGGTTCATCCATGGCATGGGCAGCCTCTACCCGCAGCGTCATGGCCTTGCAACTGGCATTGAGCTCTTCCAGCTCATAATTCTCTGTGGTGGTGGCTTCTTTCAAGGCGGAGGCAAGGGTGACATCTTCCTTTGCCACAATGCGCCTTCGGGCTTTTTTGCTGCTGAACCCCCCAACAAATTGATCCAAGAGAGTGTCTTCAAGATTTGGAAAGCCACAGTGCTGAGCAAGCTCCCGGAGTCCTGCCAGGAATGCAGCCACAGATTCTCCGGCTTGCTGCTGCCTTTTCTGAAACTCCATCCGCCAAGCCATCTTGGTTTTGGCAGGTGCCAGGTGGCTTGTCAGTCGGGTGAAAATGTCTGTGAGTGATGTCTCACTCAGGTTTGCTGGGGCGAGCAGTGCCTTGGCCAACAAGAAGGTCTCACGCCCACAGCAACTCAGGAACGTGGCCCTTCTTTTGCTGTCATCAGTGATTTCTTGAGCCACCACAAAGAACTCAAAGCGTTCAACATAGTCCTCCCAAGTGTGGGGCTCCGATGGCTGAAAGGGCTCCAATACCCGTGGACTTTCCATTCTCCCGGCGGGCAGGGTCGTCTTCTAAGCCGGCTGGTGAGTCTTGTTCTTCCCTGTGATCCGGACACTGAGTCAGCGTGATGATCCTCTGCTTCTCAGCATTCCGGATCCCACTTTCGTTGCCAGTTTAAAAGCGTGGGGTTTAGTGATTTCAGCAAGTGATTTCAGCTCTGTGACATAGTAGGCGGGAGACATCTTCTCTTGTAACAACTCTTTATTCAGGGATGGAACAAGACTGGGGACTGGGGAGAGGGAGCTACATTTATAGGAACGAGGACAGGCTAGGAAAATATACATTTTGGAGGGAACAATTACAAGCAATCACAAGGCTGCCTTTTGGCAGAAACCAATAGGATTGAGGATCCAAATGCAGCAACTAGAAATAACCAATAGGCCTGTTCCCTTTGGAACAGGAAGGCAGTTACTTCAACATAAGCAATTACAGATAATAGGAATACAGATCAATACACAACAAGTACCAAACCCTAAGTGTTTGATCAGTATCTTTAATATATCCCATTCCATGGAATCAAAAACACACCTGTTTTAATTTTTTGTTTCCCTTGTTATATGTATTACATTAAGTACAAAAAGTAGACAAGGAAACCAGAGAACTAGCTACCCTTAACTTGACCCTAACCAATAGAGATGACCTGGTGGAGGAAGTGGCAGTTAGGGGAACTCTGGGCATGCTTTACTAGAATGCTTGATTACAAAAGAAACCCAAGCAGAGTGTATCCACACACTTATGCTGGATTTTTAAAAAGCCACTTATGATAAATTCAGAACAAAGATTAGTAGGCTCCCATGGCAGGAGATCCTAACAAGAAAAGAAGTCTAAGAAGGGTGGGATTTGTTAACAAAGGGGACAGGATTGAAGCTGGAGACTGATTAAGGGATGCTTTATTTCTTGAAAGAGTTCAGATCTCCAGGGCCAGAGGAACCACATCCAAGAACATTGAAGGAACTGGCTGAAGAACTCTCAGAACCACCATCCATTGTTTTCTTGAAATCTTGGGAAATGGGTGAGGTACCAGATCACAGGAGGAGGGCTAATATATTTCTTTTCAAAAATGACAAAAAAGAAGAGGGTGGGAACTACAGACCAATCAGCCTGACATCAATCTCTGGGAAAATTTGGGAGCAGGTTGTTAAGTGATCGCTATGTAAGCACCTACCGTGTTTCCCTGAAAATAAGACACTGTCTTATATTTATTTTTTCCCAAGAAGATACAGTAGGGCTTATTTTTGGAGTAGGTCTTATTTTTGTGGAAACAGGAACTGCAAGCAAACATGGTAACTTTGGTGGCCCAAGCTAAGGGGGGAAGGACTATGGATGGATGGAGAGGGGCAATGTGCTCTGTGTGTGTGTGTGTGTGTGTGTGTGTGTGTGTGTGTGTGTGTGTGTGTGTGTGTGTGTGTGTGTGTGTGTGTGTGTGTGTGTGTGTGTGTGTGCAGGCACAGCCATGCCCATCACTAGGTCTTATTATGGGAGTAGGGCTTATACCGTATTTAACAAATGCATAGAAATCCTGCTAGGGCCTTATTTTTGGGGTAGGTCTTATTTTCGGGGAAACAGGGTAGAAAACAACACAATAAGAACTAGGAGCCAACACAGATTTGTCAAGAACAAATTCTGCCAGACAAACCTGATCTCATGTTTTGATAAGGTAACTTCTCTGGGGGAGAGGGAATGCTTAGACATAGCATATCTTGACTTCAACAAAGCCTTTGACAAAGTGCTCCAGGGGGTATGATTCAATAGCCTTATAAGCCCCTTCTAACCTCATGATTCTATGATTCATGAGTCTACCATTCTCAATAAAACCTGCCATATGTTGTCCTTGTATAAATCCATTTTGATCTTTGGCAGTAAACTTCCCAGCAAAAATATTTTAATCTGTTAGCTAAAATAACTATAATATGATCCCATATTACAGTAATTGCATATTTACTGGACTTTAGCTTTAAAAAGATTGTTTCTAAGACTGAGGAATTTATTACCCTTCTAACATTTTTTTAAATACAACTTTTAATTTCAATATAAAAAGCTTCTGTAAAAGTTCATGGAATCATGGAATCATAGAGTTGGAAGAGACCTCAAGGGCCATCCAGTCGAACCCCATCACAGTATTTCTGACAGATGGCCATCCAGCCTCTGCTTAAAAACCTCCAAAGAAGGAGACTCCACCACCCTCCATGGCAGCATATTCCACTGCCAGACAGCTCTAACTATCATGAAGTTCTTCCTAATGATCAAATGGAATCCCTTTTCTTGTAGTTTGAAACCATTGCCTTGAGTCCTAGTCTCTGAAGCCATGGAAAACAAACCTGTTCCCTCTTCAATATGACATCCTTTCAAATATTTAAACATAGCTATCATATCCCCCCTCAGCCTTCTGGACTTATTCCATATGGACCAAGTGTTTTCCCTACCTTTAGTTTATTTATCACCTCTTCTATGTCTCCTTCAATAATAGGTTGTTCCATACTTTCACAATCTTTTTTATTTTTCTAATACAATTATCTTATCTATAGTCCTTAATTTTATGTAAAGATGGATTGTTACTGTTATACAATTTATTTTAAAATTCCTGAAATGCTTCCCCCCCCCTTTCATTTTACTGCAACTTTTCCCTTCGTCAACCTGAATTACCCCAATACAGGCATACCTAGGTTGACAAAGTTAATTCATTATCCGGGACATTTCATAATACAGAAACTTTGTAAACTGGAAATGCACAGGGGAGCAATGCGTCCTGGGTACTTTTTCCACAATGCCTTATGTAAACAGAGGTATTGCAGGGGGATCGTAAACGGAGGCATTATTTCCCACTGATTTCTTTTCATCAACTGAAAATTACATAAACAGACAAATTTGTCAACTGAGGTATGCCTGTATTAACTTCAGCCTCTATCATCTCAGTAGCTCTTGCAAGCATTTTGGAGTTCCTCTTAACAAAGTCAAAATATTTTTAAAACTCTATTAAAAATGAGGAAATTCCAAAATTCTCATGGTTTAGTAGAACTGCATTATACTGTAACGTTAAGTCAATGTTATCTCTAAAATAACTTTTTTATTTTGGGTGTTACCTTTAAAAAATTACTGAAAGAAAGTTAAGAGATTGGCAGATAATGATTAATGCATACTGTAATGGAAACAAGACAGCAAGGATAAACAAAAATATACGGTACATACCACAGAAGGAAGAAGGTCAAAGCTTACCCAATATTAAATTATTTCATAGTACAGTACATAGCAAATCATTTGAGGCATTATTGTAAATACAGTAATAATATAGTTTGAAGAGATTTGGAATTTTATGATAGAGAGGGGATAATGGTGAATACTTTTTTTTAAAAAAAGATCATAGAAGTGATGGAAAAGATGGATAACCTCTTTACCAGGAGGGTGCCTGGCTGGACGCGTCAGCAGCGGTGATAGGAAAAAAACTTACACCACCGCTGGCCAAGCACCCTTTGGAGGGGTGAGGTGTGGACTTTAAAGACCCGCCCGGCCAACCGTACTTTGCATTTCCTTCTCAGGTCCTAGGCAGCAGATTGGAAGTTTGAGCAGGAAGTTCAAAACTTCCACAACGTGGGACACAACCGGGAAGTTCAAAGGCTGGCTGGCCAGCCAGGTGAGTCCCCACCCCACCCCTCCGGAGGGTGTCTGGCTGGCCTGCGGCAGTGGTAGCGGCGACAAGGAGGGAATAAAATTATTTTATTATTATTTTTATTATTATTTTCTTTTTCTCCTTGCCAGATTTCACTATCCACGGGGGTCCCGGAACTGATCCCCCGTGGATATGGCAGTCCTGTTGTATGTTAGTACAGGAAATGCATAAGGTAGTAATTTGAAAGGCAGCATGGCATGGAGATTTGGCCAAATAATTAAGAAAGAAGATTGAAATAAAATTTGAAAAATAGCATACATGCTGAAAACAATCCCTTTGGAAATAGTTGAGTTAAATGGCTTTGATATTGACAATATATTTGACAGTGTTTTTGTAATCTGGAGGGGCTCACAGGACCTATTAAAACAAATTTCCATGTGGGTTTTGTCTTTAAATAACAATCAGAGGAGGGTTTAAGTTTGGGGTTTATTAGTAATATGTAGTACAATTTTTATTAAACAATAATCCTAGAACAACTGTCTTTTATACCTTATCTAAGATTCATAAAGAAAGCAATCTGGTTGTAGGAAGACCCATAGTTTCAGGGTCCAATTCTGTTCTAGTGTGCCTATGTTAAGTTTATACAGTGAAATCTTGGTTTGGGAGCATAATTCGTTCCAGAAACATGCTTCTAATCCAACGCACTTGTATATCAAAGTGAATTTCCCCATAAGAAATAAAGGAAACTGAGATGATTCATTCTACAGCCAAAAATATGTATATTAAAATGAATACAATACTGGAATATAATATGAAATAATAAAGAAAATACAAAATATAAAGAAAAATAAAACAACATATTAAACTCTTATTATATACTGTATTTAATGTAATTGGCAATAAGGCAGCAGAGGAAAGAGCCTATGTCTGCAAGAAGCCTGATGTAGAATGAAGCAAACCTTATCCTAAGCTTATGGATAAGCAAGAGACTGTCCATATGTGTTTTGAAGTGACCAAAAATACACTAGTGCCAATTGTGGGCACCTTCCAAAGTTCTGAAACTTCTGAATCCAAATCCAGTGTTTGGATTTCTGCCAAACTCTGAGGCCTGAGACCAAGCATGGGAGATGACCAGCCACAATCCCACAGGGATAGAGAGAAAGAGATTAGAGCCATTGGTTTAGTTGTGATTATGTGACATACTACAGTGGTTGTATTGCAAGACATTGCTCATTTATCAAGTTAAAATTTATAAGAAATGTTTGCTCATTTTGCAGAAAATTCATTTTTTTGTTTTTTTATTTTATTTTATTATTTTTTATTAACAACTGTACTGTAACATAATATAATACATTATTTTCCTTATAATTTCTGCTAGTACAATTTATAACAGTTTATAACAACCCATTGTGTAACCCATTTTCCATCTTGCTTAATCTATCACTAGTTTCAGTATCTGATAACAGTGGGTGCCATATTTCCATAAAACGATTTCCCCTCTATACAATCTAACCCGATAAGTCAATTTTTCCATTACTACCATTGCCCATACTTTGGTCCTATATTTTTCCATATTTAAATTTTGTGCTGATTTCCAGCATTGGGCTATTTCATTCCTAGCTACACCTATGAGGGTTGCCACCATTTCTTTATTTAATAGTTTTTCATTCTCTCCGGTAAAAAGTGAAAACAATAAGAGCATTTCATTTGGAATTATTTTCTGTTTTGTTATTTTTTCCAGCCAACTAATCACTTCAAACCAGAATCTCTGGACTTTAGGGCAAGATAACCACATATGTTCTAGTGTTCCTTTGTGTCCACATTTTCTCCAGCATAATTCTGATATTTCTCTATTCATTCTATGCAACTTGCTAGGACATAAATGCCATCTGTATACTACCTTTAACACCGTCTCCTTAGATTTTGCGGATATTGATTTATATGGTTGAGTGGACCATATTTTTCCCCATATATTTTCTGGTATTTTAATTTTTAAGTTTGTTTCCCAATTATCCTAGATCCTGCATTACTATCATAATTCTTATCCAAAATATTTTTATAAATTAGTGAAAAAATGAAAATAAAAAAGTCTTTTAGAAAATTCATATAACAAGGTAACCGTAATCCAAGATTTTATTGTAGATCATTTCTTAAAACCATTTAGACTTTTGATACCATCATACATTAAAGACTCCAGAGATTTGATAATCAAATTATAGTCAGTTAAAATAGAAGAAAAGGATATACAGTAGGACAACTGTCATTTCATGGCATTCAACCATTTAAAAAGAGATTTAAATTTTTTACGTTATGGATATGGTCCCTGTAAAATATAGGAGATCCTTACTGAGAAGGAAAATCAACTGGATATTGAGATTGAACACTCTAATCATTCTTGGACTTAATGAAGAAACAAATGTTTTGCCCTTGTTGTAGCACTGCCCACACTGCAATGCATCCTGGGTACACTTTTTTGCAAGGCATTATGAAACATTAGTTATTTGAGGCAGCCCATAGGCAACATTAATTACCTGAGGCAGCCCTATACTTGGAAATTTCCATTCGCTGTCTGAAACATTTGTTATCAAAGGCATTTGTTATCTGAGGTATTACTGTAATTGGGCATCATACATGCCAAGTTTCCTAATTTAGCTTGGTTTCTAAACTTTTTACTGTTCTGGTTGCCTTCTTGTGGACATATTCTAGTTTCCCAATAACCTTCTATGCTTGATAATTGCATTTGTTTCTTGTTCTTTCTTTTTATATCAATTGTCTTTATTATTTATTTATTTATTTTGAGTAATTTTTTTACTCCGCTTTTCTCCTTGGAAAAGGACCCAAGGTGGCTTACAGTAACGAGGGACAATATACAGTCCAGTACAATTAAGATATATAGTATTCAAGTTTGAGAACAGGGAATTGAGAGGCATCTGTGACGTCACCCCTTTCCCAGACTGTGGTTTTCAGAGGCACAACCGGGTTTATTTCGACATCCCACTGCTGTGCCACTAAATTGTGACGACACCTCCCTTTTACACACTGAATTCTGTGATGGAAATGGTACCGCTGCCACCTTTTATTCACTTAAGAATGCTGCCACCTTTTACACTCGTCGCCTTATGAATTGGGACTGACTCAGAGATATATAATATAAAAATAATGACGAAGTTTATTGAGAAGATAATATCTATAACAATATCTGAGGATGGTATGCGTTGCCTTCAACATATACTGTAACAGATGTAATCAGCTCCACAAGCCTCCCTGTCTTAAATACCTAGTAAACAGTATAGCCCTCACTGCCTGACAGAACTCTCAGAGAACAGTGCTCTCTCCCAGCACTCACTCTCAACTTAACTTAACTCAACTGAACTCCCTGAACTGCCTAGGCTCCACCCTTTTTATATCATACCATTCCCCGCCCTCCTGCTGGGATTGGCTGATGATTTGTATATTCATCACTCCTGTCTGCCGGGTTTGTCACAATACCTCCCCCCTTATAAATAAATTTTAAGGGAGTAAACTTACCTCGGTTTGCTCACTTAAAATTCTCTTCTGGAGCCTATTTAACTAATACATACATTCTTCTGTTTATCATATTCAACTATACATATCTATAAACTGTTTTATAATATGTTCAACCTTCTTACTATATAATATCATGAAATGCAATAATTCTTACTATAACATTACATTTTAAATAGACTATATTCTTATAACATTGGTTAAAATCATAACTTCAAATACTTGTAAAGACCTTATTGATCATACTAGAATCAATCTATGTTAAGATGCATAAATACATATATTTGGTTTACATTTTAAGCTAGTTTACTTATCAATATACATACAATTGTTATCCTTAACTTATATTCTAAATATCACATAAACATTTTGATTTATAATAAGCTCTAATTATACATTACCTTGCATTTTTCATTTACAGTTAACTTACATTAAGTTACGGTTTTCACATTTTATGACATTACATTTCCATACTTTTTTTTTAACAACACCTTCCTCTTACAACAGCAATAAAATAATATTACATTATTATTATTTAACCATGGTCCATGTAATAAATGTCTTCCATCTCTTGCTGCAACGGCTGGACGATGATACGCCACATGTGATCACTTCCTCTGGCACATAAATCCAAAGTCCACTTCACAGTAAATTGATGCCATTTTTCCTTGGGTTCTTGGAATGTGGGATTCAACTCTTTGACACCACTCCTGGTACAGTTCATTAGAGTCCCCTCAAATGCAGCTTGGTATTCAAACGACCACTGCATGACATATGCGTGCTTCTTTTTTGTCAGTTCAGTCAGTGGTGTTGCAATGGTGCTCAGATGTGGACTAAACCTCCTATGATATCCCGCGAGACCCAAAAAAGATATTTCTCTATTTAACCATGGTCCATGTAATAAATGTCTTCCATCTCTTGCTGCAACGGCTGGACGATGATACGCCACATGTGATCACTTCCTCTGGCACATAAATCCACCTTCTCTTTGTTGGTCTGTCTTGGCCATGGGTCCATCGCGTTGATCTTCCTCTGTAGGGGGTCGGTCACGTCTCGTCCCACGTCGTGTCCCAGGTAGTTGACTGCTGGAATTCCTAGTCGCCACCTGGATGCTCTTTTCGTCCTCTCGTCCTCTCGGATCCGCTGAAGCACGATGTTCACAGGCTGTAGTTGTTTTTCCCAGGTGTCTTTTGCAACTACCGAATCAGGTCTGTCATTAGCATCCTTCACTTCCAAGTAGGGTTTCTGCTTTACACCATTTTCTATTTGCTTTTCAGCTTCCTGCAGTGTTCTAAATTCTTCAGCGATCTTATTCCATTCTTGTTCCATGTCCAGTGACACTTTGTTCCAATCCAGATGAAGTTGTTCGTTATTTAATATTTCTTTTCCAAGCTCTGCTTCCATTGGTGTAAGTTGCTGTAAGCAATCTTCTTTACTTTCTGATGCAGCAGACAATTGCATTTCCAAATTACATATTTCCTTTTCTTTAATGTTTTCCACTGCAGTAATTGCTTCTAGTTCTGCTGATTTCTTCTGGAGTTCGAAAACAATTGTATTAGATTCATTCCTCCTTTCCTCCAGACCCTTTTCCTTCATCTCTAAAAGTCCTTTCAAAGGTGAAATTTCATTCTGGAGTTCACCAATAACTGACGGCTGCAGAATTTTAGCTTCTTCCAGCGCTTCTGCTATTGTTTTATTTTGTTCCTTTTCCAGCTGTCCTAATTTTTCTTCTTCTTTTAATTTAAAATATTTTTCTAGCCTGGAGTTCTCTACTGGTACACGAAGTTCCTCACAAGCTTGTATCATTTTCTCCTCTATTATGAACTTTTCAGGGTGTTTGGAACTTAAGAAGTGTGTATTCGATTCCATTAAGTCAAAACATCCCTTCAAACTGTCATCTTGCCATTGTTCTAGACTAAAGTCTGCTGCTGGCCCTTTTATGTCAGCTAAGTTGTCTTTTCCTACCATTTCAGATTGCTGAGATTCCCTCTCAAGTTCTCCTATGGACATTTGCTTTGTAACTGTGTTGTTTTCACCATTTTGTTCAGCTTGGTGTGTCTGAGCTTGTTTTACTACAAATGCACTCTGCACATGCTCTAAGACATCTATTGCACTTAAACCTGCTCTTGGGATTTGATCTGAAACTCCTATTCTATGACTGGAGTTCAAACCATATGAGTTATTGCAGTCATCATTTGTAATGTCTGAAGAGACAACTGTTGTGGAGCAAGGGTTTGCTGTCAATTTTGAGGAGGTAGCTAGACTTACGCTGATTGCACTGCCCAATTTTGTCACAGGAGACTGTCTGGGCCAAGTACCGTCTTCATTCTTTACCTCTATTACCACCACCTGTCTCTGGTAGAGCCCTGCATCTTGTATAGTGCTGTCAAGTTTGCTTAACTGCTCATAAATACTGGTATTACTCATATATCTGCGCCACAACCTAATTTCCTTCCCATCAGGAATATTAAACAGCTTCCGCATCTCTTTTCCAATAGTATCAATGGTATCCGCTTTGCTGAAATAACAGTTTATGAGATTATTAGGATCATTGTTTTGACAGAGCTTCAGTTCCCGAAGATATACTTCGACTTTATAATATTTCACAAATAATCCATATTCTACAACTTTCCTCACAATTGGCTTCTGCCCTTCTACACACCCATACCAATTTACTAATTTATTCCAGGCTTCAGTGGGAACTAAAACATAATCCACTTTATCAATAAGGTACTCTTTCAATATTTGAGTTTCTGAATTTGCAAAAAGTCCCGAGTTGTCAATTGGCCCTGGGAAGAGTTTGGGCTCTCCCACATTATACCGGTCCCAGCTGTCAAAGCCCACATATTTCTTCCACTGCTCGAACCACCGGCTATTAATCAAATACCAAAACTCCCCTGGCCGCAAAGGCATCCCCAACAGCGGCTTAAGTTCAGACACCTCAGTATGGGCCATTTTTAAAAAAAAGGTTTTCTTGGTATCTCTCTGGCACTTTAGTGACTGACCTAAATCTTTCCCTCAGTTGTTCTGCTGAAATGCCAATTCTAGTAAACACTAACTCTTTTCCTGTTCTTAGTATTCACTTTTGGAACTGACTTGAAATCAAAATCTTTTTATTTATTTATTTGTTATATGTGGTGTATATTTCTTTATTAAAAAAAGGAAGGTTAAGTGGGTCACAGGCAGCTATTTCAATGGTAACTGTAAAAATTTCATCTCAGCTCCCAGCTCCTGACTCCTGTTAAGCAACTGTTGCCAAGGGCAAGATTGGCACAGTGCCCAGACTTCAAACTTCCTTTATTTAAAATATTATTTCAGTGTTTAAACTACACAGATTTAAATATATTTCTTCGGCTTTTAATCTGTAACTTTTCTCTGGCCCTTACAATTTCACTTTCCCTCCAAAAGGAATTCTAATTAGCCAACTCCTGCTCTCACAGAGCTTCTGTCAGTTTTAAATCTCCTCAGACCTCTTCAGTTTCTGAGGTAAATTTTTCTGAGGTAAATTTTCTGTCCCTACAGACTCTCACTTTGGAGATTTCTTTCTGTTAAAACCCAGGGTGATTTCCAACTTTTACCACAGCCACCCTCAATTCCAGGGCAAACACTTTGGGTCTTTCACCCTCAAAGGAAATTTGTCTCAGCACCTTTTGATTTTCAGGCTGCTGGACAGCACAGAGTTCCGTGACTCTCAGGCAGTTTCCCCAAAAAAACCACTGTAGATTTCAGTCTATCCTTTCAGATTTTTCTCTTCCAGGTGTCCTATAATTTGTCAAGCCAGACTCCTTTTCCTTTTGGAGTCCTGACCTCCAGACACTAACAAGGCCCACCAAAGAAAATCCAGATAGCACTACAGGGTCACCCCCAAAGGAAATTTGCCTCAGCACCTTTTAATTTTCAGGCTGCTGGACAGCACAGAGTTCCGTGGTTCTCAGGCAGTTTCTCCCAAACAAACCACTGTAGAATTTTCAGTCTATCCTTTCAGATTTTTCTCTTCCAGGTGTCCTATAATTTGTCAAGCCAGACTCCTTTTCCTTTTGGAGTCCTGGCCTCCAGACACTCTAACAGGTCCACCAAAGAAAAATCAGATAGTACTACAGGGTTTTAAGTCTGAATTCCTCTCTCACACACAGGGCTTCCAAGGAACTGAAATTAGCTTCACCTAATTCTCAGTCCTAACCCCTTTTCAGAGGAACTTCCACAGACTACCTACAACACTTGAGGGCTAACTTTTACTAAAGGCTTCTTTTTAAACTTCCAGTTTCAATTTCTTCACAGGGTACAGGCTAAATATTTTGAGCTGGTGACTTTTTCCCTCAGGCAAACTGGATATATTCGAGATCCGACCGCTGCCCACCAAATTGTGACGTCACCCCTTTCCCAGACTGTGGTTTTCAGAGGCACAACCGGGTTTATTTCGACATCCCACTGCTGTGCCACTAAATTGTGACGACACCTCCCTTTTACACACTGAATTCTGTGATGGAAATGGTACCGCTGCCACCTTTTATTCACTTAAGAATGCTGCCACCTTTTACACTCGTCGCCTTATGAATTGGGACTGACTCAGAGATATATAATATAAAAATAATGACGAAGTTTATTGAGAAGATAATATCTATAACAATATCTGAGGATGGTATGCGTTGCCTTCAACATATACTGTAACAGATGTAATCAGCTCCACAAGCCTCCCTGTCTTAAATACCTAGTAAACAGTATAGCCCTCACTGCCTGACAGAACTCTCAGAGAACAGTGCTCTCTCCCAGCACTCACTCTCAACTTAACTTAACTCAACTGAACTCCCTGAACTGCCTAGGCTCCACCCTTTTTATATCATACCATTCCCCGCCCTCCTGCTGGGATTGGCTGATGATTTGTATATTCATCACTCCTGTCTGCCGGGTTTGTCACAGCATCTTACAGCATTAAAATACAACATTAAAGCTACACAACCAGTTAAAGAGCAGACTAAATATTCCATGTACTGTACAGTATTTTTCCACTTTATAAGATGCACTTCCCCCCTCAAAAGTAAAAGTGTGTCTTATAGAGTGAATACAGCCCTTTGGGGAGCTTCTAGAGCGGCTGCTGCAGAGACCTCCGGACCCAGTTGGGGCCACTGTGGGGGGCCCCTGCTGCGCCCCATGGCGACTTCCCTTGAAGGGAGCCAAGGGACGCAGCGGTAGCCGAAGCTGAGTCTAGAGTTCTCTTCAGTGGCTGCTGGGCACTTGCACCCGGCTCAGGTGCTCATCCATAAAGGTGCCGGGGAGTGGAGGGGAAGCGGTCTCCTCCCCCGCCAATCAAAAGAGCACCTGCGTGGAGAGCCAGAGTGACCCGCCTGGCTCCACCCACCACTGTAGCCGCCAATTGCTCCTCTGAGTAGCCTGCCTAGCTCACAAAAAAATCCATTCCCAGCTCGGACACCACCTCAGTCACTTGTGCTGCACTGTCACTGACCACGCTATCGCCCTCCCGCAAGGGCCAGAAGAAGGAGGGCAAGGAGGCTTGCAGAACCTTGTGGAATGAAGGAGGGGGTCTTCCCTGCTCAGAGACAACTTAGCATTCCACATCTTCGGTCACTGTGGCTGAAGCGAGGGAGGCGGTGTCCGGGCTGGGGGGTGGATTATTTTTTTTTGAGCCAGGTGGGTTCTTCAGAGCAGCGGGTGCCGGCGACGGCTGCTGTAGTGGGTGGAGCCCGGCGGGTCACTCTGGCTCTGTGCCCGGGCGCTCATTCAATTGGTGGGGGAGGAGACCACTTCCCCTCCACTCCCCAGGCACCTTTATGGATGAGCACCTGGCAGCCACCGCCACAGCCACCTCCAGACCAGACTGCAGTATATATGTGTGAATATTTGTTTTCACACATACATACCTCTAAAAACTAGGTGCGTCTTATGGAGTGAAAAATACAGTAATCATGTACGGTACACCATCTCAAGTTATGTGGGATGGAAACTAACATTGAAAACATAGTATCAGTAGATTCACATAAGGGGAGATAAAAACACAAAGTTATAAGTGGTTATCTAAGGGCATGGTGGCTCAGTGGGTTAGAGCAATGAAAACTGTCGGCTGCAAAGCCAGCAGCTCAGTGGTTTGAATCCCGGGTGCCACTCAGCAGAGTGAGCTCCCACTATTAACCCCCATCTCTTGCCAACCTAGCAGTTCAAAAGCATATAAATGCAAGTAGATAAATAAGTACAGTCCCACCATAAAAAGTGGGAAGGTAAACAGTGTTCTGTGTGCAGAAATGCATTCAGCCATGCCGGCCACATGGCCACAGACTTGCACAACACTGGCTCTTTGGCTTGGAAACAGAGATGAGCACCATCCCTAGAGTTGGACACAACTAGCACAAATGCACGGCAGGAACCTTTACCTTTTTTATAAGTGGTTATAAACAAAAAGTCTGTGTAATCATATCTGGTACATTCATATAAAAGACACATAATAGGTAGTCCATCATTCAGGGAAAGCTTGCCAGAAGAAAAAGGTCTTTGCCTGTTTCTGAAAAGACAACAGAGAAGGGGCAGTCCTGGCCTCTAGTGGGAGGGAGTTCCAGAGTCTGGGCGCCACAGCCGAGAAAGCCCTTTCATGAGTTCCCATGAGATGTACCTGAGAGGGTGGCAGGATGGAGAGAAAGGCTTCTCCTGATGATTTTAGCACCTGAGCAGGTTCATACAGTGAGATTCACTCTTTGAGGTAGGTAGGACCCGGGTTGTATAGTGCTTTGTAGGTTAAGGCCAGCACTTTGAATTGTGCCAGATAGCTGAATGGCAGCCAGTGGAGCTGCTTTAATGGGGGTGTTATGTGGTCTCTGTAACTGGCCCCAGTCAGCAATCTGGATGCTGCATTTTTGACCCACTGAAGTTTCCTGAGACTCTTCCTCGGTAGTCCCACATACATTAAAGTAGTCTATTCGGGATGCCGCTAGGCATGCATCACTGTGGCCAGAGCTGGTTTCTCAAGAAATGGCCGTAACTAGCACACTAGCCTTAACTGTGCAAATGCTCTTCTGGCCACAGCTGTGACCTGGGCATCTAGGCTCAAGGATGAGTCCAAGAGCACCCCCAAGCTGCGCAGCTCTTTTTTCATTTGGAGGGTGACCCCATCCAGTACAGGTTGCATCCCTATCCTTTTTTCTCCCTTTTGAATGTCCAGAAGCACCTCTGTCTTGTCTGAGTTTAGTTTCAACTTGTTCATCCTCATCCAGTTCATTACTGCAGCTAAACACTCATGTAAATTCACAATAGGAGTTCCCTTAGAATCTGGCGGTGAGGAGAGGTAGAGCTGGGTGTCATCGGCATACTGGTGGCGTTTAACCCCAAAAGTCCTGATAATCTCCCCTAGTGATTTCATATAGATGTTAAATAACATAGGAGACAGAACAGAACCCTGGGGGACTCCACAGGTCAGTGTCCGTGGTGTCAAACATGAATCACTTAACACCACATTCTTTCTTTCTTGCAGGAAGGACTGGAGCCACTTTAATGCAGTGCCCCCAATACCCATTTCAGAGAGACAGGTCAGGAGGATGCCGTGGTCTATACTGTCAAAAGCATCTGAGAGGTCTAGTAAAACCAAATGGGACACAGATCCCCTATCCATTTCCCTGTGTAAGTCATCTACCAATGCAACCAGTGCGGTCTCAGTCCCACAGCCAGGCCTAAAGCCAGAATGAAAACGGAGCCAGCTCCAGAAACCTCTGGAGCTGCAAGGCCACAACCCATACTTGTATGAGTCATATGACTACAATGAAAATAAATTTTTTTAAACAATAACCTTCATAAACATTAAGATACTATATGAAATTTATCTTTCAGAACTCTACATATCCCTTGGTCTCCCTTCCATGACTGAGCTCAAGCTAGCTTATGGGAAGTCCCCACAGGACAAATATTTTGGCGGCTTCAGCAATGGCACACCCTCAGCTGCACCGTTACTAACTGAGGTACTTGCTGTTCTCAAGACAAAATGTAAATGCCAGAAACTGTCATTAACCTAAATGGCATATATTTGAAAAGTGAAAGTTACAGAAAGTAATGTTGGTATTGTGTGCACTGCAGTGAAATAAAAACGACTGCCTATGTGTAAACATAATTAAGCTTGAGTACAACGTACACAGCTGTGCTACACTGGCTGATCTATTACATGTCAGTTCAGAAACCAGTCACACTTGCCACTCTTGGAGCTTACTCGGAGATTAAATAAGACGAACAAGTCAAAGGCTTAACAGTTATCTCACTGGTGAATTTCTTCAAATATGGCTTTTCTATATCGATTATAGGAACTCAGTGGAGTTTTGCATTCTCTATCCCATCATGTGGATGTCTTTGCAATACAGTACTGTATGTTATTCTGCTAAGGCTACTTTGTTTATTGAAACGGACGTACTGTAAAGTGAGAAAATTCAATTTCATTTTAGCTCATTTTATATCTTTGTGTTATTTCAACTGGCTTCCAATTAAAGTTCACCTGGAAATAAGTCTCACTGAACTTGGTAGAAGTTCTGCTCCTATAAAATGTCGGTAGTGTAATACTAGCCTACGCTTGGAGCAAAATCAAAAATGTAACTTCCTGGAACAGAACAGACCAGACTGACAGACTTATTTGATTTTTATACTAGCCATCTAGCAAATTTATTGCTCTGGATGGTGTACAGTAAAATGCAAAGAACATGTATTATAAAAAAACCCACAGAAAACCACTAAACTCACATAGCAGGATAGCAGTAGGAAAAAAATAACTTTCCATAATTTGGCATTCTTCTACTACTTTTTCCCTGTGTCCCATTAACTCAGGAGGATCTCCCTAAAGGCTGCCCTAAAAAAGTTCAATTCACTGAAAACCACTAAACTCACATAGCACGATAGCAATGGGGAAAAAAGTTTCCATAATATGGCATTCTTCTAGTTCTTTTCTCCTGTGTCCCATTAACTCAGGAGGATCTCCCCAAAGGCTGCCCTAAAAAAGTTCAATTTTCAGGTGGTTCTTAAAGGTATGTAAGGATGGGTGTGTGGCATGTTTCTTGTGGGACAGCTTTCCACCTAGATGGTCCCATTGCTGAGAAGGGCCAGTTTCTGGCCGATGGTTTACAGCCTTCTCTAGATGTCAATACAGGTGTGAGGTGTGCAAAGACTGGGTAAAATGGGCAACAGACCTTGAAAAAAGACATTCAGACAAGTAGCAAGGTCGCAAACTGTTTAGGGCTTTCTATTTGTTAGTGCAGTACTAGGACCTTGAATCTGACCTGGATGTAGACCAGTAATTGGTGCAGGTATACAAACGTTTTGGGGTAATGTGATCAAATTTTCTCACCCCAACAATCAGTCTGTGCTGTGGGCCTCCTGAAGCTTTCATAGCAGCTTCAAGTGAAGCCCCACATAGAGTGCATTACAGGAGCCGAGCTTTGAGACCACCAGTCTAGGTGAATGTTTTTAGGGTACTGTCATCTAGAAATGCAAGTGAGTGCTATTTTTGACTCTTTTTGAATACCGCTCAGAAAGCCCAAACCCGGGGCACCTGTGTCATTAGGGGAAACATTTTTATTTAGCCATTATTGTTATGCAAAAATATTGATGAAATTCAGTCACACCACAGTAGCCTTAATAAACGTCTTGTTGTTGTCTACTACTGCCTAGATGCCCTAAGAACACCTGATCTCGCCTGATTTCAGAAGCTAAGCAGGGTTGGCCCTGGTTAGTACTTGGATGGGAGACCTCCAAGGAATACCAAGTGCTGTAGGCACCTGGAGTAGGAACTGGCAAGCCACTCCAGTCTTCCTGCCAAGAAAACTCCATGGGCATGGAGGCACGAAAGGTCGGTCATGACTGTAACGACACACACACACACACACACACACTACTGCTGCAAGAGGGTGTGGTGGCTCAGTGGACTAAGGCAGGGGTGTCCAAATGTTTTGCAAGGAGGGCCAGATTTGGTGAGGTGAGAATGTGTGGGGGCCAACCATTCAGCTGCATTTGGCCTCCGGGCTGGTCTTTGGACAAGTCTCTATAATATGCCAGGAGGCTGGGAAGATGCTGCAGCAATGGAGCTGGGGGTGGGTAGGCTGGGCAGGTGGCTGGGGGGATGGACAGAGACAGAGAGGGCAGGCAAATCATAAAACTGCAAGCCAACGCCTCCATCTGGTATGGGGAGGGGCCAGCTAGTGGGGAGAAGAAGCCACGGGCCACTCAGAATTTGAAAATGGGCCGTATTTGGCCTCCGGGCCTGACTTTGGACAAGCCTGGACTAAGGCTTCCAAAAACTGTTGGCTGCAAAGTCGGCAGCTCGACAGTTCGAATCCCAGTGGCCATGCAGCGGAGTGAGCTCCCGCTGATAATCCCAGCTCCTGCCAAGCTAGCAGTTCAAAAGCATGCAAATGCCAGTAGATAAATAGGTACCGTCGTAAAAAGTGGGAAGGTAAAACAGTGTTTCCTTGCAGCCATGCCAGCCACGTGGCCAAGGACTTGCACAACACTGGCTCTTCGGCTTGAACACAGAGATGAGCACCACCCCTTGAGTCGGACACGACTAGCACGCTCCAATCAACAAAAGCTCACACTGATTTTGTCAGGAAAAAATCAAAAAAAAAAACAAAAAAAACACAAAACGTGGGATCTTAAGAACCATATTTTAATGTGACACTTAATGGATCAAGTTCACTTTGTCAGACATAGGGAATATGGATGAGGTCTGACAAAGTGGCCTCGATCCAGGAAAGTTCATATCAAAATGTAATCGTTCATCTCTAAGATGCCACCTGTTTTTTTTTTGTCTTTGCTTGTTTGTTTCTTGCCTTTGAACTTTTGTCAGACATGCTTGCCCAGCCTGACACAGCAGCCTCTTCTAAAACTGAAATAAATCTGCTCCTCTTAATAAAAGAAGCGCTAATCCTTGTTTTTATTTTCTTGCACCGACGTCCAAGAAGGTTTGCATTTTTAACGCGATGGCAATGACCGGGGTGGAAGCCTGCCACTTCCAGTGCATTTCCAATTAAAAGGCTTTTATCCGGTTCATCGCCTCCAAACAGTGAACCGAACTGGGGAGCCCGTCCACCTCGGGAAGCCGACCCAGTGGCCTCCCCGCCCGCACCGCAGGGCCAGCCAGCCAGCCGGTCGGCTGGAAGATTCCAGAAAGCGCAGCGCCGGGAGGCCATCTGTCATCTCCCGCCCCCCCTTCCCGCCCTCAAGAGCCACACGTCCCGCCTCCCCTTCCCCCCCCCCCCCAGTCCCCATCTTGGTTGCCCCTCTCCTAGTATTTGCAGTATATACCAGTGGTGGTGTTGGTGCATCTTTGGCACGCCAGCTGTTTTGGACCCCAACTCCCAGGATTCCCAGCCTAGGTTGCCCATGCCAAAGGACTGCGGGAGTGGTGGTCCAAAACATCTGGAGGGCCGAAGGTTCCCCAGCCCTGGTATATAAACTGTGTATAGGACACCCCGGGTGCCTGCTTTTGGAGTCCCGCTGATCCTGCCTCCTGCAGGAGGGGAAGGGAACTGCAGCTCACAGGGGCCTGCCCAGCCGCAGCGCCCGCTCGCCGCCTCCGCCGCCCGCCCGCCCGCCCGCCCGCCAGCCGGTGCCTCTGCGGGCGGAGAAGGACGGGACCTTCTGCGCGCACCGCGCAGCCACCGCGCCGCGCTTGCGTGCCAGCGATCACGGGGCTTCCTTTTTTCCCCCCCCCCTCGACTCCGCCTCCTCCTTTCCTCCTCCTCCCTCTCTCCTCTCCCTCCCTCCCTCCCTCCCTCCCTCCCGGTGGTCCCTCCCCATCGGCGGACGCAGAGGCACGGCGCCGCGCCAAGAGGAGCGCCAAGCCGCGGTGCGCGGGGGACGCACGGCTCCTGGCGGCCGCTCTGGCCAGCAAGGAAGGGGCGACGACGGTCTCGGCTGCCTTGCAATACGGGATCTCTTGCAATATTGCAAATATTGCATCCCGACAGACCGGAGACGGAGAGACCGCCGGAGGAGGAGGAGGAGGAGGAGGAGGAGGACCGACGAGGGCAACCCCCCCCCACCACCACCCTTGGCAGCGCAGAGGCGAGGAAGGAGGCACCGGGAAGGCGGCCGACGCGAGGTAGGAGAGCCCCCCCGCCGCCGCCGCCGCCGCCGCCGCGCTCCCGGCTTAAGTCCTCCCTCCATCCTTGCGCCTGCCTGCCCATCCCGGGAGGACATCTTGGCCCGCTCCCTCGTGGGCAGCGGCGAAACAAGAGAGAGGACCCCCCTTCCAACCCCCGCCGCCGCCGCCGCCGCCGCCCCGCCGCGTTGGGCAGAGAGGCGGCAGGTGCAAAGGGCGAACGGGGCTGGCGGCGGCGGCGGCGGCGGCGGCTGCTGTCCAAGGTCTGGGTGCCTGGGTGGGTGACGCTTCTTCTCCCGTTGCCCCCCCGCCCACACACACACATACACACTTGGCAAGGCGAGGGGGCTGTGGCGAAAGCGGGGAGCGCGCGGGGCGGGGAAGCCTCGCCGCCGCCTTCGCCGCCTTCCACCGCCCGCCTCGGCTCGGCCTCCGCCCCGCTGCTGCTCGCCACCGCGGCAGGCCGAGGCGTGGTGGTGTGTGTGTGTGTGTGTGTGTGTGTGTGTGTGTGTGTGTGTGTGTGTGTGTGTGTGAAGCCCAGACACGGCGCCGTGAATCGTGTGCCGCGTTCGCGTTGCCGGGAGAGGTTTTTTTTTGGGGTGGGGGGGGGGTGGGGGTGGGGTTGGAGGCAAAGAGGAGATGCCATTTTTAATCTTTTCCAAAGGACTCGCGTGTCAACACGACACCTCGGCGGCGAGCAGAAGATGATGAAGAAGAAGAAGAAAATAAACAGCAACAGCCGTGCTTGGAGGCGAGGCTGAACCGCCCTTCGCTCGTCCCACGTTGGAGGCGGGAGAGGGGCCGGTGTCCCTGCCGCCAGAGCGTTCCGAAGGAGACGCTCCTGAACCTGCAAGCGGCCCGAAGTGGCCCCCCTCCTCCACGCGGCTGCTTCGGTCTGCGACCCGCTCCCAGGAGGGGGTGGTGGTGGTGGTGGTGGTGGGGGTGGTGGGGTGTTGTTGCCAGGAGGCCTAGGAGTTCGCCCGTCCCCTCCCTCTTGGGGTGGAGTGGGGTGGGGGGGGAAGAGCTTCTTCTTCTTCTTGCCCTGCTGGGCTCTGCTTGTGCATGCAGCCGCAGGTGCCCCAAGCGCTCTGGGACCTGCTTCATCCAGGTTTTGCAGCGCTCCATTGGCATTATTTTGCATGCATGTGCGGTGCTGTCCCAGACAGTTCCGTGCCCAAGCAACCCCTTGGCAAACCTATGGCAACGGGTGCCAAAGGTGGCATTCAGAGCCCTTTCTGTGGGCACCTGACTCGGGGCAATGGCTTCAAACTACAGGAAAAGAGATTCCATTTGAACATTAGGAAGAACTTCCTGACAGTTAGAGCTGTTCGGCAGTGGAATATGTTTGCCCCAAAGGAGGGTGGTGGTGGTGGAGTCTCCTTCTTTGGAGGTTTTTAAGCAGAGGCTGGATGGCCATCTGTTGGAAATATTGTGATGGGGTTCCTGCATGGCAGGGGGTTGGACTAGATGGCCCTTGAGGTCTCTTCCAACTCTATGATTCTATGATCGCCCCTTCACAGCCACCTGTATTCAGGTGAGATGGCTGTATTGGCACTTTGCGATAAATCATTGGGTTTTGAATTGCAGTTTGGGCACTCCATCTCTAAAAGGTTTGCCATCACTGCCCTAGTGAGTTCAGTTAAGTCAGTATAGACTGGTGGTCTTAGCCATCTAGTGTAATACAGTATGTATGCTTTGCATTATATCTCTGTTACCGCTTGACTGCTGAGCAATTTTCTTATTTGCATCTGTGTGGCTGCCAGCTGGGAATAACAATCCCTCATGCCAGGTGATGTGGAAACCGATTCACTAATGGTCACTCTATAATCTGGAAATCCACCAGCATCATTTTTTTTAGATTGACATATCCAGATACTATTTCCTCCCTTAAAGTCTATCCTAGGCTCTAAATGCAAATGAATATAAATAAGCTTTGGAAGAAATAGACATGTTAGTCTGTGCAAGAATTCCAGGCAAAAATCAAAGAAACAAGACAAAACAAGAGAGAAAAACAAGTGACCCAGAGGGCCAAATGACAGAACTCCACTGGTTGTCACTTACAGTCCACAAGTGAAACCACTTGCATGCATCCTAAGGGATTTCCAGCCCATCTTTGACAAGAACACCTCACTCTCCCAAGCCCTTGGTCGGAGATCCATACTTGCCTGCATACAACCCTCCAACCTCAAGCAGATACTAACACACAAGGGAATAAAAAACAGCAACACAGATAAGGGGACTAAACCTCACCACAAACTCAGATTCCAACTCTGCCCACGCATTGACTCTGGCGACAATCACAATGCCATATACCGTACAATATCAAAGGCAGCTTCACTTGCTGCTCATCCAATGTGATCTATGCCAACAAAGCATTTCAGTCTACCAGGACACTCCGTGGAAGATTTGAAGGTCATCTGTTGATCTCATTCACTGACGTCAGTTTGGGTTCTCCCCCCCCCCACTGTTTTCCATCCTTTCTGTCAGGATTTGTTCATTTTGTTAATTTGGGGTTCATAAAGTGTGTTAGGGGGTCTTGTACATGGGAACGTCTTATAGATGGAAAAATACAGTACCTGATTTGTTCTGGGGTGAGGGAATTTTTGTAATTGTACCATATACCCAACAGCTAATGAATATTTGGTATGAAACTTAAATTCCATTGTATATTACATTGAACATCTCATCAAGAACATGAGAACAGCCTTGCTGGAACAGGCCACAGTCCATCCAGTCCAGCATTCTGTCTCATACAGTGGCTCACCATTTGCTTCAGGGTATTCCCAAGCAGATGTATTCATCTGCTTACGATTCCCTGCAAATGCCACTGGGAGATATCCTGCCTATATCTCCAACCCTGAGGTTGTCCTTAGGCACCCATAATGATAGCCATTGATACCCTTTGTTCTCCACTTCAGTAAGGCCACCTCATTCTGCTATTATATATCCGAAGAAGTGGACCTGTTCCACCAAAATCTTACATTAAAATATATTAGTCTTTGACTGAGGGGAGAAGAGTACAATCACATTCTTTGTTATATCTCTACTTAAGCATATTTCTTATATACTGTATTAGCCCTATTCAATTGCTTTTTGCTCTTGATAATTGTCATAATCTTTTTATCAGTCTCTTCTTTTTCCCCAGTTCTCTTTCATAACTTCTTGCAGATTCCTCTGTAGAACAAGTTCCAGCTTTCGCCAGTGACACAGCTTTCCCGGATTAGTTATCCGCATTTGGTGATCAGTGGGTGGTGGGGTGCGAGGGTGAAAGCTGTGCTGTGTGGCCCACCTCTTTTGCCCTTGGCACCCCCCCACTGGGCAGCACAGTGGACTGGGTGGCGCGAAGGCGCAATCTCACGCCGTATTTTCCACCACACTTCCCAGTGTGAGTGCTGGGGTGCTAGTAGTGAAAGTTGTGCCACATGGCCCAGCAGTTCAAATTCCCTAGGCGGCGGACTGTGTAGTGTGAAGGTGCGCTTCTGGTGGGGTTCCAGGGGCAAAAGGGCTGGGCAGCATGGCACACCTTCCTCTTTCAAGTACCCCACCCCACCCCCCAGCTATTTGAGCTCCACGGGCAGCAGACCGGATATTGCAGCGGGGTGGTGGGGTGCCAGAGAGTAAAAGCTCTGCTACATGGCCCAGTCTCCCCCCCCTGGCAACACAGCGGACCAGACAGTACAGTAGTGTACTTTTGCATCACCTGGTGCCCGTGCTGCTGCTCCACTGCATGGCTCAGCCCTTCACACTGCCCAGCCACCCCACCACTGCTGTGGCCATTGTCACCCTCAGATAAGAGTGTTTGCTCTTATCCACAGATTTTGGTATCCACAAGGGGGCCCGGCACCTATCCCCCGTGAATACGTGGATCCTTCTGTAATTGTCTTTTGCTAATGTACTGGTGTTCTTTGTAATGTAGATTCCCAAATATCTCACTCTTTTAACTTCTTGGAATTTTGTTTTTTCAATTAATCTTTGGATCTCCTCTTGTTCCAATTTTTTCACCAGAATTTTTGTTTTCTTTCTCTGTTCACTGTCATCTCTGTGATTTCTCCATACACTTTTATTGTCTCTTGCAATTTCTGTGCTGAATTGTTTGGTTCTTCCAATATAAATACTAAATCACAGGCAAAGGCCTTTAATTTATGTTCTTCACCTCTTATTTTCAGCCCTTATTGCATGCCTGAGCATCTGCTGGTCTGTTCTTATTCTTCCACTCACGTATACACCATGCATCTATCAAAGAGATTTTCTGCTGAGTTAATAGATGCTGGAAAAGTTCCCTCTTGGGGGTAAGCCCTGGTACCGAGTCTGCCTTGAAAGCACAGCGGTACTGTACTAGCTTGTTCTGTCTGAATACCTGAAGAAGCAAAAGGGGATGAGAAAAAAATTGTGGTCACAAACATTCCAGAGATGTTTTTTTTAATCTCCCTCTGTGGTTCCTATTGCTTTCTTCCTCTGTTACCTCTTTCTCTTCTTCTCACTCTTCTCACTCTTCTTTCTCTTTTTCTCATTTTTTTCTCTATTCATGGTTTCTTCTCTCTCTCTCTCTCTCTCTTCCCTCCCCCCCCGCTTCTATGGTTCCTCACCCTGTGCTTTTTTTTTAATAGAAATTATAACATAAAAATACTTGTCCAGCCTTCAAATTTGGCACAGCAATCCTGTGTTATCTATAATACTGTACTCTACAAAATATAATCATAATTCAAGAACCCAATTGAGAAGTTCTCACTTCTTTTTTGGACTATTCACTCCTACCAGTAGTGGCTTATGAATTGCTTTTTTAAACTGGTTATAAAGTATCAGGTGTACTCCTGTGCACCTATATCGCCAACCCCCTCGGTTCACTCTAAAGCCCCTTCCCCATTTCTGGAAATATAAGTACAGTACAGAAATCGATGTTACGAGATCACTAGCACATGGACCAGTGTAGTTAGGGATCTCTCATCTAAGAATGGCCATAACTGGGCAATAAGTCTATGTTAATTATGAACGCACTACCTAAAGTGGAAGGAGAACTCCAGCCTAGGGAGGCTATCTCCTAACCAAGGCATGTCCAAACTTCGGCCTTCCTGATGTTTTGGACCACAACTCCCAGAATTCTAAGCTTAGATTGCCAATGGCAAAGGACTGTGGGAGTTGTGGTCCAAAACATCTGAAGAGCCGAAGTCTGGACATGCCTGTTGATCTAACCTTTCCAGAGGACCTTTCAACAACATGACCTTGGTCTTCTTTGAATTCATGCTCAGTTTTTATAGTGGTTCTGATCTTTCCTGGATGACAGAACTCAGAAGGTGCTGTTTGGTTTATTGATTGATTGATTGATTGATTTGACTGAATGACTCATTGATTGGTTTTTATACCACTCATCTGGCTACTGATGCAACTGTGGGAGGTTCACAACAAACAATAAAACAGTAATCAACATCAAGAAACCAAACAAATGACATCAAATAAAAAAGAAAAACAAACATATACTAAATATTCTGAATTACTTAGAAACTTTTGCAACTTAAAAATAATGTACAAAAATAACAATAAATTTATAAAATCCCATTTGACACCTTGACTATTGGTCTGTGGTATCCCTCAGTTCTCAGGATTGTACCCCATGTTATTTAACATCTATATGAAACCACTGGGAGCGGTTATCCAGATTTTCGGTGTACTGCACCATCACTGTGCTGATGACACCCAGCTCTTCTTTCTATATGATTCATAAAAAGCTATTTTGTGCATAGACTAGTGTCTGTTGTCAGAGATGGACTGGATGAGCTGAAACTTATTCCAGACAAGACAGAGCTGCTCCTGGTCAGTCAAAAAGCAGGGGATAGGGTTTCAGCCTGTACTGAATGGAATTACACTCCCCATAAAAAGTTAAGGTCCGTGGGTTGGGTGTCCTCCTAGACTCAACCCTGAGTTTGGATTTATTTTATTTATCACATTTATATCCTGCCCATCGGCCCTAAAAGGCCACTCTGGATACACAGATTTCTGTGGTTGTCAGGAGTGTGTTTGCATAGTTAAAGCCCATGTGCCTGTTATCCCCATTCCTTGAGATGTCCAATTTGGCCACAGCAGCCCATGCTTTAGTTACATCCCATTTGGACTATTGCAATGCACACTGCATGGAGCTGTCTTTGAAGAATGCATGGAAACTTAACACTGGTTCAAATGCTGTATCTGGACATATTCAATAAATCTACTCCCTACATCATAAAAATATTTCTTTTTAACTCCCCCTTTTTTTAAAAAAAGTATTTCTTTACTAAACAATATAGGATATTTTTATTAAAATGTACCACTGTTAAATAAATCAAAGATGAAATGACACCACAGAACCTTTCTTGGGGGGAACCAAGTTATCCCAAACAGCTGAATTTATACATTAATATGTTTTTGCACCTATATTTCAACAGAGAAATTCCTCAAAGATTTCACCTACTCCTGCATTGTATAGCAGAGGGAGTTGCATTCAAGCCTCTCTCTTAACGAGACAGATTGTGCATATTGCAAGATATTACATAGACATCTGACCACCATAAGCATAAAGCATTTACCTTCAGAAAGCACGCCAGAAGGCACCCCCCCACCCAAGTATTCCTGTTTAAAATTGTTAGAACGCAATTTTCGACTTATTATTGACATTCAAAATCGTCCCCTCGATAAAACACTTTCAGAAGGTGTTAGATGGGTAGTTAAAGAATTACAGTATCAGTTGATGACTGCCATAATAAAGAGGTAGCTAAAGATATTGGGGGAAAGAACAGCCTCCACCATGTGCTTCTGTAAAAGAAATGGCGTTGGAACTCATCCATAGTTAGTAGTTAGAGTCACAATATAAAAAGCTGAAATCCTAAGCAGATTGATTAAGAAGTAAGTTTCAGTGTCACTGGCACTTGCCAATAGAAACGAATTACTTTGCTGTGTAAGACTGAAGCCCTGTCCCCACTATTTGAGAGTAAGCTCTTTTGTGCTCAGTGGAACTTCCGAATTAAGTTTCTAATTTTTTGCATGAGTTTCAACATTATTAATATTTCACAGTGTGTTCTTATGAAACATAACTGAAAGCAAAAAAAATTAAATTTGCTCATGTTCTGCATTTCTAGAGGATGTGACTCTGTGGACAACCACATATGCATAATGAGAAAAGGAACATATGTAACCAGACAAAGCACTGGTGATACACTTTTGAAATGCATCACCCAGTATCATTTATCCAGGGGCTTCATATTTTTCAGTGTAATTAAGTAGACCAAGAAAGGAATTTGTACATTATAGAGAATATAGCAGTGCTAACACATCGGGGCTGCTTGCAGAAGTAGTACTTTGAGACATGTTTTCTCCTCCTTGCCTTTATAAAGGAACACTTGCATTGTAGCCCCATTTGGGAGAATACCAGAGAAGCTGTGAGTTTGTGTGTGGAGTCTAGAGGCAGGCTCTGTGCAAAAATGTTTGGTGATCTCTTCTTTCATATGTAAAGCATCCTACCTGCTCTGTGTGTTTATGCCTGATGATAGAGAGGAAGGAAATTTGCTTTGATATAAGAGTATTTTGGTTTACAGGAATGTTTCCGGAACAGATTATGCTTGTAAAGCAAGGTATTACTGTACAGTGGTACCTCTGCTTACAAGTTTAATCCATTCCAAATGCATGCTTTTAAGTCGAACAACTCTTAACTTATACATGTCTGTTATACAGCGTTACAGTCGTGACTGACTCTTCATGACCCCATGTCCATGGAATTTTCTTGGCAGGAGTACTGGAGTGGTTTGGCCCTATCTAAAAAAATCAAAATCAAAAACAAATAAATTTTAAAAAAATGTAAGTAGAGTAGACTGCATCTAAAATTTGTAAGCCCACAGTTAAAAGGCCAACAGTTTTTCGCTCTTAAGTCAAATTGCTCTTAAGTCAAGCCGCTGATAAGTAGAGGTATGACTGTATATGCAAAGTAATGTACTTAGACAAAAGAAACCAAAGACACAGTTACAAGATGGGCGATACCTAGCTCATTAATACTATGAGCAAAAAGAATCTTGTAATTGTTGTAGACCAAAAGCTCACTATGAACCAATAGTGTGATGTGGCTTCAGAAAGGGTAAATGCTGTTTTAGGCTGCATTAATAGAAGCATAACCTCAGATTTTCATGAGGTACTAGTTCCCCTCCATTTGACACTGCTTAGACCTCATATTGAGCATTGTGTCCAGTTCCAGACACTTTGAGAAGGATGCTGACAAATTTGAACAAGATCAGAGGAGGGCAAAAAGGATGATTAGGGGACGGGAAACCAAGTCTTGCAAGGAAAGACTGAAAGACCTGGGCATGTCTGAGAACATGCCTTTAGAAAATTCAGAGCAGGGTGGGATCTGTTCTCAGTCATACCAGAGTTCAGGATGTGGAATAATGGGCTCAAGTTACAGAAAGACAGCTTTCGGCTGCATCTCAGGAAAAGTTTCCTGACTGTCAAGGCAGTACAGCAGTGAAACCAATTGCCTCAAGAGATGGCGAGTGCTTCAACTCTGGAGGTATTTAAGATAAGTTTAGATGACTACCTGGCAGATATCCTTTGATTTGTATTCCTGAATTGAGTGGGGGATTGGCCTTGATGTCCCTCTTTCACTTGAGATTTTTGAAGAGTGGCTAGATGGCTATCTGACCATTTCTGCTTCCATTGGGACCTTCTGGCACCAGCCTGTATTTGGATGCTTGAGGTCTTTTCCAGCAATACAGATCCATGACTTGAAATGACATTTTGCTGATATAAAATGCACTGGCTTTCTAAGATATTATTTATATATTAAGTTACTGAAAATGCTAGTGGTGGATGGATAGATAGCAACATTATTTCAAAGACTGCATTTGATTTACATGCTTGAATCCTTTTAATCAAACTGAAACTTGCCAAGTGTGTGAACAAATTTTGTCTGGTCGTTTAAGGTTTTCTATCTGTATGACTTTGTGTTATGATGCTCCAAAAGAGGTTCTTGAATAATTAAAATGTGTTTTATGAGATTCAACTTAACATAGCATTTCAGTTGCAGTATTTATGGCTACTGAATTTGCCAGGCAGTGGATTACAGACGAGGGACTTGGTTCAGTGTATTATAAAATACTCCCTGAGAAATCACTTAAAGTAAACGTTAATCATCATTTGTAGGCTGGCATTATGCATCCAAGTCTTAGAATCTAAGGTCCTCTACAAGTAGAGCAGTTGTTTTGGTCTTGTTAAAGGGTCTTTTTGTTGTTATTGGAACACACACTGTCAAGCTGCATTTGATTTAGAGCAATGTTACCTAGGGAAGCCCATTGAAATTCCACCCCCCCCCCAGTGGGTTTCCATAACTGAGCAGGGACTTGCACCTGGGTCTCCTGTATCATAATCAATCACACTAAAACAGGGGTCCTCAACCTAAGGCCCCGGGGCCGGATGCGGCCCCCCAAGGTCCTGAATCCGGCCCCTGGGACCAATTGCAACACCCCCACCTACCCCCTGTTTTGTGAGCAAGCCAGCCTCCGCAGCTGCTTTTGGACTGTGATCCGGCCCCCAGTGGTGTCTGGGTGGTGGTGGACCAGCCCGCTGTTTGAAAACTTTGAGGACCCCTGCACTAAAAGATCATGGTGGCACAATATTGCATCCAGAAGTAAGAGATGAAAAGGTAGTCTTATTTCCAGCAATGAGTGTTAATAGTCTTGCTACTTAAGAGGACATAAATATATTAAATAGACTACTTTTTAAAAAAACTAATAAACAGTAATACTAATGGTGGCAAATGCCAGACACCCTATTCTGAGCATTGCCACTGCCATCCAGACATTTAGGAGTACTTTTATCGTACCAGGTCATGGAGTATATGTGCTGTATACAGCACAATAAAATGTCACTGTAGACGCAACACTGTAGACGCAGCTTCAGAGGAAGTGGTAGATGAACCCTATTTCCTCAAATGGTTCCTAAGTACAGTGGTTAGTTAGAATTTTGATCCTAAATGTGGACTTGGAAGACGAATGTGAAATTTGAGGTGTTCTTCCAAACTAGGACTGTTTTTGTAGCCACTGTGATTCTGCTGTATGTGACTTGGTCTTCAAGCTTACAGCTACGGGAGGGCAAATTCCCTTACGCAATCTGTATCCTGTCTGCTTCTGTGACTGAGTGAGGAACAGATGTGCTGTGATATTTGTAGTCTGGATTAAAATTTGGAGAGTTCTGTTTTTTGGTTCTCTCCACCACCTCCTCCCTAAGTAATATAACACATGCACACTGTGGGACAATTCCTCGACATCTGACTGAACATTAAAATAGTCTTATATGTAACCCAGGCATGATCCATGCATCTTTATTCTGGTTGGTCAGAGGTGCACAGGATCCACTTTGGCTCTCCCCCCCTCCCCTGTTATTATATTGGGTAGCACAGGCTAACAGAAAGCTTGCTCCTGCACACCTCTGGACAACAAGAATGAAGGGTAAAGAACGTGGCACTGGTGAAAGTTGGAAGAGACTGAAGAAATCTATGTGAAGAAAGTTATGGACAGTGCAGTTCACAGTCACAGACTGGCACTTTGAATGTATTCACATAAATTAATAGGAAGCCAATAAATGTTTAGAAGTGATGTACAGTATTTGATTCCAGCTAAGTCAAAATCCTAATGTGATGGGGTGAGGCCCCCTCTTCTTCTCTTTTTAGGTTTCCTACACCACATGTCCAAGATTCTTCTTCATTAAATAAAGGCACATATTTTATTTCCTAGGCCTCAGTCTGGAATATCTTATAAATGGGGCACATTTCTACTTTTGTGTCCCAGTTGATCAGTGAGGCTACAAAATAAAACAGGCTGAACTGTGCTTTCATCATTGTAAGGCTAATTACACTGCTGACAATGAGGCCTGTAATAAGACTTCCTGGGGTAGGAACTGGCAAGCCACCCCGGTATCCCTGCCAGGAACATCCCATGGTCAGAAACAAAAGGCTAAAAGATATGACGCTGGAAGATGAGCCCCTCAGGTCGGAAGGTGTCCAACATGCTACTGAGGAAGAGCGGAGGACAAGTACAAGTAGCTCCAGAGCTAATGAAGTGGCTGGGCCAAAGCCGAAAGGACGCTCAGCTGCAGACGTGCCTGGAAGAGAAAGGAAAGTCCAATGCTGCAAAGAAATATACTGCATAGGAACCTGGAATGTGAGATCTATGAACCAGGGTAAGCTGGATGTGGTCAAACGTGAGATGGAAAGAATAAACATTGACATCCTGGGTATCAGTGAACTTAAATGGACAGGAATGGGTGAATTCAGTTCAGATGACTATCACATCTACTACTGTGGGCAAGAATCCCAAAGAAGAAATGGAGTAGCCTTCATAGTCAACAATAGAGTGAGAAAAGCAGTGCTGGGATACAACCTAAAAAATGATAGAATGATCTCAAACGATTCCAAGGCAGCCCTTTGAACATCACAGTAATCCAAGTTTATGCACCAACTACCGGTGCTGAAGAGTCTGAGATTGACCAATTTTATGAAGACTTACAAGAACTTCTAGAACTGACACCAAAGAAAGATGTTCTTCTCATCATAGGGGATTGGAATGCTAAAGTAGGGAGTCAAGTGATAAAAGGAATAACTGGCAAGTTTGGCCTTGGAGTTCCAAATGAAGCAGGACAAAGGCTAATTGAGTTTTGTCAAGAGAACAAGCTGGTCATTGCAAACACTCTTTTCCAACAACACAAAAGGCGACTCTACACATGGACATCACCAGATGGACAATACCGGAATCAGATTGACTATGTTCTCTGCAGCCAAAGATGGAGGAGCTCTATACAGTCAGCAAAAACAAGACCTGGTGCTGACTGTGGCTCAGATCATCAGCTTCTTATTTCAAAATTCAAACTTAAACTGAAGAAAGTAGGGAAGATCACTGGGCCAGTTAGGTATAACCTAAGTCAAATCCCATATGAATACACAGTGGAAGTGAAGAATAGATTCAAGGAACTAGATTTGGTGGACAGAACACCTGAAGAATTATGGATGGAGGCTTGTAACATTGTACAGGAGGCTGCAATGAAAAATATTCCAAAGAAAAGAAAATGCAAGAAAGCAAAGTGGTTGTCCAACGAGGCCCTACAGATAGCGGAGGAAAGAAGGGATGCAAAATGCAAGGGAGAAAGGGAAAGATACAGAAAATTGAATGCAGACTTCCAAAGAATAGCAAGGAGAGACAGGGCGGTCTTCCTGAATGAACAGTGCAAAGAAATAGAGGGAAACAACAGAAAAGGAAAAACCAGAGATCTGTTCAAGAAAATTGGAGATATTAAAGGGGTATTTCGTGCAAAGATGGATATGATAAAGGACAAAAATGGTAGGGACCTAACTGAAGCAGAAGAGATCAAGAAGAGATGGCAAGAATATACAGAAGAATTATATCGGAAAGATCTGGATGTCCCTGATAACCAAGATAGCGTAATTGCTGACTTGGAGCCAGACATCCTGGAAAGTGAAGTCAAGTGGGCCTTAGAAAGCATTGCAAACAACAAGGCCAGTGGAGGTGACGGCATTCCAATTGAACTCTTTAAAATCTTAAAAGAGGATGCTGTAAAGGTGCTGCACGCGATATGCCAGCAAATTTGGAAAACCCAGCAGTGGCCAGAGGACTGGAAAAGATCGGTCTACATCCCAATCCCAAAGAAAGGAAATGCCAAAGAATGCTCCAACTATCGCACAATCGCACTCATTTCACATGCTAGCAAGGTTATGCTCAAAATTCTACAAGGCAGGCTTCAGCAGTATGTGGAAAGAGAACTTCCAGAACTACAAGCTGGATTTCGAAGGGGCAGAGGAACTAGAGATCAAATCGCCAACATGCGCTGGATTATGGAGAAAGCCAGAGAGTTCCAGAAAAACATCTACTTCTGCTTCATTGACTATGCCAAAGCCTTCGACTGTGTAGACCACAACAAACTATGGCAAGTCCTTAAAGGAATGGGAGTACCTGACCACCTTATCTGTCTCCTAAGAAATCTATATGTGGGACAAGCAGCAACCGTCAGAACTGGATATGGAACAACTGACTGGTTTAGAATTGGGAAAGGAGTACGACAAGGCTGTATATTGTCACCTTGCCTATTTAACTTATATGCAGAGTACATCATGAGAAAGGCCGGTCTGGATGAATCACAAGCCGGAATTAAGATTGCCGGACGAAATATCAACAACCTCAGATACGCAGATGATACTACTCTAATAGCAGAGAGTGAGGAAGAATTAAAGAACCTCTTAATGAGGGTGAAAGAGGAGAGTGGAAAAAATGGGCTGAAGCTCAACATCAAAAAAACTAAGATCATGGCCACTGGTCCCATCACCTCCTGGCAAATAGAAGGGGAAGAAATGGAGGCAATGACAGAGTTTATTTTCTTGGGCTCCTTGATCACTTCAGATGGCGACTGCAGCAATGAAATAAAAAGACGCCTGCTTCTTGGGAGGAAAGCAATGGCAAACCTAGATAGCATACTAAAGAGCAGAGACATCAGTTTGCCAACTAAGGTCAGGATGGTTAAAGCTATGGTTTTTCCAGTAGTGATGTATGGAAGTGAGAGCTGGACTATAAAGAAGGCTCATCGCCGCAGAATTGATGCTTTTGAGCTGTGGTGCTGGAGGAGAGTCTTGAGAGTCCCCTGGACTGCAAAGAGATCAAACCTATCCATTCTGAAAGAAATCAACCCTGAATGTTCACTGGAAGGACAGATTTTGAAGCTGAGGCTCCAGTACTTTGGCCACCTCATGAGAAGAGAGGACTCCCTGGAAAAGTCCCTGATGCTGGGAAAAATCGAAGGCAAAAGGAAAAGAGGACGACAGAGAATGAGATGGTTGGACAGTGTCATCGATGCAACCAAAATGAATTTGACAAAACTCCGGGAGGCAGTGGAGGATAGGAAGGCCTGGCGAGCTCTGGTCCATGGGGTCACGAAGAGTCGGACACGACTGAACGACTGAACAACAACAATTTTATTTCCAAAGGGGTGTCAACAATAGGCATCTCACAGACTTGAGATTCTTCCTTCAGAACCTAGTGTGAAGGGTCCATAGCAACATTTAATAACTCGTTTCTGGCAACTGGCATGGAGGTGAAAATAGAGTCATCTATTAACTATTAAGCAACAGAATCTATAGGGCCTGAAACTTTGGTTAAGGCCTCTAATGTGAGGGATAGATCACCCATCACACAGTGGCCTCCTAAACCTTCATGTCGGGATTTTATCATCCCTGGTATCAAAAAGGACTCTTCCCGGGGTGTCTCGCTGGGCTCTCTGAATGTGGCCTGGTCTCTCCTGGGCCTTCCAATCTCTTCCTCTCTTAGTTCTGGCTCAGTCTTCATTCTGTCCCCAGTAAGAAGGTTTTGGCTATTTCTTTTCCTTCCACTTGTTTCAGCTAACTCTTTAGGGCAGTGTTGGCGAACCTTTTAGACATTGAGTGCCCAAACTGTGATTCATAACCCACTAATTTTTTGCAAAGTGCTGATACAGCAATTTAACCTGAATACACCTGGCTGTGAAGGGGCGATGTCAGGTGCCCTCAGAAAGGGCTCCGAGTGCCACCTTTGGCACCCGTGCCATAGGTTTGCCAACACTGCTTTAGGGACTTTGATGTCCACCCATTGTCCAGTCCAGGGATCTTCCTTTACTATAGTGACCCAACCTTCCTTACTAGGGTCGGCCACCTTGCACTAGAAGTAATCTCCTGAGTCATTTATGTCATTTTCCAACTGCCCAGTTATACCTTTTCATTTGCTTTTTTACTTTCCTCTTTTTCCGCCACAATAGTGCCTTGTGGGTGTCCCACCTTCCCTGTAATCTTTTTCAGTTGCAGGCCTTCAACATAAAGCCTTCATGTCTTGACTGAGAGATATCAGAGTCAAATCTTCTGCTTCATTAGGTTTCTGGGATGGCACACCAGGTATGGGCTTATTAGACTCACACCTAGAAACCAAATTGTGAACCATCTGAAGTTTGAGAGCTATTTCCCTTGCCTTACACTTACAGTATGATGGTAATATATTCTGGAAGTTTTCTTGGCATGGATCTCTGTGAGGAAATTTAAAATGATTCTAGTTGATTCTAGGAAAATAATAAAAAAGGAATGGATTGGAGTAGGAAAGAAAGACAAGAGGAACTGAGGGAAGAGATAAGATTAATGACCACCCATAGCGGATACCAATCTGTAAGGCACATATTGGTAGAAAGGAGAACACTTCAGGAATAGAAATCTATACATGCAGTCCAAATAAGTATCATTTGATTTGTTGATAGCAGTTTAAATGTGAAAATATCATTCCAGTGAATGATTGGAACGAGTATTTGTCCTCACGATCCTTTTTGACATCTCCTGATGATTTTTGTTTGGCCCCGTGTGGCCCAGAGTGGCCAGTTGTCCAGGGCACAACAACAACAACAACAACAACAACAACAACAACAACAACAACAACAACAACAACAACAACAACAACAGGGCATAGTTGTTTAATTCCATGATATTTAATTTAGTTCCAGTTATCAGAAGGTGGATAGACTTGGGAGCAGGAAATCAACTTGCTTTGTATGGTTCTGTTAAAGAACCAGTTACACTGTGAGTCGGAGGAGGATTCTGAACTCAGTTGTGCTTGGATATTAAGGTGGAAGGCTGTAGCAGAAAGAATGCTGCTGGGCACTTGGTTACAAGATAATATTTGATACAGCCCTTTGGGGGCTCTGCTCTGAACACTAATTTGCTTCAGACATGTTTCAAAGTGTTTACTAATAGCATTTAAAGCCCTAAAGGTCCAGGGAACATTAGGGACAATTTATCTTATAATTTGCCTGTTGGGAGCTGAGAGATCTTATGGTTTGATATAAATCATCTGCACCCTTCACATAACCCTGTCACCATACTCTTTTGGTTTTCCTGTCAGGAGAACTGGGCTGACATTTTGCCACTGTACATAATGTAACTGACAGAACTATACTTGCCAGTGAAAGAGACCTCCACCAAATCCTAAAGCTTCCTGCCTGGCATGTAGATATGTAAAATTTCTGGAGACTTTGGGGGGGGGCTGAAAAATAACTCTTCCCCTACCCGCATTTTTCCATTTTCTCCATAGTGAATTTTCCCATGGCTTCAACATTTCTGGAAATTTTATGTCTCTACTGGCATATGTGAACATATGAATGCATTTCAGATATGTACAATTTTGGAATAATCTCTTCATAACAAGGATAAAATTGTAAGGATCTTTGTTAGTATTGAACAATCTTGCATGAACTTACAAAATAATTTTTGATTTGACGTCTCTGTCTTATATTTGAGCCCGAAACTTTTAATTGTATCACTGTTCATCCTCAAGCTATTGCAGATTTTATTATGTTGCATTATTTTTGCATTATCTTCAAGATATGGGACTGAGGCATCAGACCAAAAAGTGTACTGGTACCTATGTGCAATATTTTCTAGAATGGCCATTATAATGACAACATAAATGGTGTGTTCCTACTGTATTTCTCATCCTCCCGACAGTTTTGAGTTTAGAAAGAGTTTTGTATTTATTATTTATTTATTTTATTTGTGTTTCTTCTGGTTTGAACAAGACTCATGTTCAACAGATACATCTGGTAAAGTGAGACTGAGGAGTGCATTTTACTCATGACATGGTAAGTTTGTTTATTTTTAAGTAGCCAAAAGACTTTGCTAGGACGAACATACTAGTTGTTAGGAGTTTCTGGTTTTAAGCCATTATGTGGCCATTATGCACGTTTGTAACGTATTATGAGATTATTATGGCTAACAATGCTAGGAAAAATAATAAGGCATAGGAGAAAGAGAAAGATTGAGCATGTAATGGATTGTCCCGATAGAGGAAGCAATGGCCTCTAATTGGCAGGACCTGAGTAGCAGAACTATTAATGACAGAACTGGTAAGGAATTATTTTGTGACTTGACAACACATCAGAACAATATAGTACAGTGCTTGCAATAGTGTAGATACTGTTTTAACCATTGATAAAACATTTTGGTTCTGTTTGTTCTGCTTTTTTCTTTGTTCTGAGAAAGAAGGACACCTAAGGTCAGAAAACATAACCGTGCATCCTGATTTTTTTTCTTTCAAATGCATGTTCACATATCTTCCCTTGCCACCTCTTTCCTATTTCCCATCATGTGCAAGTTTATTCTTAAGTTGTTACGAATACAACATTATCTGTTGCCTGCAGAAGGTCAGCTGTACAAAAAGATCCTGGAGGGAAGTAAGCTACTTCCTGGCTGCTGAGTGTAGTTGGTGCTTTTTTAGTACATCTACTAAAACAGGAAAAGAATAAGGTATGAAACAAAGTTCGGATCTGGCAAGCATAAATAAACGAACACAGAGGAGAAAATAACTGTGGTTTCAAATCTGTATATACATGGGAACCTTTTCTTTCTATTGTAGCAATGCCCCAACAAAATATCACTTCATATATTTAACAGACAAATATACAAAATGCTGTTGATTTGTGTTATTTAAGGTATACTGTACACCCCCATCCACCTTTGTAAACTGCTTGTTTCAGCTGGGGATAGAGTTTGCTCTGATGGCTCATCTGACTCAGTCTGTTGTTATAAAAGTCTATAGCAGTGTTGGCGAACCTATGGCACGTGTGCCAAAGGTGGCACTCAAAGCCCTTTCTGTGGGGCACGTGGCGCAGTGGTTAAATGCCTGTACTGCAGGTAAAACCTTCACAGCCACCTGGCCTTCCATTCAGGTTAAATTACCCAGCTGTATTGGCACTTTGTGAATAACTACTTGTGTGGTTTTAAGCAGAACAGTCACAGTTTGGGCACTTTGTGAATAACTAGTGGGTTTTGAGTCACAGTTTGGGCACACGGTCTCCAAAAGGTTTGCCATCACTGATCTATTGCTTTGGGCAGGGAGGCAGTGCAAGCAGAGATTCGTGAAGAACAAGGCCATTCTGAAACAAAACTGTTCCCAGGAGGGATGAATTGAAATAAGTAGGTAGGGAAGTTCAGGAGAAAAAGCTGAGCCGGAGTCTAGGAAAATGCTAGAGATTTGTAGAATAGCTAGCACCACAGACATTGACAGATGTTTTCCAATAACCTGCAGGGGGAGTGCTATGTTGGCCTTCATATGGGAAATCAAAAGGAGTTACACTTCAGCTTTCATCTTATTGGAAATAAATATGTAATGACATTGAAATATATTCCCAGGCTATAGCAATTGCTGTTGTTTCCTGTCCTAAGGAGTTTCAGTTGCTTTGAATGTCCAGCCAACAGATTCCTGTTTACTTGATGCCTTGCTAGCTGTTGTTCTGGATTCAGTTGCTATGTAGGGTCCAGCTACTCTGGGTGAAGCTATTGATGGCATTCTTATCCTCCTCCACCATCTTGCAAGTTTTTTTCTATTTGCACACGCACTCACAAACATTTCTGGGTTTCTTTGTGATTTATGGTGTATCAGGTGTGCCATGTTCCCATTCCCCTCAACATTAGCTGTGCTGCCATTGCCTCAAGTTCTCTGCCCCAGCTGTGTATTTATATCCAGTCGGTTGCCTCAGATTTTGAGGAAAGTGTAGAGAGGGAAAGGAGGTTGTAGTATGACTTCACCTTTCCTTGTTGTACCGCATTTAGTAATTGGCTGGTCCTCATAAGGCTTTGGAACAGAAAGCTGGTATGACAGGAAGCTTCGGCTTTTCTCCATTGGGTGAAAAGACATATTAAGATGCTTTACTTTATAATAGCCCAATAGTAGGTTCACTAACTAGTGACAGCTAAGCTATGGACAAGTGGAGAAAGTGCACATTATAATACAATACAATACAAGAGGAGAAAGTGTTCATACTCAACTGGAGTATGGTGTGGTATTTTGTCATATGAACAAATGATGGTACTTTTGGGCCCAGTTCATCCACTAGTGTTCCAAAATAGTGTCATGCGATACTGCCCGGAGGGAGCCCTGTTGTGAAGCTCCATAGGCAGGAACGATGTTACTACTGCCTAGTGCCTATTAAAAATTTCCTCTGGCAAATTTGGGGTGCACACAACTTTTGTTGGATTCATCACTACTGATGTACACCCAGAAATCTCAAAGGAAGCATTTAATCAGCACTGCTTTACTGCTGCAATAGGCTTTGTTCTAGCTCTGTTCTGAAAGCAGCACAACAGGATTTCATCCACAGTGTAGTGTTGCACCCAGGTGTTAAAGTGAAATAATTTACCTTCTAGTAACCGTAGACATTAAAAGCCAAAAACGAAAACCAAACTAATGAAGAAAAACTCCTGATGATGTAAGAAATCACTTAAGTATCCCTCATAGATGGTCATCCAGCCTCTATTTAAATACTTTTACTGAAAGAGACTCCACTACTTTGTAGTCCATTACATTGTCAGTGAGTTCTTACTGTCTCCACGTATAGACAGTAAGAATACGTACATGTGTGTGTGTGTGTGTGTGTGTGTGTGTGTGTGTATCTATCTATCTATCTATCTATCTATCTATCTATCTATATCTATCTATCTATCTATCTATCTATCTATCTATCTATCTATCTATCTATCGTAGGTTCTCTACCAAAAGCCACTAAGAAAGGAAATACAGTAACCCCCCGCCAACCCACCCTACCCGCGATGCATGAAAATCCGCGATATGCGAAAGCGGGTGGGGTGTGGCCTGGGGGTGGGGGGGCGATCGCGCGCCTGTCCGAGAAATCTTGGGGCCGTGCACACAGGCGGTGTTGCGGGATCTTACCTTCTGCCGCCGCCCGCCCAAGCCCCCCTGAGGCTTCTCGGAGGAGCACGAGGGGGGTGGCGTGAGCGACTCAATCGCCCCCCACTGCCCCCCACGCGGCCCCGAGGCTTCTCGGAGGAGCGCAGGGGGGCGGCGCGAAGCGACCCGATCGCCCCACGCGGCCCCGAGGCTTTTCGGAGGAGTGCGGGGGCAGCACAGAGTGACGTGATCGCCCCCCCCCGCCCCCCCCCCGCGGCTCCGAGGTGCAGGTACTGCGATCCCGCAATGTAGTGGGACTGCAGTACCTGAACCACGAAATGGTGGGGGTGACTGTAAATACATCCTCATTGAGATCAATTTCACCAGCAGCTATCTGGAAGCAACTCCATTAAGAAATATTGATGCTGACACAGAAGCAGATGCTCTAATTAATATTATGTGCAGAATTGGATTCACCACTGAAATTGTTAGAGATTTAGGGATGTTAATGCAGAAGTTATGGCAGGAATATATATAATATTCTTCCTGATGTTTGTTGAAATCTCCTTTCTTTTAATTAGAATCCATTAGTTCAGGACCTACCCTCCAAAGCTACAGAGAACAAGGATGCTCTATCTACTGTTTGACAGCCTTTATTTGAAGATGGGTGTCATGCAATCTTTCCATTTGTCTAGGCAAAATATACCCACCTCCTCCAACTGTTCTTCCATGGACTTAGTTTCCAGACCTTTACCATCTTGGTCAACCTCCTTTGGACACATCCCAGCTTCTCAATATACAGCTTTAATAATAATAATAATAATAATAATAATAATAATAATAATAATAATAATAATAATAATAATAATAATAATAATAATAATAGTTTATTATTGTGTGTATATACACAGTATACACATACAACGAAATTCAGACACCCAGAGACCAGATTCTACACACACACACACACACACACACACACACACACACACACACACACACACACACACACACACACACACACAAATCTCCAAACACTCTCACACACATTAAAAAAAAACCCTTCAACACACACACATAAAAATCCCCGAACACTCCCCCACCCCACCCCCATGTTTCCCAGAACTGGATCCAGTATTCCACATGAGGTTTGACCAAAGCAGAATAGATTACTTTCCTTGTTCTGAACACTGCCTAATGATGCATTTGATTTTTTTTTTTTGTTTTTTGCTGCCACATCGTGCTGTTAGCTCATATTTAACTTGTGTTCTAATGAGGTCCCTAAATCGTTTTGAACATAATATTCAAGCCATCTGTTACCGTTCCTATGTTTGTACTTTTTAAAATCGCCTAAAGATTAAAGATCCATCTCTCTTTGCTTGTATGGTACAAAAGGCTTGCTTGTATAGTTAGATTTTTAAAAAACAAAATTAAATTCACTTTGCTAATTAATCTACTCATTCTTTCAAAATAATAACAGACATTGGTTCTAAATGTATTTCTTTCTAGGTTGCAAGACCTGCTTGAGGATTTTCATTTGGACTAGACACCAGCACATTTATCTCCTATTCTGCTCTAAAGGAAGTCATAGCATCAGAAGCTCATGAAAATAGCCTTGGATTACCTTGAAATAATTTTGTTCTGTGTCTATAAATTTATTTTTCCACTCCCTATGTAACCTGAATGTTTTACTTAATTCTTTTATACGGCACTTCATAGCTTTAACTGTTAAACCTGATTTGTTTATTCTTTTCAATACGATATCTAAATGCATCATGTGATAATTCCATGTTTGATGGAAAATTCCTGCCATAACTTTTGTATTAACTTAAACGTCAAGCATGTCCCTAAATCTCTAACAATTTCAGTGGGGAATCCAATTCTGCATTTGCTTCTGGGTCAGCATCAATATTTCTTCATGGAGTTGCTTCCAGATAGCTGCTGGTGAAATTGGTCACAATGAGGATGTATTTATTTCTTTTCTTAGTGGCTTTTGGTAGAGGACTCACAATATCAACATCTATTCTTTTGAAAGGTTTGTTTATTATTGGTAGAAAAAAAGTTTTCCTTTTGTCTTGTCTCTTTCACTTCCTGTTCTCTTACATGTGTCACATGTCCCTCTTAGCCAATAGAAACATCACTCTTGTTACAGCTTGTTTCCAAATGTCCTCCAAATGCACTACTGTGATCCAGTTGCGAAATCTTTTCCCTGTATTTAGTTGGAACCACTAGTTGCCTATGTATTCCCCTTTGTCCATTAGGAGGCTGTTTAATGTTTCTCCATACAACTTGTCTTGAACTGTAATAAATACCTCTAGATGTTCCAGCATTAATGAAACAACTGACGCTGAATCAAACAACAGTCTCAGATTACTATCCACCTGGATCTGTGTCTTATATTAATCTGTGAGCTGAGTCTACAATCAGAGGAAGAAAAAGCATTTGTATGAAGCTCCACTCCCTTTTAATTTTTTTAACTCTTTTAACTTTTTAAGCTTATTTTAACTTATTTTTGAAGAAGTTTTTACTCTTTTTATTATTTTACTAAAAGAAGAGTGAACGTATCTGGGGTGGGGGTTGCCTCCTCAGTGAACAGCAGCATCTTTTGCTTGTCTGTTTTAGTCCAAGAGTGAGTGAGTAAAGCTGATGATACTACAGTTATACTCCAGCGAAAGAAAGTTTTGATGTTGATGCAAGATATATTGGGTACAGCTACCTTTAGACTGTCTGTTTGAAGAAAAGCCAGACAGACTAGAAAACAGACCGGCCTTGAGGGAGCAACATGTACCGGTAATTAACACTGGCAGGATCAGCGCTCTACTTTTGATTTTTGCTTCTATTTGGATTATTCTACTTTCTATTGGGAAAGTAAATTGGTAGTTCCAATTGAAGCAAAACAAGTTGAGGAGTAGACATGGGCACGACTAGGCGAAATTCTCGTTTCCGTTTTCGGTTCTCGTTATCATTACGTAACGGGTAACGGTAACGAGAATTACTCCGCTCCAACTCGAACTCGAACCGAAAAAGAAAAATTGGGTCTGATTTTTCGTTGTCGTTCATGGCATCGCGGCGATCGTGCAATGCCAAGCAGCACAGAAAAAAGTTTTTAAAAAAAACCCGATTCCCGGCCATAAAAGCAGGCGAAAATATGCCTGCCTCAGTGAGGGCACCTACTGAGGGGTGGTTTCTGGGGGGTCCCCGGCCTTCCCCCCTTCTCCTGTCCTGGGCTGCTGGTACCAGGCTGGGGGGGGGCATCCTCGTCGTCTCCATTTGCCATGCGGTGGGGGGGGAAATCCAAAATGGCGACCGCAATATTTATTTTTAAATCGTGGTCCAAAAACCCACCAAAGCACCACAGAAACATTTGAAAATTAGGTATTTTAAATGCCTGATTTTTTATAGTAGCAGCAGTGAGTTTTTCTTGCAATAAAACGTCTCCATTGATTTTATTTTATTTTATTTTTATTTTTATTTTTTTACACCTGCACATGCGCAATGATGGGCTGGCCATGGGATGGGACCATGCAAATTTTTGGACCCATTCCACCAATCGCATGGCCAGGTTTTGACTGAGACTTCTGGGTGTGCCAGAGAGGGCATTAAAAGCCCACAAACCCTAACCCTAACCCTAACCCAACCCTAACACATATGCCAGTACGCTGTCCTTCTTAGTGGGTCAGAGGCACCCAGAGGTGCAGCCCACTAACCCACCCTAACCTTAACTGTAACCCTAAGCCTAGCCCTTACCCTAACCCCAACCCTAACCCAGATCCGTACGCAAGTACACTTTCCTTCTTAGTGGGTCCCAGGCACCCAGAGAGGTGCCTCCCACAGCCCACTATCCCCTATCCCATTCCCTAACCCATACGTCAGTATGCTAGTATGCTCCCCTTCTTAGTGAGTCAAAGTGAGGCCCCCAGAGAGGTGCCTCGCAGAGCCCACTATCCCCTATCCCATTCCCTAACCTGTACGGCAGTACGCTACTATGCTTCCCTTCTTACTGAGTCAGAGGCACCCAGAGAGGTGCCTCTGCCACCCCACCCTAACATAATGTAATGTAAATGTATGGTACGCGGCGGCTCCGCGAAGCGCTTCCCTTGCTTCCCTTCTTAGTGGGTCAGACGTCAGAGAAGCACCGAGAGAGGTGCCTCCCAGAGCCCACTTACCCCAACCCCAACCCCAACACAAACGACAAATGACAAACGGAAATGATAATTTTTTGAAAATTTCCTCGACAAACGGAAATGAGCCGAAACGGACCCGTCCCGACAATCGAAAACTCAAAACGTCATTTTTCCTGGTTGTGCCCATCTCTATTGAGGAGTTGTGCAGCCATTGCAAAAACCAAATACAAAAGTGGAACAGGTGATACCTTTAGGGTACTAGAAAAGTAACAAAAATGTTGCTAATATTTCGGCGGCAAAACCCCCTTCCTCAGAGCAGTACCAGTAAGTTATAACATGGCAAAAGATTGATTTGCCAGGTCCTTGGCAAGATGGCAAAAAAGCTTAGTTGAGGCTCGAAGCATGGATGTTCTTAGGCTGCATCTGGAATGAAGGGAGGGAGGTGTTTGTATTGTCCCAGTCCTCCCAAAGATATGTCATGGCTCACGTACATACATTCACACCTCTCCTCAATGTGGCTTATCAAGGCCAATGGCCCAGCCTTGCCAGTGAAGGGGGAGGGGGGTGGGTGCAGAAGGCCCATGCATTTCATTTGAGGATTGGGATAAAATTTGGAAAAGTCCACTGAGGCTGCGATTGGCTGAGGGTGCCTGTAGAGAGAAGTTCTCATGGCACCTGCGGCAGTGGCCTGCCAAAGGGGGCTTGTGGCATCTTCCAAGCAGGGCAAGGGGTCACTACAGCATGAAGAACTGTATATTAAGGGGATTGTGGCAATAGGAAGGTTGAGAACCACTGTTATATACCATTAGAAATACATAGTTAATTATGAATTTATTGCAAGATTGAGAATAATATGATAACCCTCAGGCTGCTATACACATATAAATCTCAAGATGTGGAGTATTGTGCTCAAAAGGTTTCACTTTCATTTTACTACTTGCCCCTCCCTCCTCAAACTTTGCTCCTTGTGCAGACCTATTTCATTCCAAACAACCTTCCTCTATTCATTGAACTTCTTGAAACACAGCTCTTAAGAGGTAAGGGGGTTGATTCTGTGTACATAGATTTGCAGAGGAACAATGGGATTAAGGTCTTTTTCTGAATTCTGATATTTATTTTATAGCATTTTTGCTATGAAGGAGGCATAGATGATAGCATACTGGTTAACTTTACCGTAATGGAAAGACTCAGTCTAAATTTCAAGAGCTATATGGCAATTGCCTACAAGTGCATCAAACGTTGAATCCCGAGAAGACTGAGGTTCTGTTCTTTTTTTGGAGGGGGGGGTCTCCAATGGCTATAGTAGCCCTCTCCCTATCATGGGTAGGTCCGCGCTCTAGCTCGTTGAGAGAGTGAGGAGTCTGGGCATTGTATTGGATCCGGCTTTGTCCCTGGAATCTCAGGTGGCAGCTGTATCCAAACAGGCCTTTTATCAACTTATGCTGATCGCCCAGATTCTCCTGTTTCTTGACAAGGACTTCCTGAGGGCAGTTGTACATGTGCTGGTGATCTCTAGGATTGAATATTGCAATGAACTCTACATGGGGCTTCCCTTGACTGCAGCGGGTGCAGAATGCAGTGGCCAGGATGGTGGTTGGTGCTGTCAGATCTGCATCCTTGTTCACCTGCACTGATTACCCATTGCCTCCCGGATTAGGTTCAAGGTATTGGTTTTGGTTTACAAAACCCTCCACGGCTTGGGCCCTGAGTATCTGGCGGAGCGTATCTCCCTCAGGTCAGCTGTTGCCCATCCCACCAGAGCATCTCAGGCCCTCGTGCTTTGGGCTCCACCATTAAAGAGGCCCGTAAAGCGGTTATGCAAAAACTGGGCCTTTTCTGTGGTGGGTCCATCATTTTGGAATACATTACCGAGCGAGCTCCACCTGATGCCTTCCCTGCCTGCCTTCCAGAAAGCTCTTAAGATCTGGCTTTTTAGGGAGGTGTTTGGTAACCAGTAAGATTTTAAAGTTTTGTCTTTTCTGTAGTTCTCCTGGGTGCCTTTTTATTTTTATTTATTTTTATTTTTCTTATAACTACTTTTTGTTCCTGCTGCTAATTCTTGGTTGCTGTGGTTGTTGTTGTGTTTTGTTTTTTCTTATGTACACTGCCTTGAGTTCCCTTTGTGAAGCAGGTGGTATATAAATCCTAAACTAAATGCAATAAAAAAATGTAGCCATAAGATTGGAAATGAGATAGCTACTATAACATACTGGCTAAAACTGAATCATAATACTGTGGGATTGGCACATTTGATTTTGCAGGATTGCTTCCCCTTGGTGGAAGATGCTGGAACTAAAACTAGGGTTTGATGGATTCTCACAACACTATTTTATGTCAATGAATATGACCCAGGCAAAAAAATTGATTAAGCAAAGGATCTTGAATGTAGAAAGACAACATGATATAAACAAGGCCAAAGGATTTCTTTTAAAAATCCCTTCAAATAGACTGATACGAATGCCATACTTAAATGATGTAGAACTAACCAAAACTAGAAGGGCCTTTATGTTACTTCATATGGACTTACTGCCACCAGTGGTGCTTTTGGGAAGGTACAGTACAACAAAAAACCCTATAAGAGTTGGTTGTGAGTATGTGGACAGGAGAATATAGAGAGACAGTAAGCCACATCATTTTAGGGTGTAAAATTTATGAACAGATCCAGGCATGGTGTATGAAACCTAGTATTTTCTCCCTGGGGAGTAGTGATGACAAGGAGTGTTTACAGAAACGTTTGGAGGAAAATAATAAAGAGGTAACAAATAGAGGAGCAAAATTTGGATGGATGGTGATAAAATTAAGGAATTGGACAAAATGGAGAGAGAAAGAAGACAGAGGGGTTTGATATACAGTATTTAAAAAGAGAGTACTATGAAAATAGCAATTAAAATCCAAAAATATTGGCTAAACCCACACAATTGAAAAATTGAAAAACATAGGAGCAGTAAGCAATGAGAAAGGAGAATTATACAATAAGATGAAAAGAAAATTGAATATTTTCTAAAGGTTTTTTTTTTGAACATATATACAGTATGCTGAAAATAAAATGTCTTTAAGTAGGATTGATACATATGTGTGTGTGTGTGTGTGTGTGTGTGTGTGTGTGTGTGTGTGTGTGTGTGTGTGTGTGTGAAAATAAAGGAAGATAAAGAGTTGATAGAAGCACATATTACAGATAAAGAAATATTGGAAGTACAATAATACCTCGATTTATGAGTGACCCAGTCTACAAACATTTTGCAAAATGAGCAAAAATTCCAGAACATTTTTGTTCCAGTTATCAAACTGTCTTGAAATGAGCACTGGAGCACCGATTGGCTCTCCGCAGCCATCACACTCTTGCTGCCACCATCACCCTAACAGTAGCTGTGGTAGCGAGGGGATGACAGCAATGGCGGCAGGCGGCAGCAGTGGCGTCCCCGAGCCCCAGAACAAATCACCTGAGTTTCCATTATTTCCTATGTGGAAATTATTTATGGTTGACAAGCATGTTTCCGGAACAAATTATGCTCATAAACCAAGGTACTACTGTAATAAATAAATTGAAAGTGGGTAAAGCTCCAGGGAAAGCTGCCACAAGTTTTGGAACGTATTGGTTCCAAAATTAACATTATTATCAAATAAAATATTAGATGGAGGAGAAATGCTGCCTTTTTGAAAAGGATTTATGATAATACTAATATTGAAATAATAAAACCATAGAATAGTGAAGTTGGAAGGGGCCTATAAGACCATCAAATCCAACCCTCTGCTCCATCCAGGAATATAATAAAAGGATATCTGCCAGGTCGTTGTCCAAATTTCTCTTGAATGCCTTGGAGCGGTCACCACCTCCTGAGGTAACTGATTCCATTGCTGTACTATTGTAACAGGAGGTTTTTCCTGATATTCGCCAGAAAGCTGAGTTCTCCTAACATGAGCCCATTTTTGTGTGTCTGGCACTCTGGGATGTTCAAGAACAGATTCTTCCCCTTCTCTGTATGATGCCTCTTAAAATATTTTCAAAGTGCTGTCATATATCCCCTCAGTCTTTTTTTTCTCTAGGATAAACACGTTCAGTTCCCAGTCCTTCCTCAAAAGGCTTGGTATGCAGTCCCTGGTCATCCTTGTTACCTTCCTCTGAACTAGTTCCAATCTGCCAGCATCTTTCTTGACGCATGGTGTCCAGAACTGGACACCGTACTCAAGGTGGGGCCTAAACAGTCGAGGGGGACAAGCTCCTAATGGGATTTGGACATTGTATTTCTGTTAAAGCAGCCTAAAATAGCACTTCTCTTTTTTGTGACCACATCACACTGTTGACAGATATTCAGTTTATGAGCTACCAGAATTCCAAGATCCTTCTCACTCGTGGCATTGCTGAGCAGCCAGGTGTTCCCCATCTTCTAACTTTGCATTCCATTTCTTCTTCCTAGGTGCAGTGCTTTGCCCTTATCCCTGTTAAATTTCATTCTGTTGGTTTCAGCCCAGTGCTCCAGCCTATCAAGATCATTTTGAATTTTGTTTCCTTCTTCCAGGGTATTAGCTATTCCACCCATTTTGTGCCATCTCTGTGTTCGGCAAGCATTCCCAGCACTCCCTTGTCCAAGTCATTAATGAAATGTTTACGAAGACCAGACCCAGGACTGAGCCTTGAGGTACGCCACTTGTTACCTTCTCCCACTTTCAGAGAATGAGCCATTTATCATTGCTCTGCGAGTACGATTCTGTAGCCAATTGTGTATCTGCCTTACACTTGATTTATCCAGCCCATACCTAGTTAGCTTGCTAATCAGGATATCATGTCAAATCTTTGTCAAATCTTTCATAGAATCATAGAATAGTGAAGTTAGAAGGGGTCTACAAGGCCATCAAGTCCAACTCCCTGCTGCATGCAGAAATACAGATCAAAAGATATCTGCCAGGTGGTTGTCTAGCTTTCTCTTGAATGCCTCCAGTGTTGGAGCACTCACCACCTCTCAAGACAATTTGTTCCATTGCCATATGGCTCTTATAATTAGGAAGTTCTTCCTGATATTTATCTGAAAGCTGGGTTCTCTTAACTTGAGCCCATTGTTGCATGTCCTACACTCGGGGATAATAGAAAACAGGTCCTTCCCCTCCTCTGTATGACAGCCCTTCAAATATTTGAAAAGTGCTCCCCTCAGTCCTCTTTTCTCTAGGCTAAATATCCCCATTTCTTTCAGTCTTTCCTCGTAGGGCTTGGTTTTGAAACTCTGCTGTGGACTTCCCAGAAGACATCTGGGAGAGCAAGATACACCCATAACAGACACATAAAGGGACCCTCCTGCTACACTTACCTTCTCCTGCCACACTTATATTCACTTATCTTCTTATGGTTCCCATTTAAGAAGAATGATTTCTCCGGCTGGGGAGAGGGTGAGCCAAACTGTCTCAAACTTTGTAGCTCTGTGTTCTCCTTCCCAAGCCTTGGATTTTGAAGGAGGGGGAAATGTGCAGAATATTTTTCCAGCAGAGATTCCATTGCTTTACTTTGCTCTCTGCATCTGATAGATTGCAGAGAGCAAAGATCTACTCTGGATCCTGGCAGAAAAGAATTGTGGGCCCTCCTTTTCACCCCTCCCCCATCTCTCACTTAAGTCAAAACTGAAGAATTCTTATCACTCCAATATCTCTGTTATTTTCTCTTTCTGATTCCTCCCTACACACAAGCCCCTACCTGACAGACTTACCTTCCCTCTTTGGAAGAGGATAATAATAATAATAATAATAATAATAATAATAATAATAATAATAATAATAATAATAATAATAATAATAATAATAATTCCTCCCCACCTCTCCCTCTTGTTTCTGCCATTCACCCATTTCATTTGGGAGAATATGCAAGAGGGGAATGGGAGGAACTTAGAGCTACAAAGGAGAATTGTCATTTTTCAAACAGAACCCGGAAGTGGAAAGGGTGTGCCTGCTTCTTCCCTTTTGCAGAAGGAGGCCTTTGGAGATCCGGGCTGGAGGATCAGGTCCAAAGGAGAGTGGGTGGGAGGGGTGTGTGGAGATTTGGAATGGCAAGATGGCCAGTTCCCTGCCAGTCTTGGGGTGGGGGTTCTCCATGAATTGCTGATTGTGACATCAGCACACGCACGGGCCCCTATATGTGAAGAGAGGGGGGGGAGCCTGGACAATGCCTACCTTTGCTCTTTTAGTAAATCCCTGGATTAGGGAATAAAATGAATTAACAGCAGGAAAAACCAGTTGCACAAATAAAGCAGGGTGGAAGCTGCCCTGGAGTTTGTACGTGTGAAAAGGATCTAAGGGTCAGCGGACTACAAGCTAAACATGAGCCAGCACTGTGACGCAGCAGCAAAAGCCCCCAAATGCTATAAAGTATGACCCCCTTATGCTCTGGATCATTATCCACAGATTCACTTATCCGCGGATTGAGGGGGGAAATATAAAAAATAATGCAGTAGCCACAAAGCAGGCTACTGTCACAGACACTGGTTGTAAAGGAGGCTACTGCCGCAGACTTGCTGCAAAGCCGGAGTGAAGAGGGTTGCTGGCTGGCTGGCAGCAAAGAGGGCACAACATTAGTAAGCTTTCTTTTGTTTTCTTCCCCCCTCGCTGCTGCTGCCACCCTGCGGGCTGACCACAGAGCCTGCAGGGTGAAGAGGGTGGCTGGCCTGTGGGGGCAGTGGCGGCAGAGGCAGTGGTGAGGAGGGAAGAAAAAAGAAAGCTTACTGATGCTGAGCCCTCCTCGCCATTGCCGCCTCCACAGCCGCCCCCCCCCCAAAGCCCGGCAGCGAAGAGGAAGGCTCTGCATCAGTAATTTTTCTTTTGTTTTCTTCCCTCCTCACTACCCTGCCCCCGCAGGCTGCCCCCCACCCCCGAGCCTGGTGGCAAGGAGCGCAGCTGGCCAGCGGCAATGAGGACGAAAGAAAACAAAAGAGGTCATACTGTATCAATGCCGAGCCCTCCTCCCTGCTGCAGCAACACTAGCAAGCATTTGGGGGGTGTTGGCGGCGAAAGCTTTCACCCCAGCACCCCAGCACCCCTGTTACCATCATTATCCTCAGATAAGAGCATTTGCTCTTATCTACATATTTCACTATCTGCTGGTGGTCCAGGAACTGATCTCCCATGGATACGGCAGTCATACTGTACTAAAATCAATCAATGGAAGAGTAGTATCCAGTCAAGAATTAATAGTACCTTTCTGTGTATTCTCGAAGGCTTTCATGGGCAGGATCTGATAGCTATTGTGAGTTTTTTTGGGCTATTTGACCATGTTCTGGAAGTTTTTCTTCCCGACATTTTGCCAGTCTCTGTGGACAGCATTTTCAGTGGGCAAGGAGCTCAGGAAACTAGAAGTTCTCTCTGTTCTAGGGTATAGAATGAGTGGGATTGTCGGTTATTTAAGTGTGGGAAAGGGGAAACTTGTTCTATTCAGGAGGTGTTAGTCATTGTTTTATGATGTGGAGTAATTAAGAAGTTTCACTGCAACCAGAGGGGGGGGGGATGATCCTTCTATATGTTTGATGGGTTCCATTGTGTGAACTGTTCATTGGTGCTTGTGTCTGGGTTGGAATCATTGAACTTTGATCTTTTGCAGGCTGTAGTTTTCTGTACAGGAAGCCAGGCTTTGTCTAAAAATCAACAACCTCTGTGAGCCTTAGGACAGGAACTGGAGGTTGCATGGGGACGTTTAATAGCCATCAAATCACCAGTGGTGGTCCAAATCCAGGAGCACAACTGGCAGTGGTGGTTTTCCAATAGTAATGGCTTCCTTACTCCATCCCAAAGTTCCCAAAGACTTCTTCAGAACAAAAGCGTACTGTAGAGAACCTTGGCATTGGAAAGGCAGGAGATAGAAGTGTAAAAGTTAATTAAATTAAAGGTTTCCATTGACATCATCACTGTTGACACAGTGCCCCAACTGGATTTCAACCATTGTTCAAATATTTAAATACAGTACTGTTAAAGAAATAAAACTATTGTCCTTTGTTTTTCAGAAAGAAATACCTAGACCACACCAGAAGCCTGAAGAACTATTTTGCAATGGACGCAGATGATGAAGAAAATATGAGTAAGATGTGTATATTACATGGTGCTGAAAAGCAGAATACCACTGAAGCTGCTTGCCTTCTCCTAGACAATAACATTTTGTTTCAAACTTGGGTGAAATCATGACAATTTATTTCCTTTCATTGCATATCATAAAATATATTGGTAGCTGTATTTCCAAGGTTTCTCAGAAAAAGACCATTTTACAGTCCTTGAAAAGGGGCTTGTAAGTGGTACTGAAACTGAGAAGATTCAAATGTATCCGTGTCCCCTTGGACTCAGTAGAAAATTGTATCCTGACCATCTGCTTATTTTTCCCCAGAATTGTGCCTAATTCAGCACTAGATTGCTACCTTATGCACCAGGAGTGGGCAAGTTCTAGATATCCTAAGGCCAATTTTCTGTATCTAGGGAATATTGTGTACCTCCTCTTTTAAAAAAAAACAGACAAGGAAACCACAGGATGCCATATTCAGTTTTCTAAGAAAAATATTTTTCTAATCTTAGTCTTTTGATTGGATTAGTATTCGTATGGATTGTAGTTCTCATCCCTTGTAGTTCTCATCCCCTGTGTAGAATATTAATGATATATCTGATATGCAATAAAAAGCAGCTAGGTCCACCCACCCAAAAAGCTATTAGGTTTGTGCTTCTCTGCTATCTCCCTTGAAAGCAAGAGAAGTTTCAAAACCTCTTTGTGATATGGCATGAAAGTATTATACAGTGGTACCCCGATGTACGAGGGGACCGACCTACAAAAATCCCGATTTACAAGCGCTCTTCAGTGCTCCTCCCCACACCGGCTGCTTACGAGTAAGTTTGGGGCTTCGCCATCTTGCGAACAGTGGGTGGGGGGTTGTCGGGATTTTAATTGCTTTCCAGTCACCGAGGCAAATGCTGCCTCGGTGACTGGAACGCATTTTTAAAAGGGTGTGCTGCTTCTCTCGAGCCCCTGAGGCGGGGGGGCTACCCTTCTTAAAATCCCTTCCAGTCACGGAGGCAGCACCTGCCTGGATGCCTGGAACGCATTAGGGCGTGCTGCTTCTCTCGAGCCCCTGCGGGGGCTCAGGAGAAGCAGTGTGCCGCATTGAAACCACCCACCCCTTCTCCCCCAGCTCCCAGTTGGGAGGGGGGAGAGAAGCGGCGGGTGGTTTAAAGGGTCTTTAGCCACCGAGGAAAGCAGTTGCCTCGGTGGCTAAAGACCTTTTATGTCACCCACCGCTTCTCTTCCCAATGTGCCCGGTGGTGGTGGTGGGGAAGCCGCGGGTTCTTTAAAGCGGTTCCCCATAGGAATGCATGGAAATCTGTTCATCCAGAACAGATTAATTGACTTTCAATGCATTCCTATAGGAAATCGCTCCCCGACTTATGGGATAACCGACATACAAGCGTTGGCTCGGAACGGATTAATCTCGTAAATCGGGGTACCACTGTATGTATGTATGTATGTATGTATGCATGTATGTATGTATGCATGTATGCATGTATGTATGTATGCATGCATGCATGCATGAATGAATAAACAAACAAACAAACAAACAAACAAACAAATAGCATATACTCGAGTATAAGTCGACCCGAGTATAAGTCGAGGTCCCTAATTTAACTGCCCAAAAACTGGGAAAACTTACTGACTTGAGTGTTAAGTCTAGGGTGGAAAAAGGCTGCCCTTGGTTCAGGGAAATTGCCCATTGATCTTCAGGCAGCCCCTGCACTTTGCAAAGGAAGCAAAGAAAGGGGGAGGCAATGGAGGCACAGATAGTGTCCTCCTCCTTGGCTGCTTCAATCTCAGCAACCAAGAAGGAGGAGGAGGAGGAGGCAAAGATCCCTGGGAGCGATGCATGTTAGCCCGGGTGGGCTGGAAGAGAGGCGCGCTTCCCTTCCAACCCACCTGGGCTGTGGAAATATGCACCCGTCCCAAGGCTCCAATGGAACACTTTTGAAAATTGCCCGCCCAAAACACTGAGAGGGCCGCTGTTCTGAGCGTGTGATTAAAAAAAAAAACCTCCAGTGGAGCAGTGGGGGGGGGGACCTGCAATCAAAATTTGCTTACCTTGGAGCTTCAGAGTAGCAGGGGTTCCTTCCCACAGCTATTTTAGGGGAACCCTTGAAATCTGGAAAGATTTGGGGGTCATAGGACTGACCTTTGAAGCCCTAAAGGAGCTATGGTAGTTAAATTGGCAACTTGTGCTGGGAGGTAGCCTGCAATTAAGGAGTTAATATCATAGAGTAAACTCCCTGATTGCCTCGAGCACACGTTGCCAAAAAATAAGCATTCAAAAATTACTTACCTTGGGGCACCAAAGTAGCAGGGGTACCTTACGAAAGTGATTTTAGGGAGCCGCCTGAAATTTGGAAACATTTGGGGATAAGGGGGCTGAGTTATGATGCTCCAAATGGGGTTCCCCCAGGAAAAACCATTCTAATTTGGAATTATATGGGAAGCAGAAGCAGCCATATCTCCTGCCCGATCAGCTTTGGAGTAGAAGGTTTTAACCTAGGGGCACCCCTTTTGGAGTTTCATAACTCAGTCCAAATACCCCCAAATGTCACATTTCAGGGGGTTCCCTAAAATCACTTTCTGAAGGTACCCCTGCTACTTTGGATTCTCAAGGTAAGTAAATTTTGATTGCAGGGTTTTTCCCCTCATTGCCCCACTGGAGCTTTTTTAAAATGGCACGCCCGATTGGGGGAGGGGGAGTGTAGCATTTTTAAAAAGTTTCCCAGCAGCCCAGGAATCAGATCCACTGCTGCTGCTTGCCTGGGTTGTCAGGCGCGTTGCAAGTCAGGGTACCACTGTATATTGCTTTAATTACAGGACACATTTATTGATAGCTCCTGAATTGTGAAGATCTTTTCTACTTTTTGCTTGGAATGAATATCAGAACCATTTTTTTTAAAAAATGGTCTTCATAGTATAAAGATGTCTAAGTGCACATTTAATGGTCAGTAAGGCCAATGGCATAACAATATTATTAGATTATCATGTAGTTTGTTGGTATGTCATGGCAACAGTAATACTAAGTTTTTGTTAATTATTGTATACGTCTTGGTTTTTTTTTACTTAGAAAAGTCAATTAAATAGACTCCACATTTAATAGACTCCACATACCAACACAATGTCCTGTTGTTGTTTTTACTTTAAGACAGTTAATGATATTCTACATTTTTAATGAGAAAACAGTGGTTGATTACATTTTTACAAAAAGATATATTTGACTAGTCTTCGTCAGTGTGCACATAATTTTTCTAATAATACTTTAATACTTATCCTGGGCAATAACAAAAACCAATTTAATAAATAATGTTGATCACCCATTCCCTTATATGGTATTAAGGGCCCAGTCAATAACTAACAAGGAAAAAGAAAAGGTTTAAGATAGCATGTGCCAAAGAATCACCTTGCCAGTGCTGAGAAACATTACAGTTTGTTATCCAGTCTATTCAGTGACCCAACACTAGATCACAAAACAACTACAAACATCTTGCCCTGAATGTACACCAAATGATTAAACATTTGTGAATGCCTCTTCAGGGAATATTAGTTTTGATTTTTGCATTGGCAAGAATTAGGACTATTAATGCGGTCCCCCCAGTTCTGTGCTTTGATTATGTTTAATAAGAAGTAAATGGAAGAAGTAGTGTAGATTTAAAAATCATTTAAATCAGGCATGCCCAGAGCTTGGACTGGGGGCCAAATGCAGCCCGTTTGCAAATTTCAAGGGGCCTTAGCCTCTTCTCAGCTTCTCACGTATCCCCGCCCCTCCCCATGCCGGCTGGAGACGTCAGCTCTCCGGCCCTCCATGACTGAGATGGCAGGGTTGCTGCCAGGCGGCTTCCCCTACCTTGGGATCCTCTCGCCCTCCAAGGAAAGGTGGCAATGCTGCAGTGCACATCCATCCTCTCAATCCCACCCCTTCAAAGGCCACCCGGAAGCCGGAAGTGGCACACTGTCCCTCAGAGATGGGAGGGCAGGTGGTTGGAGGGGCTGGGTTGGGAATTTGCCCCCTTTGGCTGCTTGGTGCTTGCTTCCTGGCAGGGTCTCCCCTCCTCGATGGTCACTGGGTGGTGAAGTTGAAGGCAGCGGCGGAGGCTCTGACAGAGGGGGGACAGACAAGGAGAAGACCACACCAGGCAGGGAGGCCAAAAGGGGGGGGGGCTTGCATGACTAATATCGCTCTGTAACACTGCCTCTGCAAGAGCCCCTGGCAGTGGCTGCTGCGAGAGCCCCCGGGGTCATGGCTCCTTTCTTCCCTCTCCCAGCCAACCTCCCCCTTTTCCAAGCCCAGGAAACACAGAGTGAGTGAATCACTGGGCTTGCCAAAGTGAGCCCAGGCTGAACTGCAGCAGAGAAGGGAGGTGAGGAGGAGGCAGCTCACCCATGCTTCCTCTGATTCCTCCTCCTCGCCTCCATTCTTCACCACAGCCAGTCTGGGCTCCCCTTGGCAAACCCCAAGACTTGCCCAGTGCATTTCCTGGGCTTGGAAAAGCGATAGGCTGGCTGGGCAAGGGAAGAGAGGAGCCATGAGCTGGGGCCCTTACAGTGGTGGACACCAGAGGCTCTCACAGTGCCATCAACCTCCACTGCCACCCCTCGCCCCTCGCTGCTGGGTCAGGACCAGTGGCTTCCTGCCACAAGCTCCCTCCCTGCCTGCCGATTCCTCAGGGGAGCTCCGTTCCCCATTGGCTCAATAGACTGAACCATAGTTAAATCTTACAAGGGTTAAACCATATTGATTTGATAGAATGTACTGTACTGAGGAAGTGATGCCAAATTCAAATGCTATTAACGAAAGATGGTTAAGAGAAATGTGTTTCCCATACACCGGAGGTGAACCAGGAGACAAACATAATTCATAGGGACCAGAGATGAGGTAAAAATGACATATAGAGTTACCTTCCTGCCCTCATTCTTTACTGCATTGCATTTTTGTCATCTTGCCAGATCAGGTTTTGCTTAGTGTGATGGTATCAACATGATGATTGTTGCTTAATTGATGATTCGTTTAGGGAAGCCGGGTATGTGCAGACGATGGAATCATAGGAGCAGAAGAGAAGAAGAAAGCCACTAGGAATGGCAGGGTTGGAGAAGTGAAAAGATACAGTGAGACAGCCTTTAAAATTTAGCCTCACGATTTCCTTTTGGCACCGAACATTTTTACAGGTGTATATGTGACACTGTTCTTTTTAAAAGTACCGTATTCTGTTTCATTGATGCTTTGGAAACATATGATCCTTTGATTATACATGCTGATGCTAATCATATTGTTCTCTTGTATGTTTGGGTTCCTGCCCAGAATTTGCCCACTGAGAAACGATCAGTTCTGAACACAGCATTGTAATAATTTGAGACTGAACTAAACAGAACTGGTTTTCAAGTGTTGCCACATTAATTTCAGTAACATATTATATTAATTTGTCAAGATTCTGCTGATTTTAAAGGAATCTGCATCCAAACAAATGATTGTTGGAATGAGTTCTTGAGCCTCTGTCATGCATCCAATTAGTCATGTTCCACCATGTACAATTCTAATATTTTCACAATTATCTATCATTCTTTGTAATGGATCATTTAGCTTTAGTTATATTATAGTAGTTGCAGAAGGAGCTTTCTTTCTAGGAAGATGGCTTTGGTTTAAGGAAAAGATTTGGATTCCCATGGATTTTTAAAACATGAAGATGTAAGCTATACTGCTGCAAATTTAATAATTTAACGTGCCTCTTTTAGTGGAAATCATCTTAAAATGATGGGGCTAATGAAGAAGTGATTGCAGTTACTCTTTTTTCTTATTTTTGAACATATCCACTTAACCTTTCATCTTAATTAAAACGGTTTTAAAAACAATAATTTGGTCAACATTAATATATGGATTGAAATGTTTAGTCTTTTCCTTCAAACTAAAAACCTCCAAAACTGGCTTGTTTATAGCTTACAATAGCACTGAAAAACGGGCCTGCTCCCATATATGTAATAACGATAATTACATAATTACATTTCAGATGGGAGTAATTGATGTGAAAATGTTTTGTCTATGAGTACAACTCTGCTATAAATGTTTTCATTTCAGGAAAAATGTAAGATTTCATTAAATATAATTCTAAGGAGTTTTCATTTATAATCATAAGAGTGTTTTTCAATTTTATTTGCAGCTATTGTACAAGTATTTCTAACTTGTATTCTTAACTTGTGTGTTTCTATGCAGTTTCTTCTAATTTTCTGTTCTTTTGAGCACCGAAAGGAGTAACCTATCAAGCTTTTGTTGGAGGATGTTATAAATGAAAATTTAATAACTATTCCATCAGCTTTGTCAACTGGGTAAAGTGGTGTGTGCATTTGCTGTGGGTTTTAAGAGAAATTTATTTATTTATTTATTTAGAAATCCTATCCTGAAGAACACATTTTGAATTTTGTTCATTCCTCTTGACAGTGTGACTGTATTACTGCAGCTATTTTGGACAATTTTCTCCCTGAAAGTGGAATGTTATTGTTCACTAGATTGCTCCATGTGTAGCAGATTGCTCATCATATTCATCTGGTATTTATAGCAAAATCCCCGTTCAGATGTTATTCAGCTTGAGGCTGCAGACATGTTTAGAGGGGAGTGTCTAGCCTTGCTTCCTCTGTTATTACATCTTCATAGTTCCAATGTTGATCTAAAACAGGGGTCCTCAAACTATGGCCCAGGGGCCAGATCAGGCCTGCCAGGGTCCTGAATCCAGCTCACCAGCTATTGCAGAACCCCCCACTTGCCCCCGCACTTGAGCCAAAAACTATCATGGTGTGCAGGAGGAAGGGAAGTACAATTTTGTAGAATCTTGACCCACGCTACCACAGTCATACCCTCAACTTCCCTGAGCCTCTGTCCTTCTGCCCTCCCCATGTGCAGCGCTTATCCTTCCACCACAGTTACCCCATCCCACGTTTGCCGCCAATAATGAGTTGTCAGATTAGAAATGGGTTTAGTAATCAGAGTGCGGCTCGCAGTGGCTGGGTGGCCAGCAGAAAGAAGAGGCAGGACCCTCCGAGTGCCTAGTGGGGGCGGGAAGCTGATGGGGCTCCTTGGTCACCAGTTCCTGTGAGGGGGTAGGATTGTTCTTTTTGGTGAGGGTAAATCCCACCGTTGCCCGTAGCGTCTTGGGGGTGAGCAGGACATGCCCTGTCCTAGCCCCCTTGGAGCTGCAGGAGAAGTGGGGTGGCTGAGTCAGGCCTTCCCTCTCCCCCCCTTCTTGGAGCCACAACTGGGAGCTACAGGGTGCTGGCCACTGGAGCCGCCATGTGGGCCCATTGGAATGGCCAGGCTGCACTAGGCATGGCATGGAGGGGATCCATTATGCCTTCCCTTTCCCCTAGCAGGCAGGCAGGACTGATAAAGGGAAGCCGCAGGATGGCACGGGATGCCAGGTGAGTGGCATAGTCCAGGCTGGGCCTCTGGCTAGGCCGCACGGGCCTATTTAGGCCTGCTAGGCCTTGGGCCAAGTGTTTTTTGGGGGAAACCTCCCCACTGGTGGCCGACAGAGCGTTGCACCAGTGGTAATTGGGTGCACCCTCCACGAGCAATGACTACCCTACCCGACCTGGCACAGGTAAAAGCAATGTGAGGGGGTGGGGGATCCATGTGACTTGCACCGGGGGGGGGGCTCAAAAAGCAGCGGCAGGCACTTCCTGTTTTTTTTTTTTTTTGAACAGTCCGGCCCCCAACACTGAGGGACAGTGAACCGGCCCCCTGTTTTAAAAGTTTGAGGACCCCTGATCTAAAGAGTAGGAAGGTTCTTCTTACATATATGGTCTATATGTTTTCCAGGTTATTTGCTTGTGAGTAGAACGTACACATGAATAAGACCCTTCTCCTCTTAAACACAGAACTGTGCAAAAGGTGGCATTGTTGAAAGATGGAGCTATGTATTCCCTTCTAAGCTTGTTCATAGCACTGGGCTTAATTATCACCTGAATAGGATAAAATGTTTAGAAAATGAATTGCCAGGTTATGATCAGTGTTCAGACAGACAGTTCTGAATGTAATGTTCAGTTATAAAAGCAGAAAGTCTTACAATTAAAATGAAAATATGTTATGCCCTCAATAGTCCTTGTTTTTTATTATGAGTATGCAGGGGCTTTTTGTGTAAAGGTTCTATAGTTTGTTACCAGAGTCAAGTAGACTTTTAGAATACAAAAGGTTTTCTGAAGGATACCTATTCCAATTAGCTTTTTAGTCCAGTTTTTTTAAAGATGTTACTTTCCAGATATGGTTGTGACTCCCATCATCCTTTACTCAGCCTGATCCATTATGGTGACGGGATGATGAGAGCTGTAGTCTAAGCTAGTCTCAAGGCCCTTATATATACAGCCCCCCTTCTATCTCTCATGGAGTAGATATATCAAAAACAAAGCAGAAGGCAAATTGTGCTGTTTATATACCCCTTCGTAGTGCTTAGAACTCTCCCTGGGTGATTTACATTTTAATTATTCCAGCTACATATTACTCCCATCCACATGAGCTGGATGCTGTCTTTCATGATCTTGGAAGGATAGAAGGTCGGGTCAGTCTTGAGTCAACTACTTGAGGATAGAATTGAATTCAGGTCACGAACAGAGTCTTCATTACAGTTTAACCACTGCACCACAGAACTCATCTGTACATTTCAACTCCAAAGTAGCATATGCCATTTATTTATTTTTATTCAAGAAATGCTGTGTACACACACTGAAACAACACCCCTTGAGAACAGGTGGATGTGTTTTTCTGCTTCCTCTCTATCCAGTTCCTGCCCCTTTGGTCACTAAAGCGAGAGCCGTGCAGCCCGCATCCATTGCCGTTGGTGCGATAGAAGGCACAGTAATCAGTGCTGGGCAGAGCTAGGAGGAAAAGCAAGGGTTCATAACCATTTTCACAGAGACATGTTCTCTCTCACACACAAGTGTTCACACTTAAACCCTCAGAGAAGCTTTTTGCCTCTGAGGGCACTGTCCCACTTGCCGTCATGGATGAACCACTGGTATATCAGATGGGTCTCTGGTGTGAGAGGAGACAGTTCATTTGGAGTAGAAACAGAATCTTTCTGGTGGTGTATCTTCATCTAGAACTTGGTCTCTATTTTTCAGGTATAGAGGTAGGCTTCTCATTGCCTTGCTCTCTGGATACCCTGAGACTGCCAACTCGCTCAAGGCCACACAGGCTGATTGTTCTCCTGGGGGACATAGCAGGAAAACAAATCCCCAAATACTGGCTCAGCCTAACTCACCTTGACCCCAAAAGGACCAAGTTGCTCTAAATAATATTTTCTGCTTTCCCTCCAATAGTACTTTAAAAGAAAATTCACTTCCAGTGATGTCTCCGGAGAGATGGCATTGAGAAGCTATGCTTTCTTTCTTTCTTTCTTTCTTTCTTTCTTTCTTTCTTTCTTTCTTTCTTTCTTTCTTTCTTTCTTCTTTCTTTCTTTCTTTCTTTCTTTCTTTCTTTCTTTCTTTCTTTCTTTCGATATAGGGCCTTTTCACACGACCCCTAAGATCTGCTGGCCCCTTAAATTTGGACCAGAGATCTTGGGGGTTCGTTGCTCTTCCTTCCTCCCCACCACTCCACACTTCCTTGCTTCTGTGTGTGTGAGGGGAGGGAGGAAAAAAAGCCTTAAAAAGGGACAAAAGAATAAAGCCTTACCTCCGGTGCCGGTGGAAGTTGCTCCGAGCCCCGGTCACTTCCTGGTTCCTCTTAAAGGGGCGGGAGGCAAAAAACAACAACAAAAAGAAGCGAGGAGAGCCCGGCACTCTCCGCATCAAAATTTTTCACTCTCCCAGAGCAGGTACTTGAAAGCTGCGCTGGGTCGCGCTTAGGTGGGCGGGGTTGCACTTAATTTTCTGTTAGCTCCGGAGCTGGTGGGGAAACATTTTAAAGCTCCGGAGATGGGAGCCATTTGCAGCGGAGCTTAGGGGTCGTGTATAAACGCCCATAGATGTAAGTTGTGGGAAAACATGGCAAGGTTATGTCTAAATATGTTGTAAAATCTGTGTATGAAGCAGTGTCATTCCACAAGAAAAAATCTTGTCTGGAAACACATCTTGTTATTTGCTATGCGTTCCAGACCAGGATGTGCTATAATATACTTTTTTCCCTTTGACCACATGATACAAAAGGAAATGCAAATTAGCCTCTATTCTGCCTCTTCTGATCCATAGGTTCTGCCTTTGCTCATGTTTTAAAAAACCTATGTTCATCTCATTTCACATCTGTTTAGCATGTGATTGCTTGAACTGATGCAGTAGAATCACCATGCCAATACATAATTTCTGTCCAATGGCAAGAGTCTTTTAAAAAAATATATAATGGGATTCCCAGTCATCTAGGTGAGGTTTTCTGGGAGTTGAGTTATGGCCACTGGACTTCTTTTCTAGTGGGATTGAAATATTTCACTACTCACCGAGGTAGCTTCTTCAGTCTGAGGAAGGTTGGTGGGAGGTTTCCAATTCATCGTTCACCTTGGTTTCACCCCACCCTGGTCTGAATAGGCTTGTTATATGAACAATGGCTTGAGGTGTGTGTATGTATATACATACAGGCCTTCCAACACCTATTAAGTATGGGTTGTTAGCAGTGACCTTCCTGCTGGAGGTGGGAAATGGTTCTGATTTATCTTAGGGTAGATGAAAGGGCAGCAATTATAAATGGGAGACAGATTGTGCAGTACTCCCCCCACCCCTGTTGAGAGAGGGATCTTTTATACACGTATGAATGGCTTCCCTGACTCCTTTCTCAAACCACCTTTCTTCTTTGTGTAATATGTGTACATCCTCATCTTTGAATGAGTGCCCTTTGTCCTTCAAGTGGAGGTGTACTGCTGATTCTGTTCCTGAGCTGTTGCTCTTCCTATGTTGGGCCATCCTTCTGTTTAATGGCTGTTTAGTTTCTCCAGTGTAAGGCTCTGAATACTCCTCACTTCATTGGATCACATAAACTATATTACTCCTCCTCTGTTTTGGTGTCTGGTCCTTTGGGTGGACAAGTTTCTGCCTTAGTGTGTTTGTGGTTTGAAGTGAACGGGTATGTGGTGTGTGCTTTTTTAAAAAGTTCCCTTTGACTATAGATTTGTACAGGTTATCTGGTTGGGGATTATGAATTTTATTTTTCAAACAGAACATTGATGCCTTTCAAGAGAACAGCTCTGATAGACATCATGCAGAGCAATATTGGGAAAGCCCTCTTTAATGAGAAGGCTATTTCCCTGCCCCAAGCCTGGAAGTAGTCCATTAACCATTGAGCCCTCTGATGCTACCAGCTAGGTCTGGATATATCCCAGAAGGTGAGATCATCTTCACCTTTCTCTACTCCTTTGACTTCTTATCTATGTGTTTTTATAATTTGTTCTTACTGATGAATTAATTTTCTCCATTTCATATTTATGATACATTTTTATTTATTTTCTACATTAGATTACATAAAACAAACATATTGCTTGTCTCCTGTCATGTTACTAGTTCAATCACAGTTTCCCCCAACATTTGAGCCCAGTATAATTCATATCTCCTTTCCCAACTTGAATAAGCATTCTTTCATACTTAGTTTCCTTACTATCTCATCCATATTCTGTCTATCTTTACTTACATCTATTTTTAATACAAAGAATATAGCCTGTCTGATCTCAACAATCTATTCAATCTCACTGTTTAGCTCTTCAGTACTAAGCAATGTAAGATATATTTGGCTAACTATATATCTTCTATATATCATCCACAGTATAATTACCTATTAATACTTTAAGGTTATTATAAAAGAGCTACCTCCTAGTGTATATGTTTCACATTATGCATAAAAGTTCTTCTATATGCCTAACAGCCACTATTCTTTTTAAAATCTAACAGATTAACATTTATTTATATATCAGATTTGTCCTCACATTTACTTTTTCCGGTTCCCATACAATACCAATTAGCTAGCAGCCATTGATAATCAGAATACAGATAACATTTTAATGTAATAAATTCACTAAGCCAAAAATTCTTTTTTCAATTTTCCCTTTTCCTGCCAAGCTCCTTATCTTCACAAGTTGTTTTTCCTTTGTCAAATCCATTTTCATCATGGGTTGTTGTATTATATTGTTAGTAATCTTGATGGCTCCTCTCCATTTCATTCTGTGTTTATCCTTGTTACCTTTCCATCAGCTAAATATTTTTCAACATTTGTGATGACATAATTATTATAGTGGAAATTGCATTGCTTCTGATTATAGTGCATAAATTAGCATGTCTTGATGCACCTGATTGTGAGCATTATAAGAATTCTGTTTTTATAAATTCATTGCCATCTTTGGTTGGGGAGCAGAAAGCAAGTCTGACCCTGTGGAAAACAAGGTCTTCTGAATAAATTAGTCTAATATTTTCTTCAGTAACCATGTGTCTGTCATGTGCATACAAGTAAGCTACTCTTGTGGCTTCAGTGTATTTGAACCCATAACTGTTCAGTTAATTGAATTTTGGTGACATTATTTGCCGACATCAGCAGTAAAATAGCAGCAGCAGCAGCAACAGCAGCAAAATACAGTGGTATCTCTTAAAACAAATTTAATTTGTTCTACATGTCAAATTGTTTAAAGAAAATTTTGTCTTATGAAACACATTTTCCCATAGGAATGCATTGGGAATGGATTAATCTGTTTCAGAGGCTATAATAAAGATACAAATAACCGTTATTTCCCCTGGGTTCATACAGAACATTTTTTCTTATTGTGAAGCATCCCATAGGGAATTTTTCGGTCATGTGAAACATGCCTACTCCTGGATTATTTTTCTTCCTACGAGTTTTTTGTCTTACAAAGGAATTTGTCTTAAGAGGTACCATTGTATTGGTCTTTTAGGGATTCTGCTTATAGTTGTTACAAATACCATTTGTTGATTATTGTCTGGATGCTGTTTTTCTTTCTTCATTGTATTCCACCCATGACTGAAATTCCAATATGTTTAATTCATTTTCATTATAGCATATACTGTGGTAGTGTTTCAGCTTCCATTATGTTGATTTATGTTTCCTTCATGTTTCCTGAAACATATTGCCATTTCTACTTATATGCCTGAATTGTCTCAATTTAACAGCTTCTCTTATGTGACTTTCACTATACCTACATCATCTATGCTTCTCTCTATATTGTATTTTTTTCTTTATCTCAGAAAGTTTCGACATTTTTGTGGCATTAAATTTGGTGACTATGTAGTGAACAGCTGTTGACAATAATCATAGGTTGCGGTAAAGTCCAGTAAAACATAACATCCTGACTGAACACAGTCATTTAGTGTGCATATACACAGATGTCTTCAAGTACATGACCATTGGGTGTAGGGTTGTGGACCATGGTTGTCCCCAGGCCCAATGATTTGTGTAGTTAATGTATGAATAATGTTTTGTTTGCACATTATGTATTTACTGTCTGTCTCACAGTGATGGCCTCTTCTTCCCAGGGAAAAATGTTGTCCCTTGGGAAGAGAATGCTTCTAATTGCCCTGTGTGTTTGGATGCTAAATCTGCAACTAGATATTAAAGAAACAAGAGTCGAAGGTTCAAGCATGTTGTCAGCAACTAGGTTACGTATTTTTATTTTACAAATTGTAATGCAGTATATAAATTATATTAGCAATCCTCAATTGAAACAAAAATTGGTATCTGCTATCTGTAAGCCTTGATTATTTGACTTATTTATGATATCTCATATGGATATTAAAATCTAAGCACACATCACTTAACCAGTTGCAAAGGTAGATAAAGGAATCTGTAAATTTTACATTTACAAGGTCCTGCAACGAAGGCATTGTAAGTTACTCTTTCTGGGCACCACAGGTTCAGGCAGTACTGATGTTAAAGAGAACCGCAACATGGACAACATTTCCTCTAAAGATGGGAGTGTACAAGGTGCCGGGGAGGGGATTCAGCTTTCCAATGGTGGTGGCACAGGAAGCCGGAAACGACCATTGGAGGAGGGGAGCAATGGCCACGCCAAGTTTCGCCCCAAGAAGAGGAAGAAAACCCCGGGACCAGTCTTGCCAAAGAATGCCTTGATGCAGCTGAATGAAATCAAGCCTGGTTTACAGTACAAGCTCATCTCCCAAACAGGACCGGTTCACGCTCCTATCTTTGTAATGGCAGTAGAAGTTAATGGGCAGATGTTCGAAGGTTCTGGCCAAACGAAAAAGAAGGCAAAGCTTCAGGCGGCAGAGAAGGCTCTGAGGTCTTTCGTTCAATTTCCTAATGCCTCTGAAGCCCATCTCGCCATGGGGAGAACTCTGTCCATCAATACAGACTTTACCTCCGACCAGGCGGATTTCCCAGAGACGCTCTTCAATGGCTTTGAAAATCCAGCCCACTCTGATCATTCTTTTTATTTGGATTCCAACGGAGACGGTTCCTATAGCTCTAGCATGGATTACAGTCTGTCCTCTACCGTGGCTAGTAATCTTACTCAGTCCTCTCTCCCAACTCCTTCAGCGTATCCATCGACAAGTGGGAAGAATCCAGTTATGATACTAAATGAACTCCGGCCAGGGTTAAAGTATGAGTTTCTTTCGGAGAGTGGAGAAAGCCATGCTAAAAATTTTGTGATGGCTGTGTCAGTGGATGGTCACACTTTTGAAGGCTCTGGAAGAAACAAAAAACTCGCAAAGGCCCGGGCAGCTCAGTCAGCGCTTGCATCCTTATTTAATATGCAGCTGGATCAGACTCCTTCTCACCAACCTATTCCTAGTGAGGGACTTCAGTTACACTTGCCACAGGTGAGAAAACATAAGCCTTTAAAGTTTCCCTTACATATATTTTGCAAACTATGTATTAAATTAACACATGTTATTTTGTGCACGGTATGGATCGTTTCTGTAGTAATTCCCTCCCGCCTCCGGTTAAGGTTTTATGATAAATCCACAACCTTTTTTACCTGCTTCAACATTAAAGACTGTTGATTAATTTAATTGCATGTTTGATACTATAAAAGAACATTGCCATGCTATCTGTTTCATATTCTTAGCTGGAAAAAATGCTATGTTGAACCCACTGCATGGTCTCTTCAGTTAACTCCTGAAGGGTGGAAAGAGGGACAGGATGAATCAAATTTTAGATCAGTCCCATGTTAGTATTGTGCTGGTACAAGCAAGATTAAAACTGGCCACCTATCCTCTTAAACAGTACAGCCTGGTTATTTTAGTCCATTATTTGGACAGGAAACAAACTTGTTTCGTTTTGTGGCACTGTTGAATAAATTTTGGGCTCAGATTTCGGTTTAAGTTGGACAAACTCCAGAAAGGGTTACACTTACAAAGTCTCCGAAAAAAACGACAGTGCTCCATTACATTTTGTGAGACGGTGTTTATGCTAATAGATTCTGTGGTGTCATTCATCTTCCTGTTGTAGAGAAGACACCAAAGACCAAGGGAAGCATAAACTCTTTGTATCCATTAAGATATGGCCTCCAGCACACTGGAAAAAACATAACATATGTTATAACTTCACGTCCTGAACCGGGACAAGAAGCGGAACAGAAGAGGGACAAGAGAGTCCCAACCCCAGCGCTAGGTACAGATTTATCTCACTTAGCACCCATTCTGGGGCGTGGTCGAGACAAATTTCAGTTGTTGCAAGACAGATGTGAAGTAACTTTTTTTGTACCGCTCCTAAACGCAACAACTACAGAGACAAAACTGACGTGAAGTAACCCTAATACTTGTGCTGCTATGGAGGCCCCAAAAGGTAGATGATGCCATGCTGTGATATCTTTTGACCTTGTTACTGAACATCACCATGCGGACACCATTACAAATGTAGGGCAGATATAGGCACACTGAACATATTTAGAGAATAAAGATCAATATAAAATAATCATAAATGGTGCACCTTTGCAACCTTTTGTTTCAGTTGTGAAGGAACCCGCACATCGACACAAATGTGCACATGGAATTAGTTTAGACTACTAATTCTGTAGATAGACTACAAATCTGCAAGTCTTCACGTTGCTCAGTTCCTTGCATTTCAAGTGAGGAAACTTCTTTAAAAACATTTCATTCTAAAAGAGATGATCATTAGAATCCCCCCCTTCTATTTTGCAAAGTTTCCAATTTTTCCATTATAAAAAATAAAAATGTCTCCTAGGGGGAACCGATTTGAAGCCCCCCTCCCCCAGTTTTTCTATTTTATTTTTGGGTTTTAACATCTGTTTCATAGCAGCACTACTTTATTGTTCATTACTGTAAACTAGTTTTGCTCCCCCCTTAAGATGTTTGGTATTGTGATGTGCAGCCCAATCCTGTGTATAGTTAGGTGAACCTAGCATGTTTCAAAATTAACTCAAATAAGTTATAATTATATATTATAATTATAATTATAAATAATAATTATAAATTGATTAAATTCTGACTTAGGGTGCGAAAAGACTGTGAAAGGATAACATCTTATTGTGGTGGGAAGGATCATTCCTTGAGAATGATCTCCTTTAAAGCAGCCCTTTCACGCTTAGAGTAATTGTTCCAGCCCCGCCCCTAAGAGTAGCCCTATGGCTAGACCAAGCTTGGGCACATATCAGCTGGTTCACAATTGCCTTCATGTCATGTGATTACTAAAGAAAAGCTCACATCAAACCGCACCACATAGAGTCCAGAGTGCAAGCTCTTTCTCGATTTGATGGCACCCTCAGACTAGAATGACCTCTATCCTTATTATCAGACTTCCCCATTTTCTTTCAGGTTTTATATTCTGCTAGAATTATGGGTTCCACATTGCTGAATATCATCTGGAAAATTCATTAGTATACTTTTATACATGAAATTCATTTGTGCAGTTGTTTCACTAGCAACAAGGGTGCTCTCTCTTGTAAACAAAGACAACTGAGTGATTTGCTTGAACAAAACGGCCTCTTCATAGCTGACTGGCTTTATCATCCAAAACATATGGCTGGCATGTTTTGATTTTCATTGATTGGATTAATATCTAGCTAGGTATTTACCATTTTATGGCTCTCTGATATACTGTCTTCCCTTTGCATGATTTTTGTCTATGTTCCACTTATATCTGAAGTGTCCTATCCAGACCTCCTGTAAGAACTCTTAGAACAGTATTAGGGACAGACACTTACTGTGGTTGCATTATATCTGTAGAATAATCTCAGGGAAATTGGCCTTTATGTTGGCTCCAAAGTGACTTTAGTCAACTTCTGAATAGCATTAGCTGTGGTGTTGTAATTGTTCTGTCAACTGCCATTATTTTAATTTTCTTTCTATTTCCTGCTATTTTCATGTTAATGTTTTATACTGTGCCTTTTCTATGTGATTTTAAAATGTATTGTATTTTAGCATATTGTTTGATCTTACGGACAAATATAAATGGCCTTGGGTAAATAATCTGAACTAAGAGACAGTTTAAAATCCATGAAGTAAATCCACTAGGCTAAAATGCAAGTGATAGTATCAACTACAGTAATACCTCGGTTTATGAGTAACTTGGTTTAAGAGTGTTTTGCAAGACAAACAAACATTTCTTCTAAATTTTGCCTTGATCAAAGAGCAGTGTATTGGAATACAAGCACTGGAGCAGGTCACATGATCACAAGTGAGGCAATGGTGGCTCTCCCCTCCCTGCTCAAATGTAGGTGGTTATCTGGAGCATTCCACCTTAGGCAAGCCTCAAAAGCAGAGGGAGGAGAAACGGAGGCTTCCCTTGCACCAGCCAGGAACGTTTTCAAAGGGGAATTTAGTTTAGAGTTTTATTTTTTCTTTATATTTTTCTTTTATTTGTTTCCAACATCCTTTCTTATTTTTCAAATCATTTCTAGTCATGGGGCAGCTAGTCAAGTGTGTAATAAGGCTACAAATTACATTTTATTATTGTCACAGAGTAAAATCCAGTTGTTAGTCCCAAGCAGAGGAGATTCCGCAGCCAGGTTTCTAAACCGTGGTGTGGACGTAGACGTCTAGCCAACTTCTTTAGTGAGTTTTGGCATTTTTGTGCACGCAGCATGTTCCGGGGGCCCAGAATGAATCACCTACATTTCCATTATTTCTTATGAGGAAATTTGCTTTGATATAAGAATGTTTTGGTTTACAAGCATGTTTCTGGAACAGATTATGCTTGTAAACTAAGGTATTACTGTAGAGTAGATCCATTGTATCAATAGCATTTACATGCATTTTTTTATTCAACAGACCTGCTTTAGTTGGGACTAGCTGTTGGATTTAGGTCATAATATAGTTTATCGCAATCAGTTCAGTTCTCCACTTTTTGAGGTAATTTAAAAAATCTTATTCTATTAAAATGTTTGTAATTCCTCACGATTTTGCATTCTTTGCAGGTCTGATCATAGATTCACTCTATCAGAGTTGTTAAATGTATGTTTTAAATGATCATGGAATTGCTTTGATAGAAAACTCTAAAATTACTAGCTTGTGTGAAATTGGTTACTGCAGAGTCTTTGGGTATGTTTTTCAAACAAATCATGTATGTGTTTGCTTTAATTCCTTCTGATTAGATCCCTCCATTAAGATCAAAAGTATGAGACTAGAACAGGTCTTTCAGAGTGCTGTAGAGCTTTGTGACACTCTGGTAGTTTAACTCTGTGATGGACTGTCACAGCTGCATTTATTCCTGAAAGGGTTAAATACCAGTTTGAGCCAGATAATCAGGACAAAGATATCAAAGATTATCTGGCTATCAAGGTAGAAGTAATTTACTTGCTCTTTCCTAGTTCACCAGAAAAATAGCTCATAGTGAGTGGAGTAAACAATAAAAAAGAGTCTAGGCATCACTAGATTGTCTGTTTTTACAAGTTTTATTTAGTTGCATTGCTTCTAAGGATGAAAACAATTCAAAATTATTAAAAAGTAGAAATCAGTAAGAGTAGAAAGACATTTTTGGCCTTTTAACATACTGGTATTTAAACACACACATAGAAAAACAATATTCAGTATTTGCTAAGTGCTCTCTCAACCAGTCTGCCAGTTATAATAGAGAAATATATAGAGGAAAATCCACAATTTTTGTGCATAGCCTCAGTGTTCCTGTCTCCTCCCCACCTGCTTCTCAGTTCAGCTTGGTTTGGCTCTGTTCTGGCTGAGCTGTCTTATCTGACTGTGTTGGCTGTCTTTCATCTTGTTTACATTACATCAGCCCTTTTAACGGCATAATATGTTTAAATATCTTTTCCTCTATCTACACATTTCCCCTTGCGTTGAAGATTCTGGTATTAGCAGGCTAATAACAGAAAGCTTATAAACTGTGCTGCAGAAGCACTAGGAAGAAACAATAAGTTCTTCTTTGAGACGTCTGTGTGTTCACACTGAGGGTTCTACTGCGCCTGCGCAGTGGCCACCGGCATGTATCAAGCTTCTGTCCGTTAGGACCTCCCCTTCTCTCTGCGCATGCTCCTCCTTTCCCGCGCTAGCGTGCTCAGTTCCATTTTTTCCGCCGCTGTGGTCGGTCACCGATCTAACAGCTCCTGTGGAAAAAGGAGAGTTTTGAGAGTTACTTCTCATCCGATTCCTTCGGGAATCATTCCTAGCCCCTTTAGGGGTTTTCTTCTCTTTTCTTCTGGACCTCCTCTTCTTTCTACAGCGACGGTTGGTGAGTCTCCACCCACCCCCCTCGACCCGGGCGCCATTTTATGGCCTCCGGAGCCCCTTTCAAGAGGTGCTCCAATTGCACGAATAAGATCCCCCTCAAGGACGGCCACAGTCTGTTCCTATACTGCCTGGGAGAGGGGCACCAAACTAATCAGTGCGCCCACTGTAAAAAACTAACCAGGGCAGCGCTCAAGCACCGTCTGGGACGCCTGCGTGCTCACCTCTGGGAACAATCGCTTGCCCCCATGGAGTCTCAATCAGGGAACACTAAGACCTCCCCGAGCACGATATCTTGGGATTACTTTTAGATACAACATGAGCTGGGCAACTCATCGAAGCCACGCCCTTAATCTTGCTAAATGTAGTTCACAAGCAGTGGCTCGGTTTTTCTACAGAAGCGGAGGTCGCCATGTTCCATCAGCCATTCAAGTTTTTCAAGTAAAAACAAGGGCTCAATTATTATACGGCATTCCAGTGTGGATCAAAGCATTCAACTCTGAGGTTGAAAAAATTCAATCTGCTTTTTTGCGTCAGATTCTGGGGGTCCCAAACTGTGTACCCTATTCAGTGTTGTGCCTCGAGGCAGGAGTGGGTAGATTGGAAATTAACGCCTGGACCCAGACCCTAAAGTACTGGCTTAGAATCCTTTTTTGTGCAGACCAACTGGGGTACATGTCTAACACGCTGTCTGATTCTTACCAAAGCCAGTGGCAATCCTTCATTAATCAAAAAAATTAGGTCTGTAGGTATCCCGCTTGACCATATCTTGACGTTAGGGCAGAAACAGGCTCTAAGAATTCTTACTCAGAGGCTAAATGACATAGAGAGGCAGGAACTTTTCTCCCTGGCACATAGAACCTGCTCCCCTTTGTCACAAGGTGTGTTTCCAACGTATAAGACCCCCGCAGGATATTTAACCTCACTTAGTTCACCACAGGCTTGTAGAGCTTTCATGTTGGCCAGGATGAATGTATTGCCATCAGCACTCCTTCAGGGTAGGTTTACGGGGATTCCACGCCAAGAAAGATTTTGCCCATGTGGAAACCAGTCCCCAGAATTTATCCAACACGTGCTTTTATTTTGCCCTTTTTATGTTCATATTAGAAACAACTTAATTGCCCCATTGCTGAAGAAGTTCCAAGGCCACCCTTCTAGATGGTTAGTCCAATACTGTTTAATAGACAAGAACTCTTATGTTACAGCCCAGGTAGCAAAGTTTTTTATGGCCGCTATACGCAAGAGAGCAGAGATTACCTCGACCATCCATCCATCTTCCTGATGTTTTTTACCCATTCGCAGTTTTACTCTTTTTCACTGTTTTTATGATTCACTGTATATTTGCTTATACGGGTCATACGGCCGCAATAAACTTGAACTTGAACTTGAGCCGTCCCGTGAAAACTAAGGCCGCCACAAAGGCCCCTTCACTATCTCCCCAGAATCCGCCCCCCCAAGGACAAAACAAAGTCCAAGAAGGCGATGGTCCCCCCCGTAAGGACCAACACAAGGATTCAAAATCTACAGCTCTCTCCACCAGTCCAGCTCCTTCAACTTCTGCGGCCATTGCCGCCGCTTTGGGGCACCATGCGGAGGAAGATCTCCCCTCTGCACAAATGCCGGTTTTATCGCCTCGGTCCACCCATTCCTCTAACTGGGGAGAGGACTCTCACGACCGGTCAGCAACGGCGGAGTCTGCCGGTAGCTCTGGGCGTTCAAAAAGCGCCATGACCGACGCCATGGTGGACTGCTCGACTCACCAACCCAGATCTTCAAAGACTGCCTTCGACGTCGACGGAGCCTCCAACGCCGACGAACCTGCTGACGTCCCCTCCAAACTACCTGCTAAGGACAAGAGAGTCCGCCTGCAACATGTCGAGGACCACAGATCCCCGACGCCACAACCTCATCGACGTCGAATCAGCCGCTCGACGTCGCCAACATCCCCATCTCGACGCCGACAGCGGACTGATGAGGACTCTTATCAGGACGACGCACGGGAACATCTCCACCGTGCCCCTGATCTACCTCGACGTCCAGTCCAGAGAGATGAACGCTCTCCATCTCCCCGACGTCGGGATGACAGACATACCACTAAAAAACTTCCACGCCGAGATTATCAAGACGTCGAGGGCCCCCCACGATGCCGATGTTGTCACCATACTAGTCGCTCTCCAACTCCTCGCGACTACACTCGCTCGTTGTCTCCTTCTCCACCGCGACGTCGAGCTTCTCCTCCCCGATGCCGAGATTCTCCACCTCGACGTCGAGACTCTCTGCCCCGCTGCCAAGAATCCCCTCAAATGCATGGGGACTCACCCCCTTGATGCCGAGAATCACCTCGACGCCGAGAATCACCTCGACGCCGTGAATCACCTCGATGCCGAGAATCACCTCGACGCCCAGATTCACCTCGACGCCAAGATTCACCTCGACGCCGAGAATCACCCCGGGGGCGCACAAAGGACTGTGATCATGCGCCGGCGTCAACTGCTTTACATCACGCTGAATCTACCGACGCCGATATGCTGCCCCCGCCTAAGAAGGGCTACAAATATATTCAAGTCCCAGTCTCCCCAACCAGGGACCGACAGCCATCTCACACTTCCCGACGTCGTTCTCCGTTGCCTCGTTCTCCGCCTAAGTGGCAGCGCATCGATCACGATGCTGAGCAGGTCTCGACCATCGATCATCAGGGACGCCACTCAGACTCCCCCACTTCGATGGACGAAGCGTTACCTGACCCTTCTGACTATGAGGAGGAAGAATGCTCCTGCTGTTCAGACTCCTCTCAGGCTGACTTACCCACCCCAAAATCGGATGTGGCTGATACACAACCGCCTTCACCAGCGGAGGATATTAAGCTTTATTCTCAGGCAATACACAAGATTGCAAAGGTCATGGACCTCCAACTTCAACAAGATGAGGACGCCGAATCCTGTAGGTTCTTTGGACATCTAAACAGAAACCAGGCGCCTCCTCTTCGACTGGCATTCATACCCTCCCTCCTCAAACGCATCAAGGAACCATGGGTGACACCCTCATCCATCCCCCTGATGTCTCTGAGAGTGGATAACATGTATAGAACACATGGCGAGGGCACCACCTTTCTCGACAAACATCCTCTTCCCAACTCTGTAATTGTCGATGCGGTCCAAAATCGAGCTAAGGGGAAGTCTGCTGCTGCCCCTAGCAACAAGGAGGGACGTAAACTCGACCTTATTGGCTGACGCCATTATTCCCTCACCTCTTTCTCTCTTCGTACCTCCAATTACCTCTGCGTAATGGAGGCTTATACTAGGCATCTACTTACGGAGATCCTGCCTGTGATAAACACCTTACCCGAAGACCAAAAGGCCAAACTACTCGCCTTCCATTCGGAGATTATGTCCCTTGTGGACTATAAGACTATCGCGGCCAGGAACATCGCAGACACCGCTTCCAAACAATTAGTTACTTCGATTCACCTACGAAGGCATGCTTGGCTCAGGACCACCAACATTACGGACGATGCCCGCAACAGAATTGAAGACTCCCCTTTTGACGGGGAAGGGCTGTTTTCTTCTACCACTGACCACGGGATAGATAACCTCATCAAGATGAGGAAAAATGCCAAATCTATCTCCAACCCTCAATACCATTCTCATCAGCCCTACCGAAGACAGCAGTCTTCTTGGCAACACGCTAACCAAGGCTCAGGTCAAAGGCAACATCCTAGGCCTCACACTTCCTACAACTCATCATCCTACAAGCCCCAACCTCAGAAGCAACGCCCTCAACAACCAAGTAGGCGTTTTGAATGCAAGGGCAAACAGAACCTTTGACAGCCCACTCCCGCCTTGCCCGCACCCTCCAGACGTCAGACTGCAACCCTTTCTTCACAGGTGGTGTCAAATCAGGTCGGATTCCTGGGTCCTCACCATTGTCGAATCAGGGTACGCGATAGAATTTCACTCCGTCCCTCCTCTGGGACAAGTAATAACCACCGCACCAACTCCACCTCTGCAGGAGGAAGTCAACACTCTCCTCAACAAGCAAGCCATCGAGCTTGTAGCCACCACAGACACCTTCGGCTTCTATTCCAAATATTTTACTGTCCCAAAAAAGGACGGTGGATTGCGCCCCATTCTCGACCTAAGGGATCTCAACACTTTCATCACATACACCAAATTCAAAATGACCACCTTAGAAAATATTCTTCCACTTCTTCATATCAGAGAATGGTTTGCAGTCGTCGACCTCCAGGATGCCTTCTTCCATCTCACTATTCGCAAGGCGTACAGAAAATACCTGAGATTCAAAATAGGACGTCACATCTATCAGTTCAAGGCCCTGCCATTCGGCCTTTCAACAGCCCCGAGAGTGTTCACGAAATGCCTCGCACCAGTCGCCGCCTTTCTGTGTCTACAGGGAGTGAAAGTATTCCCTTACCTAGACGACTGGCTGGTGGTCTCACCCTCCAGAGAACAAGCCACTCGAGACATTGCATTCACCGTACACACTCTCACCTCCCTGGGCTTCAAAATGAACGACAGCAAATCCTCACTCCATCCTCAACAAATAGTATGTTACATCGGAGCAGTGCTAGACTCCATCCAGGGGAAAGCCTTCCTCCCAGAGGAACGCAAACTCAAGATCCAACGGGCGGTGCAGTTACTTCAGCCAGAACACGCAGCCCCAGCCAGACGGATCCAACACCTCCTCGGCCTAATGGTCTCTACGACGTCCATACTCACTCACGCACGTCTACGGCTCTGACCACTTCAGTCGTGCTTCCTCAGACAATTCGACCCTCTTCACGACCCACCCACCAAAAACATCACTATCCCTACCGAAATTCACCGCAGTCTTCGATGGTGGCAGACGCCGACTTACCTGAACGAGGGACATCCCTTCACACCACGTCCAATCTCCAAGATGATCACTACCGATGCGAGCCTAACGGGATGGGGGGCTCACTGCGACCATCTCCACACTCATGGCACCTGGAACAGCAAGGAAAAGACAAGGCACATAAACTTCCTAGAACTTCTAGGAATCTTCAAAGCCCTGTGGTCATTCGAACCCCTGCTACTCCACCAGACCGTCCAGATAACAACGGACAACACCACAGCGCTCTGGTACATAAACAAACAGGGAGGGACTCGTTCCAGGAGCCTCCTTCTCCTCACCATTCGCCTGTGGAACTGGTGTGCCAACAGAAGTATCTTCCCAGTGGCAATCCATATATCGTCAGAGGACAATCACCAGGCGGACCGGCTCAGCCGACTCGCCACGAACACCCACAAATGGGATCTCCTCAAGGAAGTCTACGAGAAACTTTGCACCCTGTGGAGCAGACCCTCCATCGACCTATTCTCCACACCGAACAACGCCAATGCCCTCTTTATTGCACCAGGGCCGGACAGGGACAGGGCTCTCTGGGAGACGCCTTTGCCATCAAGTGGCATCGGTCCCTTCTTTATGCCTACCCGCCAATTCCACTAATTCAGAAGACTGTAGTCAAGGCCCACATGGACTCAGCCAACATGATCCTCATAACACCCTTTGGCCTCACCAACCCTGGTTCGCCACACTCTCAGCGATGGCAATCGACTTCCGCCACCTACCGGAACGCCCAGACCTCATCTCTCAGAGCAACGGGTCTATTCTCCATCCAGACCTCCACTCTCTCCACCTCACAGCCTGGAGAATCCTCTTACACTAGAACACATCATGACCAATATACGGAGTCTGTCTACGACACTCTATTCCTATAAGTGGAAAGCCTTTCTCCAATTCTCAAGGAACAATAACCTACCCTCCTCGCCTACCGACATTGACACCGTTCTCAAATTCCTCCTCTACCTTTCCAATAGAGGACTCTCCATTTCTACTCTGAGAGTTTACGTTGCTGCTATTGTGGCACATCAGCCGCCACTGTCTGATGCGGCTAAGCTGTTTCAACATCAGGATCTCAAATGCTTCCTCAGAGGCCTGCGGAACGTCCGTCCTTCTTCCAGACCTCTCATCCCTCAGTGGTCTCTTACAATTGTTTTACAAAACCTTACTAAGCCACCCTTCGAGCCTCTTGCCTCGGTGCCCCTACATATGCTATCGCTGAAGACATCGTTCTTGGTTGCTATCACTTCTGCGAGGCGCGCATCAGAACTTGACGCCCTTCAAATCGACCCGCCATTTCTCCAATTTCATCCGATGAAAGTTACCCTCTTTCCGGACATTTCCTTCCTCCCGAAGGTTGCTTCCGAGTTCCACCTCAGCCAACCTCTGGTGCTACCTACCTTCTTCCCCTCACCATCCTCGGACATAGAGAAATCTCTCCACACCCTAGATGTCAGGAGAGCCCCCTATACTACCTATCCAGGACTAAAAACATCAGAAAGTCTAAGCAACTTTTCATCCGCTCATCTAATCCTCAGGTGGGCGTTCCTGTTTGTTCCCAAACCATCTCCAAATGGATCTCCTCCACTATTCGCCTAGTGTACGAATGCACATCAACGCCATTGCCGTCTGTACCGAGGGGACATTCTACCAGGGTCGTTGCTTCCTCAACGGCTTTCTTGAGGGGAGTAGCCATAGGCGACATCTGCAAGGCGGCTACCTGGTCCAATCTGTCCACGTTTATCTCCCACTATCGTCTGGACACTAGGGCCAGGTCTGATGCCGTCTTTGGACGGGCCATTCTCTCTGCTTCCTTATAGTGACGGCCCTCCACCGGTAAGTGAGCTGGCTACTCACCCTCAGTGTGAACACACAGACGTCTCGAAGAAGAAATGGAAGTTACCTACCTGTAACTTTAGTTCTTCGAGATCACGTCTGTGTATTCACACGTCCCACCCACCTCCCCTCTATCCGTCACTTTTTTCTTTTTGTCTTTCAGCGGCGGATAGCTGGGGAACTGAGCACGCTAGCGCGGGAAAGGAGGAGCATGCGCAGAGAGAAGGGGAGGTCCTAATGGACAGAAGCTTGATACATGCCGGTGGCCACTGCGCAGGCGCAGTAGAACCCTCAGTGTGAATACACAGACGTGATCTCGAAGAACTACAGTTACAGGTAGGTAACTTCCATTTTCTCTTATCTTCCTTTTCTCCAAACCAAGCAGGCTAAATATGTTTTCTCACTGTGTTTGCTTTGGTAGCAAATGCTATGCATTCTCTATGGGAGCTGCTATAGTTGCAGACCCAGTGTACTTTTATATAGGCTTCACTACCTTAGAAGAATGTATAGGAGATTGGCATTATAGTTACTTGTTACAACTCACTTTCAAGGTTGTTATGAAGTAACTTCTATCAAGCAGTTCATGTTGTAATGACATTTCACATTTTTATACCCTAAATCATTTAATACTTTATTTATGCAAGTATAAAAATTTGAGAGTCACTTCTTTATCAGGTGAGTATGTAGGTGTCATGCTTGTATGTTTTCTTTGTTGCTTTTTTCATAATCCTGACTCCTCTAACTTTTCTAAAGATGTCATAAGATTAGATTCTGATTTAAATTTGAATGTAATTTGCCTTGTACTTGCCAATTAGGAAATCAGAGTGATTTGAGGAATTAACTTAAACATATGGGTCTACGTTATTTGGATACTAGAAATAATAGTATTGATTAATTTTAGTATATGTAACAAAATATGATATGGATTTAAAAACAATTGTGATAATGTTAAAAACTGTTATAGAGCTCTATATTTATAACAAACATTAATAGAACAGCTTTGCTGACTTTTTTGCAGGTTTTAGCTGATGCTGTTGCACGCTTGGTGGTGGAGAAATTCAGCAGTTTGACGGATAACTTTACATCACCTCATGCACGCAGGAAAGTTCTGGCTGGTGTTGTCATGACAACAGGTAAAAACCAAGGAAAAATACAGTCACATATGTTGATCTGATGCTTTGTTCCTGGTGGGTAACACTAAATAAGGCGTCAAAGGTGAACAGTTACAGTATTTCTATTTATATCTATTTTTGGCTTTTTTAAAAAAACAAATCAATGAAATTTCTTCATACAAACAATTAACAGTTCTGAAATAAGTCCATAATTTCCCAATATTGCAAATGTTTATTACATGAAGGAAAGGCTTTTGTCATTTCCAAACTATGTAAAGTCCACCATTCTACAACAAGGAAGATGATTCGTGTAAGTGGAAATAATTCAAGGCAGTTGCCAACATTCTCAGGAGTAGACGTGCAAATAAATTCTCCATAAGGTCATACTGTGCAAAGCTCAGTACAATTACAAGACTGAACAAGTATTTATTTATTTATTTATTTATTTATTTATTTATTGGATTGGATTGATTGGATTTTTATACTGCACCATCTGGACAACAGTCAGTATGGTTTGTTTGGATGCGTTGCCAGAACAAAGCCTCTTCTCTCTAAAAAAGGACATGGTTGCCTGGCTTTGGTTTGCCATGTTGTATCTGAGCAAACCACAAGATTACTGGAACAATGTCCTTTGGGAGAACAAAGTGAAACTGTTTGGCCAGAATGCACAGCACCACATTTGGGAAGCAACAAACATAGCATATCGACTCAGAAACCTCATACCAACTACAGTAATGCCTTGAATTACAAAAAACAAAAAAAAAAAAAAAAAAATTGAATTATGAAGGGGAATCCTGAGCTGTCAAAATCACGTGGCTATGACAGCCATGTGATTTTGGCAGCTCAGCAGCCATGGTGCTTTTTCCTTTGTAATTCAAGTTTTTCGTAATTCACAGTGCTTTTTCCTTCGGTGCACCCAGAAAGCAGGCAGGTGGCTGTCCCCGCCTGCTTTTGGAGGTGTGCTCAAGGAAAAAGCACCACCTCCCCACCCCCACCCCCATAGTCAGCAAAAGCCCTTTCCCATCTTTGGGGAAGGGTTTTTGCTGGTTGCCCTGACCCAGCAGGGGAGTTAGCGGGTGAGCAGTGGAGCCACTCCTCCGGCAGTCTCTCGCCAAATTGAGAATTTCTATAGGAGGTATGACAGCGAAGCCCCCTTTCTCATGAAATACCCACCACCCAACTCCATGGTAGCTGCCTCCTCTTGGGTCTCATCTAGATCCAGGCAAGTTCCGATCCCGCCTTCGAAGGACGGTCACAATTTGGACTCAGTCGGTCAGAACCTATATGCCTCAGCTTCACCTTCAAAATTGTGTCCAGTATGGATTAGACCAGTGGTTCTCAACCTGTGGGTCCCTAGATGTGCCTGGACTGCAACTCTCAGAAATCCCTTCCAGCACAGCAAGTGGTGGAGGCTTTTGGGAGTTGTAGTCCAGGAACCTCTGGGGACCCACAGGTTGAGATCCACTGGATTAGACCTTCCAAGATAACTTCCTCCGTGGCAAACTAATGAAGTCTTAATAAAATCATGGTTCATGATGCCTTTTAATTATCCTTCCATAAATATTAGTAAATTATTAAAATGCACATAATTTGGATTGCACAGATGGCTTTATTCAGGGCACAGTTAAGATGTGTGTGAGCTGATATCCAAGGACAGCTTCTTGGCAATCTGTAGATCAAGATAAATTTAAGTGTTCCTTTTCTATTCAGAATTCATCTTCTTCAAACTCTGCATAGTTGAACATGACCTGGCTCAGTATCTTGTTGTGTTCAGGCAGCATCTCCGGAGCCAAAAGTTGTTTTCCATGCAATAAGAATATGCATGCCAGTGAAAATAGCTCTCTGGAAAATATCCTTATATGCCTTTTCTTTTGAAATTTGTTTTCCAGGTACTGATGTGAAAGATGCTCAGGTTATAAGTGTTTCTACAGGAACAAAATGTATTAATGGAGAATATATGAGTGATCGTGGTCTTGCGCTAAATGACTGCCATGCAGAAATTATAGCACGAAGATGTCTCCTTAAATTTCTCTATGCACAACTTGAACTCCTCTTAAGGTATGTCTAGAGGACAGTTCCTTCAAATCTGAGTCTTTAGCACGGATGGGAAGTTCCATACATCCCATCATGCAGAGAAGTATAGATGTACTGATCCTGTGAGCATCTTTGGCAATGCAGCAATGTATCAGTGCTGAATGCTGGCAGAATTGTTCCCTTTGCGCTGGAAATTCAGACTGGCACCAGCAGTAGTAGGGGGAAAATGCCTATATTTTTACCCCATCTTGGCATAAAATTATTGAAGAAAGGCTATCACTGCAACCTGGATCCATTGCTGAGTCTGTTTTTCAAAGGATTCCTAAAGTGGGAGTTGGGTATTCAGATTTGCCAGAGGCTGAGCTCCTGGAATCGCATACATTGCATTAGGTTGATGTGTACATTAGAACTCAAATAAGGTCTACAACTTTACCCAGATTTTCCCATCTCTTTCCCTTCAAGTGCCTGCCATGCTGGATACTCCACTGTCATTAGAAGATTCTTTAATTCGACCAGGGGAAAACATGTTCCCTCTACTTTGCAAGTTTTCAGGGCTAAAATCATTACCCAAATGCTTTATGGCTCACAGCTGTTCGGATATGCTAACTTGAGACCTCTGGAGACTGTTCAAACCAGATTTGCAAGAGCCATTTTGGGCATTCCTGCATGTGTCTCCAACACTTTACTTCGTTTAGAGGTTGGGCTTATTCCCATTGAAGCACAAGCCAAATTCCTTATGGTTAAGTACTGGTTTAAGCTCATTTTCCTTTCAGAGGGCTTAACTCCCTTGCTTTTGACAGATACTTTTCAGTCTGACTGGAAAAAACAGGTAATAAAAGTTATACATAAATTAGGTTATTCTCCTTGTACCCTCCAAACATTGGGTTTTTGTAAAGCCATGAATGAGGTAAAATTACGAATCAGAGATATAGAACTGCAGAAACATGTTGCCCAGTTGGGGAAAATGGAATTTCTTAAGAAATCAGCATTTACTGCCTCCCCATATCTGGATAGGCTCATATCTCCTGTCTCCAGGAGGGCCTTTACACTGGCTAGATTAAATGTCCTTCCCTCCAAGCTACTGGAGGGGAGGTTTCAAGGTTTACCTTTTTCAGATCGAAATTGCCCATGTGCCAATGACCACTTGGAATGTGTAGAACATGTGCTTCTATTCTGCACCTATTATCAAGATCTACGCAAGGAGATTATCTCCCCAATTATAGGCAAATATCCTGGGAGGTCAATAGAATTCTATATACAGTTGCTCCTTTCTGATAACACTTACCAGGTAACTAGGCAAGTTGCCAAATTCTGTGCTGCTGCAATAAGGGTTCGTAAACAAATTTATAAAGAAACATAGTAGTTACTGATGACTCTTTTTATCGTAGCTAATGGCCACTTTTATTTCGGACCAGAATAAATTTTAAACTGTATTTTAAATTGTATTAAAATTGTATTTAAGATATATCTTGTAATAAGGTTTGATTCATGTGCTGTCTATTGGAATGCATATTTGAACATCCTTATTTTTATGATTTTATTTTTGGTTTTTGGTCGTTGACCGTAAATAAAATTTCATTCATTCAACACACTTTCTACCCATCTGTATCATAAAGACTTTCCATTACAATAGTACCTTGGGTTTACGAGCACCTTGGTTTACGGGTGTTTTGCAATGCGAGCAAACATTTCTGATAAATTTTGCCTTGATCAATGAGCAATCTCTGGTGTTACTGGTGTTTTGCACTATGAGCACTGGAGCAGGTCACATGATCACAAATGAGCCAATTATGTCTCTCACCTTGTGGGGGATTGTCTGGAACGTTCTGTCTCAGGCAAGCCACAAAAACAAGGGGAAGGAGAGAGGAATGAGGTCTCCCTTGCAGCAGCCACGAAGGTTTTCAAAGGAGAGTGCAAATGAGGGTTTATTTTTCTTCATATTTGTATTTAATTTGTTTCCAACATCCTTTCTTATTTTTCAAACCATTTCTGGTCATGGGGCAGCTAGTCAAGTGTGTATATGGCTACAAACTGCACTTTGTTATTGTTACATCAAAAACACAGAGTAAAATCCTAAGCAGAGCAGATTCCACAGCCAGGTAGCTAAACCATGTTGTGGACGTGGACTTCTACCCAACTTCTTTTGTGAGTTTTGGCATTTTGTGTGTACAGTATGTGGACTATGGGACCCCATAACAAATCTATTGCTGGTCACAGCCACCCATTTCTTAGCCATCTGCCAAAAGGGAAGTACAATTGTATAATTAGGGATCAATCAAAATCCACATGCTGTTTTCTGTAAAGACTTATGTTGATGGTAATTCATTCTCCAAGGTTAGTTGTTATCCGAAACACGTCGTTATCCAAAACACGGTTTCCCATAGGGATGAATGGGAAACCGTTTAATCTGTTCCGGAGCCTAGGAAAAAGGCACAGTCACCTGGTTTTTTGCTCAAAACTCTTTATAAAGTGCACTTTAAAGATACAGATGCAGTGCCACCCTGGATAACTCTTTTTTACTGATGCATGGTGGAACTTCGTTATCTGAGGCAGTCCATAGGGAAAATTCATTATCCAAGGCAGCCCATAGGATAATTTGTTATCCGAGGCAGACCTATACCTAGAAATTGCAATTCGTTATCCGAGGCAGCCCATAGGGAATATTCATTATCAGAGGCAGTCCTATATCCGGAAATTTGCAGTCGTTACCCAAAAAATTCGTTATCCAGGGCAGTCGTTATCCGAGGTACCACTGTACTAACAAATTAACACCATAGTGTCTAATGTTCAACAACAATGAATTAACGCTTAAGCCTAATATTCCAAGCTCTGCACAGATGAATTTCACAGAGGTGGTTGTGAACCGGCCACAGTACTCTGATAATTCACACTCTGTTCCATTCAGGATCATTAAAGAGTGAGAACTGGAGAAAGTTTGGCAGAAAACAAAAGGGCAGATTGGGCAGATCTCAAACCAGATTTGTCCTAGCCAGTGAATCAAAGTACATAGTGTTTGCAGAAAGTTTTCATTTTATACAAGGGTGAACAGAAATATGAGGAGAGGTTCTTTCTTCCCTTTCCCTCATAGGCAATTTAATAAGAAGAGCCCAATTCTTTATTAAGAAACCAATCTATTCTAGAGCAAAGACAAAAGGTCATGAAAATCACAAAAAGGAAATTAAATATGCATGACTAAATTGATACTCCACTGTCAACTTACTTTTCAAGGTTTCATTATGGCATACAACAACAAATTAAACCTGGCTATACTAACCTTTTGTTCTTGGTTGATATAATTTTAAAAAATCTTCTGAATGACAATTCCTTCTGCTCTAGTAATAAGGAAGATCAACAAAAATCTATTTTTGTCAAGTCAGAACAAGGTGGCTTTAAATTGAAAGAAAATGTGCAGTTTCATCTGTATATCAGTACTTCTCCTTGTGGTGATGCTCGGATCTTTTCGCCTCATGAAGCAGCACAAGAAGGTATGATATATTTTGCATAATAATGAAAATGTTTGTGACAGGAAAAAACAGTGTTTATATATGTTTGTTTTGTATTTTTACACAAATCCATCATTTCTTGTTTTCCTCACCAAAAAAAATACTAGAATCTTATCAGTGGTGCTGCTGGCATTATCAGTTGCTGTACATTTTGTTGGCAAATTGTTACAAGATTTTTTGTCTATCCAGTGATTTGGTCCCCCTCAGCAAATTTATTGAGTTATATTGGTATTGTGTATAAGAGAATTTGGGTGAACATATAGAAAGGTTGATACTACTTCACTGTACATTATAAGAACTATACAGTTTTTCATATGTAGATCACAATCTGAGTTGTCTTATCTCTTGTAACCCATTAATTCCTACATGACAGCAGTTTATTCCAGGATGGTTTGTTCCAAATCAAAGTTAAATAAAATTGTTTTAAATCATAATTTAAATTATGTTTCATTTTTTTTAAAAAATAGTATACTTGATTATTTAAATAAAATAAAAATAATTTAAATAGTGATTTAAATCAATTTGGTATTTAAAAATAATTGATTTTTGTGTATTTTGTATTTTGGTTGCATTTTGAAAAAAAATACTTTAGAAGGGGCATTTTCTAAAAGAAATAGAAATTGAAGAAATAGAATTGTATATTGTTTGTATAGTTTGCTTCTTCTAAGCTATCAGGTGGCAATTCTTGATCACCTTCCTGTTTTTGTTTCTGTTTCTTTTTTGTTTGTTACCCATGTGTTATTTTATTATTTTAGTTTGTATGTTTTGCTTAATTATGTAAACCTCCCTGAGTAGTATCTCACTAAGTCGGCCAGTCTAAAAGCTCAATCTTATATTTTATTGTTGTTTTGACCACATTGGTCTTTCCGCTTCCACCAGTTTAAAAAAATACAAATAGTAATAGATACATGATTATGGCACCAACTTAATAAACACAAATAGTAAAAAGATTAAAAATACAAATACAAGTACAATCAATCAATAATCAGTCAGTCAGTCAATTTGTTCCATATAGTAATTTCTGAATGTGTTAGAGTTTAGCAAAAATTATTGTATACAAGGATTACTCACTAATTTTCTTAGCTGATACCAATACACTTATGGTTCCTCTAAACTCAATACCATTTTTGCTACTCTTTTATTGATGTGCTGTCTCAAATAAGTAACAGAAAAGAGTGCTGACCTTTGTTAGGTATCATAGTTGGTAGTACCAAAACAGTAGTCATATTTCATTTTCATGACTAGTAACTTTGGCCACTTCTGTCACATAGATCAGGGAGATAGACATCCTAACAGGAAAGCAAGAGGGCAACTCCGGACAAAAATTGAATCTGGAGAAGGAACAATTCCTGTCCGCTCTACAAGTACCATCCAGACATGGGATGGAGTTCTTCAGGGGGAGAGATTGCTCACTATGTCGTGCAGTGATAAGATTGCTCGGTAAGCTGTTTCTCTTCTGCCAAATGGACAGCCTATTTAGATGGTCAGAACCTACATTGTTGATTAAGCGTTGCAGTTACTGCAAATAATTGGATTTCTGTCTGTAAGAAAAATGTGCATAAATATGTATGTGTGTGATATGTATAAACATATGAAACATTAGTGCTTGCAATGGATACTAGTCTCTATTAAGAATATTATTGTACAATTCAGTAAAATCTGGTCTGTTACTTCTGCACAATATTAATCGAAAATACTGTAAATCTGCCTGAATGTTGACTCAGGCTGGGTGTTAAGATCATATTATGGCAGTGCTTTACCAGTTGTATCAGCTCTCAATTTGTTTCTGGGTTTAATACAAATTGAATGACCGTCACATATTAGTCCAGGGTACCTGGTAACAAAGTAATCTCCTTGTGTGCCTACCAATAAAATGAGATCCTAAACGGATCTGGAAGTAGAGTCATGGCAACTGGACTTCTTTTCTTGAGAGATTGAAACTTTTTGCTGCTCAACAAAGGTGGGAAGCTGAGGCACAGTCTCTCTGCTACTTATCAGGCAGTGATTTCAACAATACCTAGACAAATCAAAAATACTTCACGCCTCCACCACCAAGGCCATAGCTAACAACCCATACTTTATGGGTTTCAGCACCTTAGGGCAGTGCTCCCCAACCTTTTTATCCCTGCGGACCGGTAAATTTTTGAAAATTTTTCTGTGGCCCGGGGTGGGGGGAAGGGGGTAGATAAAGGAATGCGAATGCGGGGTCGGGCCGGGAGAGAGAGAGAGAGAGACACACACAAGACCGCACCACACCACCCCCTCCCTCTCACCTTTGCAAACCTGCCAGTTGGGACTCTTCCTTTTCGGGAGGCCCGGCTTTTCGGGACCGCCGCCGCTGACGGGGCCAGATCCTTCCCGCGGAGGAGGAGGAGGAGGAGCAGGCGCTGCCTTCGGACGCCAGCGGAGACACCGGGGAAGCGCGGGGCAGCGGCGGCGGCAGCGAAGAGCCCAGGGGAGGCGGCGGGTTGCCGCGCGCCCCTCCCCCTCCTCCTTCTCGTGTGGGGCTGGCGAGGACCCAGTGGGCGGCTTTCTTTCTTTCTTTCTTTCTTTCTTTCTTTCTTTCTTTCTTTCTCTCTCTCTCTCTCCCTTCCTCTTTCTCCCCCTTTCTTTCATTCTTTCTTCCTCCCTTCCTCCTTCCCCCTTTTTTTCTTTCTTTCTCCCTCCCTCCTTCCTTTCTTCCTTCCTTTCTTTCTTTTTCTTTCTCTCTCTCCCTTCCTCCTTCTCCTCCTTTCTTTCTTTCTTCCTCCCTTCCTCCTTCCCCTTTCTTTCTTTCTCTTTCTTTCTTTCTTTCTTTCTTTCTTTCTTTCTTTCTCCCTCCCTCCCTCCTTCCTTCCTTCCTTCCTTCCTTCCTTCCTTCCTTCCTTCCTTCCTTCCTTTCTTTTTCTTTCTCTCGCTCTCTCCCTTCCTCCTTCTCCCCTTTCTTTCTTTCTTTCTTTCTTTCCTCCCTTCCTCCTTCCCTTCTTTCTTTCTTTCTTTCTTTCTTTCTTTCTCCCTCCCTCACTCCCTTCTTTCTTTCTTTCCCTTTTCTTTACCCCCTCCCTACATTCTTTCTTTCTCCTCCCTCCCTTCCTCCCTCCTTTCTTTCTTTCTTTCTTTCTTTCTTTCTTGCGGGGTGGGGCGATTGCATGGGGGTCGCAGCGGCAGCGGGATGGGGCGATTGGGGGATTGTGGGGGCGGCGGGGCGGGGCGGTCGCGCGCGGGGCGGGGCAGTCCGGGACGGCCCCGCGAGGCCGGTGACGGGGGGCAGCAAGGGGGGGGGCAGCAAGGTGGTGGTGGTGGTGGCGGCGGCGGCTCCGGGACGGCCCCGCGAGGCCGGTCGGGGACAGCAAGGCGGCGGCAGCGGCTCCCAGGACGGGGCGATTGGGGGATTGCGGCGGGCGGCGGGGCGACATGGGGGTTGCGGTGGCGGCGGCGGGGCGGGGATGATTGCGGGGGGGATGGCGGTGGGGGCGATTGCGGGGGGGCGGGGAAAACATCCGGGCCGGCCCGCGACGCCCCCCGCCCGCCCCAACACAGGCGTAGCGGCAGCGGGGAAAACATTCGGGCCGGCCCGCAACGCCCCCGCCCGCCCCCAACACAGGTGCAGTCCGGCGGCAATGGCAGCGGGGGGGCTCCGCCCTGGAGCTCGGCCGCAGGGAGGGGCCAAAGGGCGCGCGCCCCGAGGGAGGAGGAGGAGGAGGGGCACCCACCTGCTCTTCCGACCGAGGGGGCCCCCACCTCCCCGCTGGCCCCCCGCGCGCCCGGCCCCCAGGGCAGGGGGGTTGGGGCCGGGAGGAGGCGAGGAGGGGCAAGCGGGCCAAATGGGGTTCCTGCTGGTGGTGGTGGTGGTGGTGGAGGGTGAGGAGGAGGAGGGCGGCGGAGGAGGAGGATGCGCCGCCGCCGGCGGCGGGCAGAGGAGGGAGGCAAAGGCAAATGCGGCGGCGGCTCCTCCTGCGCTCCTCCAGCCTTCCTCCTCCACCGGCCGCCTGCGGGAGAGAAGAGGAGGAGGAGGAGGGCGGCGGAGGAAAAGGGGAGGAGCCTCCCCGGCCTCCCCAGGCGGCCCGGTGCCGACCGGTCCACGGACCAGCACCGGTCCGCGGCCCGGGGGTTGGGGACCACCGCCTTAGGGCATTGTTCACCTAATGGCCTGTTGAGGCTATTGTCCACACAAAGAGCCTATTCAGTCCAGTGTTCATCTTGTGAGCCTATTTCAGACCAGGGTGACATGAGGTCAAAGTGAACTATAAAATGGAAGACTTGCAACTAGCTTTCCTCAGACTGACGAAGCTGTTTGAATGAGCAGCGAAACGTTTGAATCTCTCAAGCGGAAGATCAAAATCCCAGCCTCTGGCTGTGCAGCCAGATACCTAAAGCACTGAACAACAATTCAGGAGTTCTTTGTTTCTTTATTACAGGGATTTCATTGCTGTTGGTCACTTTTGTTCTTTTCTTTCTCTGGATTGCTTTTATGGTGTTCTTTTAAATATTGTTTCTTTTTCATTTTTTAAAATTATTTCATTATAATTCTAATTCCTTATTGATTGATTGATTTGTATACTACCCATATAACCCAAAGACAATTAGCCCCTTTTGTAGAGCCTTGCTACAGGTAGGAAAGGAGGCTCACTATCATTGGCTGATAGTTCCAGGTGAGATCTAATTCACATTAACCCCATAATTGCCATATCCCAACAATGTCAAGACCAGGTATCATCAACGCTGAGAGCCTGACAGCCCCCAAGGTGTTTTTATGGCACCTCCCATCCGTCCAGTCTACTAGACAGAATAGCCGGATGGACACATCAAAGAGAGGATGGCCCACTTCCCTCAGCATTCACCCAGTTTTCTGTGACACAACAACCCAAGTCCGCCTCTTCATCCAGAATCAGATCTTGGATGAGTTGGGATTTGCTTTAGGCAGAATTGGCATTCAACAGCAACAGAGATAGAGTGGAGAGCCAACTGAGCTGGTTACCTTGTATATGACGGCTGGTAATAGTACTAGAAGAAGGGACAGTTTTCAGCTATCTGTCCTTTGTTCTCTTGGGTGTAATAGGTACTGTACAAGTGGCATATTGCCTTCTGCCCAAGATCACTAAGATGGCTGACTGCTGCTCACTGAAGCAGTGACTTTCCCTCACTCCCTGGGAAATGTGATGTAAGATAAAAAATGTTGAATGATTATAAATTAAAAAATAACAGTGTATGAATGGAGTAGATGGAGCAGTAGTACATCAGAATTGTTTAATTAAATTTGTTGAATGAGCATGATGCCAATCTTGTAACATTTTTAAAATTTAATATCCAATTCAGAATTGAAAATTAATTAATATTTAATATTGGCTAACTTACCAAAAGATATAGTAATTTAAAGCTGATTCCCCCCCCCATAGTAAGGAACAAAAATTTGTGAAAATTAAAAAAAAGGCTAGGGCATAAAGTAAAATAGGTGTTAATAAATAAATTGTCTTAACTGATCAATTAAACCACCAGTCAGATAATTAATTTATCAAGTAATTGATACTACATTAGTCGATCAATCAACTATCTGACCAGCCAACTAATCAATTAGTTACTTTAGTTGCATTATTACAGTCACCCCCGCCATTTCGCGGTTCAGGTATTGCGGTCCCACTACATTACGGGATCGCAGTACCTGCATCTCGGAGCCGCGCGGGGGGCGATCGTTTCGCTCCGTGCCACCCCCGCGGTCCTCTGAGAAGCCTCGGAGCCGTGGGGGGGGCAGGTGGGGGGCAATCGGGTCACTCCACACCACCCCCGCACTCCTCCGAGAAGCCTCGGAGCCACGGGGGGGGGCAATCGGGTTGCTCCCTGCCACCAACCGCGCTCCTCCAAGAAGCCTCGGAGCCGTGGGGGGGCGGGGGCAATCGGGTCGCTCCGCGCCACCCCTACACTCCTCTGAGAAGCCTCAAACAGGCATGTGATCCCCCCGCCCCCAGGCCCCACCCCATCCGCTTCCGCATATCGCAGATTTTCATGCATCGCAGGTGGAGGGGTCCCTAACCCACGCGATTGGTGGGGGATGACTGTACTTAGGTTTGAATATAAAAGTTGCTATATCATTTAATTATAGAAGAGCGACAAATTAAGTAGATTAATTGATTTTAGGCTTAGGTACCATCCAATAGAAAAATATTAATGTTAAATACATCAACTAACAAGATTGTGTCATTTAGTTCTTAGTATTCAGAAATATTAGAGTCTGGTCTAATGTTATAATCCCATATTAAAATACTGTAAATAACTATTCCCCTGCACAAACCATCTATCTTGCTAGGAACCTACTAACAAAGTTCCATTTGAAATCTTAAGCTTTCTTTCCCATCCAGCCCAAGACACAAGGATTTGTTGAGTCCTTGAAATACATGTAGTAAGAATTGTTTCTAGAATTCTCTAAGTGTCTGTGGGCTGCCTTCAAAGTGCCATAAGAAAGTGAAAACCAACCAACACCATCTTTGCCTTCTTATTCTGTCAACTTCATAAATTTACATTCTTTCCATCTTCAAGCTTCTCAAACTCCATACCACATCTGATATTAAATTAAGATGGAATAAAGTGGTGAGTTATAATCAATTAGATGTAGAAGGATTATTATTGTATAATACCTATTAGCACAGCCCTCTTGCAAACATCCTTTCACAGTACCTACAAACGAGCCCCATGGAGCTTGAGTCCAGGCTATTTGAAGGGCTATACTTTCTCATATAATCTCCCTCCAGAGCTTTGGAGATTTCCATGAATTGATGGGTGACGGGGGGCGGGGGGACTTCTCTCAGCCTTAACACCCTCAACGAGACATGAGAGAAGACATTTTCAGTAGCTGCTTTCAAGTCGTGGAACCCCTCACCCAGCCACATTAAGTTAGCAACTTCCCTATAGTTGTTTTGCTAACAAGCAAAAATCTATCTTTTTGAGCAATTTGGTAGTGAAACTAGTGTGTGACTTTGAGTAAGAGATGGGGTGCCAACCCAGTCCCTTACCTCTGGAAATTGACTGTTCTAAATACACCAAATATCAAAGAGATGCATATGAAATTGGGAACCTCTTCCCTAACAGTCTTGTTCTCCATTCTTATATGAATAATCCTAATGTTTATCTTGTTTGCTGGCAAAGATTATTTTTAATTGAAGCCATCGTTTTTGTTTAGATGGAATGTGCTTGGCATTCAAGGAGCATTACTTAGTCTCTTTGTGGAGCCAATTTACTTCTCCAGCATTATCTTGGGAAGCTTATATCACGGTGACCACCTATCCAGGGCAGTATACCAGCGAATAGCAGAGATAGAAGATCTACCCACTCTTTACATGCTTAACAGACCTTTACTTAGTGGTAAGTATGTAATGAAAGGGGAATGGGATCATTTCTCAATATTACAAAATGATAGGATGCATTTAGCATTGTTTTGGTAACCAGGTTGATCAAGTTAGGCTAGACGGTGGAGGGGACTGTATAGACATACCTGTGCAGACCACACCTTTTCTCTCCTAGTGCAAACCACTTCCAGCTCCTGCTTCTCAGTTCAGGTCTTTAAATGCTGACGGGCAATGTCTGGATGGGGCCTATTTGATTGAATTCACTTTAATATGAGTAGAATACTCCATATATGGGGACCATGATAAAACCTGATGCCTGATTACTCGAAAAAGGTCTGCTGCATATAGGTAAGTAGCGTTCACCCAATGTGGCAGGCTCAGAATAGGGGCAAGCATGTACTTCTTAAGACATAGGGGGTGGAGGATCTGCATGCACAGGCCTGTATTTCATTTATATATTTAGCCTACCCAATTCATGCTCGAATTTTGCTCAGATCACAAGATTTCTCAATGAGTTAAACTGGAGGTAGGTTATTGTGAAATAGTCATTTCAATGCTGTAGAAGTTCTTCAAAATAATACTAATCTCCATAGTACAGCCATGCTTAACCTTTTTAGTGATTGAATCTCAAAATACATTCTTGCGACCCCATTTGAAAAATCTGTTCCAATTTATTTGTCAGAAAATTAATTTCAAAACTATTTATTGAAAATAGATAAACATATATATATTGACATAAAATTAAAACAATGTCTCAGTATTTAGTGGTTAATTTGTTGTTGTTTATTCATAATGTTTTGAAAGCAAGGTTCCTTTTTTGAAAGAGCTATGTATAAGTAATCACTTGCATTTAATTGATTTCTCATTTTTTTGTTTTATCACAGATTCAGTATGTGATAGCAAATGGTTGATGTGTCCATGGTACTTACTTTGCCAGTTGTGGAAATGGTTCCAACTGAGCCCACAAAATTGTTCCAAGTCCAATTTTTCAAATTCAATTTCAATATGTATATTGCCCCATATTTCAATAAGATGACCTTTTATTAAATTAAATTTATTAAATTACTGTCATTTATAGAATTAAGGTTAAAAAATAAATGGATCTAGCATCCATCTTTGTTCTTTGTCAGTATCTCTCAATTATTGCAAAGTTATTACAAGTTCAGGTAAAATTGTGATTTTCTTGTTTTCCAGAGTAATTTCACCAAGCAAGGTAAAATCATTCTGGAAATTTACGATGACCATTTTCAATTTGACAAATCCAATTTTTTAGTGTTTGAATAAAAGCAGATAATTTTTCAGTGGTTGTTATTATGTTCTTACCATATCTTTGCATTGATATATTTAATTCATTCTGATGTGGGAATATATCCGCTAAGTAGGGTAGTCAAAGTATTGCATCTATTCTTTCAATGTCTTTAACTAAAGAAGTAATTAGAGATGGGCATGAAACGAACAATTTTTCGTTCTCCTTTGTAGCCTCTGTGAAATCCCACTAAAGGGTTTCCTCTGCACGCCTGCGCAGCTCCCAAACCTTCTAGAGCATTCTCTCCGCTCCTAGGGACCTCCTCCTGCCCCACTGGGCATGTTCGGGAACTCCTGCGTTGTATCCTCCAGTTCCTTTTTTGCCGCCGCCAGCAACGGTCGTGCTCTCCTCAGCTCCTACAAAAGTAATCGTAGAGACTTTAGATCTTCCGCTACTTCTTCTATTGTTAGTTAAGTACTTCCTAGAATTGATCTCCTTTTGTTATTTGTTTTATTTGTTATTTCTTCGACCTCCTCCCCCCCTTCTCCCCCCGGGCCATTTATGGCCCCTGGAGCGTTGTTCAAACGCTGCTCAAAGTGCCCTAATAAGATCTCAGTTTCCGACGGGCACACCGCCTGTTTATATTGTTTGGGGGAGGCACATCAACCAGCCTCTTGTGCGGAGTGCCAGAAACTTTCCAAGCCCGCACTTAAACAGAGACAAGGATGCCTACAGGTCTATCTCTGGGAGCAGTCCCTTAAATCTATGGAGTCCCAGCAAGCCTCTCCACCAACTTCGCTTGCTTCTAAATCCTCCCAAGCGTCCAAAACCACTACCACCTCGGCCAAACCTGTAAAAAAGAAAAAGAAGACGGCGGCGCCTCCCTTGCAGCCAACACATTCTGAGGGTGCCTGTTCATCGACACAAGGGCAGCACACGGAGCCCTCTGCCCAGACGACCGACACACGCCGTGATTCTGCCAGAGAGTCAACGGCCGCGCGCTGTGCCTCCGCCTCCCCTGTGTCATCTTGATCAGGGAGCTGGGCAGCAACGTCCCAATCGAGGGACACCATGATCCAGGCTCGCCAGCATACCCCTAGACGAAGGGACTCCCGAGGGGACTCCCGAGGCTACCATGATGACACCAGAGATCGAGCCTCGCGCGTGCCTGCCTCAGAACAACCAGCGCGCTCCCCCAGATTACGGGTTGAAACTGAGTTCCGCACCCCCGTGGATAGGGAACACCGCAAGCGAGCCCGTCTCCCTCGCCATCGCCAGTCGGCTGACCGTGCCTCGCGCTCGCCTACGAGGCGCCGCCACCATAAGCGCCGCTCTTACTACACTGACGACTCTGACACAGCTTCATCCAGTAGTGACAGCACGGATGACACAGAGCCATCCTCCCCCCGCCGCTCCCGAAAGACCTCTCGCCGGGACGACGATCGTCGCAAGCGGCACACCTCACCATCAAAGAGTCGGAAGCGCCGCTGCTGCCGCTTCGCTCGTGATGCTTCCCCCTCCGCTTCCGACTCCAGAGACGGCCGCCGCCGCAGACGCCCCTCGCCATCGACCCCGCGTTCTCCAACCCCTAAGCGCCATCGGGTGGCCGCTCGCAAGGATGCACGCTCTCAGAGGATCTGTGCCGCGACTTCAGAAAGGAGCTGCCCACAAGCCACTCAAATAGACTTAACAGGAGGCGCCCCCGGCCACTCCTCATTATCACGGCAGCAGTCATCCCACTCTGCCGACCTTCCTAGTCGTGAACACACCATCGCTAGCCCTTCTCGCCGCCAGCGCTCCATGACGCCGGCCTCCATGGACAGGTCGCTCTTGTCTGATTTTGAGGAGGAGGAGCAGTCTGCTCACTCCTCTCATACGGCACAGGAACACCGCCACACTCGAGAATCGGAAACTGGAGATGCTCTGGTTGCTTCCTCAGAGGAAGATTTCTCCTCCTATTCTAAAATGATCAACAAGGTGGCTCAGGTGATGGAACTGCAAGTTGAACTCCCTGATGCCAAGGGTTCCTGTAAGTTCTTTGGGCACCTACGAAAGCACAGGACCCCACCACTGTGTTTGGGCTTTATTCCCTCACTTCTGCAATCAGCTAAGGCCTCTATGACTAAACCAGCTTCCACACCGCTCATGCCTAGACGTACAGATAACTTGTACCGCACTCAAGGAGACGAGGTGGAATTTCTGGCTAGGCATCCCTTGCCTAATTCGCTGATAGTGAATGCCACCCAGAATAGGGCAAAGAACACCTCCACAACTACTCCAAGCAATAAGGAGGGCAGGAAGCTGGACCTCATAGGAAAGAAGCAATACTCGTTAGCGTCTTTTTCTCTTCGAACCACCAACCATCTGTGCGCTATGGAGGCTTATTCGAGGCACCTCCTTCTAGAGATGCTTCCTGTCTTCGAACAGCTCCCAGATGATGCTAAAGCCAAGCTGATTGCCTATCACACCGAACTCTTGACGCTCCTGGATTACCAAACCATAGCCTCTTGCCATATAGCCGATGCTTCAGCAAGACAGTTGGCAAACGCCGTGTTCTTAAGACGACATGCATGGCTTAGGACAGTTACTATCACAGACGATGCCCGTAACAGAATTGAGGGAGCCCCGTTTGACAGCGAGGGCCTGTTTGCAGCGACAACTGACGAATCGCTAGATAACATTCTAAAAATGCGCAAGACCGCCCAATCCTACGCCTATCAGGGCTCTGCAGCTCAACCGCCCTCTCGCCCGCTGCCGTATCAGTGGAGACGCCCCTACCCATCTCCAGCTCAGCGCAACCAACCGAGGAGCAAGCCTCAGTACCAGACACCCTCTTACTACCGATCAAACCAACAGTCTCAGCCCAGACAATCACAGTCCTCCCGTCGATATGATAGGAAGCCAAAACATACTTCCTGACCTGACCTCTATTCAAGGCATGCCGTGAGCAGATGTCAGACTGCGCCCCTTCCTCCCCCAATGGACAGCAATAACATCAGACACTTGGGTCCTTACTATTATCCGCGAGGGTTATGCCATAGAGTTTGACCATTGGCCGCCCCTGCGGCACGTCATAGTCACACCGCCGTCCTCTACCCTCTGTGAAGAGGTCCGGACGCTGCTCATGAAAGATGCCATCGAACCAGTGCCGCCAAACGATACATCCGGCTTTTACTCGCGGTACTTTACCATCCCAAAGAAGGACGATACCCTCCGACCCATTCTGGACCTCAGAGTACTCAACCTGTTCATCAGACCACGGAAGTTCAGGATGACTACCCTAGAGTCCATCATCCTGCTGCTCCAGAAGGGAGACTGGTTCGCGGTTCTTGATCTTCAAGACGCCTATTTTCACATCACCATACGGCGGTCTTACAGAAAATACCTTCGGTTCACCATAGGGAAGGACACTTACCAGTTCAGAGCACTTCCTTTCGGACTCTCCACCGCTCCAAGAGTGTTCACGAAGTGCTTCACCCCAGTGGCAGCGTTCCTTCAGCTGAAGGGCGTCAATATATTCCCGTATCTCGACGACTGGCTGATCGTCGCGCCTTCAAGACAAAAGGCCACAGTCCAAGTCCGATTAACCATCCACTTTCTCGCTGGGCCTCACCATAAACACTGTGAAGTCCATTCTCTGCCCGACACAGTCACTACAATACATCGGGGCAGTTCTGGACTCCAAGAGAGGCAGGGCCTACCTGCCTGAAGACAGGAAGCGCAAGATCCTCTGGGCTCTACACAAGTTCAAACCACGGCGTCTTGTCACCGCCCACACAGCTCAGCACTTGCTAGGGCTAATGTCATTGACCACTTCAGTGCTGCCTTACGCGCGTGTCAAGCTCAGGCCTCTACAAGCGTGGCTGTTATCCCGGTTCCACCCTCTCAGGCACAGCCCCTCCAAGAAGCTCAGAGTCACCCCCCCGTCTGCACCTCGCACTCCAATGGTGGGCGTCCCAGACGCACCTAAGCGTCGGCCAGCCATTCAAACAGGACTATCCCAGAATACAGATCACCACCGATGCCAGTACCACGGGCTGGGGAGCCCACTGTGGTACAATGCAGACCCACGGGACATGGCCTGACACCCTCAAGAGCCGCCACATCAATTACCTCGAGCTCATGGCGATATTCAATGCCCTCAAGGCATTCACACCCCTTCTACGACGCCAGTTGGTTTTGATTGTCACGGACAATACCACTGCTCTACACTATATAAACAAACAAGCGGGCACTCACTCACACCCTCTATTGAACTTGACACTGGAAATCTGGACATGGTGCTATCACAGGCGGACTACCTTGACGGCTGTCCACATTGCCTCGCAAGACAATGTGATAGCGGACAGCCTCAGTCGGAGATCCTACAACGACCACGAGTGGACCCTATCCCAACCAGTCTTTGAGAACCTTTGCCGTCGCTGGGGCCGGCCACAGATCGATCTCTTCGCCTCCCCAACGAACGCCAAGTGCCCACTGTACTGTTCCAGGGCGGGTCGCGGTCACGGCTCCTCGGGAGATGCTCTTTCACTCTCATGGGACAGGATGGTGGCTTATGCATTTCCACCTATACCTCTCCTTCACAGGACTATCATCAGACTACGTCAAACGCCCACCCGGACTATTCTCATTACCCCTTGGTGGCCGAGGCAACATTGGTTTATCACTCTGAAGCAGATGTCACTGCAATACCTCCATCTCCCACAGCAGCCCGACCTCCTCTCTCAGGAAGCCGGCCGCCTTCTGCACCCCAATCTACAGTCCTTCCATCTAACAGCGTGGCTAATCCATTCTCTATAGAAGACGTTTTGGCCCATGCTAGGAAGCCATCCACCATGACACTCTACAGGGGCAAATGGCAAGCGTTTCTGAACTTTGTGAGGGAACATCACCTGGACTCATGTCCAGTCACCGTTGACACCCTACTGGACTTTCTCCTACTGCTGTTCAATAGGGGACTGTCACACTCCACCCTGAAGGTCTACCTTGCAGCAGTCGTCGCCCGTCAACCAACTGATTCACCTTCGGCCGCGTTGTTCCGACATCCGAGGGTTAAGCGCTTCCTTAAGGGGACGGCGAACCTCCGCCCATACAGGTCACCCATTCCTCCTCAGTGGTCATTAACTCTTGTTCTCCGGAGGCTCATGAAACCTCCATTTGAGCCTTTGGCCACAGTGCCACTCTGCATTCTGTCGATGAAGGTAGCATTTCTCCTCGCCATTACGTCCGCTAGGAGATCATCGGAATTAGCTGCACTGAGGGTAGACCCACCATTCCTTCAATTTTTCCAGGACAAGATTACCCTGTATCCGGATGTGTCCTTCCTTCCTAAGGTGGTGTCACATTTCCACCTTAGCCAACCACTCATCCTGCCAACATTTTTCCCCTCGCTGGAGACTGATGTGGAACGAGCCCTACACACCTTGGACGTCCGTCGGGCGCTTCTGTTCTACACTGCTAGAACACGTTCGTTCCGGAATGCTTCCAAACTTTTCATCCACACCTTTGGGCCTTCTCGGGGTCTTCCAGTCACGCCCCAAACTGTTTCCAGATGGATTGTCGACACCATCCGGCTTGCCTATGAACTCTCTCATACCCCGCTGCCTGGCATGCTGAGGGGTCACTCCACCAGGGCAATCTCGGCCTCTTCCGCATTCCTCAAAGGAATTCCCCTGCCGGATATCTGCAGAGCAGCGACCTGGTCCACTCCGTCCACTTTTGCTCAACACTACAAGCTGGACGTCAGGGCCAGGTCGGACTCGGCTTTCGGAAGAGCCATCCTCTCCTACTCTCTCTAGTGACGGCCCTCCACCAGTAAGTTAGCTTGCTATTCTCCCTTTAGTGGGATTTCACAGAGGCTACGAAGGAGAAGAACGGGTTACCTACCTGTAATGGTAGTTCTTCGAGTGACGCCTCTGTGAATTCCCACTCCCCGCCCGTCCTCCCCTCTGTCCGTCACGTCTCTTTCTCTTTCTCGTTGCAGCGGCGGACATCTGGGGAACTGGAGGATACAGCGCCGGAGTTCCCGAGTATGCCCAGTGGGGCAGGAGGAGGTCCCTAGGAGTGGAGAGAAATCTCTAGAAGGTCCGGGAGCTGCGCAGGCGCGCAGAGGAAACCCTTTAGTGGGAATTCACAGAGGCGTCACTCGAAGAACTACCATTACAGGTAGGTAACCCGTTCTTTCCGTTATTCGTTTATTGTTCCGTTACGTAACGAAACGACAAACGAAAATTGTGATGAAAATGAAACGAAATGAACAGAACCACAAAAATTGTGTTCGTTATGTTTTGTTTTCGTTAATGGCGACGTGCAATGAAATGAGCTGTTTTAAATGTTAAAAAACGCCCTGGACATCCATAAAAACACAGTGATAATTATTTATACTGACTGATAATACCTACTGGGGGGGGGGTCCTTAAAACGTGCATTTATGTCTTTTCTCAGATCGCTGTATTTTTTTCCTTTAAGGGGAGTTAGGGGACATCGACCCAAAATGGCTCCCAGATGCCTAATATTGATTTCTTGGGTATTAAAATGCCCTGGACATCCATAAAAATGCAGCGATAATGCGATAATTATTTGAAAATATTACCTACCAGGGGGTTGGGGTCCTTAAAACGTTTGTTTTTGTCTTCTCCCATCGCGATGTATTTTTCTTTTCCCTTTAAAATGGATGTCGCCACCAGCCACAAAATGGAGGCAAGCCATGTGATGGGATCATGTTCAACCAATAGCATGCCCAGGTTGCAGACTGGGCAGGTCTGGCAGCCACAGAGGGCATAAAAAGCCCTGGCAGCCCCCGTCCTCCTTGCAGTCTCCAGTGGGAGTTAGGGTGGGATTGCTATCTCTGCGACTCTAGCTTCAGTGTGTGCGTGTGTGCGTACCCCTCGGTGAGTACCCTCCCCTGCCCCGGAGTGCAGTCACTCTGCGGCTGCCTTGCACCCTGGGCAACGCCCGCCGCTGCCTTTGCAGCCTCCCTGGAACCTAGTCTATACTGTGTCTCTGCCAGCATCAATTTTTTTAGTGTTTTCCCTCTGGTCTGGGACATTGGGGGACGTCCATGCACGGAAATGCTTTAAAAAATTGTGCAAAAAGTGGTTAGAAACGACAAACGAAAAACGAAAACAAAATTTTTCCAAAAAATTCGCGAAAAACGGAAACGAAACGAAATGGACCTCTCAACGACAAATGACAAACGCAACACCATTTTTTTGATTCGTGCCCATCTCTAGTAGTAATACATTAGTTTATGGGTACCTTGGTCTAAAAGTAAAAGGCAAAGTGTTCTGCTTATATACCACCCCATAGCTTTTAAAGCACTCTCTGAGTGCTTTACAATTTAATTATGGAGGCAACACATCCCTACACCAGTGAGCTGGGTACTAATTTTATTGACCTCGGAAGGACAGAAGGCTGAGTTAACTATGAGCTGGCTACCTGGGATTGAACACCAGGTCAGGAGCACAGTTTTAGCTGCAATACAGATGTTTAACCACTGCACCACAGGGCTCCTAAAAGTGTTTTGCAAGACGAGCAAACAATTCTGATCAATTTTGCCTTGATCAACAAGCAATGTTGGTGATTGTCTGAAGCACTCTGTCTCAGGCAAGCCTCAAAAGCGGAGAGAGGAGCGGAGGTTGCTGTTGGCACCAGCCACGAATATTTTCAAAAGGAGAGTGCAGCTTAGGGGTTTATTTTTATTTCTCTTTATCTTTTTCTTTAATTTGCTTTCAACATCTTTTCTAATCAACCATTTTTCTTCAACATCTTTTCCTTCAAACAATTCTAGTCATGGGGCAGCTAGTCAAGTGTGTATATGACTACAAATTGCATTTTATTACTGTCACATTAAACACAGAGAGTAAAATCCAGTTGTTAGTCCCAAGCAGAGCAGATTCCGCAGCCAGGTACTTAAACCATAGATGATAGATAGATAGATAGATAGATAGATAGATAGATAGATAGATAGATAGATAGATAGATAGATAGATACTGTACTTGTTATTGTAGATAAGTACAACGAAATTAAATGCTATCCTAGGTGTAAAAAAACTAACATTAAAAAGAAAAATAAATACATTTAAAAGATAAAAAGAATTTAAAACACTCATACACATCCATTACAACTCCTCAAGGTCACACTAGCCAACTTCTTTTGTGAGTTTTGGCATTTTGTGTGTACAGTATGCGGTCTGTGTGGCCCCAGAACAAATAAACATTTGCATTTCCATTATTTCCTATGGGGAAATTTGCTTTGATATACAAGTGTTTTGGTTTACAGGCATGTTTCTGGAACAATTTATGATCGTAAACCATGATGTTACTGTACAATTTTGGTTAGTAAGAACTTGAATAATTTCAAAAACCCTGGTTAGCATACTTACTTTGGAGAGTCACCTTATGTCAGTGTGTTAAAGAAGCATATATTTGCATATAAGTTACTACATTTAATGCAGCAGTTGTGTTACTTTAACTTCTCTAGGAAAGTTTTCAATAAGTTCATGGTGGTACAGTCACCCCCCGCCATTTCACAGTTCAGGTATTGCAGTCCAACTACATCGCGGGATTGCAGTACCTGCACCTTGGAGCCGTGTGGGGGGCGATCAGGTCGCTCCGCCCTGCCCCTGCGCTCCTCCGAAAAGCCTCGGACAGGCGTGTGATCCCCCCCGCCCCCAGGCCCCACCCCACCCGCTTCCGCATATCACGGATTTTCATGCATTGTGGGTGGGGTGGGTCCCTAACCCCTGCGATTGGCGGGGGTGACTGTACAACATGCGGTCCTTCTTTCTTCATATATGCACCATCATTGCAAACTGAGCCTATTACATCCATTAGTATTTGATGTTTCAAAAAAGTATTGAATGAGGTTGATAACATTAATCCGTTTTGCTGTCAACTCCAGTGGCTCACAAAATAAAAATTATTCCAACATTTCCCCTTCCTTTCAGTATTGCATAAATACTAATCGCTGACTGCAAGTATCAACATCAGTTGACTCGTCCAATTGAATGCTCACTTTCAGACGACTCGCTGTAAGAGCTTGTACAACTTGCAGTAAAATATTGTGACTTATCTTAAATGCACAATGGAATCACATGATTTGGTAGTGGTATCTCCTCAATTTTCTTATGTGCTTCAGACCCTAATACAATTTTGGCAACTTCTAATGCACCAATTCCTCAGATACCATTCAAGGCTTTTTTCCCCTAGCACACAGATATGCCACCTAATAAGAAGCTTCTGAACTGCTGCAAAATCAAATTCAGTACCACTGATATCAAATTATACCTTTTTAGACTTCAAGTTATTAAGTGTATGTCCTGCAGCTTCACTACCCTCATGATTGTTGAACTGTTCTAACAACTTTGACAGTTTGAGATTGGAATTTGAAAACATCTTGCAACATAAAGTGCCTTGTGGTTGTTTGGTGCCCTCTTTCTCTGTTGTACAAGTGAATCTGTAAGCAAAATAATTATCTTTCCATTACCATCTTTTCAACATGGTGGGGGTTACTATAAATAAAATAATATCCACACATTGCTTTAATTACACATTTTAAGTAAATTATAAAATACTGTGCAAACAAAAACTAATTATAATTCTTTTGAAAACAAAGGAAATACTACTATATTACAATCAGATTTGCAACTATTACCAATAGTTTTCCTATTTTAGTAATAACTGCACTGGAGAATTATTTTAAAATGGCAGCTTAACAGAGCCACTTTTTAATATATAGTTGAGATTTTCTGATAAATTTATTAAAAGTCTTTCGTATTTCATCTGATCATAAATACAGATATATGCAGAAAAGATTTTTAAATAGAAATCTTTGCACCAGCATATTTTAAAATAAAAAAAAAGTGATTCAGTGAAACGTTTAGTTTAATGAAGACATTATTTCATTTTAGATTGCCTTGCTTTACAACAGAAATTACATCACAATGAACAGGGAAAACAGTTTATTTATATAGTTAATTAGTTAGTTGTTTAGTTAGTTTTTTTATTATCCTACTTTTCTCCTTTAAGAAGATTCAAGGCTGCTTAGATCAATAAAAGACAATATTTAAAAGCTAAAAATAATATGTATACTGTCTACTACATTTTTTTACCACTTGCTTCTTATCAATGTCAAAAATGTATGCTGTGTTGGTGGTGGTGGTAAGGATTTTACATAGCATTCAACACTTAGATTGAGACAAGTATCTGCACAAGTTCAATTCCCCTCACGTAGCTTCAGAAACATTAGCAGCTCAGTTATCTGTGAAATCACATACTGTATTTCGGTTCCTTTTGCCACTTTGCAAACCTCCTCAAGGGATCATTAGGACACATCCTCTCAACTATCATGCTCCCCACCCTAAAGGCATTCCTCAGTTCTCCTCTTACTACTGCTGAGATAACTCCCCAGAATCTCTCTCAGATCCTATTGCTACCTTCTTACTTACCGTATTTATCGGCGTATAACACGCACAGGCGTATAACACGCACCCTCATTTTAAGAGGGAAATTTCAGGAAAAAAATTAAATTTCAAATAAAGAACTTTGAAGCAAAATAAGGGTAGCTCAGAACTTTTTTTTATTAATGTTTCATTCTTTTCACCGGACAGACTGCATTTCCTTTGATCGTTTAACCGGGAGGTTTCCTGAGGATACTGCACAAATATTGTATATTTCCCCCCCCCCCGACTCTCCACCCCACCCCACCCCACCCCTCCCTTCCCCTCCCCAACCAACCCAACCCAACCCGCATCTACCTGCGAAGCATCTAATTTTTTTTAACTCATTTTTTATCACCTCCTCCACCTAGTCCTCCTCGCAGATTCCTTTGTGCCTTTGAAGGCAACCCCGTGGCGGGTGCCTCTCCCACGGAAAAAAAACGGAAGGAAGGGGCCTCTAAAAGTACAGCTAGGCGACAGGTGGCAAGCGACTGGCCCCAGTGCCTCCCGTGCCTCCGGTCCCATGCCTGCCTGCCTGCCCGCACCCTGGGCCAACGCCCAAGAGGCTCCCACCCCGGCTGCCGGGAAAGTTTTCACCCTGTTCGCAAATAGATTGCGGGGCGCGCGGAGGGGGGTGCCGTCGGGCATGCACGCACTGCGTTTTGTAGGGAGCGGAGGTGGGAGGGGAGGAAAGGGAAGCATGGACGCGCCTCCTTCTGAGACCCGCCCTGCCGCCGGAGTTTTGGGCCCCGTCACAGGATCGGGAAAGGAGCCGCCGGGGAGCCTCCCCCCCACCCCCTCCTCCTCAGGTAGTAGAAGCACAGCCTGGGCCGGGAAGGCGCGCGGGGCTCAAGAGGGAGGGAGGGGGAGAGAGAGGGAGGGAGAGAGACTCCCCACCCGACCGGGAAGGGCGGGGGAGAAATCTGGGTCTGGCAAGGTGGCGGCGGCCGCTCCCTGTGAGAGAGGCCTGCCTTCTCCCCGTTCTCGAGCAGCCGCTGAGGGGGGGGGAAGCGGGAGTCACCTCCGCTCTCCCCAACTGAGATGGTTAAGGAAGGGAAGGCGCCGTCGCCGCCGCTGCCGCCGCCGCCGCCACCGCCGCCGCCGCCCTTCCTGCCTGCCTGCCTCCCTCAGCGCTTCCCCCCCACCCGCGCCACCTCCAGCACCAGTGCCGCCTCCGCTGCTAGGACTTCCCCCCGCCCCCTCGCCCCACACCGGGAATTGGGGGGGTTGGCTCTGCCTGCCTGCCTGCCTCCCTCCCTAGATCCCAGACTGCATATCGGGGTATAACACGCATACATCATTTGCCCCCTATTTTCAGGGGGGGAAAGTGCGTGTTATACGCCAATAAATACGGTACCTATCGAGCAGCATCCAGTGTACCTTCTGATGTGTGCACTCGCACTCTTTGACAAAGCTCCATCAGCGCCTGCAGTGGCAACCAAGCTGTTTACTTTCAGGTTTCAGATGGAAACCTCCCCCACTCCCTTACAGACAGGCAAGGCTCGTGCGCAACCAGGATGAAAACTGAGAGAATGTTGGGAGCATCTGTATATAATTTTTAATATAATCCCCTGAAAAAGTCCTCATGTTAAGCTTGGAACTTGACCTTCTTTTACAAACATATGAAGCCAAAATGGAGAAGCTATGTGTGAAAAACTAAGTACATCTTATGATTCAGTAGGTTGTAGATCCCTCTTTAGTAGCAATTCATTCATTCATTCATTCATTCATATTTGACTTGGGTTAGACAATTGATAGTAACTCTGTTCGCAGTTGTGTTTCTGCTAATAATATTATATTGCTGTTTACAATGTATACCCAATCTATGGAATATGTTTGGTAATCTTTGCCAACGCTCAAATCATAGGGCGTCTGCGGCACGCAGACAGCTCTATGCGATGCAGTATAATTCTCTACCTCAAAATGACCCAGCCATCTTTCCCTGAAGCTTAGCCTAGAAAGCAACTGTCAAATAATTTTAGAAAAGGGAAGAGAACACTCCTTTTACATAAACAATACAATCCTGCCACCTTCGGGTTAAAACTGCATACAACACAGCCGGATGGCTGTAAGATAAGCTGAATACTACTGAATATTTTATTTAGATATATATGCTTCACTTAATTCACTCATATTTTTATGATAATGTAGTTAGTTCACTATTGTTTGAATACCACACACCTTTGAATGTATTAAGGTATCATATTTTACACTTTTATATATATATTTTAATTTTATTTTAAAGAGTGGACTTGTGGGAATCCGATACCTTACTGTGGAAGGAAAGCACTGCAAAGGCTGTAGCTATGTCACCATAGTAACGACTCTCTGATTGGTTGGAAAGCCAGCGAATCAGGAGCGTACGAACAGCTCTTTCTAAAGATGGCTGCGAAGGAATAGATATACTACTAACACAAAAAACTAACATAATGCATAAACTCAAAATACTGGTGCTCCCCTCCCCATAAGGATGATTAAACTGTACCTTGCATACTTTGGTTATCATCCACTTTTCCTTATTGTTATTAATTCGACTTTTTCGTTTCTCTGTTGACTGTTATCCACCATATTCAATAACACAGTGCTTGGGGATAGTTGTATCTCTGTTTTAATAATTTTTCTTATTTCACTGAAAATCAACAATCCTTCCTTCCTCATTTCATATAACCACCACATTTTCTTATTTTAAATCTTGCCATAACTCTTCTATTTTTTTATTTTGCCTGTTAGTATTTTAAATATTTTATTTATTGTCCCCTTTCTGGTTTCTTTCATCTCTATATTCTCGATATTTTGTTGTAATCTCTTCAAATGTTGTCATTTTTCTACTCTCCTTTTTGTTTTCCATTTTTCGTCCATTTTCCAATTGTAACATTTCCAGCCATGGCATTCCCTCTGCTATTATTTTTCTTATACATTCCCTATCTTGCATTTGCATTATCCAATCCCTAATTCTCATTATTCCCTTAGTTAATAAATCTTTTTTTAAACTTCCTTTTAAGGTCGTCTGGGAATTTTATTTCTAATACTTGCGCCAAAGGTGATATTGGTGGACTTAACTTCTCATTATACATCATCCAGAATTCCATCACATTTTTCATGAAAGAGTTTTCTAATTTTTTCTGCTTGTCCTTAATTTTTTCTTTAAAAATATATTTTCCATCACTGCTAACTCACTTCAGGGATTACATAGCTTCCCTGTTATAGGCGCTTGACTGACTATTGGTCCATTTCCAGAAACAATTCAAAGTGCTGGTTCTAACCTATAAAGCCGTTAACAACTCGAACAAAGCGCCCTCAAGGAACACACCTCCCATGAGCCTTCTTGTGTGTTAAGAGCTTCAGGAGAAGTTCCTACCACCTTCACAGTTGCATTTGGTGCGGACACAAAAGAGGGTCTTTCCTATTGTTGCTGAAACCAGGGGAAGATTTTTCTCTTTAGGCAAGCATTTCCTCAATGACTGTCTGCCTGAGTGGGATTTTTAAATGCAGTGGTACCTTGTATAAAGGAATTAATTTGTTCCAAATGAAATTATGTTAAGTAAATTTTCCTTTATACAAATTTCCCATAGGAATGCATTGAAAACAGAGTAATCCCTAATCACGACCATTTTTATGTTGTACAGATTTGCCCCATAGACGATTATGTTAAGCAATTTCCCCCATCTCCAGAATTTTTTATGTTGTACAGATTTTATGTTATACAAACCGTTTGTTATACAAGGGTCAACTGTAGATGGTTGTGCCTTACTGCTTTGAATGTATTGCTTTTGTTTTTTTATTTCATGGAGTGTTATTTGTTTGATCCTATTTGGATACTTACTATTTTTAGCTTAAATATTATTTTATTTATGTAATCCAACTTTGTATACTCATTGTTTTTAGCTTTAGTTATTGAGTGTTAATGATGTAAGCTTCCTTTTAGGGAGAAAGGGACCAAACAAACAAACAAGAATATCTTTTTGTTATGAATGCTTCTTATTTCTTTCAGGTATTAGCAACACTGAAGCCCGCCAACCAGGAAAAGCACCTAATTTCAGCGTAAACTGGACAATAGGGGATGCTGGCCTTGAAGTTATTAATGCTACAACAGGCAAGGATGAGATGGGTCGTGCATCGCGTCTTTGTAAACATGCTCTGTATAGTCGTTGGATACGCATTTATACAAAGGTATGACCTAGGAAATGGTGGTTCAGTACTTAACAGCTTCTGGACACATTGATTTGAGCAAGCAATTATTTCTCAAAGCTTAATGTTCTATAGTCTTAAATGGAAGAGAGATTATATACATTTTTGTTATGACTGCTACTAAAAGGGCACCCTGCAGAATAGTTGAAAACATACATGGAAACTTTGTCTTATCATCAGTGTAGAGCACTGTAACATGGAGGGGGAGCATGTTATATTTTTTCATGCTACAATGCATTGCAGTCTAAATTCAAAAAGAAGGAAATGAGAATTAGGGATGTAATGGGCAGGTGAATATATGAAAAAGGAAACTGGTTTTCTATGAATAGATAACAAAAATGTTCATGAGGTGTGAGTTGTGTAATTTGGATCACTAAAAAAAGTTACAAATAAGACGGATTTTCTGTTCTCCTGCTGTCTTTATCAGGCAAAGATAGTATGAAACTTGGGTTTTAAGCAGAAAGTGCAGAGGTTGGTCCAGATGTGATGGCCATGATTCATTGGGTCTAGACAGCGTGGAAGGCAACATGGCAGTTTTACATGAGACAGAAGTGAAAGAAATATTGTTCTTCGTTGTGTTCTCAATGAATACACAAAAATGGGTACCTTTTATGCATAACAAAATCCCTGGAACATTCTAGAACTTAGAAAAGTGAGATTGTTAGTGGTCCCCCACCCCTTACCATTTTGTGCTTCTAAGAGTTATCCCTCAACTCCTCTTTTGTCACTGGAAGTATCTGAAGAGTATTCTGGAGTTTTAGCTGATTTGCTATTCCTTGATGAATTTCAGTCTTTGAGATGTGAGATGTAAACCTGATCTGTCTTCCCTGCTCATCCTGGCTGGTTGATGTCATCCAAGGGTCCTTCCCAGAAGTTCCATCTCTGCAGGAACAAGCTCCCACTTTCTGATTGGCACTGTCGGTGCCTCTTTTGGATAGAGGAGGGTCACAAGCCAAGTTCCTGTACCCATTGATGCTGTTTTGAGACACTGTCAAGACTACTTGAAAATTGGTCTTTGGGAGTCTATGTTTGGACCCTGCCCCCCCCCCAAAAAAATCCAACAGGTACCTTCAACTTGACATTAAGACCAAACTTTCTTTTCTGATCTGAAGCCAGGACACACACACTGGATCCAAATCCTTCAACCTCAAAAGCTTTGAAATACAAGTAATCTAAAGTGACTATTACTGCTTCAAACACCAACAACTTCAGTCTCTTTATCTTCTTCTGAGAAGGAAGATTACACTGATCCTCCATATCTACATAAAAAGCCATCCAAAACAAGAGAAACATGGCACTGTGACTAAGCAACAAAATACAACCCGTGCAATTTTACTAAATACAGATTTCCCAAAATAGCTCAGTTTTTCTCAAGGCATCTAATTATACAAAATTCATTTGTTGAAACAAAAGAGATCCACAAGAAAGCCAGAAAGGTCTTTCAAAGAGGTAGATTCCAAAAAAACTTTCACATCTCAGAAATTCATTTGAAGTGTATTTTTTTCTTTGATAATGGTTGTTGTAGCTAACCAGCATGCTCACATGGTTTCAGTTTCTTGGTCAAAACATAGGACTAAAACATTACTAGTAAAGAAGCTAACATGTAAAAATACAAGTTCATTTCCAGTGAACCTTAAATAATATCACTTAATTCAAACTTCATTGTTATATACTGCACTTATAATTTCTTTCAAAGCAGGCTTCCCAGGAAAGAAAGCTCTCACCCTTAATCTGTTCACCTCCACCTTCAAATACATTCAAAACAACTACTAACAGCTTTTGAACTACTTTTACATAGAAATGTAAGGTGGTAAAGAAATAGAGACATAGTTTATCACTTCATACACCAAAATCATAAGAAACGTGCATTGGCATTCAAACTACAGTATAACGAACAGTTTGTATAACATAAAATATGTACAGCATAAAAAAATCCGGAGATAGAGGAAATTTGCTTAACATAATCGCCTGTGGGGAGAATCCGTACAACATAAAATGGGGTTACTCCATTTTCAATGCATTCCTATGGGAAATTGTATAATGGAAAATGTGCTTAACATAATTTCATTTGGAACAAAATAATTCCTCTATACAAGGTACCACTGTACGTGACATAAAGAGATTTTAACCTGAATATCTATGCCATTTCCTGTTATAGGAGGTCTTTGAATATCATTTCTGTAACTGTCTTTTTGCTGACATAGAACAAAGAATTTAAAACTATCTTCTATGTCAGTGCTCCCCAACCTTTTTATCACCGGGGCCCGGTAAATGTTTGATAATTTTTCCCTGGCCCACTTGCGGGGGGGAAAATGCGCGGCGGCGGTGATGGCGGGGGGCGATGGCGGGGGGTAGTAAGCGCGGCGGCGGCGGTGATGGCGGGGGCGATGGCGGGGGTCGCGGCGGGCGGCGACGGGCGGGCGCGATGGCGGGGTCGCGCGGCGGCGGCGGGCGCGATTGGGGAGGTCGCGGGCGGGCGCGGTGATGGGGCGGGTGGCGGCGGGCGGGCGGTGATGGCGGGGCGATGGCGGGGGGCGCGATGGCGGGGGGCGGCGGCGATGCGCGGGGCGGGCGCGGCGGGGCGATGGGGTTGCAGTGGCGGCGGGGGCGCGATTGGGGGGTCGCACCGGCGGCGGTGATGATGGCGGGGGTCACGGGAGGGTGTGGGGGGGGGGAGGGGGAGGGAGGAGGGGAGGGGAGGTGCGGGGGGGCTTGGGGTGTGTACCTTGGGGGCCAGGAGCAGCGGCGGCGGTGGCGGCAGCGGCGCTTGCTGGCTGGGGCGGCGGGCGCGCGCTCCCCCTGCGCGCACGGGCGGGGGAAGCACGGGGCTCCTGGGCGGGCGGGCCCGCCGCCTCCTCCCAGTCGGCGGCCGGAGGCAAGCGGCGCCGCAGAGGTGCCCCAACCGAGGCGGGCCGCGGCGGCCGCGGCCGCGGCCACGGCAGCCACCCGGGTTCGGCTGTGGCTCCGCGGCCGGCGGGCGGGGTGCCCGCCTCGGTGGGGCACCTCTGCGCCGCCGCTGCCTCCGGCTGCGGCCTTCGGGCGGGCGAGCGGGAGGGGGAGGGGAGGAGGCCGGTGGGGGTGGCGTCTCCGGCCCGAGGGCGCCACCGGGACCGCCAGCCAGCCGTGGCAGCACGGGCGCCCCGCCGCCGGCCGCGGAGTCGCGGCTGAACCGGGCGGCTGCCGTGGCCGCCGCGGCCGCCGACAGGAGGAGGAGGCGGGGCCCGCCCGCCCAGGAGCCCGGGCTCCCCCCACCCCGCCCATGCGCCGTGCCCGGCGGCGGCGACTCCTCCTCCGGCTGCCCGCGGGAGAAAAGAGGAGGAGGAGGAGGGCGGCGGAGGAAAAGGGGAGGAGCCTCCCCGGCCTCCCCAGGCGGCCCGGTGCCAACCGGTCCACGGACCGGCACCGGTCCGCGAACCGGGGGTTGGGGACCACTGTTCTATGTGACCCATTTCTACAAAATGACTTAGTACACTCATCACTTTGTTCCTTATTGATGTTCTTGCATCCTAATTTTAATTCACTTTTTTGTCCTCCCCCATATGTTTTATAGATCACAGATTATCAGATAAACTACACTGGATGTTGAACAATGTTCATCCATGTTTTATTTAAAATAAAAATCAACACCTGGGATAGTCAGCCGTAATCCCTCAACAGTTTAGTTTAGTTCAGTGGTGTCCAGACTTTGGTCCTCCAAATGTTTTGGACCACAACTCCCACAGTCCTTTGTCATTGGCAATACATACTTGGAATTCTGGGAGTCGTGGTCCAAAACTAAACACCCCTGGTTAAGTTCCTCCTGCGCTGCTGGACTACAAGTGCTTTCCAATGGGTCTGGTCTGCAGCTTCCGTTTCTGAATGTTCCCATGCATGTTCACTCACATGAAGATCTTCACAGAAAATTGCTTGTCCGGTCTTCTGTGGTCTTCCTTGTTTTCTTTTCCTTGAGATATTTTTAAAAGGAAATGTATTTTTCTCTCAGTGTATTGTCAGCACATTTTTGCTGGAGATCTTGGATATTATTTTGGAAAATACAGTAATTATTTCAGTTTGAATTCCCCCTCCCCCGCAAATCAAGGGAGTAATGAGGTGCACTGCTGCCCCCTCTCTTTTCTTGACATATTCTGCATAGAATACAATTAATAGTGTTAATCTTCCCCCCTTTTTTGATGATGATGATGATGATGATGATGATGATTTATCAGTCCTGTTGTTACATTTATGATCTCTTCATTTTGTTGATAGACACAAAGGATAGGCACAAAGCAAAAATGAATCAGAGTTCAGTGTATGAGGTCTCTTCCAACTCTATGATTCTATGATTCTATGATTCTATGATTCATATTTGTCAAATGTGACCACCTCTGAGAAATATGAACCAATTGATTTTTTTGAGATTTTTGATTTGTCATTCCGTTTCTGTGCTGTTTTACACCCTCCCCCCGGCTGTCTTCAGCCTGCTCCTGTCAATCAGAAGTTTAGGGCATGTTTTACCACTGCCGCCACCACTGCTGTCCACACATTCCTCTCCTTAGCAGCACACTACAGTCCTCTCAAAACATCGCCACACCATCATCCCAGGCATGTAATAGGACAGGGACAGTCGGTGGGTCATCATTCTAAACATGACAGAGGCTTTCTATGGAATAGGTTCACCACTGTTAATGATGACCCATGTGTGGCGTGCTGCAACGGCTGCCACGTTGTGGTCAGACCCCAGACATTTTTCCTCCGCTGCCCTCCACCAACAACTAGAGAGGTACCACTTAAGGCGCCTATCTCTGGAAGGGTACTTGTCATGGTCTGAGGGGAAGAAGAGACCAGCATTCAAATGAGGAGTGGGGAGTAAGAAGGAGATACCACCAGTGAAAAGGACAACCATGGGGATTGCTGTGGGTCAGAACCTGAGACAGGCCATGCTCCAGGTTGTTGTTCCTATTCAGCCTGCACCAACCTTCTGCAGATGGTCCAGGGGCAGAAGGCAGACACTTGCCACCAAGACAATGGCCCTGCTGAGGCTTTCATTGTCAACCACGGAAACCATGCCTCTCCTTCAAATGCTACAATTTTTTTTGCCGCTTGGTATACCCCCCCCCTTTCCTGGAGAAACATCATCTGAAAAGAGTATCCTCCATCTAGGTGCGAAAAAGTTCATGTCCAGCTATCATGGGCACACATCCATAAAGTCCACTTCACAGCTGAAATGTGGAGCAGTGGTTACCTGCCCCATTGTGCAGGTACTTTTTCTGGTAAGGGATACACAGCCCATCTGGCAGAAAGACATTCATTCAATTTATCCGGCCCCTGGGACAGCCCATCTGTTTTGTGAGAAAGACACTTTTGGACTGTGATCCGGCCCCCAGTGGTGTCTGGGCAGTTTGAAAACTTTGAGGAAGGCAGTTTACAACATAAAACAAATGGTTACAAAATACAGATACAAGGATATAATAAAAAGCAAAAATGTTACAAAACAGCTTAAGATACATTTAAAATGACTTAATATATAGGTGACATCAACCGGGCATATTTACCTATTCTTCTATAAATTGCATAATTTCAGAAGCCTTCGATCACTAGAGTTAGTGCTCGTTGGCAATTATAATGTGATTGTTCCTATTCATTACTGTAAGCCGCCCAGAGTTCCTACGGGAAGATGGGCGGGGTATAAATGCAATAAATAAATAAATAAATAAATAAATAAATAAATAAATAATTACATCTTGGTCTATATATTTTCCTTTAAGTATAAAAATCCTATTTCTAACTACAGCAGTTCTTTTAAAGATCTAACATATTAGCATATATTTAGATTCTAGGCTGGTCTTCATATTTCCATTTTCCAATTAATAGCTTTAGACAATCAGAATACAGGAACAAACTCCTTTCTACATAATGGATTCATGAGCCAATAATTCCCTTTTGTAATTTTCCTCTGTTCCTGCTGGATTCATTGCCTCCATGAGTTGTTTTTCTGTCTTGTTTATTGCTTTGCTGCTGGAAAGTTCCAGGGCTTTTTCCTCCTCTGTTTCCATATCCCGTAGGACAGATGCATTTATCTTCTCCCTCTCTGGATTTGGCCTACCCACAGGTTCATCCTGCACAGCTCTTATTGTGGTTGTCTGTAAATTAGGATCAGCTCTTTGTTCTGGCTCTTAACCTGATCAAATTTCAATTCTAGAGCTCTCTGCACTGATTCTGTATCCTGATTTGATTTAGAAGGTTGTTCAATCTGCAATGTAAGAACATCTAAAATTTTCTGTAATCCAAGGAGAATTCTCTTTGTAAATTGTTCAACATTTTCTAGGTGAATTGCACGCAACAATAGCTCATATCTAAAGGTAAATATCACTTGATTGTAGTTTCTGCCACTCAGTTTCTTGAGAGAAGAGTTTAGAAACATGACAAAGCAAGTGAACTTGTTGTATTTCCTCTGTGACCCCCCTTTTCTCCAAGAATACAAAAAGAAGGGGTGGTATACTGGATGTCTCCTTCCTTGTGAAAGTGCACTCTCACCTTCACCTGACTCAACCCATCATCTTACCTGTCTTTTATATAGCACCAACCACATGTCTAGAGATTCCTTCACTCTTTCAACATAGGAGAGCCTTGGTCTTCCACATTTCTTGGACTCAAACTCTTCATAAGACTCCTCATCTCTTTGTGGCCTATCAGGAGGGAGATTTATGCAACCAAATCTCCCCTCAATGCCTTGCAAAGGAACTGGTCAACACGGACACTCTTTGGGCCTTTTTACACGACCCCTAAGATCCGCTGGTCCCTTAAATTCGGACCAGAGATCTTGAGGGTTCGTTGCTGTTCCTCCCTCCCCACCCACTGGGCACTTCTTTGTTCTGTCTGCGTGAGGGGGGGAGGAAAAAAAAGCCTTAGACAGAGACAAAAGAATAAAAGGCTTACCTCTGGTTGCTCCGACCTCCGTTTACTTCCTGGTTCCTCTTTAAGGGGCGGAGGCAAAAGAAAAACAACAGAAAGAAGCGAGGAGAGCTCAGGCAATCTCCGCATCAAATATTTTCACTATAAAAAAGCAGGTAAAAGAAAACTGCTGTTTGGTTGCGCTAAGTGGGCGGGGTCGCACTTAATTGTCTGCAAACTCCGGAGCTGGTGGGTAAACATTTTTATCGTCCGGAGCTTGCAGCCATTTGCGGTGGAGCTTAGGAGTCGTGTATAAACGCCCTTTGTTTTCAGTTGACAAAGGAACCCCCTACCTCTTCCATGATGGCTCACTCAGCATGAGCTGTTTCCTCCTTCAGCACCTTCCAGGATTTTGTGCTGCTGCTACCTGGGCCCAGCCATTTACTTTCGTCCGGCACCACAAACTTGTCACCAGGGAAAGGTCCTGTACCACTCTTGGCAGTGTTGTTTTGGCTTCATTTTTTTGTCTGTGAATTCCCAGTCTCTAGTAAGTGAGCTTGCTACTCTCCCACATATGTTTTCAAGGAGACCACAATAAAGGATAGGTCTACTATGATTGGTTAACTCACATGGTTAACTCACACAGCCCTCCCTCCTTCCCTCTTATCACACTGTCCTTCCTTCCTTGGCAGATTGGAGGAACTGAGGGAAGAACATTTATGGCAGTATGGGGGTGGGGCCTCTAACAATCTCACTTTTCTGAGCTTTATAATGTTCCATGGACTACATACATTGATGGAAGATACCCACACGTGTGTTCACGGAGAGCCACTTGAAGAATTATAGTTACAGTAAGTTACCTAACCATTTGTAGGTTCTATATCTTATTTAAGACAAGTTTAAAAAGGGGGAATGTGTGGCCATTACAAAATACAAATGCAAGACTAGGCTGTAGGTCAGTGTTGGCAAACCTTTTAGAGACTGAGTGCCCAAACTGCAATTCAGAACCCTCTAATTTTTTGCAAAGTGCCAATACAGCAATTTAACCAGAATAGAGGTGGCTGTGAAGGGGTGATGTCAAGTGCCCACAGAAAGGGCTCCAAATGCCACCTTTGGCACCCATGCCATAGGTTGGCCAACACTGCTATAGGTCAGTGATGATGAACCTTTGGCACTCCAGATGTTTTGGACCACAACTCTCACAGTCCTTTGCCATTGGCAATACAGGCTTGGAATTCTGGGAGTCGTGATCCAAAACATCTGAAGTGCCAAAGGTTCACCACCACTGCTATAGGTGATACCTTTTATTTTGATAAAATAACAAAAATCATAGCAAGCTTTCAGGGACATTACCCTTTTTCAAAGCATGAAAAGTCCAGACATTGCAAAATATGTGGTTTGCGAGGAGATCATTCTCAGATGTAAAGTTCTTGGCAAGATGATATTTGTTTTAGGTAAGACAAAAAAAAAAAAAAAACCTGGCTTACCCCCACTCTTGATCTGAGAGTTGCCTTAGGTTTTCTTTTGGCAATAATTGTATAGTTGGGCATTTAAGAAACCCTATACTGGCACAACCAAGGATTTTCTGCATATATAACAGCCATTTTTCTTTCTTTCAGCTTTCCTCCAGTCTTCGTTCGAAAGTCAATAAACCCAACCTTTATCATGAAACTAAACAGGTTGCTGCGGAATACCAAACTGCCAAAGAGTGTTTGTTCAAAGCATTTTTGAAGGCAGGGCTGGGAGCCTGGGTAGAGAAACCCATTGAACAGGATCAGTTTTCTCTTACCATTTGATCCCTGGATTGCATTTCACCCAGAAGAGGGATTTGGTTGGAAACTCCAGTGCCCACCATCAAGATTTCATCTACACCCGGTGGTAACAGCAACTTGTCATCCCTTGATGAGGGTGGGGACTGTTGATCAATTTTAATTGTTACGGTAAAGCTGACAAAAACTTATGACACAGGATTTAAAAAATAGTTGGGAATTTTAAAAATTCCTTTTAAAAACTTTTATCTGCAGGGAAAAATGACAGTGCAACTCTCAGAGTGATTCTTCTGGGGAATTCAGAAATTATTTTAATACATTGTTACCAGGTGCATGATTAATGTAAATCTCATGGCATTTTATGCTAAACCAAGCAGTTGATTTTGAGTTCTTTTAGAGTCTAAGAGACAGCTAATTTATGTGCTACTTTTAGATTTATTTATTTTTTAGTTTCATTTGATCAAACTCATAGGAAGGATGCACAATAGAAAATAAGAAGGCAGTTTGGGCTGCTAGTTTTATTTGCTTTCTTGCTCTTTGAACAGCTGCTGAAAACTTTGCATCTTCTATGTATTTATTTATTAGTCTGTTATCCTGTTTTTAATATTCTACTTTTTATTTCATTTCATTTTCATTTACCAGTCAAATACATTGTAAAGTTAGTGGGCTTTTTTAAAACATGTTAAATTGGGAGCAAAAATATTTATAACTTAATAATTTAGATTTCAATGCTTTAAAAATCCATTTCATGGCTTGTGTTTCACAAGACCTCACTGGAGTACAAAAGATGCATTCTAGAGATGTAACTGAAAACATTTGCTAATATCTGAAGAAGTTTGCTAACTTGCCAAAACCCAACCTACACACAAGCACCATAGTTGTTTTAAAAAAGTAAAGGGTTATTTCAAAAATGTTTTAAATGATACAGTATGCTCTTTAGAATCCTAATGTATTTTCCATACAAACCATTGTGTATGTTTGAGTTTATAAAGCCTGTGATTGCACACATGTGGATTTAAACTTGTCTACCCAGAGTATTTTGAAATTTAGTTTTTGTTTGATCAAAGTATAACAGGAATAAATATTGAATTAATTCTATTTATAAAATCTTTGATACATAAGCATGTTTACACAGGTCAGGATTTCTGAAGAACAGCAGCTGGCTGAAGAAGTTAGTAAATATAATGAGAATAAGGCCTTAGGTTCTTTGTGGGATCCTCTAGGTGGCAACACTCATGGCACTTGCAGCTTATTACTACTATCTGTGATAGACAGACCACTGGCTGCAGAACATTTTCTTCCAGTGTGCAGTGTTCCGGTGTTGTAATGCAGAAGCTAGCTAATCAACAAATCCAGTCGTCGCACATGGTTCCCCTGCCCACTACTAGTCTTTCAGAAAACGTATCACCGAAATGAATCGTCTTGCGATGATACGATAGGATGAGCTCAAGGAAAATGGCACAGTCTTAGGTTCGAAGGACTGGTCTTAATAGTTCAGCTTTTTTAATATACAGCCCCACTAGAGAGCGCTAAAAACAAGCATGAAATAGTAATTAAGACATCTCTGTTAAAAAAAAAAACACATAAAAACTCATAAGCATCATAATAGAAATTGGGCCTGAACTTGTCAATTCCATTCCAGCAAAGCATGTCCTGTAGGTTTAGCAAATTAAATAATTCTGCTCATATACTTCAAGCTAAATAATGTTTACCTGTTTTGCTAAACCAGTGGCAGGATGTAAAGCTGTAGTACTGGGTGTATATCACATATATATTGGCCTCTATGTGATGTGATGTTCATATTGAAAGTATCACATCAGCTAAAAGTATTTTAAATATTTGTGTGACTCAGTGTAATAGATATGGTAGCTAGCTCCTCACTTTTGAATGTTGTCCGGGTACTCCTGCTTACATAATTGTTGTGGTGATAGATACAAAAACTATACAAGGTTATATGCATGTCCAGGAAAGTCCTGTTGTAATTGGTCTACATCATTTTGTTAAAAAAAGTTTCACATTTAAAAAGTTGACTAAAAGGCATGATAGCAATAATACAGAATTGGACAGAATAAATTAGAATTTTATTACGTGAACGCAAATAATGTACATGGTATCCTTAAATATCAGTTGGCAAATCTTTGTAGCATTGTGACTTAAGTCATTTATGAGATTAATAATACATATATAGAGTTAACATATGCAGTCCTTGTGAAGCATTTTCAAGCTAAGAGAATACAGTAAAGATCAAATTATAGGTCAGAACCTGGTCAAGATCTGCTCACAGAGTTCTATGTTTCATCAGATAAAGAGTTGGTCTAGTGATGGAGGAGGGGGGGGCTTGCAGGGGCTTGGAGTGGGTCCATGGGCAGCGATAAAATGTCTGACAGGTTGTGGGAATCGGCCCAGTACAAAATCTGATACTGTACATATATGGTGTATCATTAAAAACGGCAATACAGCAACAAATGCTAAGGAGGAAAACTAATGGTATCACTTTGTGTCCGGTTTGCAAAATAAATTATCTAAAATGTGTTACTTGGAAGCAGGTGACCATGTTAATGTTTTATGTAATAAACATAGCCTGTTGAGAGCATAACGCTGAACCACATTTTAGCAGAAACTGACTGTGGCCTCAGATACACCTCTTCTCCTAAGTACAATTGCGAGGAAGAAATCAGAAGCATCTGCTACTCTTCTAATTTAACTAGAGTTTATTGGTACATCTAAATGGATTTAAACCCTCAGTAGGTATGTTGAATTAAAACCTGATTTATAATCCCGTCTTATTAAAATAATTGTTTAAACCAACTAGGATTCCCAGATTTGGGCACAGCAATAAATATTGTTCCTGCATTTGTATTGTTTCCACAACCATGCAGCCTTTTCCTGATTTTTTGAATAAAAGCTGGTTATTTTACAAAAAAGTTTTCCTTATGGATATGCTGGAGGAAAGGGGTACCATGAATGTCTAAAACTCATCAATCTTGCACTCACCAATGATTTCATTTTACATTTCAAAACAGCTTTCTTTTTGCAAAGTGTTGATTTGGTTTTGCCTGTTTCCTCCTTCCCACCCTCCTGTGCCTCACAGCTTTGCACTGTCATATACCGTAACATTTTATTTACAATATTTTGCCCCAGCTTTCTCCTTGAAAAAGACCCAAAGTGTTTAACAGCAGCATAATGACTGATGTCATGGTCACATGACAGTATCCATTCAACATAAATCAAAACATGACAGGTTAGGATAGCTTTTTTTTACAAAAATCAAAGTAGCAACAAAATAGATTTTTAATAATGTTCCAGTGTTATATAATGAATATTTAAAGTATTGTTTTAGGCTGCTCAAATGGCATTAGGCAGCTTCTAGCTGGGGAACATGTATTGGACTGGATTATATTAGTTTACTTTCTGTGAAGACACAGTATACTGTGAGTTGGGTGGGTAGTGTGTTATGGAAAAACATTCCTTTGAACTGAAATGACTTCTGTCACCATACCAACTGTGTCTTTCAATTTCTCTGTGATAGGCAGGACAAATCTCAGTGCCAAAAAAGTTAGCACATCACAAACATGACTGATAATTGTTATTTCTCTTCTGCCCCGAAAATGTCATTGAGGTTTTGCAACTATACTGTATGATATCATAAGTTGGTTACAAGAACAATTCTCTAGCTGTTTCTTTTGAGAAAAGATGGAAAAATATTTTCTCACAAGCTCTTCTATTTTTTTAAAGACTCCTTTAACATCTTCCTTGTTCAAGCACAAATTAACAGTTTTGAAATGTCTCCCAATACATATTTAGAGCTGGATATGTTGTTAGAATCCAGATGTCCCAGTGAAGCAACTTTACAAATAAAATGGACACAACTATCCTTGGTGACTGGCTGTTGTATTTTAAATGTAGAGACCATTCTGAAATTTCACGGGGTTTATTTTAGTTTTGGAGTTTTTAATGATATAGTCATGCCAAAGTTGGATTACCTTTTGAAGGATCTCCGTTGGAAGGATAATACCTTGGTGTGTTGTTTTACTGTCACAATCATGAAAGCGTTGCAAGTTTAGACTTTGAATGGATATTATGGCCATCTAGTCCGACCTGTGACTCCGTGAAGAATCTTCACTGCAAGATGAAACTATAGAACATCCCTGGTAGAAAGGCATCCTTTACCTGCTTAAGTATCTCCAATAAAGGAAAGTGGATGGACTCCAGAGACAGTCTGTTCCACTGTTGTACAGCTCTTGGTGCTTAGCGAGTCCTCTTGAGTGAAAATCCTCTTCATGGAAACAGCATCCGGGCAGTTGCCACCCATGAGTTCTGCCCTCTAGAGTTACAGCGATGAGCCCCCTCCTGCAGGACAGCTATCGGAAGACTATCTTCCCCTTTAGGATTATCCTCTTCAGGCTAGCATACACAGCTAGCTGTTTGCTGGATTTGATTCCTAGACCGTCACTATCCTGATAACCCTTCAAAGCCAGGCACACTTACCAGTTAGGCACAGCTATGCAGAATCACCGTATCCCACACAGATTACATGACTCTTCTTTTTTGTGATTTCAACACTTTTCTGATCATGCCAGGTCCAAGTTATGGTGACCGTTTCCAGGGTTGTCCAGATGAAGAGCACACAGAAGGGGTTTAACCGTTCTGCCTTGCTGGAACACTCGGAGACGATGCAGCTTGCCTAAGGCTACACGAGCTAGCTCTACTGTGAGAACACAGTGAAGTCTCTTTACTAGGCATGCATTAACATAGCCTATGAGGGCATGAACGGCTCTGGCGTCCATGTTGTACAAGAGGCTGATGTTCAAGTTAAAAGTTTTTCATATACTGCTGCTATCAAGCCTGGCTTTTTATCCCTTTTTTATTGTTCTGAACTGGTCGTTGTTGACCTATTGTTGTAAACTGCCCAGAGTTCCTTCGGGAACATGGGTGGTATATAAGCTCTATAATAAATAAATAAATAAATAAATAAATAAAATCCCCTATTTGTGCCTTTTTCTGAATTTTATTTATTGGTACCTAAATTGGGTAACAATTTGTTGATTTTCAGTTTTTTTGACAGCACCCCAAGTGGTGAAAATTATTTTTAAAAATCTTCCATGGTGTTACCCTTCCTAGCTTTGTGTCAGAAGTAAATTTCAATTGGCAGCATAGTCTCCTTCTTCTGAGTACAGAAAAGATGTAATACTGGTCCCAAATGTAGAGCTTTCACTTTATGTGCACATTAATTTTAAAAGGTGGTATTTGTTAACCATTGCTTTGTCAGTAAATGTGTTTCTACTTTCCATGTGTTTTTATTCTTAAGTTATTTTGTTATCAAGTTAGTATCTTACTGCTAAACAGGTATGGTGACCCCAGCTAAGAATGGTAAACTTCTTAGAAATGTACTTGAAAATTCAAATCTTAAAAAAAAAGCAACTCTGGTTTATGAATGTGAGATACTGTGTTCGTGTATTCACAATTCAAAATGCCAGGAAATGACCTGGTATTGCTGCACAATAGCTTGCCAGCAGGAAAAAAGATGCCAAGGGCAGCCTGTATGTTGACAACACCTGTGGCAGCAGTCAAGATGGTCTATAGAATATCCTGTTCTGCTCCCAAAATGACACCATGCACATGTCCAGGAAGCAGACTCCTTTCATCAGTTAACCAAAACAAAGTAATTGTCCAGGGCTGTTTTTCAACAAGAGTGAATGGTAGTGAGCACTGATGGCTACAGGGTATCCTGTAGACCAGTGGCTCTCAACCTGTGGGTCCCCAGATGTTCCTGGACTGCAACTCCCAGAAACCCCTTCCAGCACAGCGAGTGGTGGAGGCTTCTGGGAGTTGCAGTCCAGGAACATCTGGGGACCCACAGGTTGAGAACCACTGCTGTAGAACTATCTTGGCTGCTATCATCATTGGTGTTGTGAACATTCAGGTTGCCCTTTTTCACGCTCTCAGGCATCCCTTTTCCTGTTCTCTCATTAAAAGGAAGATGAGTAGCCTGAGGCTATCCTACCACAAACATAGTATATTGAAAATACAGAACTGACTAGACAATAAAGGGGGGTTTAGGAAGGTAGGAAGATCTAATATGAAGCAGGTTGTCTCAATAAAAGACGCCATGGCTGTTAAGTTTGCAAGAACTGAGTAGAATTTATTGGAAAATACAATATTGCAGGAGAGCTGCCTAGATGCCCTAAGCACATCCGATCTCGCCCGATTTCGGAAGCTAAGCAGGGTCAGCCCTGGTTAGTACTTGGATGGGAGACCACCAGGGAATACCAGGTGCTGTAGGCGCTTGGAGTAGGAACTGGCAAACCACTCCAGTATTCCTGCCAAGAAAACTCCATGGACATGGGGTCATGAAGAGTTGGTCACGACTGTAACGACACAACACACACACAATATTGCAGGGGGATATCAGAAGACAACAATCTAATATGAAATGCTGTTGATTTGCAAGATCTGAGCAGAGCTGTTAATGATACTGCATTTTGGAGGTCATTATTTTATCTACTGTAAATCAGAAGACATTGCTTGTTTTTCGGGGCGGGGGGTTACTTTCAATGTTGTAAGCCACCTCAGACCCTTTTCAAGGATAAAGGCAGGGTAAAAATATTTTAAACAAACAAACTAATACTTTTTTAAAAGTATAAATCAAAAGCCCTTTGCCCAAACTTCCTCAAATCTTGAACAGGGCAACAGCAGGTCTCTGTTATACCTGTGCCAAATGTGCTGATCCCAAGTCCAGTTTCACAGTTATAATTTTTTGTTTGAGCTGACCTCATTTTAGAGTTACCTTGTAGAACCATGATTTGCTGTGCTACATATCAATGCATCCTTGTGCAATTATAACCAAATTTCATTTCTAATAGTAGATACTAATACAGAAATGTATTATGTACTGCTGAGAACATCCACTCACCTAATCAGACATCAAAGGATGAGAGTAAACGAGAACATAGGCTGATATCCAGTTTCCTTTAAAAAGGAGCTGGTGGTTGGTGGACAGTGGGGACGAAATCTCTGTGTCCCATTGCTTCGAGATTAAAATCAGAGTTACAAGTTGGATTCATTAAGCCAGCAGAGCATCCAAAACCTTACAACTGAGTGATTTATATACTGTATTAAATTTACCATGTCTGCTCAGCCTAGGATGCCTGCTCTTGAAATCAGTTTGTTTTAGTTATGCATCAAGTGTTCCTTAATATTAGTAAACAATCCAATTACTTGGCTTACTCTGAGACAGCTGTTTCGGAGTACAGTAATCTAAAGTGGTACATCACAGATATGTCACTTGGATAGGGCTTTCTGCAGTGTGTATGTGTGTTCTAATAGTTGGCACGGAGAGATACCAAGGCACACCAAGGGCATTAGAAAAGAAAGATTTTAGACCAAAGCCCCTGTTACAATACTGCAGTTGCTCATCCTAATTTCTATGTAACAGTTATGACAATATTCTGGCTTTATAAATGGAGACAAGAGGAAAAAAATGCTCTCTCATATTTTTTTTAAAATTAAACATGATTTGTAGAATTAAGGCATGTCTAAAAATGGAAACCCATTGTGTAGTGTAACAGTGGTTTAGCGTGGCCATTCTCAACCTCTTAATTTGCTTTCTGTGAATAGACAGCGTCAAGCGCAGAAAGCTTTTAATCCAGCAAAGAAATCCTGCTGACAGATTGGAGGTAATCCAATCTCTACCTCCGCCACCCTGCATTCCACCCACAAAACTGCACCATGTGATCGGAGGACACCTACACACAAGAATCATTAAATGTGGCAAAGAGAAAACTGGCAAACATCAGATCCCCCTTTCCCAAGGGATTTCTGGCACAGAGCCTTGTTTTAGCCAGATCTTGGGGAATGATGCCAATGATGGAAAATAACCTAGACCCAACTTTGTGGTTTAAAATCTAGCTTTAAATGCAATTGTTTGGGATTCTGTAATGGAAGTGGCAAAACCACTCCTTAAATATCTTTTACCTTGAAAGGCCTATTAGGGTTGCTGTAACTCACTTCTACCTTGATGGCACATAATATACATACAAAAATAAAAATGCCCTCAATGCTTTAGACTTTTGTCATAGGAAAAGAGCTCTAACTGTAAGAAATTCCGCTTTTTTCAGTACTATGGAAAAGTAATCTCCATCACTCTGAGCTCCAGCACAAACCAGGAGTCAGTGAAGTAGTTTAATAACTGATATGATGTGTATGTTAATTCACATGGGGTCACCCTGAACTGTATGGTAAAACCTAGGAATGAAAACGAGCAATGCAGCAACAAGTTATTTTCAGAGTTTCACGAGGTATTGGACAACACCAAATGCAGTACAAAACCCTTTGACAAGTCATTTCTCTCCATGATGGTCTACACCAGTGGTTCTCAACCTGGGGTCCCCAGATGTTCCTGGACTGCAACTCCCAGAAACCCCTTCCAGCACAGTGAGTGATGGAGGCTTCTGGGAGTTGCAGTCCAGGAACATCTGGAGACCCACAGGTTGAGAATCACTGGTCTACACTTATACAAGCTATAATTTGGTCTATCAGTAACATTACCTAGTCCACATTTCACCAGCCTGGCCATGAGAATATTATGAAGGGCCATCTCAGCCTTGCTGAAATCAAAATACTGTATGTAATATACACATCATTCCCTTCAACTATCCAAGCTGGTAACTATCAAGAAAAAATAATAATCAGTCCAGCATGATTTAAGTTTTACCTAACACGTGCCGGGCCACCAGCCACAATCCTGATACTTATACTCACCCATATAAATTAAACAGTATAAATCTTGTTGGTAAATAGTCATCCATAAGTAAGCTGGCAGTTGTATTTACTGTCACATACTAATTATATCACAACAAGGAATGCAAACATCAACTTCTTAACTGGCAGGGTTTTTTTAAAAAAAGATCTTATCTGTTATTTTAAGAATTTATAGATAGAAGTTCTGATATTATAGCACCAACGTCATTCAACCCATCTCCACAAGAATACCAAGCTTGCTTGCCTTACTAATGAAGGCATTCTGATTATCATCATTTTATTTTTTCACTCCTAATAATCCCAAACATCAATTTGCTTTTATCATCATTTTAATGAAGTTACCATCACAGTAGTTAGATCACTTTCCTAGTCAATTACTGGCAGCTCAAACTTCACTAGCAGATAAGTAAAAGTTTTTTGCTCCATTTACTTCTCAATGGAAGAGACTCTTTCACTCTTTGTGGTAGATCTGTTACTATACTGATATGCCTGATCAGGCGTCTTGTATTTTTCTGCCAATTCAAAAATGAAAAGCAAGGCTTTCTTATCGATCTGCCAACAAGATCTCACCAAAAATATGGTTACGTCTAAAAAATATTTCTATGTTGTAAGCATACAAATGTAAGTATAATAAAAGCCATTCTCATCAGGAAAGGAATATATGGCAATGTGTTATTTTTTTCTAGAAAACAAAAGTTCATCAAAACATAACTGCTTAGAAAACACCTGAATAATTTTGAAAGGGGGTGGTAAAAATTGTATTCTTTGGAAACTTGCCAGTAGTAGCAACAATACTGTTGGCTGAGGAAAGAAATTTGCTATCAGTCCTTTCTGTATAATGGTAGAATTGAAAATTCTTATTTCCCAATGCTGTTTCATTGCTTTGCTGAGCCCAAAGACTCCAGTTCCATGGACTAAAACTAATTCAATATACAATTTTCCAGTGAGTTGGCTGTTCACAATTTCTCTCTTCATCTCCACAAAATCTGTTGTATGTTGTTTTGGGGTCAAAACCAAGAATTTCCCTCTCTTCATGAATGCGGAAAGAAAATGTTGAGACTGAAGTGCCTATAAAATATCTGTGAATAAACAATACAGAACAAATTATTTAGTGAAGGAACAATTATAAGAAATAAGCAGACACTCATTAGGCCCATTTGGAAGTTTGGCGACAGATCAAACTGAGAACGACAGACCCCATCGCCAACGTTCCATTCTTAAGCAAGGTCTTGGAGAGGATGGTGGCAGACCAGCTTCAGGAACTCCTGGATGAGACGGATACTCTTGATCTGTTCCAACCATGGTATGGAAACAGCACTGGCCGCCCTGCACGATGACCTGTTAAGGGAGACCAACGCAGGGGAGGTGCCCTTGATCAGGCATGTCCAAACTTTGGCCTTCCTGATGTTTTGGACCACAACTCCCAGAATTCCAAACCTGCATTGTCAATGGCAAAGGACTTTGGGAGTTGTGGTCCAAAACATCTGGAGGGCCAAAGTCTGGACATGCCTGCCCTTGATGGTTCTCCTCAACCTCTCAGCAGCCTTTCACACCATTGAGCAGGTAAGTAAACCTTGACTGGAGGGATCACTTTGGAGAGGAGGAACTAACAGAGTGTGATTCAATCAGGAAAGATAAACAAAGTAGAATACTGGGAGCAAGTTCTAAATAACAGAAGGGAAAAGGGAAAAAAAGAAGACGGAACGAGTGGATTTGATAGAGGTAGCAGTAAGAATAAAAATGATGACAAATGTAAGTTTATTGCAATAAATGGGGGGGGATCTGATAGAAGCATAGAGAGTAAAAATAGATTTATTGGATCCCGAGACAAAGGGGGGAGCTGAAAGGAGGGGGATAAATGGTATTGATCAGGTAAAAAGGGCAGAAAAATAGAGGTAGTTAAAAGGGAGTATGACCCACTGATAAAGAAGGTTAAAAATGGGAGAAGCGCAATGTTCAAGATGCCTTTAAGCAACAGAGCCGAGCGCTTGGCTCCATTGCTTAACGGCATTGTAAACATTGTGCTCTGCTGCCCCACGCCCGGGGTGGGTGGGAGAAGCAGTGCATGGTGTTTAAACATCACACACCGCCCCCGCCAGGCCCGACCTGACCTGCATCCACGTATTGCGGATTTTCAATGACTGCGGGTTGGGTGAGTCCCTAACCCCCGCGTCAGATGGGGGGTTACTCTATAGAGAAACGTGGAACATGGCTATCAATCACAAATTAACTTGTGAAATCAAGATTAGAAGAGCAATGAAATAATAAGTACCGTATTTATTGGCGTATAACACGCACTTTTGCCCCCTGAAAATAGGGGGCAAATTATGTATGCGTGTTATACGCCGATATAATGTTAAGAAGCCATGTTTTTACATTATTAACAAGTACCGTCGCGGGCTGGGCTGGACTGGGCTGGGGAGGGGAGGGAGGAGGAGGAGGAGGAGGAGAGCAGTTTCTTGAAAAGCTCCCCCATGCTCCCCAGTATGCTGCCGATCCTCCTCCGTTGCCTGAGCAGAGGCTCCGGGTGTGCGCGCGCCAGTGGGAGAGAGAGCGAGAGCGAGAGCGAGGAAGGGAGGGATGGCGGGCGGGCGGGCGCGTCTTCTTCATCTTCCCAGGAGCGCTCGCCTCCTCCACACACCATGCCTCCTCGGCCGAGGGAGAAGGTAGGGAAAGCAATCGAGGAAGGCGGGGATGGAGGGGGGCGTGGGCGGGCGGGAACTGCAGCAGAGCAGAGCCGAACCGAGCCAGGAGGAAGGGAGACCGCGGGGTGCGTGCGTGGCTCCTGCTGATTCCTGCTGCTGCTGCTGCTGTTGCTGCTGCTACATGCAAGGGGGCTGCGGCGGAGAGCTGCCACTGCCGCCGCCGCCACCGCTTTCCGCAGTTACCAGCGCTGCCCGCTCGCCTGCTCCTTGTTTGGAACTCAGGCCGGCGCGGCGGCGGCGGCGGTGTTGGTGTTGGGGGGGCGCACCGTGGGAGGCTCGGCCAGGCAAAGGGCATCCCCGCCTTTCTTCTTTCTCAGGGCCTTAGAGGGAGCTCCCCACGGGGACGTGGGGGTGGGGTGTTGTGGGGGATCTCGTGTTGGGCTCGGGCTGTTCTCGGTCGGGAGGCCGGACGAGGGAGGGAGGGAGGGAAGAAAGGAAGGAGGGAGGTCACTTCGCAGTGCGAAAGTGACTCCACTCGCCAGTCATGCTCCTCCTCGGCGCAGCGGACCCGACGGAGAATGTTGTGTCATGTCCACCAGGAGTCACCCCACCCCCCCGTCCCCAAGCACAGCCAGCCAGCCAGTCCCATGATGGGGAAGAAGGGGAACAAAAGTTTCGTGGTGGAGATTCTCCCCCACGCACTTCCCTTGCCTTGCCAACGGGCCAAGAATGGATGGAGCTGAGCGAGGACACCCGGTTCGACCCCCCCATCCCCTCCTCCGAGGTTCCCTCATGCTCTCCGCGGCTTCGCTCAGCCTCTGTCTCTTCTGTGCCCGTGTCCCGCCCCACGGCTGCTCCCCTGCCCCCCTTCCTGTCTCCCCCTCGCAGTGCCCAGAGTTGGTGAACTTTGCCCGGAGAGCGCGCCCTGGGTGAAATTTAATTTTTTCCCTAAAATTTCCCTCTTAAAATGAGGCTGCGTGTTATACGCCTGTGCGTGTTATACGCCGATAAATACGGTAACCATTTAAAATTAAAATGGAATATATTTTCTATGTCATAAGAATAAAACAAGTCATAAGAATAAAACAAAAAATGGAACCAGTCCCAATGTGATTCAGAGAAAGGGGTAATTTAAGGGATATATGATATTGAATGTCAAATTGTTTTGGTAAATGTTATTTCTTTTTGTTTAATAAAAATATATAAAATTAATTTTATCTCACTGCACAGCAGGAGTGCAAGAACTATCAGAGCAGAAAAGCTTCAAGTTCCTTTACCCATTTTTCTCATCAACTAGCATTTACAGTCTCAATAACTCTGAGACATTAGCAAGAAAATGAAAAAATTTTGTTACTGACAAATGAACAGCTAAAATAGGAAACTGACAAACAGAACTGTCTTCAACAACAGACATCAATAAACCAAGAGAGGGAGAGGAAAGCACAGGACAGAGAGGTGGGTCTGTCTTTGAATTCAGTGGCATGGAATGGCTGTTTAATGCTGGATAGATGAACAGTCACCTGAGCTGTGAAAGGTCCTTCCTAGCTCAACATATGAAAGGTAACATGGCTTTAACTCTTGGTCTCCCCATTAAGATGTTCATATAAGATAAATCTGAGTCCCCCGTAAGCTCTTCTCTGGCTTCTGTGACCAATAAAAACTAGCAAGACAGTCCAAGGGCATAACATTATTTCTGTTCACTATAAAACTCTTTCTCAATATCTATGACCTTCAGGGGTGGGGTGAGGAATAAATATACATATATGCTGGTGTATAAAATTTAACAAACCCAGTTTATTTACCTGGCATGTGCACATATCCATTGGTCAATGATGGCTATCCCTCCATCTTTGTAGAGTTCTATCTCCTCCCAAGTTGGTTCAAATCTTACCATCTCTGGAAGCAGTCTTTTCAGTTTTTCAGTCTCTGAAAAGATATATTACACCAATCTATTATTCCCGTAAAGGTTATCTTATCTTTATTACAACAGTCATCTTCTACTGATATACTGCATGCCTCAACACCGTTTTCCTTTTCTTTGTTTAAGCAGTTTTAAGAGAACATTTTTAAAAGACAAGAAAAAAAGAGACTGAAATAGAAGGAATACAGTGGTACCTTGTATAAAGGAATTAATTCATTCCAAATGAAATTCTGTTAAGCAAATTTTCCTTTGTACAAATTTCCCATAGGAATGCATTGAAAACGGAGTAATCCTGGATCGCGACCATTTTTATGTTGTACGGATTCGCCCCATAGGCAATTCTGTTAAGCAAATTTCCCCCTATCTCTGGATTTTTTATGTTGTACAGATTTTATATTATACAAACCGTTTGTTATAGGAGGGCCCACTGTATATGGTGCACAAAGAAATTAAGAGGGAGCAGCCCAAATGCACCTGGCATAACTTTTAGAGACAAAATTGCCTTAAATTAAGAAATCAAAGCAGACATTATCCATCACATACTCAATTATGTGGTTCAGCATACAACTGACAATGTCTTGGCGCAATTTGTCTCCCAAAGTACACCATCTACCTAGACTGCACAAGAAGGCTGTGGCCACGGCAATGTTTTTTGAGGCCTTTGAAGACTAAGTGATATATCATTCTTGCATAATTGCATTCATTTCACCTGCAAGCTGGCTTACAGCCATGGACTCTAGGATTATCTAGAACATTTTGCTTTATTACAACAAGATAAGAAAGAGAGATGTAAAGTTTCTGGAAATTCTGAAGCTCGGAAAAAAACTTTTTTCCATTTTTTTAACTACAGTACAGTGGTGCCTTGGATAATGACGGTAATTCGTTCTCTGAGGTTAGTTGTTATCCGAAACACGTCGTTATCCGAAATGCAGTATCCCATAGGAATGAATGGGAAACCGTTTAATCCATTCTGGAGCCTAGGAAAAAGGCACAGACACCTGTTTTTTTGCTCAAAACTCTTTAAAAAGTGCACTTTAAATGTACAGATGCAATTTCACCTGGGATAACTTTTTTACTGATGCATGCTGGAAATTCATTATCTGAGGCAATCCATAGGGAAAATTCGTTATCCGAGGCAGCCCATAGGGAAAATTCGTTATCCAAGGCAGCCCATAGAGAAAATTCGTTATCCAAGGCAGACCTATACCTAGGAATTGCGATTCGTTATCCGAGGCAGCCCATAGGGAAAATTCGTTATCAGAGGCAGCCCTATACCCGGAAATTTGCAGTTGTTATCCAAATTATTTGTTATCCGGGGCAGTTGTTATCCGAGGTACCACTGTATTTATATTCTTCAATTGCTGTATTTCAGTCATGGGAGTCATCCCATGAAAGAGAGGCTGGCAATTGTGCCTATGGTTTTAGGAGACAGGTTGTAGTAATCCATTTTGTCCACTTCATCAGCCTGAATTGAAGCATTATCACATTCCCTCTGTCCCTAAAGAACCTCTGTATTCACTGGTGTCGAACATTTGGCTTCCTCTAGGTGCCTTAGGGTGACTGTCAAAAGCTCTCTGATTTCATTAAGTATGTCTCTAATAGCTAATAACAGGTCATGAGAAAGGAGACTGCCATTCATTGATGATTATGGTTTTTGCATCAGTAATTTGAGGTTTTGACGGCAGGATACTAGGGCTCTTGGACTCGGAGTTCCATTATTACCAAAATCAGTGTTCAAACTGCTGTTTGTATAGATGCAATCCAGTAATTGTTTGTCATACAATATGCGCTCTATGAGGTCGATGGGGGTGGTGGTAGTGGTGGTCCAACTGCAGGAGTCCAATATTTAATAAAGTCTGTTATCTTAGCTTGTCCCCCCCCTTTGTTGTGATATATCATATTCACCTTATTGATAGTGGAGGTTTTGGTATAACACTTGGGGGTGGGGTGGGGTGATGGCTCTGCAAATACTTGAAGTTGCCTGATGCAGCTCCCGGGATCCCTTGTAATGGTCTCCTGTTCTCAGTTTGGGAGTTGGAGTAATTGGTGTGATTGACATAGGTGTGAATTTCAAGATGTGACGTAATACCAGAGGAGATAATGTTAGATCTCAAATCTCCACTAGCTGGGGAAACTGCCATGTTATCATCGTCCATAATTACTTTGTCACTTCCTTTGCTTTCCCACTCTGAATATTTATATAAAAACCTTCACTCCCTCAGGCCTCTGCACAGGTGTGTGTGTGTGTGTGTGTGTGTGTGTGTGTGTGTGTGTGTGTGTGTGTGTGTGTGTGTGTGTGTGTGTGTGTGTGTGTGTTCCGACTGCTCTTTTCCGTGAAAAGAGTTAATTAGTCACAGTCCAGATTCAGGCTCAGACCACAGGTTTATAGATGTAATGAAAGCTCTTAGAGGCAATTAATCTGAGAGGAGAGAGGAGCAGGAGTAGGTGTAGATAACAGCCTCTTTGTTATCTTCTGTGGCAGCTTGAAGGTTGTAGACCAGTGATGGCGAACGTTTTAGAGACTGAGTGCCCAAACTGCGATTCGAAACCCACTAATTTTTCGCAAAGTTCCAATACAGCAATTTAACCTGATTCCAGGTGGCTGTGATGGGGGCGATGTCGGGTGGCCACAGAAAGGGCTCCGAGTGCCACCTTTGGCACCCGTGTCATACGTTTGCCAACACTGTTGTAGACAAAGCACACACCAAAAACCCCAGCAACAAGCACTATGATTTCAGCTGTGTAACGTCAGTTATCAGTGCTGAAAAATAGAGCTTGAAATGTGAATGACAGAATAGCAAAGTATTGAAAAATAAATCACCCCCGCCTGACCATGGCTGCTGAAGGCTCTCTCTGCCAGAACCGGAACCTACAAGTACCATATATACTCGAGTATAAGTCGACCCGAGTATAAACCGCGGGCCCTAATTTAAACCCCTAAAACTGGGAAAATTTATTGACTCAAGTATAAGCCTAGGGTGGGAAATGCAGCAGGGCCTGGCAACTCCTCCTTTGTGAGCTGGGTGTGTGTGTGATGTTTAAAATGACTTTTAGCCACCGAGGCAAGTGCTTGAGTTGGTGGCTAAAAGTCATTTTAAACATTGTTTTAAAATGACCTTTTAAAAAGTCATTTTAAACATGGGGGGGGTCAGGAGAAGTGGCACACAATGACCCAAACTTGCCTCAGTGGCTAAAAGTACTGAACTGCATATAAGCCGAGGACCCCCTTTTTCAGTCCAAAATTAGGGCTGAAAAAGTAGGCTTATACTCGAGTATATACAGTATATAACTAGATCCAAAAGAACAATGACAAAAAATGATGAAATTTAAAAGAAAATGTTAGGGGCCTCCCCTTGGCCTCCTTATTGAACTCCCAAATGAATTGAATTGGAATTGGAATTGGAATGCAATTGATTGTCATTGTATAAATACAACGAGATTAAAAGTGCCATCCAGTCAGTCATTCACACAACCCAGCATAAAAATCCAAGACGTAAATTCTACAATTTAAGAACAAACCATCTATACACATACTCCAACATTCACACGCCGAGCATCACTTACACTCATTTAAAACTGACATAAAAACCAAACATACACACACAGCCCTACACTCTTTCACCTGACAACATTCATACCCAATCCATAAAAACTACAATTTAAAAAAACAACAACAGCCATACACAATCCCCCATACGATATATGTGTAATACATTCAACACTAATATTACCCGTCAACTTAATTTTTAACAGAAGTTAGCATGGTTACTGCTATTGGGTAAAAACTATTTCTGAATCTTTCTGTCCTTGTTCTAATAGATCTATACCTTCTGCCTGATGGTAATGGTACAAACAGAGAGTGTCCAGGATGAGAAATATCTCCTACAATATTCTGAGCTTTCTTAAGACAGCGGGAGCTGTGTAATTCCTCCAATGTGAGGAGTGGGCATCCGATGATCTTCTGTGCCATATTGATAACCCTCTGGAGCGATTTCCTCTGAGCCTGGTTTGCTCTCCTTGTTCGCTTGCTCTGGTTGCAAGCTTCCTGATTCTGGTTCAGTTTTATTCCTCGGCTGTGCTCTACCCAGAGTCAAGAATCATAAGACCCTCCTAGAACTTACAGCTGCTACTTACAGTTCTCAGCAGCAATAAGGACACTCCTCTTTCCCACAGCAATTCCTGCTAAGGCCACATCCCTTCCCTTTTAAGCTGAGCACATGGTGATTCTGTCTGGGCAGTTCCTAGGGTTCATCTTAGGTCCCTTCATAGTATACCTCTGAAAACATAACTCATCTCTCTGGCTTTGTCTGCTTCCTACCTAATATTTCTTTTCTCTCTCTCCCACAGATAATTCCTGTTTGCTCTCCCTGTTTGCTCATTCTGGTTTTGAGCTCTGTTGCTCTGCCTCAGCTTTATTCCTCAGCTGTATGCTATCTCTTTCTCTAGCTTATCTATTTATTTGATCGATTGATTGATATACAGGCCATCTGACCAAAGATCACCCTGGGCGGTGTACCATGTGAGAACATAAATAAACACAACAAATATACATATACAATGCACATTAACTTTATAAAACTGATAATAGCCAAAAATAAAAATAAAAAATTAGCAGTCAGGAATCATAATCAACTCACTTTGAACTTTTTGCTTTTGTTTTGTTTTTATTATGAGTGAACTGTAACTCGGTGTAGATTAATGGCTTCTGCTCTTCACTCCAGCAAACCAAGTAAGCTCTTTTCCAGGAAAACTCACTCTATCCCTCCGCTGCCCTAATCCCAGTTTTTCACTTCCGACCAGGCATCAGTGACCCTAGACTTCTCAAATATAGCTCACAAACAGTTATTTAGTATGTTTTCCACTTTAACAGACGTTTTGGCTATTCTGTAGTCAGTCAAACTCTTTGGAACCAAATGGGAAGCAACAGACTGATATTAAAAAGCTACCTACCTTCCACAATGGCATCAGTGGCTACGAAAACCTTCTTGAGTTTGTGTGACTTCAAGAGCTCTTGGATTTTCTTAACAGCTCCCTGGATACTGGGCACATCGTTTCTGTGACCCCAGATGAAATCTTTACGTCTGAGATGAACTCCAAGGTATGGGCCACCTTTGGCTGTGCCCAACTTTACCTAGCACAGAAGAACCAGTACATGCTGAAGCTGAAATAAAATGGCATCGATTCAGCGGGACAATGTGGAATAAATACATGTTCTACAATATTTTTAATTCTAAATATACTCCTTTATATGGGAAATATGCATTTAAGAAGACTGCAATATTCATTGTAAGTTGCCAATTAACATATTTAATCAGCCTTTTTAATAACATCAGCCATTTGAGTTATCATTAAGACAACGTTTAAAGCCATTCAAATTCTTCAGGTTATTTAAAAAAATCCCCCTGGTGCCGACTGGGCCATTTTTAAAGGGGTCCAGCCGAGGACAAGTAGGCGCCGGGAAAGCAGGCTTTTAAAATTCCTCCCCCTGCCAAAGCCTGTGCTCCAGCTGCTCGGCGGTGGCTTCGGTGGGAAAAAAAGCCCGTCCTTTCCTGGTGCCGATGGGGCGGTTGGGGGGGATTCGCCAGCTTTTCCCCATAGCAATCCATTGCTTCAATGCATTCCTATGGGAAAATGAAAAACGAAGCAAACGAAATGGAAATTTCCATTTTCTTTTTCCTTGATGGGTCCCTTCATTATTCGTTTTGTTCCCTAGCAAAACAAATAACGAATAACGCAACAAATAAAAAATTCATTTCGTACCCGTCTCTAGTTTTTAGCACTAATGAAAATAAGCATCCAATGTGCCTTTTCTGTATTGCATCTTAGGACCTTTATTCAAATACAGAGGTTCATATACTGTATTTGAATAGGGTACGAAATGAATTTTTTATTTGTTGCATTACACTGATCCCATGCTCTCCACAGAAGGGAAACTGAAACAGCTGGTGGCGAAGGCCTGTAGAACAATTAGATTATTTTACCTTCCGCTCTGTCCAGTTCTCATCATACTGTGTCCTGTCCTTTTCATCAGTTGAGTTTAAGTGTTCTGTTCTGAACATGTTACCCACTAGGCGAAGGTGTCTAGCGAAAACCATACTGCGACGTGTCTGTTACCAAAACAAAATGATACAAAACACAAAGGTAATGAAAAGCAAGGTCATATTCTTTTTAACAATGCAAAAATTACTATTCTGGAATTTTTTTTTTTTTTCAGTTTCATTTTTTTATTTACATTGATATCTCACATAATATATATACATTTGTATAATTTCAAAACGTAACCGTTATCATAGATTGTGATTGTTTAGGTAAGGAAAAGAAGAACAACAAAAAGGAGAAAGAACAGAAGAGAAAAGAAAGGGAAGAAAAAAAGAAAGAGAAAAAGAAAAAAGAAATGAAGAAAGAAAAAAAAACAAGAGTCACATAGTTATATATATCATTGGAGGATTGTACCGTCCATATTTCAGTCTTTAGTTATGTCTTTGTCGTATGCTTATAATTCATCTCCTTTTTTATATTTGTATTTTAACCAGTCATAAAATAAATTCCAGATTTGTGCAAATTTACTTTCATCTTTGTGTTTTAATGTCATAGTCAGCTTATTTATTTAAGCACATTCTAATATTTTTGCAATTATCTCTTCATCAGACGGTATTGCTTTTACTTTCCATTTCTGTGCCCGTATTAATCTGGCCGCTGTCAATATGTGGACCACTAGGTAATGTACTTCCTTTTCTAAGTTGGCAGTCATGCCTAACAAGTAAAATTCTGGTAAAAACTCCACATTCTGGTGAAGGATTTGGGTGAGCCATTTATGAATTTTGGTGCAAAATTTCTTCACATTATTACAGGTCCATCAGCAATGATAGAACGTTCCTCTATGCTTTTGACACGTCCAAAATTTTTCTGAGCTTTGGGGGAACATTTTATTTATTTTGTCCGGGGTTATATACCATCTATAAAACATTTTTAATAAATTTTCTTTATATGTGGTGGCAATTGTCAATTTATAATTTACTTTCCATAATTGCTCCCATTTTTCCAAATGAATCTCATGACCTATATTTCTCGCCCATTCAATCATGGTACTCTTCACCTCTTCATCTTTTAATTCCCAATCTAGCATGACTCTATATAGTTTCTGGATCATTTTACTTTCTGGACTTAAGAGTATCTTATCAATTAATGACTCCTGTTCCTCGAACCCATATTCTTTTTTATCTTGTTTGTATCTGTCATATAATTGATAGCAAGGCCACCAAGATTTCAATATACCTTTAGCTTCTAATTGAGTTTGAGATTTTAATTGCCCTCCTTTCTCCAAAAAGTATCTTATATGTGGCTATATTCTCTGGGTTTATGATGCTGGGGTGGACTATGGCTTCTAGGGGGGAGATCCATTGGGGTATTTTCCTATAAAATTTACCTCCAATTTCATCCCACACGTGTATTAGAGCTTTTCGAATGTAATGGTTACTAAATGTAGTTCTTTTGTTCCTAACATACCATAAATACGTGTGCCAACCCTTTTGTAAATCAATACCTTCTATATTTAGTATTTTTATTCTTTAATGTGATCCATTCTTTTACCCAGACCATAGAGTAAGTTTGGTAATATAAATACCAATTTGCAGTTCCCCAGCTCCCTCTTTCTTTAATGTCTTGTAAAAGCTTCATTCTAATCCTGGGTTTTTTTCCTGACCAAATAAGTTTAGAAGTTATTTTATTTAATTCCTTAACAGGAATAGTAATTTCAGGAGGATGTTCATTTTTAATGTTGCTATCCTTCCTAACATTGAAAGGTGCATTTTATTCCACTTCTCTAAATCTAACTGTATTTGCTTTAATAAACTCCTGTAGTTATCTTCCTTCAATGAAGAGCATCTTAATGTTAATTGAATGCCCAAATAATTTATCTTTTTCTGCGTGTGGAGACCTGCTATTTCAGAGAGTTGCTTTACTTCTTGATTTTGCATATTTTTTGTCAAAAATTTGTTTTATTCTTATTAATTTTTAATCCTGCCACCTCACCAAATTCTTCTATTTCTTTCAATAGTATAGGGGCGGAAGTTAGTGGGTCGTCTAATATGAAGGCTAAATCGTCCGCATTTGCTTGTAATTTGTATTTCTCCTTTTTAATTTTTAGACCTGTAATCCTCTGATTATTCCTGAGCTCTCTGTTCAACACCTCTAAAACTAAAATAAATAATAGAGGTGATAGTGGGCAACCTTGTCTGGTGCCTTGGTTTATTTTTATGTTTGGTGATATTTCCCCATTTATTAATACTCTTGCTCTCTGTTTAGAATAGATAGATGTTATGAAGTTTATAAAATTTCCTCCAAATCCCATAATCTCCAGCTGTTGTATCATAAATGTTCTGGAATTTTTCGAATTAATAACTATGGCCCAGTTAAGGCTGCTTATATGCACTCACTCCGACCACTCAGTTTTTTTTTCTCTTATCATCGCTCCATCATATCCACCACCTTTTTGCCATGTCCTCCCCTGCCCTTTCCCTGACCATTACCTTTCCCTCCGCATCTCTCTGCCAACTCCATCACTGCAAGAAAAACCCCTTGCTTTCTTTCCCAACTTCCTTTTCTTTTCTTTTATATTTTAGAAATCATTTTACTTTTTAAAAAACGGAAGGGGAAAGAGGCACTGGGGTCTAGTGGCACTGAGGATTATGTCTACTGATGCCGTGTTGCCAGTCTACAGTGCTGAGGAGCACAGAGCACAGCCTTGACTGCTAAACAACATACTAGCCAAACACAAATCAAAACAACAATGCACATTTAATGTCAAATAAAATGGCATAATATAATTGTTATGAAAATTTTAAGTTGCTTCTGACTTAAGGTAACCCTATCAATTATAGACCTTCAAATTCCTTATCATTAACAGCTCATCTCATCTCTTGAAAACATGTTTTTTTTTAAATGGAGTCAATTCATCACATGTTTGGGTTTTCGCCTTTTCCTGTTGCCTACAGTTTTCCCTAGTATTCCCCCCCTCCATTAACTTGGATCTTATGATGATGTGCCCAAAATATAATAGCTTCAGTTCAGTCAATTTAATTTTGGAGAGGTGAGATGGGATTTAACCCAGCAGTGGCTTGTTTGTCTTTTGGGAGGTCCACCGTATCCTTTACGCTCTTCTCCAGCACGATACTCCCAATGAATAGATTTTTGTTACTATTAACGTTTTTCCATGTCCTGCTTTCAGATCTATGAATAGTAATCGGGAATAACGTAGTATGAGTATCTTTGCCTTGGTCTTCAGTAAAATATTTTTATACCTTATTTTTTTCCTAGTTTCTTCATAGCTGTCATTTCGAGTCTCAGCCTTTTGATTTTTGACTCCTCAGAGGAAAAAAAAGGAAAGAGAAATACTCTGGGAAGCTGAGTCATGGCAAATGGACTCCTTGCCACCGTGTTACCTTCTACTACTGCTGCTGCCCAGTCGCTGCTCTTTCTTCTCCTGTCTTTCTTCTCAGTCTTTCTTCTTCTCCCAGTCTTTCTTCTCCTGTCACCATTCTCTTCTGCTGAGCCTGCTATTCCTTAGGAAGATGGGTGTATCAAGTCTGGTGACTCAGCTTTAGGACTCTAGAGCCACAATGAGTCTAGCTTCCTAACAGTTATTGCCCTGCACATATTCAAACCCTCTCACCATGTAATGGTGTGCATCTAAAGAGAGATTACAGCACAGTAGGCTTGTCGATTGATGAAAAGGAGCATAGTGCCAAATATGTATTGCTATTAGAAGTTATGACATTTTTTAAAAAAATCATCAAATGGACTATGTTAATTTAAATAGATTCAGATGGTATTTAAAACACTGGCTTAGATTTTAGATAGATAGATAGATAGATAGATAGATAGATAGATAGATAGATAGATAGATAGATAGATAGATAGATAGATAGATAGATAGATAGATAGATAGATTTTTCTCCTTATAGAATTGTTAGGTCAGCACAACTTTCATTTTACAGAAGGAAAGACTTTTTGTTGATGGAATAAAAATATGTGATCTAAGGCAGGCCTGCACAACAGGTAGACGGTGGGTTACCGGTAGCCCACAAAGGGTTTAATAGTAACCCGCTGGCCATCAATTTAAAAAGTGAGGGGATAAGTTCTCCACCCCTCCCTCCCCCATCCCAAGGACCACCACTGCCCCAGCAAAGTTCTGGGTCTGCCAGCCCACATTCTCAGCCGAGCAGGGCAGTTCAAGGGCCATGGCACATTGAAATCTGTTCCCTCCACAATGGATTAATTGGCTTTCAATGCATTCCTATGGGAAACCGCTGCTCTACTTACATTTTTTAAAAACTTATGAGCATGTGCTTGGAACGGATAAAATTCGTAAGCAGAGGTACTTTGGGCCAGAAAAAGTAGATGTCAGCCTGTTCGAAGTTGAACAACCCTGATCTAAGGTAATGAATTTTAAAACCTCGTTAAAATGTTTGTGTCTGCTGAAAGTGAATTAGTGGGGTTGCAAAATCAATTTAAGTACACTAATTTTAATAGATGTAGGCTGTGATTTTAGATACAACCTATCAAGCCAACTTCATGTAAGCAAGAAGCAAAATATCTCAGGGTCTTCTTTGAAGAAAAGATCTATATAAAATCTATTCAAATAAAGGCAAACAAATAACACAATTGTTTAGCAGTACTGAATGCATGGGATGGACAATTAAAGCACCTGTAGCTTAAAGGGCTACCCAGTCTAAAGGAATTTATAGTGTGTTAAATTATCTGTAATCCAGGTAATTGTGATTTGGGGTTGTTTACTAAATAGATTAAATAAATGTTGTAAATAACAAGGATTTGGAGAAAAATAGAAGGATAATTTCACATGATTGGGCCACCCATAAAATACATGTCTACAAGCTTATTTTGTAGTGTTTTAAGAATAGGCATTTTGTTGAAAAGGCTAAAATATTTGCACCACAGAAAATACAATATACAACAAAGTTACTAGTGTTATTAGGTTTGCCAAGTGAGAAAAAATGAATTACCTCATTTAGTAAAAAATAGTTTACTCACATCCCAATAATCTTTGCTTCCATAGTGGTCATGTAGAAGATTTTCAGCTCTGTCTAGCATTACAGACCTAATAAAAATTATAAAGCTGAGTATGTATTAAAGAATAACATACATTACCAGATTCATTTATAGTATCTAGGATTACTAGATTCATTTATACAATAGCAGATCCCCACCACCAAGTGGGACAAACTCTAAGAAAAAGATTACTAGATTCATTTATAGAGCTTAAGGAGTAAGAAGTAGCCACAGCTCTAGAATATACCACTATTCATTCCTTGCTGCACATAGAAAATATTGTTTCCTTAACCTTGAAATGACTAAATTGTAATTTGAAATCTGTTAGTTTTTCAATTAGTTGCCCAGATGCCCTGAGCATATCTGATCTTGCTTGATCTCGGAAGCTAAGCAGGGCCGGGCCAGGCCAGGCTAGTACTTGGATGGGGGACCACCAGGGAATAATACCAGGTGCTGTAGGCACGGAGTAGGAACTGGCAAGCCACTCCACTATTCCTGCCAAGAAAAACTTCATGGACATGGGGTTATGAAGTCGGTCATGACTGTAATGGCACAACAACAAAAAGCTTTTCAATCACATAGTTATTTAATCTGTGAGGTAAAAGTTTACCTACCTGTAATTTTTGTTCTTTAAGTGGTCCTCTTTGAATTCACACAAATGGATTTTGTGTGCATGTCCAGATGTTCTCAGAAAATTCTAGAGTTGTACCATATGTCCGATAGGAACACCCCTTTAGTATGGATAGTGTGGTCACTTTTTGGAATCCCTTAGTTCCTGTTGGAAAGTCTGCCACTGTCAAGATAGAAGACGACAAACATGATTGACAGACGGGATGAAGGTGAGGATTCATGAATTCACTGAGAAGCACTCAAAGAACCAGAGTTATAGGTAGGTAACCTGTTTTTCTTCTTTGTGGCCTCTATGATTGCACACAAATGAGCAATTAACAAGCCGACTTTCTGGAAGTGGGCTGTCATGGCAATACAGAAGAAAGCACTTCTCTACCAAAGGCCGTATCCCTCCCAGCCTGTATGTTTAGTCCATAATGGGAGGTAAATGTGGTTGGTGTTGATTACGTTGCAGCCTTGCAAATGTCAGGAAAACCAATACCTCTGAGAAAGGCAACTGCCATAGCCCCAGCTCTTGTAGAATGAACTTTGAATGAGTCCGAAACGGGCGGATCGGCCAGTTGATATCACAGAGAGATGGCAGAGACTATCCACTTGGAGATTGTTTGAGATGATAGGTGGCACAGTTGTGGAAGCTGACAAACCGGCAAGGTGACTTTGGACTGAAGACATCAGGGATCACCTGATATGGAAGGAGTGAAGAGATCTTCTGTAGTCATGGACAGATTTGGCAAAAAAGGTAGGTAGGACTATAGGCAGAGAGGTGTGAAAATCATAGACCACCTTCAGGAGAAAGGTTAGTCAGGATATAATGTTACCTTCTCAAGGTGGAACTGCAGATAAGGTGGGTCAGTTCTGAGTGCTGCACGTTTGCTGGCACAGCAGGCCGATGTAATGGCAACCAGGAAAGCCATCTTCTGGGAAAGCAGTCTGAGGCTGGTGGAGGCCTATGGCTCAAATGGTGGGTGAGTTAAGCAGCTGAGAATAAGTTGAAGGGACCACTGGGCAGCTAGAGGCTTGGGCATGGGAGTTAGATTTTTGGGGCCCTGGAGGAATAACTTGAGCTTCTGGTGTTAGAAGAGAGAGAACGCCTTTGACTAAAGGGGTTGGTAAGCCACTATGGCAGCAATATAGACTTACTTTAAGGGTGGGGTCACCTAGGTCTCACTGGAAGAGGCAACAGAGGAAGGCTTGCAGAGTGTTGAGATTGGTAGGAATGGAAGGAAAATAGTGTGTTTCAGTAAATTTAAGAAATGTCTTCCACTTGTAGGAATAAAGTTTCGATGCAGACGGTTTCCTTCCCAAAGGCAGGACAGCGTCTACCTATGGGGAATCCTCCTTGTGGCAAGATGAAGAAGAGACAAAAGGTCTAGATGGAAGATCTTGTTATCTTGTGTCAGAATGTGAGTCAATGGGGCAAGGCAGAAAAAGATGGAGGTGATGGATCAGAGGGTGGAAACCAGGATTGCCTGGGCTCTTAGAACTGCACTTGACCTGACCTGGCTCAGCATGACAATTGACCTTTGCAGAAGAGTGGTGGGGAAAAACAGGTACAGGAAGTGGTTGAACTGGTCTAGCATGAATGCATCTCCCATGGATAATGTACCTGTACCTGCCACTTGGACACTTTGTGTTAGACGCATTTGTGAACATATCAATTGATGGAATACCCCACCTGTCACATAGTTGGAAAAAATATCCTGATCTAGGGCCCATTCATAGTTTTGTGTGGGCAGACTGATGAGCTGATTGGCAACGTCATTGTGTTGTGGAATATGTGAACAGGGAAGATGTGTCAGGTGAAGCACCACTCCCAAAATTGGACCACTACATAAAAGAGGGCCAACAAATGAGTGCATTCTTGTGTGTTGATACAGAGAAAAGCTACTGTATTGTCAGTGACAACCTGGATGGCTGGGGAGTTCAAAAGGTTTTTATGATAGCAAGCAATTCCAGATGAATGATGTGGAGAGGTTTTTTTGGGAGGGGGAGGAGACCACAAAATGTATTCCTGGTGGTGGTCACAATGTGCTCCCCATCTGGTGGGACCGGTATCTGTAGTCTCCTGAACTGTGAGGCAGAGAGATGGAAAAGGCCTGCCTATCAACAGGTTGATGGCAGAGGAGTTGCTCTGCAAGTTCAGGAGTCACCCTGAGCCATTTGGTGGGGTGGTCGTTGATGGGATTGAAGAATGTCAGCTACCAGCAACCTCATTTTTTAGCTGGGTTTGTTGAACTATGAATGTGGTAGATGCCATGAGGCTCAGTAGCTTTTGGGTGAGATAGACAGAGACTATGGCGCCTGGTTGAAAGGAATGAAGTAGGTCTGCAAATATCATGATTCTTTGCTGTGGGAGGAAGGCTCTGGTAATTCTGGCATTCAGTTGGGTGATGATGTAGGTGACCTTCTGAGATGGTTGGAGGATAGATTTGAAGTGGATGACATAGGTCTATTTTTGAATCATATTAGGAGTCATAGACCAGGATCCAGCTGTCTTTGTACAGGATACATTGGAGTTGGGTGCACCAGAACCGAGAGTGGTGCATCTGTCGATGTGATGCCAGGGGTGCCTCAGTAGCGGAGTACAGTATTCTGGAATCTTGATATGACACGTCTTGACGAGCTGCTGCCTCAGAGGGGATTCTATAATTATTCAGCCTGGTCCCAAGTGCTGGCCAAGTGGTGAAAAGCCTGATGATACAGAGCTGGTATGTGCAGAGGGCACGGAAACAAGAACTACAGAAGTATTTCCCCATTCAGGACAGTGGGAGAATGCCAAGGACTGCACATAGCCAGATGGGGGAAGTAACTCAGCATCAGCTTTGGAGGGTGAATCCTGCCAAACAGTTTCTTCTGACAGCTCCTCCGGTATTGGGGATGGAAGTACCTCACTGCTGGGTAAAGAGCAGGGCCTGGCAAGCAAAGGGTCTAGAGCAGACATGTCCAAACTTTGGCTCCCCAGATGTTTTGGATCACATCTCCCACAGTTCTTTGCCATTGGAAATACAGGCTTCAAATTCTGGGAGTTGTGGTCCAAAACATCAGGAGGGCCGAAGTTTGGACATGCCTGGTCTAGAGTCAGTAGCAGAAGTATGATTTGCAGATGTGGAAGAGGGCTTCTTCCTTTTCTTAGATATTACCGCAGCATTCAGGCTTGGCTTCAATGTCAAGCTGAACTTCAATGTCGACACTGAAGATTTGGATTGGGAGGTGATCTTAGATTTGGGCTCAGCAACCAGTCTTGATATTGAAGCAGGCGATAATGCTAGAGTTGAGTCCTGGGGTGGGTGCTCATGGTGGTAGGTGGTCTAAGAGAATGGTCCCGGAGAAATGAACAAAGGTGCTACAGATGTTGTTTTAAGACAGGTTTAGTTAATTTCTCACAGGACTGAGTGTGATTCTCCCAAACAAAGGCAGAGGGAACGCCCATCAGAAAGAAGGATTCTACAAGAGCTGAAATGCATGTCTTGAAAGGGCCATAAGATGGTAGGAAGCAATCTTAATGGCCCACTTAGAAGTTTTTTGTTGTTTTTTTTGTTTTTACTCACAACAGGAATTAAGAGTGAAAGAATGAGAAGAATCCTAGTGGTGGACAGTTCCAGCTAACGAGAAATGTCAGCGGCAGCAAAAAGGAACTGAGGGCTCTTGAACATGACCACACTATCCATACCAAGAGGTCAGTCCTATTGGACATGTGATACAACTCTAAAACCTTCTGAGAACTTCTCTGCATGCAAGCAAAACCCATTTGTGTGCATCCACAGAAGCCACAAAGAACTTTATTATTGTTTTTTTTTTGCCCTGGCACCAGAAAAAGGACAGCAATACCTTGGTTTATCAGTAACTTGGTTTAAGAGTGATTTGCAAGACAAGCAAACATTTCTTCTTAATTTTGCCTTGATCAACAAGCAGTGTCTTGATTTATAAGTACTGAAGCAGGTCACATGATCACAAGTGAGCAAATGGTGGCTTTCTCCCCCCCCCCCGCCCCACTACTGGACTGTCAGTGATTGTCTGGAACATTCCATCTCAGGCAGCCTCCAAAGCAAAGGGAGGAGAGAGGAATAGAGGTTTCCCTTGCAGCAACCAGGAATGTGCAGGTTAGGGTTTTATTTTTCTTTATATTTATATTTGTATTTAATTTGTTTTCAACATTCTTTCTTATTTTTTCAAACCATTTCTAGTCATGGGGTAGCTAGTCAAGTGTGTATAGGGCTTCAAATTGCACTTTATTATCACAATTAAAAATACAGAGTAAAATCCAGTCGTTAGTCCCAAGCAGAGCAGATTCCGCAGCCAGGTACGTAAACCATGGTGTGGACGTGGACTTCTAGGCAACTTCTTTTGGGAGTTCTGGCATTTCGAGTGTAATAATGACTTTCCATTATTTCTTATGGGGAAATTTGCTTTGATATAAGACTATTTTGGCTTACAAGCATGTTTCTGGAACAGGTTATGCTCATAAACCAAGGTACAGTGGTACCCTGGTTTACAAATGCCTCAGTTCAAGTAATTTTTGCTTCACGAAAAGAAGTTCATAAGACGTCCATTTAAAATAATGCCTCCGTTTATGCATTTTTTTCCGGAAAACCCCAGTTAGTGCATTTTTCGGACTTCATTTCCCAGGATGCATTGCATCCCCTTGTGATTCAGGTTTATGTAATTTCCAGTTTACGAAGTATCCAGCTGAACAGATTAACTTCGGAAACTAGGATACCACCGTATTACGATACAAGAGATGTGCACAAAAGCCCCAGGGTTTGAGAGCTGCCCAGGTTTCTGTTTCATTTTTACTGCTTGCCCCTCCCTCTTTACTCTTAGACCCTGGCACAGATGTATTTTACTCTAAACAGTCTTCAAACCTAGCATTTAACGTAGTGTGTTCATTGTAGATACAGAACAACAATGGAATTAAGGTCTTTTCCTGAACTTAGTTTATTTTATATCATGTTTACTGTGAAAAAGTGCATCTTATCTCAGCCTGGATAACTTGAATAAATTGATTTAGTTAACAAAAATGTACAGATTGCATGACTATACAGCCTTATGCTATATAACTAAGCTCTATTTCATGCTAAACAACATTTGAACTATAATGTATCTTAAATAGAAAACTATCTTTAGATTTTTCATCTAACTGTTTTTGAACATTTCATGCCCTACCTTTGGAACTCTACCTTTCTGTCTCTCTTCATATTTTCCCCTTAAAGGTGGCTTTTGCTACAGCTCACAGAATCTCTGAACTCACTTTCCTCTTTATTGATCAACACTTATGTTTCTTTACTCCTGATGCTGTAATATCCCATATTAATTCTTTCTTCTTCGATGTATTGCAACAAATGCAATTGTAATCTAGGGTTGCCTTCTATATGTCTCTCTCCCCCCCTTCTGTCCCAACCCAAGTCACCCCCTTGGGAAAGGAAGAGCACAGGCTCAACATTAAAAGGGCAATCAAGATTCACATCATTCCTCAAGTTGTATCTCTCTTTGTCTCCTTACTTTCCACTTCTTTGGTTAAAATAATTCCCCTTTCTGTTTTCATCAAGTGGATTAAAACATCCATACTTCTAACAAATGAGGCCTCTCACCCCCTCTAAGCCATTTCACAAGGGCATTAGCTATTTCTACAGCCTTCTTGCCGCTCTCATAGAGATGTTGTTCTTCAGCAACAACTGCCTTTTGGAGACATTTGATTCAGCAAGTAGTTTCTGATTAAACTGAGTGAGCCACTTCCCTTTCTCTAGACTTGGAAGTTGCTTAGGTAGATCCCATTCCTGGATAGACTGAGAATGGGACACTGGCTTACCTTTGTGAAGGTCCATTCTGGTCTCCAAAGGAGACATCCAGACCCATCAACCAGTGCCTGATTTCATCTCTGCCTTAAATCATTGTTACCATACCTTTTACTATTTTTTAACTAACTATCTTATCAGGCTCCTCCTTCCTTTGTCTACAGTGGGAAAGAAAAACTGGGAAAATCTTATAGAACATAATTGTTAAGCTCTTCTGAGTTTACTCCTCTTGCCTGGACTGGGTGAAGACACAGACCCACCAATTCCTGGATGCCTTCTTTCCCACAGACCAGAATGGGGTTTCATGGAGGTAAGACTAAATCCCATTCTTATGATGCTTCAGAAGAAGATAATTTGAAAAACTCTTATTATTAGTGAGCATCATTTGAGTTTGTTACAGTGAAAAGGGGAACTTAAGGTCGCATTGGTTCCCTATTAAAAGCAACTTTGCAAGCATTTAAGATAAAAATGAATAGAGTACGTCTCACCGAGCAGAGATGTTCAAAAGCAGAGGAGCTATAACAGAAGCCGAGCCTTGGACAGACAAACAAGTCAGGTTAAGGCCCCGTGTTTCTTCATAACCCCAGAACCAACCTCTACAAAATAAAATAAAAACCATTAAATGGTGGACATATACCAATTTATACAAATCAACAATGACACTAGACTGTTAGTGCATTAAATTTCTGCATCTATAGCTTTTTACAAGACAATCTGGTAATACTGTATTACCCTTTGACTTTCAACACTCCTTTCTTTACAGATAAAGTGATCACCCTGTTTTAAAAAAAAGCTTCTCTTTTCATGGATGTTCTTTACACAAAACCCTAGACCAGTGGTGGCCAAACTTCGGCCCTCCAGATGTTTTGCACCATAACTCCCACAGTTCTTTGCCACTAGCAGTGCAGGCTTAGAATTCTGGGAGTTGTGGTCCAAGGAATCTGGAGTGCTGCAGTTTGGCCACCACTGCAAGACAATCTGCTCTTATTTGTGTACTGGACAAAGCAGGGTGAGTGATGAACCCAGGGCTCTGTTGTTTTCACAGAATCGCAGAACTGTGGAGCTAGAAAAGAACCATCATGCCCAGACCCCCTGTCTGGGGGTCTACTTTTTGCTTAAAAATCCATTGACTCCATAGTAGAATGGGTCTTACTCTTTGTGAGTCTTCCCTAATGTTCAATCAAAATTTCCTTTCTTGTAACCTGATGTTATTACTATCGTTCCTATTCTCTGAGCTGCAAAATAATAATAATAATAATAATCAAGGTGGAACATCTTTCATGGAACAACTCTTCAAATCGATACCCTCTCCTACAGGAAAATGGAAAAATAAATGGAAGCCCATACAGCCAGACAAAAACAGAAATTTAACAAATGCCATACAAATCAACCAAAACCCACACTAGACACCTCACGAATTATCATCAACCTAACTGAACTCCAGCTCTCCCAGGAAGAAACCTCAGTCTTAGCCAAAGGGGGAAACTTTGCAGTCACATCCAAAAAGGTTCCAGTGGAAGACATCATTGCAAATGTGGAATCAGCCATATACCATCTTCCAGAAGAAAAGCAAAAGAAATAAGTGAAAGGACAAGGATCCTATGAAAGCAAAAAAACCCAAAGAGCAACATAACAAGAAAGGAGAGAAACGCCATCAAGTCCTTGAACGCAGATCCTGACATCATCATCCTGCCAGCAGACAAAGGCAATGCCACAGTAATCATGCAAACAGAAGAATATAAAGAAAAAAAATCAGACAACTTCTAGACCCCACCACCTACAGAAAACTAAAGTAGGACCCCACCAACAAAATCACAAAACAGGCAAACATGCTAGTCAGGAGTTCCTCCCTCTACCCCAATGTTATTCCATGAATCTGCAAGATGGAAACTCTTTCACCAAGATTATATGGACTCCCAAAAATCCACAAAGACTCAACCCCACTCAGGCCCATTGGCTCCCTGACTTATGAATTAGCAAAACAGGTAGCCACCTTCCTACAGGCCCACATTGGACAGACCTCATCCCACATCAAGGACTCAGGACATTTCATAGACAAGTTTAGCACCCTAAAACTCAACCCCAGGGACAGACTGATCAGCTTTGATGTAGTATCCCTGTTCACCAAAGTATCAACAAAGGACATTTTAGCACTCATCCAGATCTTCCCAGAAGACATTAGTGCCCTATTCCAACATTGCCTAATGACCAGCTACTTCCACTGGCAGAACAACCTATGAACAGACAGATGGAGTTACTATAGGGATTCCCCTCAGCCCTCCAATTAGGACACAAGATCCACAGAAAACCCACCCACACAGACCGGTACCTACATAAAAATTGCAACTACCACCCGCAAAAAAAGAGAGGCATAATCAAAACACTTGTAGACCATGCAAACTGGAACTGTGAAGCTGAATTCCGCAACACTGAACTCAGCCATCTGAATTGGGCCTTACAGGCAAATGGCTATTCCAAGAATGAAATCAAAAGATCCATCAAACTGAAAAAACAACACCAAACTGAAGAAGTAAAACAGCCCCCAACAAACAAAGTATTTCTGCCATACATAAAAGGAGTCACAGGCCGCATGGACAAAGTGTTGAAAAAACACAACCGACAAACAGTATTTAAACCCACCACAAAAATACAACTGATGCTACAGTCAGCAAAGGACAAAAGGAACCCACTCGCCACTGCAGGACTATACCAGATACCTTGTAGCTGTGGCCAGGTATATATTGGGACCACAAAGCGCAGCATCCAAACCAGAATCAAAGAACATGAAAGACACTGCAGGCTAAAACAACCAGAAAAATCAGCGGTAGCTGAACACACCCTAAACAAACAACATCAAATCCTCTTCCAAGACACAGAGGTACTGAACAACACAAACAATCACTATGTCAGACTACACAGGGAAGCCACTGAAATCCACAAACACAAGCAAAGTTTCAACAAAAAAGAAAAAAGTCTGAAAATCAACAAAGCCTGGCTTTCAATACTGAAAACTACAGTCTGCAAAGGGTCAAAGTTCAATGATTCCCACTCAGGCACAACAAGCACCAGTTCATACAATAGAACAGCTAACGACACACTCATCAACCGCAGAGAAGGATCCCTGCCACCCCTGATTGCAGTGAAACTTCTTAATCCCTCCATCACAATACAATGTCTAACACATATTCTCCTACATAAGACAAGTTTCCCCTTTCCCACACTTTAAAACCCCACAGTCTCACTCACTCTATACCCCAGAGCACAGAGAACACTCCAAGTTCTCTGAGCTCCTTGCCCTCTGAAGATGCCAGCCAGAGTCTGATGAAACGTCAGGAAGAAAAACTTCCAGAACACAGCCAAACAGCCCGAAAAACTCACAACAGCTATGAGACCCCAGCCATGAAAGCCTTCGAGAATACAAAGAAAGTAGGCATTGCTGGGTTAGAACATTAGATTCTGTGTTAATAGATTTGGATTCCCTGGGGTTTGGAGAATTATGGAGGATTACCTATAGTAATTATGGTTGTCTGTTGAATACATGAGTTCATCAATGCATGGTCTTTCATCTATTTTTTCTTCCCAAGTTCCCTCTTTCCATCCTTCAGCATAATTTTGCAAGACATACACTTGATGAACAAAGGGTCCACCTGACTCTGAATAACCAAAAGGAAAGAAAAGAAAGAAAAAGGATATGAGTATATATTTATATTTCATTTTAAGCTGTAGATATCAAATGGAATTATAGATGATTGCATTACTTTTCAATTATTCATCAAATAGGAATTTTCTAAATATTTAGAGGAACCAGAAAGGTCATTACTGTATTGGGAAAAGACAGTTTGAACTAGTGATATCTGAGCATGACCACTGCATTTTCAGAAAAAACAAAATAATCTGGAAACAGTTAACAGGTACATGTTACCTTAAATATTTCAATAAGAACTATATATTTGTGTTATCATTAAGCATTATTTATTCTAACACTAAAAAGCTAGAATATAGCTGCTAAAATATGTAGTATAATTTACCTGCAATGAACTGTTCATTTAACTGAATACACACAAAAAGGTATATTATTTTACAGATTATTTTGTAGTATAAACATCAAAAAATTCAGACCATGGGATTCGGATCTGATGAATATCAGGACTCTGCCAGTGATAAAGATGCCCCCAAGGAGGGAGAACCAGTACCCAAGGTTCACTTTTTAACAATGTCTTTATAAGAGAGGCAATCCGTATATAGACATCTCTACGAAGGTTAAAACCTTCTGGTGGGTTTACATCATACAAAAGGTACCTGTAGATAACAAAAATAACATTAATTGCACAGCAATAAGGAATATTTAGATGTGATTTATAATCACTTCTCTGCATCTCTGGTTTTTAAACCAGACAAATATCAAACTGTCTGTATTTAAAGTATTGAACTTAATCATTTATTAAAGGAGTGAAAGGGGATTTTTCTACTGCTTCGGTTATGAGACCAAGAAGGAAACTTCATCAAAACATAATACCATACGACTCAAGTTGGCTTCTACTGATTCAATACCTTGCTGTTCTGTTCAGGCAAACAACTTGTGCAACACAGAGGCAGTCTAAGTGGTCTGACTTTTTTCTTGCAAGATATCCACAATTTCCTCACATAAGTGTAAGGCATGTTCTATATTAGGAATCTCTCCTGGCATACAGGAAATTTGGAGCTCAACGTGATTCCAGTCTAAATGGGAGGACAGTATAAGGATGAATCTCCTTTTTTTGCATTATAAAAGGCTTATTTTTGAGATGGTTCATAACTGCTACTTTCTTGTAAAAAGGAGAGTAGTCTCCATTTTTTACCGCCGTAAAAAAGCGGGAAGGTAAAACAGTGTTTCCTTGCAGCCATGCCGTCCACATGGCCACACAGCACTGGCTCCTCTGGCTTGAATACGGAGATGAGCACCACCCCTAGAGTCGGACACGACTAGCATGGATGTGCGGGGGGAACCTTTATCTTCACCTTTAGTCTCCATTAGTTTATGCCAGTATGTGTTTAGTACTAGTATAATGAGAGCCAGTGCGGTGTAGTAGTGTTGTAGAACAAATCAGGAGCCCCAAGCTCCAATTCTTGCTCACTCTTGAAACCTAATAGGTGTACAGTAGGACCTGTGTATCGATGGGGGATCGGTTCTAGGCTGCCCCGCAGATACCGAAATCTGCTGATAAGAATGAACACTTTAATCTGAGGGTGACGGCGGTGACAGCGGTGCTGGGACAAAAGCTTTCACCGCTGACACATACACACTCTGCTGGAAAAACACAAAGGGCCAAGCCACGAAGCTAGGCAGATCAGGAGGTGCAAAAGCACACTACAGTGGTCCCCCGCCCTTTCGCGATTCACGGACCGCGGCCCTGCTATATCGTGGGACCGCAGTACCCCCAAAGGGCTTAAGGGAAAGGGAAGCCATCCCACACAGCTCGCCTGCCCTCCTCTCGGGGGTGCGGGCAGCAGCGGGTGATGTTTAAAGGGCTCTGGGCTGCGGAGACAAGCTCTTGTCTCCGCAGCCAGAGCCCTTTCCAAAGATCGCTCACCACCCGCCCACCCTCCCCTTGGGGTAGAGGGCGGGCGGGGAGCGATGCTTAAAGGGCTCTCGGCAAGGAGACAAGCCCTCGCCTCCGCAACCAGAGCCCTTTCCAAAGATCGCTCCCTGCGCACCCGCCCTCCTTTGGGGTAGTGGGTGCATGGGGAGCGATGTCAGCTCTGCGCAGAGCCCGGCGGGGCGGCGGTGGGGGATGGGATTCCCCACGCCGCCGCGCACTGCTCCGAGGCGGCTCTGCGCAGCGCCCGGCGGTGGTGGCGGATCTGAACTCCCAACGCCACCACCGCACGCTGCTGGGTGTGGCCCCTCACCCCCCCAGGCCCCACCCGACCCGCATCCACATAGTGGATGTTCAGCCATCGCGGGTCGGGTGGGTCCCTAACCCCCGCGATCGGCGGGGGGTTACTGTACCACCTTGCCCCGTCTGCTTTGCTGCCAGTGGGGTGGTGGGCAACACAGTGGACCGGGTGTCGTAAGAAGGGCAAACATACTGGAGTGAATTCCAAGACACCAACCCAACTAAACAGCCGTTCCTTTGTCTCATGCCATTACTGGAACAAGGTGTCGAGGAGGGTCTCCCAGGCAGGGCTCCCAAGAGGCCCTTCTAGGAGACCTGGTTCTTGTGAAGACCACGCTTGCTCAGCCGCAGCCCCTTCTTCCATCACCCGCCATGTGGCGCTCAGGGCCGGAGGCCATTTTGTTTTGTTGGTGGACGATGTGGCAGGATTTCAACCCTACCACCTTCACTTTTCTGTCGCTCCTTGCCTTCCTGAGAGAAGCCCTGCCCCAAATTCTCCCCCGCCCATAATTGGACAGATGGTGAGCCTGGCTCTTCTCTCCCTCTGTGACAAGCAGGGCCCTCCATACGATCCCAAGCCAGGCCAAGCTTGGGATAGAAACCTGGGCTTTTTGAGGTCCAGCCAGCACACGGCTCCACGTGAGGAATGAAGGGCAGGAAGGGAGGGCCGGAGGAAGACTGGTTAGGTATTTGTGGGAGATAATGGACAAGTACATGGGGTGAAGTCCACTTCCGAAAATAAGGTTCTTTCCCCAGTTACATGCCGTCGGCAGGTCGGAACATCTCTTGAATTCTGTAGATGTAATATATCTCAACTTCAGTAAAGCTTTTGACAAAGTTCCCCATGATGTCCTGATAAGCAAGTAGAGCCATGCACATGCCTTGAACTCACTGGAGGAAAGATGAGATATAAATGTAGCTAACAAAAATAAATAATCCTTGGATGATTCAGTACTTCACAAATGAAAATAAGGAGACGTTCATAAAATCCATATTCTCACACCAATAATCAATGCCTTTTTGGTCCCTTCCTCCATGCAGGGCCCACTTTGTTAAAGATTGACAGTAATCATTTACTGGGCTGGGAGACCTCCCTTATGAGGAAAGACTAAAACATTTGGGGCTCTTTAGTCTGGAAAAAAGGCACCTCAGCGGGGGGATTTGATTGAGATGTCCAAAATAATGCAAGGCACCAGCAAAGTGGGTAGAGGGACGCTCTTCTCCCTCTCACAAAATACCAGAACTAGGGGACATATACTAAAATTCAGGGCTGGGAGAGTGAGAACAGACAAAAGAAAATAATTTTTTTGCCCAGCGTGTTGTTAGTCTGTGGAACTCCCTGCCACAGGATGTGGTTAGTCTGTGGAACTCCCTGCCACAGGATGTGGTGATGGCATCTGGTCTGGATGCTTTCAAAAGGGGATTGGACAGATTCCTGGAGGAAAAGTCCATCACAGGTTACAAACCATGATGGAGATGTGTCATCTCCAGGCTTAAAACCAGGGTACTTCAAGGGCCAGATGCAGGGGAGTTGTATCAGGAGACAGATATCTAGTCTCGTGCGCTCCCAGAGGCATCTGGTGAGGCCACTGTGAGATACAGGAAGCTGGACTAGATGGGCCTTTGGCCTGATCCAGCAGGGCTCTTCTTATTTATGTTCTTATTTCCTTAAAATAAAATAAAAGGCTTTTAAAGTTGGTAATATCTTACTTTCACAAGCAACGCAGCTATGAGATAGCTGCACAGACAAAGGGTATTTATTCAACACAATATTGGTTATAAACCCAATTTTTTGCCCAGTCTCTCCACCTACCAGTTATAGATTCACAAGGACACTTTGAATGGTTGAGAGCACCTGGATAAAATTCATCTGATAATTCCCATGGGTTAAGCCAGCGGGTCTGGAACCTTCTACCAAGTCCCTCTTGCTAATTACTACAGAGAAGCAATATTCATCACAAGATAGAAAGGAAGAGCATCCCAAAATGCATTCAGTAAGTAAAATGTTTTCAATTTTTCACACTCTACAAACAGAAATCGAAGAATGTGGTAGGGACTATTAATGTTCCTAAAAATGTGTATTTTATATACGGCAAAATCCGGGGGGGGGGTTTAAAAAAAGACAAAAACATGTAGCCCCTTAAAGACCATTATATTTTAATGTGAACTTTCGTGGATCACGTTCACTTCTTGGGACATATGGAATGAAATGCCATGAAATACAGAGAGAATATATGGGTTCGCTGGAACAGAAGATACATTTCCAAATTATTTAGCCCAACTGTACAGATAAAGAACAAAAATAAAAATAAAAAGAGAAGGCAATGGAAGAGGAGAATCTCTTTCCAGCCCTCTGGAAGAAAATAGCGAAGGGACAAAAAGAAAAGAGGGAACCGGGGCGGGCTAAGGAAGGGATAGGGAATGATTACGGAACGATCAAGGCCGATCCAAAAGCCGACCCAGGGGAGGGGAAAGACGCCTGGGCTCCCGGGAGCCCCTTCTTAGTTTGGGGCGATTCTTATGATGATTCGACCTTCCTCGATCTCTCACCGTCTCCGAGGAGCCACGGAAGCCACGGGGAGGGAGGCGGCGCTGTGGCCCGCCTGGAAGGCCTCGAACGAGGGCGGCTGCCCGGCGGAGAGCGCCAAGAGGACGGCGAGCAGGAGCGGCGGCAGGCACGGGAAGGTGGTGCTGGGGCTGGTGCTGGTGGTGGTGCTGGTCGCGGCCGGCCCCCCGGGCGCCATCGGCGGCGGCGGCCTCTTGCGGGAAGAGAAGGCGGGCGGGGAGCCGAGGGGCAGGTCTCGGCCGTAGGAAAAGTTGGTGGAAGCCGGGAAAAGGGAGGAAGGCAGGAAGGGGAAGAAAGAGGAGGAACGGCGGGGGAGAGAAGGGAGGAAGGAAGGAAAAAAGAGTGAGGAACGTGTGGGTGTGTGTGTGTGTGTGTGTCTGTGAGCTTGTGTGTGTGTGTGTGTCCCCTCTCGATTTTTTTTTACGATCTACAATCGTCTCATTTAGCTTTGTAGGTCCTACTCTTCTTAGTCGAAGGCCTCTGCCCAGCCATGGTATAATTCAGTATAGAATTCGGTGCATTTGAAGAACTGGACTTTTTTTTAAAAAAATTATAATACAGTGGTACCTTGTATAAAGGAGTTAATTCGTTCCAAATGAAATTTCGTTAAGTAAATTTTCCTTTATACAAATTTCCCGTAGGAATGCATTGGAAACAGAGCAATCCCTAATCATGAACATTTTTATGCTTATTTATTTATTTATTTGTTTGTTTGTTTAACTTTTATGCCGCCCACTACCCAAGGTCTTTGGGCGGCTTACAATCCAAAGAATAAAACAATTTAAAATAGTTAAAAGTAAAATATCAATAAATCATCAATAAAAAAACCTTTGTACGCATTTGCCCCATAGACGATTCTGTTGAGCAAATATCCCTATCTCTGGAATTTTTTATGTTAAACAGATTTTTGTTATGCAACCCGTTTGTTATAGGAGGGCCCACAGTATTTTACGTTACCTTTCTCATTAAAAGAACCTAAGGCAGCTTACATAATTAAAAATAAAATAAAATTTAAAAGCTTAATATTGATAGGGGGTCCTAGTTTGCAAGATATTATTTTTCCCCCATTGGGAAGGGCAATCTTTTTATTATAACTGTAAATCACCGGTACTGCCTTTCAGTTCTGCCACCTGAGAGCATCATGTCTACCTGAGTGTCTTAACTTGAATGCATTTCAGAGGGGTGATTATGCAGTAAAGATAGTACAGCTTGGAAGATGATGTGGTAAAATTAATTTTTGTAGTTGACATTAGAAATTGGAAAAATGGTTTGTCGCTATAACCAGTGAAAACATTTAACTTAAATTGCCATTATTACTGTACTAATTGAAACATTAATCATACCATGTGACAGTAAAATTTGTTTCCCTGCATTATAATATTGTTGTAAGTTATAATTTGATATATGTTTCACATTCCAAGGTCCTTAAGCCAAAAAGAAAAGAAAAGAACTTAGAATAAAGCTGGGCCTTTTGGGAGTGTTAGCCAGAAACAGATGTTCCTTTCTGTTCAGATAAGGAACAAAGAAAGTCATCTTTGCATATGGGTAAATAGGAAAAATTCCTAAGAAGGTAAGCTTGCTTCCAAATATCACTTTGAAGACCCCCACCCCCTTTTTTATATCTTTTGGATTATGAGCTAGCTGTTTAATTTCACCTATGTAATTTGGGGACTACAACATTAGAGAAAACTCTTGATGTGATGACTGGAAGGCAGTCATGATGTGTAAGGGGATAAAATGGACTTGTGAAACCACATGTATTAGCTTTTTCTTCTGCTTGTTCTAACCCTCCGTTAACTTATTGCCCGCTTCTCAGTTTGTTTGAATAAATTGATTCCTTTCTTGCGAAAATATGGAGGAATCAACTTTAATGGTTTCTGTGTTAACATCAGCAACAGGTGTAACAAAGGGATTGTCCTTCGCTTCCTAAGAGGAGGTACATAACAAAGGGTTGAAACCAGTATCAAACTCAGGGATATTTTCCTCCCATAAAGTTCTTTCACCAAGGCTATGCCCCATGCTGTTCTGAGAGTGTCCTCCTCCTCCGGAGTTGCCCCATCCTCCCAGGAGGTTTGGATCCCACATTCTTTGGACGTTTATACACGACCCCTAAGCTCCGCCGCAAATGGCTGCAAGGTCCGGACCTTAAAAATGTTTACCCACCAGCTCCGGACTTTGCAGACAATTAAGTGTGACCCCGCCCACTTTAGCGCGACCAAACAGCAGTTTTCTTGTACCTGGTCTTTGATGGTGACAAATATTTGATCCGGTGTAAGGATAGTGAGTGCGGGGCTCTCCTGGCTTCCGTTTGTTCTTTTTTTGCCCCCCGCCCCTTTAAGAGATCTGAATGCTGCCCGGAACAAAATGGAGGTAAGAAGGCATTCTTTTCTTTCTTTTTTCTCCATCCCCCAGGCAGCCAGCAACCAGGAAGTGCGGAGGGGGGTGGGGACAGAGGAAGAGCGATGAACCCCTAAGATCTCTGGTCCGAATTTAAGTGGCCTCCACTGTAAAAAGGCCCTTTCTGTTCTTCCCTTCTGGAGTGTCTCAGTTTGAGGACTGTCACACCCCTTCCCAAGGAGCATTTCTTCTCTTTTCTGTCCTGATCCACTTTCTTTGCGACTCACTTGTCTATTGTGATATCCTTTCTTTCCTTCTTTAACTTCTTACAATCCTCTCACCCGGCTGGAGGCACGACTTTGTGGTCATTCCGCTCCTTCCTTGCTGACTATATCCAGAAGGTGATGCTGGGGGACAGTTGCTCTGCCCCATGGTGTTTACATCATGGCATTCCACAGGGCTCAATACTGTCCACTATGCTGTTTAACATCTGCATGGAGCCACTGAGAGAGGTCATCAGGAGGTTTGGGCTGAGGAGTCAGCAGTATGCTGACGATACTCCGTTCTACCTCTGATTTTCCACGAATCCAGGTTAGGCGGTTTCTGTGCTGAACTCATGTCTGGGCCAGATAATGGATTGGATGAGGGTTAATAAATTTAAACTCAATCCAGGCAAGACAGAAGTGCTGTTAGTGGGTGCTCTGCCAGCAGGCTAGGGGGCCATCTCCCTGTTCTAGATGGGGTTGCAGCTTGGGGGTGCTCCTTGACCCTGGTCTCGCTTTGGAAGCCCAGGTGGACTTGGTGGCCAGGGGTGCCTTTCTTGAGCTGTGGAAAATATACCAGCTACTCCCCTACTTGGATGAGTGGAGCCTCATGACAGATATGCATGCACTGGTAACACCCCGTATTGATTACTGCAATGCATTTTACGTGGGGCAGCCTTTGAAGATGGTCCGGTGATTGCAACTGGTTCAGAATCGTGGGCGCAGCTGGTGAGTGGTGGTGTTGCCAGGGACAATATAATGCTGATTTTGTTACCAGTTGCTGCCTGAAGCCAATTCAAAGTGCTTATTTTGACATATAAAGCCCTAAACAGTTTAGGACCTAGATAGGTGGAGGACTGCCTCCTTCCAAATGAACCTGCCCGGCAATTAAGCTCTAGCCAGGGAGCCCTCCTGAAACAGCCATCCCTCAAGGAGGTGAAAGGGATGGTTTGTAGTTATAGGGCCTTCTCGGCAGCTGCCCTCAGGCTATGGAATGCCCTCCCAAGTGAGATCCGCCTGGCGCCAAGGCTGATGAAGTTTTGGTGCCAAGTAAAAACCTTCCTGTTTCAGAAGCTTTTTAACTGACATAACATAGATTGTGCATCCTAATTGCAATTTTAGTGTTTTTCATTTAAATGTTTTATTGCTTTTAATTGTTTACTGACATTTAAATATTTTTAATTGTTTTAACTGTTCATTTTAATTGTAAGCCACCCAGAGACCTTTGGGTAGTGGGCGGCATATAAGTTGTATAAATAAATAAATACGAACAGCCATCCTTATGAGGTCTCCTTTTGTAGCTCTCAGCCTCTGCATGAGGCATCATCTTCTCCCACTTGGAGGTGTCAGGGTTTTACATCCATACCCAGTCCCATCCTGGGGGTAGAAGGCGCGCCCGTCCACTTATATTTCCAAACCCCACCTCCGTTACCACCGGGTCATATTTTCCCCCTGCCTTTTCCTGTCCACCGATATGGAGTGTTTCTTCAAATTTCTTCCTGGCACCTTCTCTTTCTTGCTCCTTCATGTGCCTGGTTCGTCTTTCTTCCCTTCTTTTCTGCTCCTTCCACCACTCACCCCAGTTATCTTTCCTCTGAGCAGGTGGCACTCCTGTAGGTCCAAGCTTTTCCCTACCTGGGTCTCCGCAGTGAACTTTCCTGTAGAAAGGCATGTTTTTGGTGTGAAGGTTGGCCTAAGCTATGTAACAGGAACGTCAAGGAAGATAGCAAATTGAAGGGGGAGCAAATGCTTTTTGTATACACATGTCAGGCACAGAGAGTTAAGGGGAAAAGTTGTGTTTATGTTTGCTACAAGCCACAAAGGGATAGGATTGCACATTGTGTCGAGAACAGAGGTGTCTCCATTTTATTTCTTGTCATGAGTTACATGCCCCCAAAGCAAAAGAATTTGGACCATAGATCAACCGTCATGTCTTATAGGAGGTTCAGATCTGAAAGAAAAGTGATGAGACAAGAAACCTTTTATATATCATCATGCTCTAAGCCAGTGGCTCCCAACTTTGGTCCCCAATGTTCTTGCACTAAAACACTCAGAATCCTTCTCCATGAACTGTGCTTCTGGGAACCACTACTCCAAGCAAATGAAAAATATAAATGCAGCTTCATCTATATGCAAGAAAGTTTGAGGTTCATTTGCTGATTGTTACTGTTCATTACAAGAAAAGATAAAACATCTGTCACTAGGTGGATGGTATTCATGTAGTACCACAGTATTTTGTTCCCATTGTACTTCAGTACCACTACTACAGCACTGTAGAGAATTTGATTATAAACAAGTGCCAATTCTGCTAGTGGCCTTATGAGTGCCCTATAAAGGTCTCAGCTATAGCCACGTTTTAACCTGTCTGTGAAAGATCCAGCCATCTCCATATACCAACATTAATAATAATACATACTCATACACTGGGTCTTTTGCTTTTGTTTTTAGAACAAACAGTCGGGCTGTGCTGGAGGAGTAGAATGAGCAAAAGATTTACCTCATGAAAAGGAAAAGATAAGACAGGAAATTGTTCTTTTTGTAAGTTACTGAGCCACTGCATGTGCCTGTTACTAACACATATAATACCAAGATCAAACTTCTGTGCTCCCAAAATGCAATGTACAGTGGTACCTTGTATATAGGAATTAATTCGTTCCAAATGAAATCATGTTAAGCAAACTTTCCTTCATACAAATTTCCCATAGGAATGCATTGAAAATGCAGTAATCCCTAATCTTGACCATTTTATGTTGTATGGATTCACCCCATAGGCGATTATTTTAAACAAATTTCTCTTATCTCCAGAATTTTTTCTGTTGTACAGATTTTATGTTATACAAACCATTAGTTATATGAGGGTGAACTGTAATTGTTTTGCCTTCTTGCAAAGTGGCACCCTCCTTGAGGGAATTGTTTGTTGAAGGTGACTTATGATCAAGCTGGTCATATTCAAAAGGGGAGACCCTGGAATATCCTGCCAAAATAAAAGAACCTTTTCTGAAATGACTGCCATGATAAATGACATAGACACTACTAGACCTAGGAAATTAAACTGCATTATTTATTGTAAGGATACTGTGGAGTTGCAGAAGTTCAGCAAATTTTATCAGGTCATTGAGGGCACAAGGTATGAAGCTCAGGTTCTGGAACAGAAGGAGCGCAGCCTATGAGCTAAAATCTGTCAATTTGACAAGTTGCAGAATAAGGTTTCCACAGAATAAAAAGGGGAAAAACAGGCGGAATCTCTTGGACTTGAAGGAGGATGCCTCAGAGATATGGAGCAGGAAGACAGCCAAGAGAGAGAAAGAACCACTTAGATTTGTGCTTTGTATCCAGAGTCTTGCTTTTTTTTCCTTTGGAGAGTGTCAACCCCAACCCCCTTTTAAAAAAAAACTTGAAAATGTAAATTTTCAACATCACGTTTAAATATAGGGTGGTCAAATTTCAACTACAGTGGTACCTTGTGTAAAGGAATTAATTCGTTCCAAATGAAATTATGTTAAACAAATTTCCCTTTATACAAATTTCCCTTAGAAATGCATTGACAACGGAGTGATCCCATGTTTATGTTGTACGGATTCTCCCCATAGGCGATTACGTTAAGCAGATTTCCCCTATCTCCGGAATTTTTTTATGTTGTACAAATTTTATGTTATGCAACCCATTTGTTATACGTGGGTCCACGGTACTGTATCGTCAAGAGAAGACCAAAAGATACCCCCCACACCGCCGAGTCCCTGAAATAAGGCGGCGCTAGGACCTCGGATCACCAACGGCAACGGAGCGCGCCCCCTCCCCTCCCCTCCCCAGAGGAACTCGGCGGCGGGTGGTGGCGGGTGGTGGGAGGGTCTTCCACGGAGGTAAACGAATGGGCCGCTCCGGCCTCAACTGGCGCGCGCGCGGGGGGGGGGGCTGGGCGGGGCCTTCCGTGAAGAGAAGCCTTCCTACCATAGAGGAGGGGCTGAGAGAAAGAGAGGATCCTGTCTTAAGGGCGGGGATGGGGGTGAGGGGCGGGGCGTCACGAGCGTTTCCGGGTCAAGGCGCGCTGCCCAGAGCGCACCTAGGGAAGGATACGGAGGCAGCGCCAGAGAAGAGGAGAGCCGCGCCGACCGCCGCCGTCCCCCCTGCTTCTTCTCCTGGGAGCGGCTCCTTTTTTTCCCCGAGGTGAAGCGAACAGGCCTGGGGACAGTAGCCGGTACAGCAGCCGCTGGTCTGAGGAGGGGGTCGCTTCCCAGCCCCAGCCCCCCAGGAGACCCGATGCCCCCCCCCTCCCAGGGAAACCCAAGGCAGCCTGTTCTAATTGTTTTTAATTTAATTCCTTTATGAATCGCTCCTTTTCGGAGCTCCTGTGCTGCACTCAGAATGCATTGCTCTTTTGAAGGTGGGAAACCCTTTTAAAAACACATTTTAAGCAGACGAGGCCTAGTCAGAGGCTCTCTCTGCCTCAGGGGGAGCTTTCCTTTCAGTCAAGGGGGGAGGGGGCTAAAATCTTGCTCTTTCTTTCTCCCCGCCCTCCAGCCCGGTTGCCTTTGCTTCTTGCCTCCGGGGGACTTGTTTTTTTTTTCCTCTTCCCCGCCATCGCTATTGATCGTCATTGATTGATTTTATCAAATTTTTCGACTGTCAATTTTGGTTAAGATTTGCTTCTCCTGCAGGCTGGGACGCAGGAGGATTTTATATCATGTCTGTTCCATTGTGGCATGTTGATCTTGTATTATTATATTTGGCTGTATTTGATTGTTTGTTGCTTGGCACTGACTGCCTTTGTTAGCCGCTTAGAGTTCTACATGTAGGAGATAAGCGGGATATAAATACAACAATAAATAAAATAAATAAAATAAAACCCCGAGTGAGTCCCCTCTGCGCCAGTTGGGCTATTTATTAAGTCTCTTTCCTCTGGTCTGAGCGACGGGATCTGGTGGTGGTGGGACTGTGTTTCTGTATGGGAAGGTGGCTTGTTAATGTCCAGGAATAGCGTTGGGGACTGAAGTGTGTTTTTTGCACCTTGTGTGGGACATGCTGGACATACTCTCGGAAGGACTCTCTCCCTGCCGGCTTGGGTTGGGTCCTGGCAACGACCGTCAGCTTTGGGGGTGAGTTCTAGGGGCTAAGAGTTCCCTTTGGGAAAGTCCATGTGGACCAGTGCAATAATAAATAAATAAATAAAGCCAGACTGGCTTTGCTAAATTAAGTACTGTATTGGCTTCAAATTCTTACTCTGGAATGGAAAACCCCATGGGGGACTGATGTTTGTAAAACTATTCGTTCAAAATGACACCTACCTTGAAAATCCTATTAGGGTTGAGATGAATCAGATACAGCTTGATGGCAAACAAACTAATATGACAAATTAGCGTAAATCATAAGTCAAATAATCTCTATTTAATCTATTTACAGCTGCTTCTCCAGTCCAGTCCTTGAAAAAGAGGGGGCTACATATTAGAGAACTGTTTTTCCTAAACCTTTCCTCAAGTTTGGATGAGAATACTTTCAAATCAAAGTTGAGAGACTGCTGTCCAAGCCCATATTCATTATAAAATTGTAACTTGAATTTATTTTGGTAGACAGCTGAAATAACAAAATTTGTATCTGTGTCCAGTTATTTCTGGGCATAACTGTGAGTGTGGTTGTGGTTGTGATAATTAAATCAATTTTACACCATAGTCAAGTGTGCAGTGAGAGATATGGTAGAGACTAATAATTTTTGTATAGTCTGATGAAGAGCTGTTGAATAAAATCTGTTTTATTAGCACTGGTGGGCTGTAGGTGAGATAAGATGAAACATGAATGTAATTCACTCTTAATAGTAATGGTTCACTACTGTGGATGGTATTGCTGTATGTACAATTTGTGATTTTATGGAATTTTTTTATTACATAGGATTGCTTTTAGATTTGACTGAATTGCTTATATTGTGTGTTGCAGGTTAGAAGGCGAGGAGCTGAAAGTTAACAGAATCACGTAGTGGAAGGAGCTGAGTAAATAATTATTTGAAAAAAAATGAATCCAAATCCTCTTTTCAGTGGGCAGCAGCCTGGGTCTTTCCAGGCATCGTCTGACGGTGCAGTGGGAGTCTTTCCTGTTCAGCCATCCTTTCAGCTTGACGAAGTCTCTCCTTTTGGGCAAAACAGTGGGGGACTGTTAAAGAATCCTGGGTTTGCCAACTTACCTGACTTCACCATAACATCAGGACTTCATGGCTCTTTGGGATTTGGGCAACCTCCGGGATTCACACCGCCTTATTCCCTGGGTCAAACTACATCCCTTGTGACTTCCGCCGTGGCCAGCTCTTCTGTTCCCAGCAAGCCGTTGTTCAGTTTTAAATCGTCTCCAGCCCTTGGGACGAGTCAGAGTCCTCCTAGCTTTGGGTCTATATCAGAAGAAACTCCGGGCAGTGGCTTTGTGAAACCAGATTTCAGCTTCAAAACCCCTGAAAGTGCCAAGTTCAAGCCTATCTTCGGCATGGGTTCGGAACAAGAAAAGCCGACCAATCCGCCCCTTCAGGCATCCTTTACATTTTCCTCTCCAGGTAGTAGTGAATCCAGAAGACTAGCTTCCTTTGCCGTTTCTCAGCCAAGTAGCAGCTCAGTTAGTACAAGTTTCAGTTTTTCAAAACCGGTAAGCAGTAGTACTTTACCCTCTTCATTCAATGCTCCTTTAATAAGTAACGCAGCTGAGGACGATAAAAAAAGACCTCTGGTTCTCTTTGGCAGTCCTAGTAGTAGCTTTACTTCGTTTTCAAACTCATCCACCGGCTCTCTGCCTGTGGCAGAGAGTCTCCAGGTTTCTAAAGCAAACAAACCAGATTATGAAGACTTGCCACCTGCAAGTGAGCCACTTCCCACCCTTGGGAAAGGAACCAAGAGAAAGGAAGAGCATTCGCCAAGGCATGATTATGGGACTGTAGATGAACTGGAGCTTCTCTCAAGAGGTGATCATCCTTCTAGTAAGCGTCTGGTCAGGGTGAATCGACCACCGACAAGAAGCTTGTTTAATCGGACATTGCAAGACGTCCTGAAAAGCCATAAGAAAGAGTCTAAGAGGGAAAGAGTTTTGATGGGCTCTGGAGAAACGGAAGAGACCAACGTGTCTGGAGGAAGCCAATCAGATTTTCCTCTGCCTGCATCGGTGGCCGCACTGAGAAAGGAAGAAAGAAAAGTGAAACTGAAGGAGGGTAAGTAGCAAGAATTAGTACAGTAGGACCCTGGTATCCACTGGTGATTGGTTCCAGGCCTTCCCATGGATAATGAAAACCGTGGATAAGAGAGAACACCTGTCTACCCACCCCAAACTGCTGTTTCCTGACAGTAGCTTGCTTTATGACTGCTGTTTTGGGAAAGTAGCTTGCTTTATGGCTGCTGTTTGTGACAGTAGCTTGCTTTACAGATGCTATTTGTGACAATAGCTTGCTTTGTGGCTGCTGAATTTATTTACTTTTCCCCCTCTGCCAACCGTGGATAACTGAATTAGTGGATAATGAATCAGTGGATACGGGGGTCCTACTGTAATTAGCGTTTGGTAATCCCATGGGGAAACCCAGCCAGTCTTGCCTGGCCTTTGCAAAGAGATGATCTCTTGTAAAGCCCAGGCAATGTGGGCTCCTTGCCAGGTTGCGGGTGATGGTGGGAATCCCTTCCCTGGGCTTTGCAAAGGAATTTTCCATCCGCTCTTTCCCTCCTCCAAGCTCAGGCTAGTTCCCTCTGTGCAAATGCCTGCCTCTCAGCTGTGAGGTGGGCACTCCTATAGAAGAAGCCAGCTAAACCTAAGCAGGATTGTGGCGGTGGTGTGGACACTGCAGTAAAGGTAGGGAAGGGACAGGGGTTCTCCGTAATGGGTGTGCGCTTTGGAGTGGTGATGGGCTTTGGCATGGGTAGCAACTATTTGTTTTTAAGGCAGCCATGGGCTGTCCTTGAAAAACACGACAAACCAATTCATTAGTTCAGTGGTGTCCAAACTTTGGCCCTCCAGGTGTTTTGGACCACAATTCCCACAGTCCTTTGCCATAGACATTACAGGTTTGGAATTCTGGGAGTTGTGGTCCAAAACATCTGGAGGGCCGAAGTTTGGACAGCCCTGCGTTAGTTCATTGGTTCATGGGGGGTTGGGGGGTTAGTCTTCTTAAATGAGACAAGCTACGTCTCTTGTGATTTCTGCAGTGACCAGCACTTCTGTTCCAAGCCAGCCGTTACGCAGTTTTAAATCATCTACAGCTCTTGAAACCTGTCAGGGCCCTCCAAGATTTTAGCTTAGATCAGGAGAAACATCAGGTGGTGGCTTGGTGGGACCAGGTTTCAGCTTCAAAGCCCTTGGAATGCAATGTGCAAGGCTGTCTTTGGAATTGGTTGAGAACAAAACAAGCCTGCCCGTCCACCCCTTCAGGAGTTGGGAGGGCTTCCAAAGGTGAAGAAGAAGGCTGCTGGCCTTCTCCAAGGAGGTGACCTGGCATCGTCCCAGGTGCAGAGCAGGTCTTTGTACGTGTGTGAGCACTTGCTCAGTTGCTCACTTACAAAGCCTGCAGGAGCCATCTGGGAGGGAGGACTGGGGCAGGCAAGCAGCCAGTGAGAGGAGTCGGGCACTCGTCTTGCAAGACATTGTCTGTTAATTAAGTAAAAATTTATAAGAAACATTTGCTCATCTTGTGGAACGCTCATAGTCCAAGGTATTGGTATACCAAGGTTTTATTTATTTATTTATTTATTTATTTATTTTTTTATTTATATTTACTGTATTTTGTTTCAGATTCTGCTGTATCCAAATTCTTGCATCAGAATCAGAGGAGTGGAAGTACAGACAGCCTTGGTGGAATGCCATCCAGTGAATTTACCTCCTTTCATTGCAAAAATATTCCTGACTTTCTAAATGACAGAATTGTTTTGGAGAATCATTTTAAGAAATTCATTAAAATCCAGCGTATTCGTACAAACCGAAATAAAAAGATGGCTATCATACAATGTTATGATCATGTAAGTTTTGAATTTTTTTGCATGTGTAGATTATGATATAATTCAGTGTATGTGATATTCCTACCAGTACCTTCTACATCTAAAACAATCAGGAAATTATTGAGTGGTTCGGTAATTTTGGCCACAATCTGGATTGCACAGACAAATATGTCCTGATGAAATTTCATTATCCAAAACTGAAATCCTATTCACTCTTTAATTGTCTGCACTATACACACGTGTTGAGAGGAGTGTACTAGCCTCCCAAATACTGATTTCAACACATTTTAAACAAATTTGGGCATTCTTATAACCAGAGGTGAAATCTGAACCCTCCCATTTCTTGAGTAAGTTCTGCAGCCACCATTTGGCAGCAGGAAAGACGGCCAGTTACATCAGGCCACACACTTTGGAATTTTTGTGGTTGCTTCTTCGTGGACTCTATGAAAGCACTCAAACTATGAAAGCAGAGATTCTCGGAAGTTCCAAGGCTGTATCACATGCCTGCTAGGACCACCCCCACTGTATACTCAGTCCCGCCTGAGGTGTGTGCTGTTCCTTTTTGCCGCCACTGAGACCTTCTTGACGGAGTGCTGCTGATGGCTATCCACTAGCGCTTTCGTTTTCAAATAGTTACGTACAGTGGTACCTTGAGTTACAATTGTCCGAACTTACGAAAAATTTGACATACGAAGAAAAATGCATAGCAATGGGGATGCTTCAAGATATGAACATTTAACCCTGTTTTTTTGAGATATGAAAAAGTACCTCCCAGGATGCATTACGCCTGGGAGGTTTCTAAGGTCAGCGCCCACTTGAGAGAGTTTGAAACCATTTTTGGAAATTGTAGCAGATTTTGGTCATTCTGGAGAGTTTTTCGTGCATTTGTCAAGCAGCGGAAAGGTAGGGAGCTAATCTTTGCCATTTCCCTTCTTTTTTCTTAGCTTTTGCCTTGCATTTCATTTGATTCTGGGCAACAGATCCCCCGTGGATACGGGGTCCTACTGTATTGCCCCAGACATTTTATCAGAATAATATACTAAATTAATATACTTGTCTCGTGAGTCCCTGGGAGCCTCTTGAAGTATTTCAGACCAGAATCTCTAGGATGGTACTTTAGGAGAAATTCCTAATACAGCATTTTATATCAAATTAAATAGAACGTGAAATTGTGGGATTCTGTAAAATTAATGATAGGGAATTAACTGTATTATTAGATGTAGAATTTCATCTAGATTTAAATTTTTGTTTGAGTTACCCATAATTGATGTTAGTTGGGTTCCCAAAGAATTTTGTTCTAGATCTTTTGCAATATTTAGGAAGCCAGTAGCTGAAGGTCATCTGTTTCATCTAATTAATCTTGACTATTTAATGAATTCTCAGCAAGGGAAGCTTCATCTATTTCTTTCATATTTTCATTTACCGTATTTATCGGCGTATAACACGCACTCCCCCCCCCTGAAAATAGGGGGCAAATGATGTATGCGTGTTATACCCTGATATGCAGTCTGGGACCTAGGGAGGGAGGGAGGCAGGCAGGCAGAGCCACCACCCCCAATTCCCGGTGTGGGGCGGGGCGAAGTCCAAGCGGCGGAGGCGGCACTGGTGCTGGAGGTGGCGCGGGTGAGGGGGGGAAGCGCTGAGGGAGGCAGGCAGGCAGGAAGGGCGGCGGCGGCGGCGCCTTCCCTTCCTTAACCACCTCAGTCGGGGAGAGCGGAGGCGACTCCCGCTTCCCCCCCCTCAGCGGCCGCTCGAGAACGGGGGGAAGGCAGGCCTCTCACAGGGAGCGGCCGCCGCCGCCGCGCCAGACCCAGAAGCGAGGACACCCTTTTCCCTTCCCCCCCGCCCTTCCCGGTCGGGGTGGGGGGTCTCTCTCCCTCCCCCTCTCTCTGCCTCCATCCCTCTTGAGCCCCGCGTGCCTTCCCGGCCCAGGCCGTGCTTCTACTACCTGAGGAGGAGGGGGTGGGTGGGGGGAGGCTCCCCGGCGGCTCCTTTCCCGATCCTGTGACGGGGCCCAAAACTCCGGCGGCGGAGCGGGTCTTAGAAGGAGGCGCGTCCACGCTTCCCTTTCCTCCCCCCCACCTCCGCTCCCTACAAAACGCAGTGCGCACGTGCCCGATGGCACCCCCCCCCCGCGCGTCCCGCAATCTATTTACGAACAGGGTGAAAACTTTCCCGGCAGCCGGGGTGGGAGCCTCTTGGGCGTCGGCCCAGGGCGCGGGCAGGCAGGCAGGCATGGGACCGGAGGCACGGGAGCTGTACTTTTAGAGGCCCCTTCCTTCCGTTTTTTTTTTCCGTGGGAGAGGCACCCGCCACGGGGTTGCCTTCAAAGGCACAAAGGAATCCGCAAAGAGGACTCGGCGGCGAGGTGGAGGAGGTGTTAAAAAACGAGTTAAAAAAAATCGGATGCATCGCAGGTAGATGCGGGTTGGGTTGGGTTGGGTGGGGAGGGGTAGGGTGGGGGTAGGGTGGGGTGGGGTGGGTGGGGTGGAGAGTCGGGGGGAAAATATACAATATTTGTGCAGTATCCTCAAGAAACCTCCTGGTTAAATGATCAAAGGAAATGCAGTCTGTCTGGTGAAAAGAATGAGACATTAATAAAAAAAAGTTCTGAGCTACCCTTATTTTGCTTCAAAGTTCTTTATTTGAAATTTATTTTTTTCCCTGAAATTTCCCTCTTAAAATGAAGGTGCGTGTTATACGTATGTGCGTGTTATACGCCGATAAATACGGTATTATATTTTCCTATTCCTGCTACTGTTAGCTGCTTTCCAGTTATTCATTTCCTTTGCAGGAATCTAGCTAATCTGAATAACAGCCCTCATTTAATTCCCCCCCCATCACAACTCAATAATAATTATATGTCAATTTCTGACTGGAATTTTCTATTACATTTTTTATATTTTAGGAATCAGCTGTTTTAGCAAGAAAGAAAGCAAAAAACTTGCACAAAGATATAGTGACATTTTGGCGGAAGAAGAAACCAAGTAAGTGTTTTCTGAAAGTTGGAAAATATTATCAAGATGCTTGCTTGCACAATGTGCTTGTGCTTCAGAAAAAAACACCTGTCTTTTGGGTGTTCTGTGAAAATGCAGTGGTTACAGTACAGTGGGCCCTTGTATAACAAACACTGTATAACAAAATCTGTACTGCATAAAAAATTCTGGAGATAGGGGAAATTTGCTTAACATAATCGCCTATGGGGAGAATCTGTACAACATAAAAATGGGATTACTCCATTTTCAATGCATTCCTATGGGAATTTGTATAAAGGAAAATTTGTTTAACATAATTTCATTTGGAACAAATTAATTTCTTTATACAAGGTACCACTGTACAGTAGACCCTCGTATAACGGAGCAGGGGCGAGCAGGTGGTACCGCCGCTGCGTCCTCTGCTTGGCGGGCTGACCGAGAGCTTGAGGAGCGGCTTATCGGGCGTTTCTCTCTCTCTCTCTCTCCCCCCGTTCCCCGTCCCGCGCTCTCCGCTGTGGTCGCTCGAGTCCGGCCAAGGTGATACGAGGCCTCGCCCTGTGGGGCTGGCGCTTGGTGGCCGGGAGAGGCGGGCGAACGTGAGGGACCCCCGGGAACCCTTCTAGAGACCGGAGGGGGGGTTGTTTTCTCTCGGCGGGAGGGCGCCCTTCGAAGAGGCAGCGGGGGGAATTCCCGGCACGGTCCCACCCAAGCCCCCCGTCCCAGGCCAAGCAGCGCACCCCACTCCCTCCCCCACCCCGCGGCCACCTCCGCCCGACCACCTGCGGCCACCCGGGGAAAGAGGGAAGGAGGGAGGGGAGAGGAGGGGCAGCAGACACGGAGGGGGGGTGAGCCGGGGAAGGGCACCCTTACCTGGCACCTGCAAGGGTGTCCACCGCCCGCCCACCCCCTCGCCCCAAAAAACCTAGCGCTGCATTGGAACGGATTAAATCCAGTTCCAATGCATTGCTATGGGAAATTACAATTTGTATAACGTAATTTGATTTGGAACGAATTAATTACGTTATACAAGGCACCACTGTACATTTTTTCAAAAATCAGTGTGATATACAACGGCGAAAAGAAGTTATGTTCTTAAGTAGGTTTTTGATGTTCAATCTTTCACAAAGGTCCAAGCAAGAATGATTATCTGTCCAAGGAGGAGAAGGCGGATGAAGGTGACAGAAGGCAAAGCAGTGACCAGTTGAGTAATCAACATTCTCCACATTCTAAACCCATAATTCGATCCACTGGTAGTAAGAGGTATGTGTTTTTTTTTCAATTTTAAAAATGGTAACAGTACTACTAATAATTTTCTGGTACTTCAGGCTTCCTGGAGTAGATGTTGCAGCCACCCCAAACGAAAAGGAAGAGTTTTATTTTCTTTCAGGTGTTGTGCAGCATGCATGGAGTCTGCAGGGCTCAAAACTGTCCCCTAAACTCCTGGAACTTGCCCACTCCAAATTTAGAAGAAGGTTCTACATTAGAACATCTGATTCACCTCTCTCCCTGCATCTTACTAATATGTGCTCACATATGACTCGCTCAAATTAAGAGTATGTGAAAGTAATCTAATCGGTCTGTAGTAGGTGCATTCGGCAGGGTTCCCCTTCTTTTTCCAGATCGGCATTGTTGTGCTACATTGCCAGTTGCTGTGTATCATCTTCTCCGTCACACTCTGGTTAAAGAGCTCTGCCAGCCTGTTGCAGGGGTTCCAATGCTGCAACTTCCACAGTTCTATTGCCACATCGTCTGGTCGTATGTCTTTGCCTGTTTTCATCGGTTTCATTGCCATGGCATCAGATGTGATAGGTCAGGCCTGCCCAACAGGTAGACCGTGGGCTACTGGTAGCCCATGAAGGGTTCAAAAGTAGCCCGCTGGCCATCAATAAAAAAGTGAGGGGATAAGTTCTCCACCCCACCCTCCCCCATCCCAAGGACCACCATTGCCCCAGCAAAGTTCTGGGTCTGCCAGCTCACTGTCTCAGCCGAGCGGGGCAGTTCAAGGGCCATGGCGCATTGAAATCTGTTCCCTCCAGAACAGATTAATTGGTTTTCAATGCATTCCTATGGGAAACCACTGCTCTACTTAAAAAAGTTTTTAGTTATGAGCATGTGCTCAGAACAGATAAAATTTGTAAGTAGAGGTTTTAGTGTAGTAGCCCTCAGGCACTTTGGGCCAGAAAAAGTAGACCTGTTGAACAGCCCTGTGATAGGTTGCACAGGCCGTAGAACTGGGGAAACATACAGGATTGGATTACAATGATTAGAGATGGGCACAAACTGCCATACTGGTACCAGTTTGTTTTTCGACCCAACAGATGCTTGTTGCTTCTGAGCCACACCTCCTTTGGCAGGCACTCATTCAGAGGCAGCCCCTGGAGGGGACGGGGGGAGGGTAGCACTGAAAAATAGAAAACGGAAAACGAAACGACACCTGTTGGGAACTGAAACTTTTTTCTGTTTCTATCTGGTCATGACTATACTTGGAAAGTATATTGTGATTGCTTTTTTTGTTCTGTTCTACACCTGAGTACTAGCTTATGGTGTTTTGTAATGAAGCCTGGCCTGACCTCCTTCGTTTTTGGCCTCTCGTTGCTGTGCATAGTCAGGTGTGCTTTACAGATGATACAGTTATTCAGGACACCACAGGCCCCCTGGTCAAACATCTTTACCCAAAGCCGTTGGTTTCTCCATATGTTACATGAGCTAACAGTAGCCTGATGATTTGTACGGCTAACATATATATAAATGAGGCCACTCACCAAAGTTGTCCTAGCGCCTGCAGTTGCAACACAACCACTACACCATGAAACAAGACTGGACTGTACGTAATGCAACTGCACCTTCAGTAACAGTTTGTATGTCTGAAGTATGAACGTAAGAACATAAGAAGAGCCATGCTGGATCAGGCCAAAGGCCCATCTAGTCCAGACATAGGGAGCTTGTTCTACTAGGTGGGGATGCCACCCAAATGCTGAGCATTGTAAATCATCATGGGGAACCAAAGACTCCTGTGCAATTCCCATTTCATGTCCGCATCCCTCCCTTCTACTTAGTCAAGGACTGTGAACTTCATTGAAACACCCCTCTCTCTCTTTTTGCTTACAGTTCTCCAGCTAAAAAATCCAGTATGAAAAAGTCTGTGCAGTTTGAGGCATATAGTTTTGATTCTGGACCTGAAGGACATAATTTGGAGAATCTGGAACTGCCTACATCCTCCTTCAGCAACCTTATAGGCACAGTGGCTGAGACCTCTGAGGACAAATACCGCCTTCTAGACCAGAGAGATAAAATCATGCGGCAAGGTTAGATGTTACTGAACTCAGACGAAGTTGGTTGAGAGACGGAGTGGACCATTTTTACTACAATATATCGTAACTGCAAAATACTTATTTGCCCCTGTTCATGGTCATCATGTTGGTTTCATCTGAGTGTTGTAGACACTTCAGAGACTTTTGAAACTTGATATTGAAATCCCCCTTTACATTATCTGGGTTGTGAATCTGATGAGCGACACCTCTTGCTAGTAGTAATTTGCAAACATGGTGAACAGTTCAACCACTTGGTCAGAACCCTGTGGCACCTAACTCAGGAATCTCCCTCTTGGAGGATTTTGAGCCTTTCATTAAACCACATTAAATATGGTTTTACAATGAGGTGTGAATATATATCCCAGTAAAAGCATGAAAATTTGTTGTGATGTTATCTACAATGCTGCACCCTTGGAAGCCTCAGGAACCCTCAAGATGTATAACTGGCAACTAGAGGGAAGGTTCCCACCGAATTGTTTTTTCAATTTTTAATATTTATTACCAATTTTAATAATGCAATTTTTTATCAGTATCACTCTTTTAAATGCTTTATACACTGTATTGCCACTCAGAGACTCTCAGGGAAAATGGAAGTTGAAATTGAGACCAGTCAAAAGGTTAATGGTGTAATACTGTATATATGCAAAGAGTGGTTCAGTGGGTCTTAAAAGATGCAAGCCTTAGAGTATGACTTAGAAAGCTAAAGTATCCTAGCCTGACTTTTGCTAAACATGATCACTTTGAGATGCGATGTGTCATTTGGTACGATCCTTCCATCCACAGTGGAAGATTTATCACACCATACCTCAAGCGACCATCTCTGCCCAATAGCAGAATATGATACACCACTTAGAAAAAAAATAAAAAAATATTATCTCTCCTAACTACCCCCCCACACACACACTGGGGGAGCATGAGGAAGTTTTTTGTTTCCCATGATTGTGGAGTGCCTTAAGCAAAGCACGGAGGAGGAGATAAGCAAGGCAGATGTATTTTTTGTTATTTGCCCCCACTGTCTCCCCTCTCCCCACCTCTTTCCTTCCTGTCAACCCACAATAATGGGGAATTGAAAACTTCTATGCACTTGCCCAATAGAGCCATTTGGAAGACAGGAGGAAGTTTCATTCCCCCCCCCCACCTAAATGGCACACTGAGTCAAGCAGTGCCCTGGGGCTTTAAAAAACTTTGCTTTCTCCCATGGGGGAGTGGGAGGAAGCTTTCCCAGCATCATGAAGTACAGTCACACACACCCCCGGCATTTTGCGGTTCCGGTACCGCGGTACCGCTACATCGCAGGATCGCAGTACCTGCACGGGGGGGGGATCTAGTCGCTCCATTTCTCCCCCCCCCCGCACCTCCGATAAGCCTCCGGAGGGCCTCGTAGCCGCACGGGAGGGCTGCGGGGACGGACGGCGTCCCTCTCCGCAGCCCCCCTGGCGCCTCTGAAAGGCGTTGGGGCCGCACGGGGGGGCGATTGGGTCACTCTGTGCCGCCCCCCCCCACGCTCCTCCAAGGCTTTGGGACAGGCGCGCGATCGCCCCCACCCCAGCCCCCCCACTTCCACAAATCGCGGATTTTCATGGATCGCGGGTGGGGTGGGTCCCTAACCCCCGCGATCGGCGGGGGGTTACTGTATCTTAAACAAAATGATAGGTTAAGCCATCAGCTTTTGTTTGTTCCCATCGGTCACACATGGAACAATCCTACCCATGCAAGAGGGGAAAAAAGGTAGCTCCCGACAGCAACCCCAAAAGGTGCAGGTAGGCCGAGATCATGGGTGGACTGTTTCAGAGGAGCTTATCTGATGACCATCATGTGGGCATCAAAAAAGGAACAAACAGCAGGACAAAAGCCCTGTCCACACTCTTACTGGAATCTCTCTTTTTATATATATATATGCATGTTAGGGTGGATTCGGGTTTCTTCCCGTGTAGAAATCTGGTTGTTTTGGCGACGTTTCGACGAGGTCTCACTCGTCATCTTCAGGCTGGTGTTCTGGCTTCTTTCTTCTTGAAGCAAAGCGTGGTCTCAGTTGAAGTCCTTCTATAAATACTGCTGGGGGTGTGTGGTTTGCTTGCTCTGTTGCTGATTGCAGGTTCCTTTGTTCCTTTGTTCTTTTGTGATCTGCTGTGTGGCTGAGGCGATCGTTAAGGGATTAACTGCTGGTGGCTGTTTAGATGGCTGTTTAGATGCTGGTGGGTTAGATGGCTGGTGGGTTCTGGCAGTATCCTGGGCTTTGGTGGAGTGGGGTCCTGTGTCTTGTGAATTCATTTTGGTCTGGCTACGTGTCTGTGGTCTCCCAATGTTTTTTTGGGGTGTGTGAGTGTGCTCCATGTGGTGACTGGAGTGGGGTGCCGCAGTAGAAGGTGCAGTCGTGGTTTTGTTATTGGATGGTGGTTTCGTTTCATCTGTGGGAAGGGTCTGGGTTTGTGTTTGGTGTGGATGGAAGGTGGTGGCATCTTGCGTCCTTTTGGACCTGGTGTCAGTCTTTGTGACAGAGGCTCGTCTGTTGACCAGGGCTAGTTTCCAGATGTCAGGCAAGCGGGAGGTGTCATCACGTTTATTCATGTTGTTTGGGTGTTTCTCTATTTCAATGGCTTCCATGATTATTCGACTGTTGAAGTGTTCAGTTTTGGAGATGAGTTTGGTTCTTTCAAAGTCAATTTCATGACCTGTTGTTTTTATGTGCTGGAAGAGAGAGGAAGATTTTTCTTCTTTTTTGACTGCGTTCTTGTGTTCTGCGATGCGTGCGCTTATTCTCCTGTTTGTCTGTCCGATGTATGTGGCTGGACAGACTTTGCATGGTATTTCGTAGACTCCTTGGTTTTCTAGCTCAATCTTGTCTTTGGGGTTTCTTAAAATGTTGGCTATTTTTGGTCGGTGCAAAAGGCTGTCTTGATATTGTGTTTGTGGAGAATTTTGCTGATTTTGTCTGTGGTGCCTTTGATGTAAGGGAGGAGGGCGGTGCCGTTGTTCTCTTCTGTTTCTTGGTTCTTGGGGGTGTTTCCTTTTGGATTAGTTTGGTGATGGTGTTTTTTGGAATCCGTTCGCAGTTAAAACATTCGAGAGAGTGTGTAATTCAGTTTTTAGGTGGTCTTTGTCAGCGAGGCGTTTGGTTCTGGAGATGAGGGTTTTGCTACGGAGTTGATCTGTGCAGGGTGGTGGTGTGATTGTGCATTTAAGTAGCGGTTTGTATGTGTTTTTTTCTGGTAGATGGTATGTCCTAAGGAGCCGTCGGTTTTTTGTAGATTAGGACGTCCAGGAAGGGAAGTTGGTTGTTGGCTTCTATTTCCATAGTGAATTGTATTTTGGGGTGTAGGCTGTTGAGATGTGTGAGGAAGTTGTTCAGTTTATCTTTCCCGTGTGGCCAGATAACAAAGGTGTCGTCAACATATCTGAGCCAGAGTTTGGGTTTATGTTCGGACTTCTGTAACGCGTTGGTTTCAAAGTGTTCCATATATAGGTTTGCGATGACCGGTGAGAGGGGTGATCCCATGGGTGCTCCTTCTATCTGTTTGTATCTTTGTCCATTGTGAATGAAGTATGTGTTGGTTAGGCAGTGGTTGGTCAGATCTAGGATGTGTTTGGGGGGGTTGTATTTGTTGTGGATAGCTGTCAAGGCTTCTTGAATGGGCACTTGTGTGAAGAGCGAAACAACATCGAAGCTCACGAGTAGGTCATTGGGTTGTAGGTCTTGTTTCTTTATAATTTCTATGAAGTGGAACGAGTTTTGTACGTATGAAGTGATGGATTCTGCATAGGGCTGGAGTTGTTTGGCAAGAAATTTGGCGAGGTTTTGTAGAGGTGAGCCTATGGAGCTGACTATGGGTCTGAGAGGTGTTCCTTCTTTGTGAATCTTGGGAGGCCGTAGAGCTTGGGGCATCTGGATGATTTCTCTCTGGGGATGATGCTTGGCTTGATTTCTTCACTTAAGGGAGAGGCTTTTATTTTGGCTTTGGTGGTTTTTTCCAGGTAGGTGGTGGGGTCTGTGTTCAAAGTTATGTAAGCAGGGTCTTGTAGTAGGTTGGATAGTTTGGCTTGGTAGTCGGATGTGTTCATCACCACTGTGGCATTGCCTTTGTCTGCTGGGAGAATGATTATGTTGTTGTCTTTCCTCAGGTTGGAGAGGGCTTTTGTTCTTCTTTGTGTAAATTGCTTCTGGGTGGTTTGCTGGAGCAGAGGACATTGGTGACTTCGAGTCTGATTTTGTTGGCTTCATCTGGGTTGATTTTGGTTAGGCTGGCTTCCACTCCGCATATGATGTTTTCGGTGGGGATGTGTCTGGGGGCGACTGCAAAGTTGAATCCTTTGGAAAGGACTTTGGTCTCTGCGATGGTGAGTGTCCTGTCTGATATGTTGTGAACTGTTTGTTTCATGGGCTGTTGTGTGGGGGGGGTTGGGCTTCTGGCGTTTTTCCAGTTTGTGGAGTTTGTTGGTGTGTGTGTCTGTCTTGTGGGAGGTCTCTGTTTCAGCTCTCCAGGCGGCAAGTTGCTTGGATTTGTTCCAGAGTGTTGGGTGGATTTTGTTGCTGACTCACTCACACACCCCAAAAAAACATTGGGAGACCACAGACACGTAGCCAGACCAAAATGAATTCACAAGACACAGGACCCCACTCCACCAAAGCCCAAGATACTGCCAGAACCCACCAGCCATCTAACCCACCAGCATCTAAACAGCCATCTAAACAGCCACCAGCAGTTAATCCCTTAACGATCGCCTCAGCCACACAGCAGATCACAAAAGAACAAAGGAACAAAGGAACCTGCAATCAGCAACAGAGCAAGCAAACCACACACCCCCAGCAGTATTTATAGAAGGACTTCAACTGAGACCACGCTTTGCTTCAAGAAGAAAGAAGCCAGAACACCAGCCTGAAGATGACGAGTGAGACCTCATCGAAACGTCGCCAAAACAACCAGATTTCTACACGGGAAGAAACCGAATCCACCCTAACATGCATACCTATACCCGTGAAAATCTACGAAAACATATATATATATATATATATATATATATATATATATATATATATATATATATATATATATATATATATATATATATATATATATATATATATATATATATATATATAATTACGGAAGTCAATAACTTGTGCTATTTTCAAATGGGTTATTGTTTTTGCCATGTTAATATTTTTCCTATACTGTACTATCTGACCGTTTACAGTATCTCTTGATATTTCTTTTAGCTCGAGTAAAACAAATAGATCTTGGCAAAGCGAAAACCTTTGTTGGCACTTGCCCGGACATGTGTCCAGAAAAAGAACGTTACATGAGAGAGACAAGGAATCAGCTTAGCGTCTTTGAAGTGATCCCAGGAACTGACAAGGTACTAGTGAAGAAACATTTTTCCATGTCAAAGCACCACTGTGAGATGCATTCTAAGAACAGAATAATTGGATATGATGTTGTTTTACAACTCGGGCATGGCTTAGAACAGTGTTTCCCAAAAGTTTTTAACTCACAACTCCCTTGAATTCCTAGCCACTGTCCCCAGTACAATAGGACTGCCATAACTGGGATCAGTACCCATGGCTTCACTCATCCACTGCCTTAAAAACAAAATAATTTTAAAAATACACCTTTCCAACCTGTATTACCAAGATTGGCCTGTAGATGGAACCAGAGACTGCCCTATACAAGTGGTTTAAGAAAAACACATTTATCCCCTGGCTTCTCTGAGGAAAGCAGCTTCTGGAAGGGAGGCAGGAAGGATGAGTGGATTCTGTGGTGCCCCAGGGTGGGTTTTCTGGCAAGTCATGATGCACATTTTGGGGAACACTGGCTTAGAAAATTTGAATTCTCTTTCTTTTCTCCTGGAGTTTTTTTCTCTGAATTGTTAAAATCATAATTGTGTGTGCTTTCTCCATATTACACATGCACAGTAATGAACTAGCTGGCCCTCTTTCTCTTGGTGAGACAGCAAAACAGGTTCACTCTGCTCTCTGGGGACAACATTGGTGTTTAGAGAAAATGTTACTTTTAAACCGTCACCTCTCTTTCCAGGACAATTAATTCTCCAGAAAAACATTGAAGGCAGTTGAGTATCAGGAAGATGAGGAAAAATGATTTCCTCCTTACAGCATAACATATTACTTTGCACCAGAAGGCTTGATAATATTTTTATATTATATTACTTTATCCTAATTGCTCTGTAGGGAGGAAGAGTTGAAAATTATCCTGACCCAGGACTATGCTTCTCAGTTTCAGGACCCGAGCAAGAATTATATGATTTAAGGAGAGAAACTGAATAGAAATGTAGTAAATAAATATTAGTAAAATCAAGAAGTAGCTTCTTTGTTGCAGGTCCACAGAGTGTGACTGTTTATATAGAGTAGTAGTGCTATAGTCCTAGACTATATGTAGTTAGGCAAAAAATGTTCATAGACTTCTAAAAAGTTTATTATTTTAAATAAGATATTTTATTAAGGAGAAAAAACAAATACCCAAGAAAGACCATGTTTGTTCATTGTTCTGAAGGAGTGAGAGAACATTAGAAGCTGTTAAATCTTGGTTTTGTGCTTTCATATTTTGGGACAGGGGTTAAAGGAAAACCAGGCTACTCTTGTTTTTGGTAGAATAAAGTATGCTAGAGAGGGTGAGATTTAAGAGTCAGGAACATGTGCCTGTAGGGCAGTTGCACTATTAAGAGCTATGTGATACTAAGGTTTAGGGATATAAAAATGAAATTACATGTGAACAGCCCTAGGGCTGATTTTTCTTGCCCTGTTAGACTGCAGTTTACAGTTCTCCTTACCTATTCTTGTTCCTTGTGATCCTGAAAGTTAATAATAGTGTGCAACTTTATTTTGTGCTTGTGGTATACCATAAATGCAGATCACAATCTTGAGCTCTGTATTGATTTAATCTCTGTGTTAGATTTTAGCAGTGATTTGCAGTCTATGATTAAGTTAAAAGTACAGTAATTGTGTTGTGGTCACTGTTCCCTATTAGATCAGTCACATTGGTGACTAGTAATTTTTTTTAATTTTTTCCTCTCTCTTTACCCGACATCTGTTAATTGTTATTTTTTTATTTGTCCTGTTAGATTATTCCTGTTTTTAAATTGTTTTATTTGTTGTTTGATTTTGTTTATATTCCTTTTGATGTAAACCGCCCGGAGTTTCCCCGGGAAGACGGGCGGTATATAAGTTCAATAAATAAATAAATAAATAAATAAATAAATAAATAAATAAATAAATAAATAAATAAATAAACAAACAAACAAACAAACAAACATTTTGCCCCAGATCCTGTATATTACTCAGGATCAAGTCAAGGTTTCTTGTACCTCTAGTTGGGTCTTCAACCATCTGTTCCAGGGAACAATCATTTAGCATATGTAGGAACTTTATCTTTTTATCATGTGCTGAACAACAGTTCACCCGGTCTAAGTGAGGGTAATTGAAGTCCCCCATTATAGCTAGGCTCCCTTCTTGGGTGCTTCCTTTAGTTTACAACATTCTCCAGCTGCCAGTCTCCCTCAGGGGCATGGGTCGGAGGACGATAGCATATGTCTACTGTTAGACCATCCTTGTGGCCTGATACTCTTACCCACAGAGTTTCTAATGGTGACTCCAAATTACCTAGATATTCCAATTTGTATGATTTTATCACTTCTTTGACGTACAAGGCTACACCACCTCCTGTTTGCCCCTTTCTGTCCTTCCTGTACAGTTTGTAGCCTGGGATAACTGTATCCCATTGATTATCATCCATCCACCAGGTTTCAGTGATGCCAATAATAGTATCAATGTGTTATCTATTGCTAAGTATTCCATGTGTTGCTGTAGCTAGTTGGCCGCTGGGGTAAAGTAGTGAAATGCGTATGGGATAAGCCATGCAATAAATGTGTCTCTAATAACAAGTCAAGCCTGTTTCAAACAGTGGTTTCACCTTGTAGTTGACTGGACATAAGAAAATTGATCCGATCACTTTGGATATTTATAGGACAGGGCTGTCCAGCTTTGAACAGCCTGCGGTCTACTTAGAGCCGCAAAACGTCCCTGCGGGATACTTCCACACAAGTACAAGTGTATGTGCACGCCCCCCCTCACCAGTGTTCCTTGGTAGGAGGGCAGAGTTGCGGCTGCCGCCACCCATCCCCCATCCCCCTTCCCTTTCGTTTTCCTCCCGCACAAAAGGCCCCCGAAAGTGCTGCCACCCCCCGTCTCTCGGAGTAAGAACTGGCTTGGGGACCGAACAGAGGGGCGCCACTGCCTCCCCACCCCCTTTGGCCTCGCAGCTTCCTCCAGAGGCTTTAGCCCCCCTTCTGAGCCCACCGAGGCAACACCAGCGGGCGGGCGGGGGGCAGGTGGTAGCACCCCGCAAATCCCTCCATGCCACCCCTGGGCACCTTCTCCGCCCACGGCAGGAGAATTTTAAAAAATACAGGACGGCGGGAAAGAGGAGTAAAAATGGGAGTTCTCCCGGCTGGGGAGGACCTGGCAGGTGACTTCGGATTGCCCCGTCGGCTATCAGTCGCCCACAGTCGACAGATTGTGCAGGACTGTTATAGGACAAGCAACTCTTAAGGTAAAGGGCTCATGGTTTAGCAGTACACCTGAACACAAGCATTAAAATGTTTAGCAAAAACACAGCAAAAGTGAAAATTAGTGCTGTAACATGTTAAAGAATAAACAGATTTTTTAAAAACCATTAGGCATTATACAACACTTTCTCTGTAAAGGTTCAGGGTAGTTCAGAGATGTAAAGAGTACTAAATCTTTCTCCACTCTTCTCTTGCATTCCAGATGAAACAATGTGATGTAACTAATAGTACTGAATAGTTTTTTTTTTTATTCTCTGAGGTTGAGCATGCAGCTGCTGTAAAGGAATACAGCAGGTCTTCAGCAGACCAGGAGGAGCCATTACCACATGAACTAAGGCCTTCTGAGGTGTTGAATATGACCATGAACTATTTAGTTACTCAAATCATGGACAAAGGAGAAGGAAACTGCTGCGAGTGGTATGATTTTGTGTGGAATAGAACCCGTGGCATAAGAAAGGTAACCGCTTTGAAGGGAAGCCATTGGCCATGAAAAAATGCAAAATGTACTTAATAATTGGGTGTATGCAGTAGGAATTATAAAGATATCAAGAAATTTTTAATTGATACAATATAGATTGTGGGTCCACTGATGACAATTTTAGGATGATGATTTTAAAGAAGGTTTTTATTACTGTTTGATGATTTATTGATATTTTATTTATAACTATTTTAAATTGTTTTAATTCTTTGATTGTAAGCCGCCCAGAGACCTTTGGGTAGTGGGCGGCATATAAGTTGAATAAATAAATAAAATAAATAAATAAAATTTCGTTTTGTATTTTGAAAGAGAGTGGGCAAGGAAGACCAAGTTTCTGAACGAGTTCAAGGTTTAAATATCTATTTCATAATATACAGTGGACCCTTGTATAACAAATGGTTTGTATAACATAAAATCTGTACAACATAAAAAATTCTGGAGATAGGGGAAATTTTCTTAACAGAATCGCCTATGGCGCGAATCTGTACAACATAAAAATGGTCGCGATTAGGGATTACTCTGTTTTCATTGCATTCCTATGGGAAAATTGTATAAAGGAAAACTTGTTTAACATAATTTCATTTGGAACGAATTAACTCCTTTATACAAGGTACCACAGTATACAGAAATAGGTTAGAGGAAAACAATGCAATTTAAATTTGCTTTCTGTATTCTTATGTCTTGAAACTGGCAGTGTTGATAATACATCTCAGACAGCTCTTATTAAATGCAAATTGATTTATGTCTCTGGAATGCACACTTAAATTGATTTGTTACTTTATAACAATTACTTAATCCATTTATGCTGTTCCTAGAACAGAAAAAAATCTGTTTAAAATAAAAGGATCTGATTGAAAAGATAATCCAAAAAGTAGAAAAAAATCAAACCACAGTGTCCTCACTCATGGACGTATTAGTGCACTTCTTTTAACCATAGTTCCAGCCCCACCCCAGTCTCAGTAAGCACAATGATCAATTTGGACTGGACTGATGAAGATTATGTCACAGTGTGTGTGTGTGTGTGGGGGGGAGATGTGGTGCAGATCTCTAGCTGCAGATGTTGAAATCAGAATTGTTTTAGCCATTTCAGAGAGAGTCACTGTGTTAGTCTTTTCAAGAATTTCAGGCAAAAATCCAGTAGATAAGGTATAAGCAAGCTCTTTAGGGAGTAGGGTGATTAGTAGATTAGGATTGATCTTGTAAATTGACAAGATAAATTGTTCTATTGAAATTTGTCTCTCTTTTCTGCCCTTTTTCTCCTTGGAAATGCAAAGTGTTTCCTCTGCTCACTTCCTCCTGCCTAAGCCACTCAAGTTCACTTAGAATCATAGCATCATAAAGTTGGAAGAAACCTCAAGGGCCATCCAGTCCAACCCCCTGCTAACCCTAATCCCATCACAGTATTCGCAACAGATGGCTATCCAGCCTCTGCTTAAAAATCTCCAAAGGAGGAGACTCCACCATCCTCCATAGCAACTTGTTCCACTACCAGACAACTCTAACCGTCATGAAGTTCTTCCTAATGTTTAAATTGAATCTCTTTTCCTGGAGTTTGAAACCACTGCCCCTGAGTCCTAGTCTCTGAAGCCATGGAAAACAAACCAATCCCCTCTTCAATATGACATCTTTTCAAATATTTAAACATAGGATGTCATGTTGAAGAGGAGACTGGGTTGTTTCCCATGGCTTCAGAGACTAGGGACTCAGGGCAGTGGTTTCAAACTCCAGGAAAAGAGATTCAGTTTAAACATTAAATTGTTTTAATTTAACCTTGACCTTTCCAGTAAATATGGTGATCTCTAAACTGCAAGTAACATGTTGAAATTTTTAAAAAATCCTTTTTCTTTCTGACATTGTTCTTATTGCCACTTGACTTCCACCACAGAAAAGCTTTCATTAGAACCAAAAAATGTCAAGTAATTATTTATTTATTTATTTATTTATTTTATTTATTTATTTTTTCCCCAACAAGGAATTAAAACAGTTAAGACGTCAAATATCAATAAATAATTAAAACAACAGCAAAACCTTATACTAAAATCATCACTAAAATTGCCATCAAAGGACCCCAGTCCTGGAACTGCAGCAGTGTTGGTGATCTCACTTGGGAGGGCATTCCATGCTTGGGGGCAGCTGGATTACAAGCCATTCACCTCCTTGAGGGATGGCTCTTCCACTGGCATCTTAATTGCCGGGTAGGTTCATATGGAAGGAAGCTTTCAGGTATTAGAACTTTATATGTCAAGACAAAAATGTCAAGTAATTATCGGTATTCTGAACCAGTTGCAATTTTAAGAAGTGACAGCTTTTTGTCTTTGAGAAACATTGATATTTTGAAAAGGGTACAGGATAAAATATGGAAGTAGAACCAAATATGACTGTTGCTAAGCTTTTGCACTTTTATATTTGACCAGGATATAACGCAGCAGCATCTCTGTTGTCCTCTGACTGTTTCCTTGATTGAGAAGTGTACCCGTTTTCATATTCATTGTTCCCACCACTTGTGTGAAGAGCCCATGTCATCTTTTGATGCAAAAATCAACAATGAGAACATGACTAAATGCCTACAGAGCCTGAAGGAAATGTATCAGGATCTTGCAAATAAGGACATTTACTGCAAGAGTGAAGCGGAATTCAGGGGATATAATGTTCTCTTAAACCTCAACAAAGGGGATATTCTAAGGTGAATATGTAATTGATTACAGTATCTGTTTCTGTGTTCTGGTCCCAGTATACCGTGTGTAGAACTTATGCAAAATGACAGGAAAGTAAGTCTGTTGAGATAGAAAATTACGGTTCTATTAATTTTTTGAATTACCGTATATACTTGAGTATAAGTCGACCTGAGTATAAGTCGGGGCCCCTAATTTAAACCCAAAAAAACTGGGAAAATTTATTGACTCAAGTATAAGCCTACGGTGGGAAATGCAGCAGGGCCTGGCAACTCCTCCTTTGTGAGCTGTGTGTGTGTGTGACTTTTAGCCACCGAGGCAAGTGCTTGAGTTGGTGGCTAAAAGTCATTTTAAACATGGGGGGGGGTCAGGAGAAGTGGTGCACAATGTTTAAAATGACTTTTAGCCACCGACTCAAACTTGCCTCAGTGGCTAAAAGTATTGACCCGAATATAAGCCGAGGACCCCTTTTTTCAGCCCAAAATTAGGGCTGGAAAACTTGGCTTATATTTGAGTATATACAGTATTTATTTTTAAAGATATTGAAAATATCTGTCTCTATATCTGTCTTTATCTTAAAGGCAGTTTGCACTATTAAAAGAAACAAAGCTTGGCATTGGATGATTTGTCTAACTACCGTCCAATAGCCAATGTTCCTTTCCTGGGCAAGGTGATCGAGAAGGTGGCTTCTGTCTGGCTCCAGTCATTCCTGGAGGAGGATTGCATCCTGGATCCATTCCAGTCTGGGTTCAGGCTGTGTCGTGGGACTGCAAGATGACTTCAGGGGGGCTGACAGGAATTGCTCTGCCCTGTTGGTCCTCTTGGATTTGTCAACGGCCATTGTTACCATTGACCACAGTATCTTGCTGGGTTGGTTTTTTTGAGGTGGGGATTGGAGGCACAGCTTTTAGCTGGCTCCAGTCCTTCCTCGGTGGCTGTTCCCAGCGTGTTAAGCTGGAGGAAGAATTGTCGGTTTCTTGGATGCCCCCTTGTGGGGTGCCCCAGGGGTCAGCAATCTCCCCTCTTCTCTTCAACATCTATATGATGCTGCTGGCTGAGGTCATTAGGGGATTTAGAGTTTTGTCTCATCAGTACGCTGATGACACGCAGCTCTGTCTCTCCTTTACCACCTCTGCAGCGGAGGTGGTGCAGACCCTCGACTCTTGCCTGGATGCAGTCATGGAATGGACCAGGACAAACAGGCTTAGACTCAACCTGCAGAAGACCAAGGTTCTGTTCTTTGGGGCGTCCTCTGCTGGTTACAGTGGTCCTCTACCCAGTTTGGTGGGTATTACCCTTCAGCTGGAGGATAGAGTGAAGAGTCTTGGCGTGGTCTTGAATCCAGCTTTATCCCTTGAAGTGCAGGTGGTAGCCACCTCCAAGTCTGCCTTTTTCCATTTTTGGCTGAACGCCCAGATTTGACCTTACTTGGATGAGGCCTCCTTGAGAACAGTTGTGCATGTGCTCGTGATCTCGAGGATACAGCGGGTACAAAATGCAGCGGCTAGACCAGTGGTAGGAGCAGGCAGATGTGACCACCTCACCCCAGTTCTAGCTTGCTTGCATTGGTTGCCTGTTGCATCCCAAATAAGGTTTGGTTTTTCAAAACCCTCCACAGCTTGGAACCTAACTACCTGACGGAGCGGATCTTCCAAAGGTTAACTGCGGTCCGCCCCACCAGAACATTGCAGGCATTCTCACTTTGGTTGGCCATGTATAGGGAGGCCAGGAAACTGATTACTCGAAACTGGGCCTTCTCCGTGGCTGCCCCCACACTCTGGAACAGATTGTCAAGTGAGCTTCGTCTAGCACAGTCCCTGCCGGCCTTCAAAATAGCTCTTAAGACTGTGCTTTTTAGAGAGGCATTTTGTGTGTGTGTGTGCCGCCATCTTAGCCAATCATCATTATTATTAGTTTTTGTTTTGCTTTGTTTTTTATTATTATTGGATAATGTGATTGATGTTTGCTCTTTTTATTGATATAAATGTGATGGTTGTAAACTGGAGTTCAGTATAGAAATAAATAAGTAAATAAAAAGCTAAAATAATAAAGGATTGGGTTATTTTAAAAGAATTGAACTGTGTTTAAAAGCACAAGTAAAGCAACAGAATATAGTACAATGGAAAAAGAATAAAAACCCAGCTGTTCTGTTCCTTTGGCCCAAACAGAACCATTTATCTACCTTTCTTTGACACAAAGCAAAAAAAGCAAAGTGTTCTGCTTATATACCGCCCCATACCACTTCAAGTAGTCTCTGGGCGGTTTACAGTTTTTAATTACATTATGCAGGCTACACATTGCCCCCACCCCCCACCCCCAGCAAGCTGGGTACCCATGTTACCAGTCTTGTATTTTTTGCCAATTGTTAATCTGTATATTTTGAGCATTTTGTTGAGCATAGCTGACCTCATGTCCAAATTACTGGAGTGGCTTGCCAGTTCCTACTCCAAGAAACATCTTGAGCCATCATTCTAGCAAAAGAAATTTAAGTCACAGTGCATCTATTTCATCTATCTACTGTACAGTATATTGATAAATCTTTAGCAAAGAAATGCCCTGCAAATTTATAAGAAACAGAGTAAGTGAAAGACAATTGTGAGAATGAGCCATATTCGTAATATGTATAGTATCTTATTATGTCATCATGCACCTTACAAATGTAAGAAAATGCATGTCCCAATGGATCTGTTGATCATTAGAATGCCACAATCTAGCTGTGCTCATGGAACTTGTTAATGTAATGAAAATCAGTTTTATTCACAAAGTAGCTGATATCAGGAATAAGTTACAACTAGAGTAGGCCGATTGAATCAGTGAGGATTTGGAACCTCAACTCTTCTATAAATTCTAGTAATTCAGTTGGCCTACTCTAGTTATTACTACTGGGTTTTGATCTATTCTAGTCTTAGATCTAAGTATGTGGTTGTGTGGGAATTTCATAACAATGTTCCTGTGGTTTTCTTGCTGCATTTTGGGTCTGTTACACACAGGCATTTCTCTTAGTCAAAAATTAAATTGACTCCTTTTTTTTCCTAGAGAAGTACAGCAGTTTCGTCCATCTGTCCGAAACTCTCCAGAAGTTCGATTCGCAGTCCAAGTCTTTGCTGCCTTAAACAGCAACAATTTTGTCAGGTTTTTCAAACTTGTGCAGACGGCTTCTTACCTGAATGCATGCTTGTTGCATTGTTATTTCAGCCAGGTAAGAAGCACCAGTTTTAAGTCGTTGTAGGAGGGAAGTACTGAATTTACATTTTCTTAACTTCTTAACTTCTTAAAAATACTTCCTTTGTGGCCTGTAATTAGAATATTGTAAGGATGAAAAGAGGAGTTCTGATTGTTCCTATCCCTCTGTTGTGTGCTTAGAATTGGTGCCCTCCATTTAATGAAAGAGAAAGAGCTATGGGGAAAATCCTGCTGGCTTGTATGAGTTTCTTGCATGATTTTTTGGAGTTGTCCATCTAGAGAGGCATTGCATTGGGGATGTTCAGCCTGAATGTGTGAACAGTTGAAAGACAAATCCACAGGGGATGCAGTGTGTGTGTGTGTGGGGGGGAATACAGCCATCAAACATTTCCTTTTTACATAATGGGACTATGAGATGGGAAGCCAGTTTCCCACAAAGGCTTCCAATAAGTAAAAGGGTAAAGTATGCTTTATGTACAGTGGTGCCCCAACTTAAGAGCAGCTCAACTTAAGAGCAATTTGACTTAAGAGCGGAAAACTGTTGGCGTTTTAACTGCCGCCTAACAAATTTTAGATATGGTCTGCTCCACTTAATTTTTTTTTCATTTTTCATTTTTAACTTATTTTTTCAATTTTTTAGATAGGTACCCCGACTTAAGAGTAGTTGACTTAAGAGCATGCATTCGGAACAGATCAAATTCGTAAGTTGAGGTACCACTGTATTTTATTTATTTATTTTTAAAGCTTATATGCTACCCACTACCCAAAGGTCTCTGGGCGGCTTACAATCAAAATATAATTAAAACAGTTTAAAAACATTTAAATGGCAATAAATAATTAAAACAATAAAAAAAATTACACTAAAATTGCCACCAGGACCCACAATCTATATTATATTATACACTATCCCCCCCGCCACATTGCAGATCGTATACTGCGGTCTCAGTATATCACAGGTTTTTATTTGTAGAGAAGGGAACTGCCCAGTGGAAGTTGTAAACCTGGCTTGTAAGGTTTAGTGTTGGTCGCGTCTGATGTCAGAAATGTCCTGTTCTAGTTGTCGCCCCTCCATTAAAAAAAAAACCCATGATATCGAAAGAGAACCTCTTCTCCTCCACCCTGCGTATGCCTCCGCTCAGCTCTTCCCAGCAGAAATGTGGAATTGGGAAACACTAGGATGGGGCGTGCACTCAGAGAGACTGCGGGCTTCCAACGGAAGGGGAGCCTCCTATGCAGAGCAGGCAGCTGCTGCCATTTCCACTCATGCACTCCCTGCTTGCACAGAAAAGAGGAGGAGGAGGAGGAGGAGGAGGAGGAGGGAGGGAGGGAGGGAGGGAGAGAGCGTGCACGTGGGTGGGCTGGCGGTGGGGAGATCAGGGACCCTGACTGCATTCAGGTGCTGGGCTGCCAAGACTCCCACTGCCTGCTGCTTCTGCTGCTGCTGTTTCTACTTTGCACAAGGGAGGGGAAGCAGCCTGGGAGGAGGAGAAGGAAGAGGCAGGCGCGCAGAGGGTGGGGAGTGGTGGAGAGGAGAAAAGGGAGACGACAACTAGATTTGGGGAGAGCAGGAGGGGAAGCAGGAAGGCTCAAAGCAAGCAAGAGAAAGGGACCTCCATCGTCCATGCGAGAGGCTCTCCATGGTGCAAGAAGGGGCCGCTGCCGCTGAAGAAAGGGTGAGGGGAGCATTCTGAACTTTCCGGTGGAGTGGCTCCCAGTGGGTTTGGGAAGTGTGGAGGAAGCTCTCTCGCCTTGTAAGCAATCTTCGCTTTCCTCTCACTGTCTGTACACTCCCGCTGTTCCCCTTCTGGTCCTGAGTGCTCCCCAACCCGCTAGAAAAGATTAGAGGAGAGGTATATGGGGGGGAGAAAGGAAATCAGTGTTGGTTGATTAACATTAATGCAAAAAGACAATAAAAATGTGACATATCACATACTAAACCCTCCACAGCTTAGAAGCAGAATATCTGATGGAGCATGTCATTGAAAGATCAACATCGGCTCAACCTACCAGAACATTGCAGTCCCTTTCGCTACAGCCCCCCCGGGAGGCACGTAAGACTTCTACATGGAACCGTGCCTTCTCCATGGTGGGCCCTTCACTTTTGAACCATCTCCCTAGTGAAATTAGGACTGTGGAGCCCCTCTTGGCCTTTAAGAAACTATTAAAAACCTGGCTTTTAAAGGCCACTTTCGGTGACCAAGGAGGTTGATTTGTTTTTTAATATTGTTTGCTTGTCTGTCTGTCTATCTACCACCATATTACGGATTTGCGGATTTGTCTGTTTTTACTCTGCAATGTATACTTTATTTATGTTCACCGCTCTGAGTTCCCTCTGGGAAAATCGGGTGGTATAAAAATACAAATATAAATAAATAAATATACTAATAGGAACTCATAAAATATTTTTTTCAGATTCGTAAAGATGCTTTAAAGTCCCTGAATATTGCTTATACTGTGAATGCACAGAGATCCACCATCTTTCCACTGGATAATCTGGTGCGCATGTTACTGTTCAGGGACTTCGAAGAGGCAGCTGATTTCATAACTTATTACGGCTTGGGTGTCTCTGATGGGTAAGTGCTAGATACTCTTGCATCCCCGACTGTAACAGTGAACTGGAGGGAAAACAAGTGAAATTAAATCGATTCTAAAATAACTGTTGTAGATTATCTCCGTCAAGATGTCAGATTCCTTGTGTCTGTGTTTATCACGTCCCTACACTTTCATTGAGCTGGAAGCACTTAATATTTACTTTTAGCAACATTAAAGAGGTAAGTGTATGTTCCGTGCTACATGTAACCAATACATTAACTGTTTTGTTTTGGTATTTTTAGTTTGGTTTGTATGTGTGTGGTTTGTTTGTCTGTCTGTTTGCTTTGGCCTTTTGTTTCTGATCTTTTGGATTGGGTACAAGTTGCCCAAAACCGAACCCAGTCAGTGATAATAATGATGTCTGGAATCATAATGGTCATAGTGGCATTCCTTTGTAACTATTGATAGGGGTCCCAGTTGTTAGCAGTGCTTACTTTGCAATCAAAATGATACCACCACCACCACCACCCCGCCCGTCAGAAGAAGAAATTATCCCAAGGTTTATAACAATACCAAGGTATCCACAAATAGAAGAAGATCTTTAGGAACCTCTTCCCCTTTCAGTTCTCCACTGCAGCTCAAGAGGAATGAATTTGTTTAATGGCCACACAGTGGTGACTGTTGAGGGAAGAAGGCGAAAAAAGAGAAAGCAGTGGAATCTAGTGGTTGTAATTCCAAATAGAGAATGTCTGAGACTGCGGCATTTTGTTTCAAGCCATTCTTAATAGGGGGAGTTGAACTGCACAGTGGAGTTATGTTTTCCAGGTATAGTTTGATGGCCTGTTCTAAAAGTGTAATAGCTTGAGTGTTGCATTCTTAAAGGACTTCCTCTTTCACTGTTGCAGTAGAGTAGGCCATCTGCATTCAAGCAATGTAAAAAGTAAACTATTACAATTCATTTACTACTTTTAAAATCTGTTTCAAATAATGCATTTCCTCTCATATTATAAATGATTTTGGGGGGTCCTGATGGACAGAAGAGGGATTAATAAATAATAGATGAATGAATAATAGCAGGATTTTGTGGGTGGGGGGCTGCTTTAAGTTCATTTAATGTTAAATCAGTGTGTTTCTTAATTTGATTTCTTTCTCGTTGCTCTGCGTGGAAGTAACTTAGAAGGGCTGATTACCCTAGGAACTCACTGTTGCGTATTTTAGCTGCATTTGCTCTGCGCATATTCCTAAATAAGCATACAAAATCTTAAATTGTACTATACATTTGTTATTTCTTTTGTACTTTGCTTTACAGCTTTGTGGAGCTGAACCGTTCTGCATTTTTGGAACCAGAAAGCCTGCCCAAGTCAAAGAAATCCTTGTTTGTTGGACAGAAGCTAACCGTCTCAATTGGAGAAATAGTCAATGGAGGGCCTCTACCACCCGTGACTCGCCATATACCCGTGTGTAGCTTTAATGCACAGAACAGATACATGGGAGAGAACACTGCAGTTGATTCAGTCAGCAGTGGTCAAAAAGACAGCTTTGATGTGACAGGTGAGTCAAAGTGTCCACATCCAAAATATGGAACTGGACACCGAATTATGGCCATAGAAGTAAGTAAGTATTCAGCCAGCATCATTTCTGTACTTAATAAACTAGCATACTTTATAATGATGCTGGGTATTGAGATTCTTGGGCTAATTTACAGCAGATCAGTACTACAGATGTGGGAATGAGTTTGCAAGAGTGTCTTGTGACAATCAAGTGAGTCCATCTAGCAGATATGAGATCCAAACCAATAATTGTGTAGCATACACTCATCAGCCACAATACTAAAGCCACCAACAGGTGAGGCAGCTGGCTTTAATTATATTGTTGCCATGGCACCTGTGAAGGGTCGGGATATATTAGGCAGCAGGTGAACAATCAGTTCTTCACTTTGATTGGTTGGAATTAGGAAATACGGGCAAGTGTAAAGATCTGAGTGACAGGGGCTAGCTGACTGAGTCAGAGCACCTCCACAGCGAAAAGTCTTGTGGGCTGGACTAGTATGCAATACCTACCAAAAGTGGGGCAAGGAAAGGCAGCTGATGCCCCTATGTCACGGTCATGGGCTCTAAGGACATTGATCTATATGGGAAGCAAAGGCTAACCCATGTGCTGTGGTCACACAGAGGATCGACTGTAGCTCTGTATTCTGAAAAACTAAATGCTGTCCAGAAAGGGGTCAGAACACACAGCGCATTGCAGTGTGCTGTCTGTGTATAGGGCTGCATATCCGTATATTGGTCGGAGTGTCCATGATGACTTCTGTCCACTGGCAGAAGCACCTAAAATGGGGACATGAGTGTCAGAACTGGACCATGGAGCAATGGATGAAGGTTGCCTAGGTCTGATAAATCACATTTTTGTTTAGATCAGATAGATGTCTGGAGGGGTAAGTGCCATTTGCCTGGGGAAGAGATGACAGCAGTATGCACTAGAGGAAGAAAGCAAATGGGCAGAGGCAATGTTATGCTCTGGCCTATGTTCTGTTGGGAAACTTTGGATCCTGGCGTTCATGTGAATGGTAGTTTGGCACATAACATCTACCCAGAGATTGTTCCAGACCACATTCGTGCCTGCACGGCAATGGCCTCGTTCATCAGGATAACACATCCTGTTACCCTGCAAAAAAATGTTCAAAAACTGATTTGAGGAGCATGACAAAGAGTTCAAAACAGTGCCTCGGTCTCTAGATTCCCCAGATTTTCATTCATTTGAACGTCTGTGGGCTGTACAAGAATGCCAGATCCAATCCACCTTACAACTAGCAGTGCTTTCCCATTCAATAATGTCAGTTAAAACAGTATAATTTGGGGGGAAATTTCAATCTTCCGTTCCCTGGGATATGCCTTAGGAACAACTAGGGAGCTCATGGCTACCATGGCAGCCATGGGCCTGTCCCAGATTATTCAGGACCCGTCCTGAGACAGTGGTTCACACTGGACCTGGTGTTCTTGTTGGACCAGTACCAAGGTGATCTGAGGGGAGAATTGCAGCTGTCCTCACTCTTCAGATGACGCCATGATCGCCTTGAGATTCATTTATGCTGCCCCACTCTGCAGGGAAGCCAGGACCCATTCAATTGGCCTGCCCTCAGTAACTGATGAACCCAGTGGGGTTTCAGAGGGAGCTGGGGATGGTAACTGAGGATCTGCTACACGGTCCATCCATGGCACTGGCGGATGCCTGGAATACAAAGGCGGCTGGGGCCTTGGGACAGGATTGCACCTGTGAAACTCTCTTGCCCCATTCGACCCAACACTCCACATGATACACGGAAGAGTTGAGGGATTTGAAAAGAGTTAGAGACGTCTAGAATGGATGCTGGAGAAAGAGAAAGACAGAACAAACACATCCTAGAGCCACTATTAAGGCCTACCTAGTGGCAGTAAGAGTGGCAAAATGTCAGTATTTCTCTACGCTTATTGCATCCGCAGAATGCCGGTTGATGGCCCTCTTTAAGATCACCTGTTCCCTTGTAGGGAAGGTGGGCCCACTGACTTACCTACAGGGTTGGGCAAATGAGATTTCGGAGCATCTGCAGAATAAAATTGCTCTGGTCCGTTCAAAGCTGAACTCCAGGTGTGACGCATGGTCTGGGGAGATACCGAGGAGACATACTTAGCCTGTTATCCGGGAGCAGTTTGAGCCTGTTGGACCTGAGGAAGTAGACCGGATCCTCCAGACTGTTAGTGCCACCACCTGTTATTTAGATCCATGCCTGGCCTGGCTCGTGAAGGCAGTTCGGGGGGTGACACGTAGGTGGGTCCAGGCGATGGTGGATGCATCCTTGAGAGAGGGGGAGTTCCCAGCTGTTTTCAAGGAGACGCTGGTGCAGCCCCTTCCTCAAGAAGCCCTCACTGGATCCCACCATTCTGGGCAATTTCCGTCCATTCTCCCACGTCCCCTTTATGGGGAAGTTGGTTGAGAAGGTGGTGGTGGTGCTACTCCAGACTATCCTGGAGGGAAACGGATTATCTAGACCCCTCTGAGTCAGGTTTCAGGCCCAGATATGGGGCAGAAACTGCATTGGTCACACTTATGGATGATCTCTGGTGGAAGCGGGATGGTGGAAGTGCATCCATCCTTGCTCTTCTTGACCTCTCAGCAGCTTTCGATACCAATGGTATCCTTTTGGGATGGCTTAGGGAGTTGGGAATTGGGGGGGGTGCAGTCTTGGGCTGGTTCCTTCCTCCAGGACCGCTCTCATTTGGTGGTGATAGAGAGCGGGAGCTCTGACCCACAGCCCCTCCGTTGGGGGGTGGGGGGTGCTGCAGGGTTCAGTACTCCCTCCACTCCTGTTCAACATCTACATGAAACCGCTGGGTGAGATTATCCATCACCACGGAGTGAAGTATCATCATTATGTGGGTGATACTCAATTATACATCTCCATCCCTGGTGAGATCATTGATGTGGTGACTGTGTTGTCTCAGTGCCCCGGGGGCTGTAGGGACCTGGATGGGGAACAACTGGCTTGGACTGAACCCTGGTCAAACGGAGTGACTGTGGGTACATGTCTTTTCTGTATCCGGCAATTAGTCCCCTTTCGTTTGGGATGGTGTTGCACTGCCCCAGACAAACTGGGTGCGCCACCTGGGGTTTTCCTGGACTCACAGCTCCTGAGTGATGAGCAGGTGGCTAGGAGGGCCTTTGCACAGCTTTGTGTGGTGCACCAGTTGTGCCCTTTCCTGGATCGAGAGGCCCTCTGAACAATCACTCGGGCCCTGGTTATCTCCCACATAGACTATTGCAACATTCTCTACATGGGGCTACCCTTGAAGAGTATTCGGAAGCTACAGCTGTTCCTCAGTGTAGCAGTGCAGTTATTCTCGGTGCACTGAAATCGGCACATGTAACAGCTTTATTACGTGATCTGCACTGGCTGCAAGTTTGCTTCCGGGTCCAATTCAAGATGTTGTTTATGACCTTTACAGCCGTACATGGCATGGGGCCAGGTTACCCTAAGTGACTGCCTCAACCCCATTACATCTGCCCATCCCACCTGATCACCCAGAGTCTCCTCAGGGGAGATGGTGTTGACAAATCTAAATGAATGAATGAATGAATGAATGAATGAATTTAAACATTTGGATTGATAAAACTGTCAACAGAGCAGGAAAATACGTCTTGATTTGAGTGGTTACACCTTAAAGAGCCACAGCAACCGGAGTTCCTTTGCACTGTTGTACTATAATAATAATAATAATGAAAAAGGCCAAAAAAAAAACCCTGGACTTCCTTTCTTGAGAGATCGAAACGTTTCACTACTCATCAAAGCAGCTTCATCAGTCCATGCAGACTGACAATGCTGATTGGGTGAGTATCGAAACGTTTCGATCTCTCAAGAAAGGAAGTCCATTTGCCATGACTCAACTTCCAGATAACCTCACCTGGATGACTCAGAATCTTCACAGACACCTTAAAGAGTGTTGCTTTATGGACACAGATGCTTGAGTAAGCATCCTGTGAAGTTGCCCTTTGTACTGGGCATGATCCAGTATGGTCCATACATTCAGTGACTTTTCCAACTCTCAAGCGTCCTTCCAGCCTAGCCACCTGAAATTATCCCACTCAGATCCCTGGAGTCCGTAAGGTTAGAACCGGGGCCTCCTGCAGGCAAAGCTTTCTTGCTGAGTTATGGGTCCCTCCCGTTAGATTTGATCCAGAACAGGCCTGCCTTCTTTTAAAGAATAAAGACTGTTATTTTTTTTAAAAAAATCCTTTCTGGAGATTTTACATCTTGATTTTCCTTACAGAAGGAAAAAAAGAAGAAACAAGTGGCACAGACTCAGAAGTGCTCCAAGCTCAGCCTTCCTCCTTACTCTCATCACCCACTCCTATGCTGCTGCTTTCCACCGCAGGAGCCCCGTTCCACCCGACGGCACAGCCTTTGCTACCTCCCCCTAAATCTCAGCTTGTTTGCAGTGATATGGTAAGGAACATCAGGAAGTTTGTTGCTCTAGGGTTAGACAAACTAAAAAGATGGATATTTTATATTTCATTTTTTTAAAATACCAGAGGTTTTTGTGTAACTTTTTCTGAATCATGAAAAGGGGGATTTGATATGTTGTCATCAAGCATCACTGCAGCGTCTTTCAAGGTTCCAGGATTCAGATCTGGATGCTGATGTTGTCCAGTACCTCTGTGCCAGAAGTACTGGTGTTGTCATTATATCAGACTACATGGGGAAGCCATTGAAATCCACAAAACAGCAGCACGGCTTCAACAGAAAAAGAAGAAAGTCTAAATATTAACAAAACCTGGCTTCCAGTACTTGAGTACTGAAAAATACAGCCGGCAAAAGGGCAATAATCTCCTCTGCGCCACTAGCACCAGTGATCACTTCACACAATAGGACAGCTATGGATACCCATCAGCCACAGATACAAATCATCCCACCCCCCACCCCCGCCAGCACAAAGAAACACTTAATCCCCCATTATGACAAGAAGCACACAGATTATTAGAAACACTTAATCCCCTGAATAGGTCATAAATCCCTATCCCACAGCTTCAAATACCCAGCAAACTCACACACTACACCAATGATGGCGAACCTTTTAGAGACCGAGTGCCCAAACTGTGATTCAAGGCCCACTAATTGTTCGCAAAGTGCCAATGCAATAATTTAACATGAACACAGGTAGATGTGAAGGGGCAATGTCGGGTGCCCCCAGAAAGGGCTCCAAGTGACACCTTGCCAAGTTTTTACCGCTTTTTAAAAGGCTACCAGGGACGGAGCTTGGCAAATCTCACTAGGCAATTTGTTCCATGTAGCCAGGCTGGCCACCGAGAAGGCCTGATTGCATGTGGCAACCTTAAGGGCCTCCCTAGGGGTGGCCACCCACCCACCTTTGGTAGATGTGCTCCGCCAGATATTCTTCAGGTCCCAAGCCGTGGAGGGTTTTGTAAACCAAAACCAGCACCTTGTACCTTATTCAGGAGGCAATGGGCAGCCAGTGCAGGTGGGCCAGAATTGAGGTGATGCGGTCAAACCTGCCCGCACCAACCACCAATCTGGCCACTGCATTCTGCACCCGTTGCAATCACCGAACAAGGGTCAAGGGAAGCCCCATGTAAAGAGTGTTACGATAATCTATCCTCAGGATGTCCAGCGCCTGCACATCAAGGAGTCCCCATCAAGGTATGGGCGGAATCTGGGCGATAAGCCTAAGGTGGTAAAAGACCGACCTGGACACAGCAGCCACGTGGGAATCCAGGGACAGCTTCAGATCTAGGACAACACCCAGACTCCTCACTTGTTCCGCCAGCTGGGGAACAGACCCATCCAGACTGGGGAGAGGGCCACTGTACCCATCTGGGGCACTCCTGAGGAACAGAACCTCAGTCCTCTCGGCATTAAGTTTGCGCCTCTTGATCCTCGTCCAATCCAGAACCGCAGCCAGGCAGTGGCAAAGGATCTGGATGGCCTCCACTGCAGAGGTGGAGAAGGAGAGAGAGAGCTGCGTGTCATCAGCGGACTGATGACAGCAGGCTCTATAACTCCAAATGACCTCAAACAGCCACCTCATATAGATGTTAAAGAGCATGGGGGAGATTGCTGACCCCTGGGGCAGCCCACAAGAGAGTGTCCAGGGGGAGAATAATTCTCCCTCCAGGCTCACTCGCTGGGCTCAGCCCTCGAGGAAGGAGCGGAACCGGCTGAAGTCTGGACCCCTAAACCCCACCTCAGAGAGCCAAAGCATACCTACCACAGTCCGACACCCCAGAGATAGAAGCCCCAGCTAGCACCAGTAATCACAAAGAAACATGACAAGGGGAGAGTAAATACATAACACAAACAGAAAATGCAAACAAAACAATCCAAACCCTCCCCAACCCCCCCACCAGTGTTGCATTCTAATTGTGTGTTGTGTGTGTGTTGTGTGTTGTGTCATTACGGTCGTGACCAACTCCTCGTGACCCCATGTCCATGGTGTTTCCTTGGCAGGAATACTGGAGTGGTTTGCCAATTCCTACTCCAGGCGCCTACAGCCCCTGGTATTCCCTGTTGGTCGCCCATCCAAGTACTCACCAGGGCCGACCCTCGCTAGTAAGGCCGTACCTGGAATACTGCGTACAGTTCTGGTCATCGTATCTCAAAAAAGACATAGTGGGACTGGAAAAGGTGCAAAGGAGAGCAACTAAAATGATTACTGGGCTGGGGCACCTCCCTTATGGGGAAAGGCTAAAACATTTGGGGCTATTTAGTCTGGAAAAAAAGGCGCCTGAGGGGGGATATGATTTTTTTTTTTTTTTAAGCTTTTTTATTGAGGAAGTAACAGCATATATTTCAATCTTTACAATTTTCCAAAACATTACATCATCGTTTAGTCTCTTCCTCATTGACCCCCCTCCCCCCAGCAAGCCGAAATCACTATCCTTTCATGTTGAACATTATTAAGGCATGATGGAATAGTCTAGCCCATTTCTCGTTCTCAGGCTTCCCTTTTATCCAATTTATATATTTCTCCCACTCCTTTAGAATTCTATGTTTCCCTTCTATGTTTTCTTCTTGCATACTTTGTATCCAATTATTTTGAAAAAATTCATGTATATAATCTTTCCATTTATCATATTTCCATTTCTTTTGGTCCTTCCATCCACCCATTAGTACCATTATAGCTGCTGCTATTCCGTAGTAGACAATCTTTTTTACGCTTCTCCATTGTTTTTCTCTATCTACTAGGCCTAAGAAAATATAGTCTATTTTTAGCTCAATCCTTTTCTTTGTAATTTCTGATAACCAATTTTCTACTTTCCTCCAATATGTTTGTATTTTCTCGCAGTTCCATATCATATGTACAAAAGTACCTTTTTCTTTTTACAATGCCAACAATTTTGTGATATATTATTATTTATTCTATTTAATTTCTGTGGGGTATAATACCATTTATGCAATATCTTCAATTGCATATCCTTAATTTTTTCCAATTTTACCTCTCTTATCCCCCATAATATAGCCTGAATCTTTTCTGTATTTAAGTCCATATCTCCCTCCCAATTATATTTAATTAAATTTTCATTCTGATTTCCCAATCTAACCAAATATCTATAGATCTCTCCTGCTCCAACCTTTTTTTCTTCATATTTCTATACACCACTTCCCATTGTCTATCTTCTTTTCCCTTAAGAGAAAGGAACCATTGATCATATTTCCTTTTCATACTTTCTGCCACCATCCATTTTTGATTCCCTAATATCCCTTTTAATTTATTTATTGCCCCTCCTGTTGACATTAATTCATGCATATCTTTGATTTTGTAATATCCTTTCTCTTTTAGATTCTTTATATCTTTTTGTGACAAAATCTTCCCCTCTTTATTAAACTGTTCTAAAGGGCCCCAATCGATACTCCACCTATTTTCGTCCTTTTTATTAAAATTTCCATTGTTACTTGCCTTGGTCCCTTAACTTCTTTCAGTATTCTTTTATCTCTATCAAATATCCCTAAGTAACCTGCTGAGTTATTTATTGCATCTTCTACTCTTTTCCATTTGGGTGTGGGGTATTCCTCCACCTTCATTGCCCATTTTGATTGGAAGGCTATATAATACTTTTCCAAAGAGGGCATACTCCATCCTCCTTCTTCTTTATTGCATGCATATAGGATTTTATGTTTAATTCTTTGATTTTTCTTGCCAAGAGCCCATTTCCTTAATGATGTGTCCCATTTCTTTAAAATCTTTTCTGAAAGTAATATTGGGAGAACCTGAAATAAATATAACAATTTTGAAACTATAAAGATTTTCAAAGCCCTAATTTTTGACAGTATTCCCATTTTTTTATCTTTCCAGCCCTTTATTATTTTCTGGATCTTTCTCCAAGTTTTGTTATAATTTTCCTTACCTAGTTTTTCCCAATTTTTTGTTAATACCACTCCTAAATGGGGGGATATGATTGAGATGTCCAGAATAATGCAGGGCATGAGTAAAGTGCATAAAGGGACTCTCTTCTCCCTCTCACAAAATACCAGAACTAGCGGACACCCACTGAAATTGAGGGTTGGGAGAGTAAGAACAGACAAAAGAAAATAATTTTTTGCCCAGCGTGTTGTTAGTCTGTGGAACAACCTGCCACAGAATGTGGTGATGGCATCTGGCCTGGATGCCTTCAAAAGGGGATTGGACAGATTTCTGGAGGAAACGTCCATCACAGGTTACAAACCATGATGGAGGTGTGTAATCTCCAGGCTTAAAGCCAGGGTACTTCAAGGGCCAGATGCTGGGGAGTGGTATCAGGCGACAGATATCTAGTCTCATGCGCTTTTTGAGGCAGCTGGTGGGGCCACTTTGATATACAGGAAGCTGGACTAGATGGGCCTTTGGTCTGATCCAGCATGGCTCTTCTTATGTTCCTATGTGTTCCTTTTATTCCTAGGACATTGAAGAAGTAATTGAAGACCTTGTGAATGATGTTGTGGAAGGAGAATGCAGAGAACTCAGCAGTGCAGGATCAGCCTATATACAGTCCGTAATAAGGTAAAGGCACTACTGCAGCACACACTGTTTCTCTAATGACATTTTAGAAGCAGCTCATGCTATCCATGTTCCAATCCAGCACTGCAAAGTAACAAATTGGGAAACCAAAAGGTGATCCTACTCATCTAGTTTTGTGGAGCTTTCTTTTTTGGCAAAAACTATTTTCACCTAGGTGTCATCTACCTATGTCATCCCTGGGAAGGTAAAAATCAAGACTCAGGAAGTACAGGCCTTTACCAGACCACATCAATGCAGTGTACCCAAATATTAAGTTCACCAGGGAAAACACCCAAGACAACAGGCTGGCTTTCCTGGATTGTGCAGACATCATTGGACCTGTCCGTAGCCTGGGAGTAGAAGTTTACAGGAAACCCACCCACACAGATCAGTACTATTTAACTCCCACCATCCACTACAGCACAAACTAGGAGTCATCAGGACCCTAAGCCACAGAGCAGAGAGCATCCCCACCTCCACAGAAGCCAAGAAGAAGGAAAACAGGCACCTGAAGACAGCACTTAAGGCCTGTGGATATCCAAAGTGGGCCTTCAACAAAGCAGTGGGCCATCCCAGAAGAACAATGGATCAGCCTGAGACCCAGTGCAGAAGGAAGAACCTGGTCATTCCTGACATGGTTGGAGTGTCTGGAAAAACTTAAAAAGCTTTTTGGCTAGAAGAGAGGTGGTTCGAGAGAGGGGTTACGAAAGCCATTCATGTGCGTATTCAAGACCCCTCCTTCAACAGAGGTGGGGGGGGGCTCAGGCACAGTCTGTCTGCTCCTTATCAAGCTGCCCTTTCACCAGTCCCCAGACCAAGCAGAAGCACTTCACACCTCCACCAGCAAAACCACAAGCTAAGCATACGCAATGAGTGTTGGGCAGGGTTGCATAGGTGGGACTTTCACGTGCCCTAAGCTATTGTCCACCTACAAACCTATTCAGACCATTGTCCACCTAGCAAGCCTATGCAGGCCATTGTCCAACTTATACGCCTATTCAGGCCAGGGCGATGTGAAATCAAGATGAACTATAAAATGGAGGACTCGCCACTAACTTTCCTCAGACTGACAAACTTGCTTGGATGAGTAGCAAAACATTTCGATCTCTCAAGAAAAGAAGTCCAGTTGCCATGACGCAACTTCCAGATAACCCCACCTGGATGACAGAATCTTCACAGACCTGTGCTTTCAGATCACTAGAAAACAGATAATGAGAATCTTGTGTATACTGTGAACAATTATGTATTATGGTCATAATTTATGGCATTAAATGTAGTGTGGGAGGGGCAAAATAATCTTGTTGACCTTGAATTGACATCAGTAACCTAGGTGTAGGCTTTGGGAAAGGGACAAGAAAAGATCTTATTAGTACAAGAAGTCTGGCTACTCAGCCCTCACTGTGTTTTTGTTTTCTTAATGCAGGATCTCAAATGCTGTTTCAGAAGAACTCTTGACAGAAATGATGTTAGGTCTTTTGAGGCAAATTGCATCTGCTGTAATTGATGCAGAGACAAAAGAGTTTGAAGAAAAACGTCGGGCTGAAGAAGAGAGGTAAGTTTCCTTTAGCACCTGTGATGAAAGGTGGGACAACAGAGATGGTATTTCTTTGACTAAATTGACTAGCCATAGTAGTAGAAGAGGTCAGACAAATGCTCAAATAATGTTTTGTTTCAGCACTAAATATGCTTTAACCCTTCCTTCTTCTGTTGCTCCTACACCCAAACAACATAGCCTCCCTCCCAACTGGTTCCACTGATGTGTGAAGGTAATCCAACTTTGTACATTAATAAATGGGCAAAACCTTCTTGCCCATGAGGCATCTGGATGTGGATGTATTAGGAGGAGTGAGATTATCTTGGACAGTGAGATTACCTGGACAGCCAATCTTCAGTGAAATCACATTATTGTTGAAGAGACACGACAGATTCAGTCTTTCTGAGAAATTAAACTTAGAAAGAAAATTAGAACTTTCTTATGTCCTGAAGACTGTTTCCAAACCAAAGCAAGTTAATTTGGAAATTTTGAGAGGTGGCAGAAGATCCTGCTGTAGCAGCACATTGTAAGAAATTCCTTTCTTGGTACTTCCCACATGTTGCCCCACAAATTCCTTCTTATATTAAATGTTTTATGTTTTTAATTTAAATTTGATTTTTTTCCTTTGGCTCAGAAAGTCTCCTTGTGGCCTCACAGCAGTATGGGATGTAATTCTGACAAGTTTTGCCCTTCTCACTCCTTTTTAAATTTTTATAACACTTGAAATATTGTGGCTGCTATAGAGCATGCTGGGGGTGTCCTTCAGTTTTTTTTAAAAAAAAGTATTTTAAAAAGGAAAATATTTTGAGGGGAGACAGTACATGGGAGCAGTTTTTCAAGTTGCAAGGATAGGGGGTTTAGAGGTGACCCACTTCTGCTCCAGACTTCTCTAATTAGGTGGTCTTGACTAAGGTGGCGCTGTAGTAAAATGGCAGAAGTTGTGCTTGGCATAGGGATAATCAACCCCCAGATTCAGTCCCTTTCATTTCCAAAAAAACTTGGAAATGAAAACATGGGGAGCCACTGGCAATCTGAATTGAGCTAAACAGACAAATTATCTGACTCCATGCTGGTCTTAAGGTTGCCTTGCTTCTTTCAAACTGAAGTATAATATTGTTGCTGCTTGATTTGAAATTGATATTTGATTCTTTAATTTGATATTTAGCTACTTGAGACAGACATTTGAATGAGAAATAGCAGATTTCTTACTCTGTAGAAGAAGTATCTTGCTTGAGTATAATTTTGCTTTTCTTTTTTGTGTATTTAGGCAGAAACGGGAAAAGGAACGATTAGTAAAAATGTTGAGTGAATCACTAGGTGCAGAATTAATCAAAGAAGTGGTAAAAGAAACTACACAAGAGATTTCAGCTGAGGAGTTCAAGTAAGTGGCAAAATGCATTCCTGCTGGAAAATACCTTTAAACAGACATGTAATTCTGACTTATGGGCAGACCTTTTCATGTTTTATTTAAAGAAAGCAGCAGTAGCATCATCATCATCAACAACAACAGAGTGGGCATTTAAAGCACTCTCTGGGTGTGGTGGCTCTGTGGACTAGAGTACTGAAACAGTTGGCTGCAAAGTCAGCAGCTTGGCGGTTCGAATCCTGGGTGCCATGCAGCGGAGCGAGATCCCGCCGATAACCCCAGCTCCTGCCAACCTAGCAGTCCGAAAGTATGTAAATGCAAGTAGATAAATAGGTACTGCTGTAAAAAGTGGGAAGGTAAACAGTGATCCATGCAGCCATGGGGGCCCCATGGCCACGGACTTGCACAACACTGGCTCTTTGGCTTGAAAACAGAGATGAGCACTGCCCCTAGAGTCAGACATGACTAGCACACATGTGGGGGAACCTTTACCTTTACCTGGGCAGTTTATACAGTAGGATAATTCATTATCGCGTTATCCACAGTTGGCGGGGGGGGGGATTAAATAATTTAGCAGCCACAAAGCAAGCTATTGTCACAAACAGCAGCTGTAAAGCAAGCTATTGTTACAAACAGCAGCCATTAAGCAAGTTACTGTCTCAAAACAGCAGTCATAAAGCAAGCTACTGTCAGGAAACAGCAGTTTGGGGGTGGGTGGGGAGGTGTTCTCTCTTATCCACAGTTTACATTATCCACGGGAAGGCCTGGAACCAATCACCAGCAGATACCGGGGTCCTCCTCTAATTTGATTATGCAGTCTAAACATTGCTCTCCCCCTTCCCAAGTGATACTCAATTGACTAACCTCAGAAGGACAGAACACTGAGAGAACCTTGAGCTGGCAGAGTTTTGGTTGTATAGGCTCACCACTGTACCACAAGGCTCCTTGAGAGTACTCAGGTACAGAGTACCCAGAAGGGGTTTATCATTCTCTTCCTCTGGGAGTATCCTGGAACCATGCCACTTGCCCAAGGCACCACAAGCTGGACTCTTCTGGGAGGCATGGTGGGACTTGAACCCCCAACCTAACTCACCAGATACCTAGCTGACTGAGTTATCCAGCAAGCCTGTTTTGTTAAACAAGGGCTTCTCTGAAAATCCACGTGTTTAAAGTTGTCTCAGAACAGGCACTTTAAAATACTTCTTGCTAAGTTTTCTTTGGTTTGAATTTTGAACTGAAAGCCAAATTTCAGTGTTGGAAGGAGTGCAAAATCTCATAGATAAATATCATCTAATTCATAAATTAAGCTTGGAGGTATGGATCTATTCAGTTCATAATTGAATTCACAGAGATCAGATTTCTCAAGTTTCCTTACTTTCCCCCTCTAGATTTGAAATTTTCATGAACCTTTCATTAAATCATGAAACACAGAACAATGGACACTTGGGATATTATTGTATACTTTTCTCAGTTACTGTAAGAAGTACCAATATGAAAAGTTGTTCCGCCAAAACAACATTTTCCCCAGAATAAAATACATATAGGAAAGCCAGAGTACTGATTCTGTTTTATATATTTTAAATAGCATGTTTTAATCCATGTGTATCAATACATACCTTATTCTATGAAGGAATTATTTATATTAGTCATAAGGGTTCTGAAAGTAGTTCATACTAATAAAATCAGATTTATAGTAAGGTTATACAGAAAGACCACCATATCTACGGGGAACTGGTTTGAAGCACTCCACAGACGTTGAAAACTGCATAAAGTCGTAAACGCTATACAGTGGACCCTCGTATAACAAACAGTTTGTATAACATAAAATCTGTACAACATAAAAATTCTGGAGACAGGGGAAATTTGCTTAACAAAATCGCCTATGGGGTGAATCCGTACAAGATAAAAATGGTCGCGATTAGGGATCACTCTGTTTTCAATGCATTCCTATGGGAAATTTGTATAAAGGAAAATTTGCTGAACAATTTAATTTGGAATGAAATAATTCCTTTATACAAGGTACCACTGTGCATAGCTTTAAAAAGTCAGCTGTTCCAGCAAAAGTCCTAGCAAGAACACCTCCTTTCCAAACCAGAGGCCCTCCCTGCCCTTGCCAACTACAGTAGGACCCCCGAATCCGTGGCGGATCAGTTCTTATCCAAGGGTGACGGCAGTGTTGGTGGCAAGGGGGCAGCTGTTACAGCAATGATTGGGGTGGTGATGCAAAAGCAGTGGTGCCTCGTGGCCACTGGCCACCCTCTCATACCACCACAGCCGGCTGCCCACCCAGCGGGTCCCTTGCCCCTCACCGACCACAGATAGAGAGCTGAATTTCCGAATGGCGAATCAGCAGATATGGGCAGCCCTACTGTATCCAGAGGGCGACAGCAAGCCCTTGGGACAACGGGACTCCTCAGGAATTATGGCCATCCCTCCGATCCATGCAGGCTTGTTGGCATTTGGGGCCCATCTCTGTGGAAAGAGACCGCACTGCACGCTAAAGCAAATGAGGTGGTTAGTGGAGGTAGATTGGATCAAGTGGATTTAAATAAATATTTAATTTAAAACATCAGATTTTGTTTTACAATTTAAATAAAAATATTTTTTAAATTTAACTTGTGATTGAAATCAATTTTATTTTAACAATCCCTTGATTTTTATCTACTCCAGTTTATTTGCTATCTCTCTCCCAGTGCTATATTTCTCTCTCCTTCATTCCCAGTTCATTACTTTGCCTCCTCTATAACACAGTATGACATACTAGTACAAAATGAGCTACCCATGTTAACTTTGTGTTCCCCCTCTCACTGCTCAGGCCAAACATCTCCTACCCCCACAATGCTAAGAAATTATCATTGGTTAGTAAATTACAGCCATGACCCTCAGGAGGTGTCATTTCTAGCTTGTTATTTCACTATGATGTTTCAAAACTAACTAGCTAAAATGAATTACTTCCTAGCTGTGGCAGTGATTGCCTATATAGTAATCTCCTGCCACATTGTGGCCCATATATCAAAGTCTTGCTCTATTGCAGGATCTTTGTTTTTTTTAAATCTTGTTTCTTATTTCTAGTTTAAAACCTTCCAGATCATCATCATCATCATCATATTATAAGCGCAAAGCTGGAAGGGGTCCTAAGGGTCACTGAGTCCATCTCTTGTCAAGGCAGCACAAGTGAGGAATTAAACTCCCAATCTCTGGCTCCGTAGCCAGATACTTAAGCCACTGAGCTATCCAGCGTCGCTTTCTTAAACTTCCTACCTGGATTTGGCCTTGGGGGGGGGGGACATGCACATGATGGCATGTCATAATGGCTATCATTATGGATGCCTAAGGACAACCTCTGGGTTGGAGAGATAGCAGGATATCTCTCAATGCCATTTGTGGGGAATCCTAAGCAGACGAAGACATCTGCTTGGGAATACCCTGAAGCAAATGGTGAGCCGCTGCGTGAGACAGAATGCTGGACTGGACGGGCTGTGGCCTGTTCCAGCAAAGCTGTCCTTATGTTCTTAATATGCGAAACAACTCACGGATTACTGTACAAGTTCAAAAATTATTCCTTAATCTTTTACAGAAAATGGTCACCATCTTCTTGCAGGACAAAAATCTAGAACTTTTCCAATTTACTCTTTTTCTCTCTTTTTTTAATCGTTTTGTTCTTTGTTTTAATTATACATGATAACTGATTTGTTTAATTTTCTCCAAGGTGTGCTGTGGAGGAGGAACAGAAAGCACGCATCCTTCGTTGCTCAAAGGAAGTCTGTGCTGAATTAATGGATGTGTTTCTAAAAGATGAGATTCTTCAAAGTACCAGGGAGACTCTAGAAGAACTCCAGTGCTTCTGTAAATATTTGCAAAGGTGAGTTCCACGAAGCTTATCTATAGTCTTTACCTCAGAATGACGTTATGGTCTGGGCAGAACAGAAATTTGTCACATTTGTATCTCAGTAATGAAATGCAAAGCAACAAAATCAGGATTCTTCTCATTTCATTCCTTGTTGAGAGCTTGGGCTGAGGACTAAGGGTGCATCTCTCTTCTCTACTCCTCTGGGATTACTTGGCCACTGTAGGGTTTGCAACTCTCAGTGCTTTTCTCTGGTCTCCCCAATCTTTCATGTGGTCCTCCACTAGTGGGAGAAGAAGTAACATCATAGCCTTTATTAATGGCTTAGGACTTAGATACCTGAAGGACCGCCTGCTTCCATATGAACCTACCCGGCAGTTAAGATCTAGCCAGGGGGCCCTCCTGATAGAGCCTTCCCTCAAGGAGGTGAAAGGGAGGGCTTGCAGGTATAGGGCCTTTTCAGCAACTGTCCCCCAGACTATGGAATGGCCTCCCAAGGGAGACCCGCCTGGCACTGACATTGATAACATTTCGGTGCCAGGCAAAAACCTTCCTGTTCCAGAAGTTTTTTAACTGATGGTTGTGGGTCCTGATGGCAATTTTAGTGTTGTGTTTTAATGTATTGTATTTATTGTATTTATATGTTTTTATTCTACTTTTATTGTAATTTTGATGTTTTAATTAATTTTTTTGATTGGGAGCTGCCCAGAGACCTTTGGGTAGTGGGTGGCATACAAATAAATAAATAAATAAATAAATAAATAAAGCCTCTATCCCATTTGATTGGTAGGTAAGCCAGTGATGGATCTTTGGCTTGAATGATGGTAAATGACTCTTACACCAGTGGAGCTCTGCTGATGGAGCTCTGTTTGCATGCATCTTTACAGGGAACGTTGTCCCTGGAACATGTGCAGAGCTTGAGGGAGAGGTAGACATTGGGTCCTCTTTCTAAGGAGAAAGGCGGTGTAAAAATACTCTAAAATAAAAAAATAAATATAAATTTCTCTAGCTGCACTGAGATATGACTATAGTAAGAAGAAAGAGACCTTCCTGCTGTTTCTTTCCTGAACTGCTGCACAAGCAAAAGTTCAGGGAAAAACTATGGGTTGCTCTTAGTGAATTGTAAAAATGGTATCCTTTCCTGGCAGTATAGGGAACATGGCATCCCTGACTAGAACTCATAATAAGCTCAGCATTGAACTCAGTATTGTAAATTCTACTTAAAAGTTTCAACAGTAAGGCTCTAGCACAGTGGTGGCGAACCATCTGCACTCCAGATGTTTTGGACCACAACTCCCACAGTTCTTTGTCATTGGCAATCTGGGCTCGGAATTCTGGGAGTTGCGTTCCGAAACATTTGGAGTGCCGAAAGTTCGCCACCACGGACCTAGCGTATAGCGTGCTTTAGGCAAAATGTTCATGAAGCGCATTGTTGTTTTCTTCCTGAAGGTGGAAGGAAGCTGTTGCAGCCCGAAAGAAGCTGAAGCGTCAGATGAGAGCATTCCCGGCTGCCCCGTGTTGCGTTGATCCCAAAGATAAATTGAAAGCTCTGTCGCCCAGTGCAGAATGTCCGATTGCCAGAGAACACCTGGCTAAAAGAATTGTCAACTTGGGGCATGCAGGAAACCTCGGCACCTCCTGCCTTAGGTAAGTGCATATTTCAAGCATCTGCCCAATAAGCTACTTAAGTAAGTTACTATACAATGCTTGGATAGTATGTGCCATCTATCTTCCCTATGTTGATAATTTTTGCTTCTTTTAACTTATACTACCCGATAGTGTGGCACACAAATACTGTTTCTTGTTTTTGATCCTTTGCTTTTATTATATACTGTATGTCTCTTATAAGGACCCATAAATAAAAGGTGCATGACAATTTTTTTTGCTTGCATGTCTAAATACTCTATGGTTACAGATTTCACAGTTTTGTTTACCCACTTTTTAAATAACATTTAAATAACATACTTACTTAGTGAGTAAGTCTTGGAAAGTATAGAGTAATACCTTGGTTTAAAAGTAGCATGGTTGAAGAGCGTTTTGCAAGACAAGCAAACAGTTCTTCTAAATTTTGCCTTGATCAATAAGCAGTGTCTTGCAGTACAAGCACTGGAGCAGGTCACATGATCAAAAGTGAGCAAATGATGGCACTCTCTTTCTCCCCCTGCTGGATTGCGGGGGCTTTCCTGGAACATTCCATCTCAGGCAGCCTCCAAAGCAGAGGGAGGAGAGGGGAAGGGAGGTATTTTCAAAGGACAATACAGGTTAGGGTTTTATTTTTCTTTATATTTTTTAATTTGTTTTCAACATCCTGTCTTATTTTTCAAACCATTTCTAGTCATGGGGCAGCTAGTCAAGTGTGTATAGGGCTACAAATTGCACTTTGTTATTGTTGCATTAAAAACACAGAGTAAAATCCAGTTGTTAGTTCTAAGCAGAGCAGATTCCTCAGCCAGGTACGTAAACCATGGTGTGGATGTAGGCTTTTAGGCAAATTCTTTTGGGAGTTTTGGTATTTTGTGTGTGTAGTATGTGGTGGATGGGACTCCAGAATGAATCATCTGAATTTCCATTATTTTTAATGGGGAAATTTGCTTTGATATCTGTGTTTTGGTTTACAAGCATGTTTCCAGAATGAATTATGCTTGTAAACCAAGGCATTACTGCATACTCAAAATGTATTCACATGATTCATCTCTATACATACAGTGGTATCTCGACTTAAGAAATTCTAAAAACATAGGATTCTTTTTGAGGTAGCCAACCCTAAGCCTAACCCTAACCCTAACCCTAACCTTAAACTTTGGAATTTAATGGATGTCTGTCCTTGCTATTGGGCTGTGAATTTATACTGGTAGATAAGATGACATTAACTGGAAGCTAATTGGGGAGGGGTGTTCAAATGATTGATAAAGCACCTGTTTGTTTTTAGGCTAGGATGGCTACATGATAAGATCATCCACCAAATGAAAGTGCAACATTTTTATCAGCAATTATTACGGTATGTTGGCGTTTTCATCTAGCTATCTCAGCCAAGATGTTGGAAACTTCAGGATTGCCCATTTGGAATGACTGCATAGCGACTCTAGCCACTGTATTACTATGATGGATTAGAATTTCCATGGGTGCGATGGTGGAAACTGGGATTGTGTTCTTTTGTATATGGTAATTCACCAGTGCAGCAGTTCTGCCATTCTGTTTAAAGGCAAAAATCCCCAGCTGTGCCTTTTGCCCAAGTGGACATTATAGAGCAGCAATTATGAGATCCAAATGGTAGATCTGAGCTGTCAAAATCAGCTGTCTGTCGGCTGCAGGCGGGGAACAGCCTTCCACTGTCCCTTGATTGAGGGGGTTTTAAGCAGCCTTCCCATAGGAATGCCTTGAAAACCTATTGGAACAAATTAAATTCATTTTAGGAGGTACCACTGCAGTTCCCTCTTCATTCAAAACGTGGTCACATTGATGCACTTTTGTGTACCTCAGTATCTATCCCATGGAAAGATGACTGATTTAAAATGTTTTGCTTACCTGAAGCTAATCCCATTGAATCTGATGGCTAAAATCCAGTAGTAAGTCGCAGCTAATAAAAGTGGATTGAATCAATGGAACACAGAGGACATGCAAAATCCTTACTGATTCATTGGACCTATTCTAGTTACATCCTACTTCTGGATTTCAGCTAATGAAATTTTGTTCACCCAAATTAGGATTGGTCAAACCAAATGACTGAAGATTATATAGCCTTGGATTGTACTCCTGGAGTTGAGTCATGGCAACTGGTCTTTTCTTGTGAGGTTGAAACTTTTCACTACTCATCCAAGTAGCTTTTTCAGTATGAGGTGTGTGAAAGTCACACCTATGCAATCCTTCCCAAAACCCATTAAGTATGGGTTGTTAGCAGTGGCTTTCCTGGTGGAAGTGTGTAGGTGGTTCTGGTTTGTCTAGGGATTGATGAAGACCAGGGTGGGGTGAAACCAAGGTGAAATATACTTTGGAAGCCCCCCACCAACTTTTGTCAGACTGAAGAAGCTACTTAGATGAGTAGTGAAATGAGTAGTGCCATGACTCAACTGCTATCTCAACTTCACATGAGTGTTTACTATCTCAACTTTACATGAGTGTTTAGCTGCAGTAATGAGCTGGATGAGGATGAACAAAATGAAACTAAACCCAGACAAGACAAAGGTGCTCCTGGTCAGTCCACAGGCAAGGGATAGGGATGCAACCTGTACTGGATGGGGTTACCCTCCAATTGAAAAATCAGGTACGCAGCTTGGGGGCGCTCTTGGACTCATCCTTGAGCTTGGATGCCCAGGTCACGGCTGTGGCCAGGAGTGCATTTGCACAATTAAGGCTAGTATGCAAGTTATACCCCTTTTCTTGAGAAACCAGCTCTGGCCGGTCCAATCAATTCTTTAAGGAATACAATGCACAGTCCTAATTTTTATTATATATTCTTTAAGGGAGGCAATGTGGAGTCCACTGAATTTGCCATTATTGGTTGCTGAAAACTTTCCAGTGCAGCAAGAAAACATCTTTTGGAAAGCCCTTTTGGTGTTGCCCAGCTATGAGGAATGTTCACTTGAGGACCCTGGCAGGTATGTATTGCATTCAAAGTATCTAAGAAAGCCAGTGTGTGTGTTGGGGGGCTTTCTGCAAACAGGCACGGGCCTTGTAATTTCCCGGTCCATTGGCTTTCGGTGGACTAAGGACACTCTGCTTGACACACCTTATGGTTTTTGAAAGGCATGGAGAACTAGGAAAAATTCATTTATTGAGACTGTTTCTGATTTTCAGAATAGGGTGGAGCTGCTTATATAATCAGAACAAGCTGTTGACACGTCAGAGGGGAGATATCTACAGGGTTAGGGAAGCCTCATTTTATGCAGAAATGCAAATAATTTATTGGTGGGGGGATCCCCAGAAGCAGCCCAGTGAGCATGCCCAGTTGCCACAGGAGACGGGGGGTGGGGGGGACAGCTGGCTGAAACACTGCAAAACAACACTTGTATTTTCCTTTAGCGGAGGAAGACATGATGAGCCAGTCAGTGGCAGTAAGAGGGAGGCCCCAGCTCCGGCTCGCACAGACCTGCCTCAACCTTATCTTCAGCTTGGCTCTTCTGTTTTTTTAATGATTCTTTGTCTTTTTGTTATATTATTCGGCCATGAGCCGTACCTTTTACCATGTCAGAGGATATTATACTTTCTTGATTCCCTCCATCATAATTGACTATGTCAGAGGTGGGGAGGACACTGGCTTGCCCAGGCCTCTTGTTGGATTTTGATTAGTTTATTTGTGTTTCATTGTTGTAATTAAAAATGTTTCTACTGTAATAACACTGTCTTTAATTCTGTACTTAAAACTGCATTATAGCAGCATCTTAATTTTCGACTGCAACAATTCAGAATGTTTGTTAAATCTGTGGTGTTATACTGAAATGTTTTTTTTTCTTTCCCGTTCATAGAATTCTAGCAGAGTGGTTGAAGGCTAAATTTCTCATTGATAAAGATGTGAACGAAGCAATGTCTATGGCAGAGAATGGAATTAAAACACTTGCATTGCATACTTCTCTTCATACAAAAGAAGATCGGGATATTTGTGTTAGCGTGTCTATAAAGGTCTGTTCAAACACGCCTTGTTCCACCGCATTTTCTTAATGAATACTGCAGGACTGAATGAAGCTGCTTGGATGAGTGGCGAAATCTCTCAAGAAAAAAGAAGTCCAGTTGCCATGACTCAACGTCCAGATGAATTCACCTGGATGGCTGAGAATTTTTGCAGACATACTTCAGGGCTGTATTATTCAATATTGGAAAGGCTAAATTCCTGTGGTGCAGTTAGGCAAATAGCTTAACTTTTAGACATGGATTGCCTAAGTTAAGAAATCTTCATAGACATTATCTCTTGCCTGCCCCATTATACAGCTCAGTCTGCAACACAAAACATACCAGTATATGGAGATGTCGTAACTTACAACATTTCACATCTGAAGGTAACATCACTGCAACAGGATTTCAGCCATATCCTTTATTGGGCTACTGTTTTAAAAGCCTTCAGAATGCTTTGTCAGTACAGCAGGACCCCCATATCCACTGATTCATTATCCACTGATTCAGTTATCCATTGCTGGCAGAGGAAAAAATAAATAAATAATTCAGCAGCTGCAAAGCAAGCTGCTGTCACAAAGAGCAGCCGTAAAGCAAGCTACCGTCACAAACAGCAGCTGTAAACCAAGCTACTGTTGCAAAACAGCAGCTGTAAAGCAAGTTACTATCACAAACAGCAGTTTTGGGGACATTTTGGTGTTCTCTCTTATCTACAGTTTTCATTATCCATGGGAAGGCTTGGAACCAATCCCCAGCGGATACTGGGGTCCTACTGTATTAGGGAACATGCTGGAGTGGGTTTCAGCTATTGCCACGGCCTCCTTCCGGGAGGGAGTCTTCCTGGTTGAAGGAGACGGTGGTGAAGCCCACATTGAAAAAGCCCGGCTTGGTGTCGGACAACTTATCCAGCTATTGTCCGATTGCCATTATTCCCTTCCTGGGCAAGGTTGTTGAGAGGGTGGCCGCTGTCCGGCTTCAGTCATGCCTGGAGGAAATCATATCCTGGATCCCTTCCAGTCTGGGTTCAGGCCGCTTCGGGGGACCGAGACCGCCCTGGTCGCTCTGCAGGATGACCTCCTCAGGGAGGCTGATGGGGTGTTCCACCCTGTTGGTTCTCCTTGATTTGTCAGGTGCCTTTGATACTGTCAACCACGGTAACCTGCTGGTCCGGCTCGCTGAGGCTGGAATTGGGGGCCTTGCCTTGAGCTGGCTCTGTTCCTTTCTTGGCGGCTGGTCTCAGCGGGTTCAGCTGGGTGATGATTTGTTGGCTCCTTGGACTCTCCCTTGTGGGGTGCCCCAGGGGTCGGCAATCTCACCCATGCTGTTCAACGTTTATATGAGGCCGCTGGCAGAGGTCATCAGGAGATTTGGAGTTCACTGTCATCAGTACGCTGATGACACACAGCTCTATCTCTCCTTTTCTTCTGCTGCAGAGGAGGCAGTACGCTCCCTCGAACTGTGCCTGGAGGCGGTCCTGGAATGGACCAGGACCAACCAGCTCAAGCTTAACCCGGAGAAGATGGAGGTTCTGTTCTTTTGGGTGCCCTCGTCTGGGTACAATGGCCCCCTCCCTAGACTGGGGGGTGTTTTCCTCCAGCCTACAGACAGGGCCAAGAATCTGGGCATGGTCTTGGATTCAGCCCTCTCCCTGGAAGCCCAGATGACAGCGGTCTCCAGGGCCGCTTTCATCCACCTCCGCAGGATCGCCTAGAACCGATCGTACCTCGATGAGTCCTCCCTGAGGACAGTCGTGCAGGCCCTCGTGGTTTCGAGGATCGACTATTGCAATGCCCTGTACGTGGGGTTGCCCTTGACACTTGTCCGGAGGCTCCAGTCGGTGCAGAATGCGGCGTCCAGGCTGGTGGTGGGTGCTCATAGATTCGAGCACATCACCCCAGTTCTGGCCCGCCTACATTGGCTTACCCGTTATCCTCCGGATAAGGTTCAAGGTCTTGGTTTTGATTTTCAAAACCCTCCACGGCTTGGGACCAGAGTACCTGTCGGAATGTATCTCTCAGAGATCAACTGGGATCAGGCCCATGAGAATGGTGTAGGCGTGCTCACTTAAGGTGGCCACACCCAGGGAGGCGGGGAAACTGCTCACGCGTAACCGTGCCTTCTCTGTGGTGGGCCCCACGCTGTGGAACCATCTTCCCAGTGAGTTGCGCCTTGCACAGTCCCTGCCCGCCTTCAAAAAGGCATTGAAAACACACCTTTTTAAGGAGGCATTTGGCGACCTTCTTATTTAATCCCCCCCTCCTTTCCTCTTTGCCGCCCATGCCATCTTTTTGGAGGGTATCGTCCCTCCTCGTTTTTATTGGGATTTTATTGGGATTTTTTCTTTTTACTTTTGTTTTCCTTTCTATTGCTTTGTTTTTATTGTTAGCCGCCCAGAGTTCCGTTTCGGAAGATGAGCGGGCTATAAGTACAACAAATAAATAAATAAATATATAAATAAATTAGTGAATCTGAAGGAGTGTGTTGTCGGGGAGAGGCTTCCCTTGTGGGTGGTCTCCTGATCCATCCCTCTATTTTAAGTGTCCTTAGAGGTCAAAGAGCATGGTTCCTACTGATAATAACTTGTTGGCTGTGCAGTTGGACTCAATAGATCCTTTCTCAATGTTCCCGTGAAGGGGCTTTTGGCAGTGAAGGAGAGTCCAATAATAGGTTTACTTCCTTAGTCCCTCAAAGGGTAGTGACCATGTGACACTAGTTTTGTTTTCTTGGTCCTGGGTTACTAGGCTTCATACGATTTTTTTCCCTCTCTGCATTATTCAGGAAAGACTATCATTCACTCCTCCCTTCTCGGATTTTATATTGTTTCTTCCTCGCTTTAGTTAATTAATTTCTGTTGGTTTTCTGTTCTGCAAACGGAACTTTCTGTGCTCTTTCTTTTAGGGAAAAAAAGTTTTCTTCTACTTTTGCCCTCCCTCACAGTTCTGCTGAATAAAGAAACTGTTTTTTAAGCTTATAAACAAAGGCACCGAGAGGCTCTTGCTCCCACGAGTGTTTTCTGACCGGAGCATTAGCAGAGTCTCAGGCATCAGAATCTGACTCAGGGTAAATCATCAAAGCATGGCAGTCCAATTCTCTTAGTTCACCAGTCATTAAGGAAAAGCCTTAATGATGAATTTCTCTTACCAGCTTGCCAACTTTAAAGTCATTTTTGAAAGATTTGATAAGGTGACATGGTGAAACAAGCTGGTGGATGAGAGAGTAGAGTTTGATCTTATCTGGCAGGGCTGCTGTTAGGTTTTGTACATTCCAACCTTATCGTTTTTCTATTTATTTATTTATTTATTTATTTATTAACAAGAGTTTTTAGCCGCCCCACTACCAAGAGGTCTCTGGGCGGCATACAACAAGTATTAAAAACTATAAAACAATAAAATTATTAAAACTATAAAATACAATACAATTAAAATAACATACAATACCAATTATAGATTATACAACTCTGCTGCTCATGTGTCCAACTGAGTAATCTACTTAAAATGCTGGCCAAACAGGAAGGTCTTTGCATGGCGCCGAAAAGCCAAAAGTGTTGGCGCCAGGCGGATCTCCGTAGGGAGGGCATTCCAGAGTTGGGGGGCAACTGCTGAGAAGGCCCTGCTTTGACATGCCACCCCCCTTATCTCTTTGAGGGATGGCACCTTCAGCAGGGCCTCCTGGCCTGATCTTAAAGAGTACGGGCAGGCTCATATGGAAGAAGGCGGTTCTTTAGGTAGCCAGGTCCTAAGCCGTTTAGGGCTTTATATGTAAGCATTAACACTTTGAATTGGGCCCGGACAGCAACTGGCAGCCAGTGTAAATTTTTTAAAACTGGCGTAATATGAGTCCGCACGGCAACACCACTCACTGACCGTGCGGCACAGTTCTGTACGAGTTGCAGTCGCCGGACCATCTTCAAAGGCAGCCCCACGTAAAGCGCATTACAGTAGTCCAATTTGGTTGTTACCAGCGCATGTGTGACTGTTGCAAGGCTGACAGAATGAATGTTTGTTTCTCCGACATAGGTGACACATGGAACACTCAACACCTCTGAAGTCGACGTCGACAATACAGAAATTCAGAAAAATCTGCTGGGAACTAGCGGTCTTATTCTGCTGCTCTCGCCTCGAGTGGCAAGTGAGGATATTGCTGAGGAAGATGTTTATTGGCTTTCAGCCTTGCTTCAGCTGAAGCGTGTTCTTCAAGCAAAACCTTCCCAGCCAGTAATACCTCTGGTGGTCCTGGTGCCAAGTCATGGAGATGAGGCTTTGGAGAAGGACGTGGAAAATGGTACTTGAATTTTATGTACAGGGGACCCTTGTCTAACAAACAGCTTGTATAACATAAAATTTGTACAACATAAAAAATTCCAGAGATAGGGGAAATTTAACATTTTAACATAAAATGGGATTAGTCCGTTTTCAATGCATTCCTATGGGGAGAATTTGCTTAACATAAAAAATGGGATAACAAACAACTAACATTTTCAATGCATTCCTATGGGAAATTTGTCGCTTAACATTTGTATAAAAAGGAAATTTTATGGGAATTTGTATAAAGGAAAATTTGCTTAACATAATTTCATTTGGAACGAATTACAGTGGACCCTTGTATAACAAACAACTTGTATAACATAAAATTTGTACAACGTAAAACATTCCAGAGATAGGGGAAATTTGCTTAACATAATCGCCTATGGGAAAAATCTGTACAACATAAAAATGGGATTACTCTGTTTTCAATGCATTCCTATGGGAATTTGTATAAAGGAAAATTTGCTTAACATTATTTCATTTGGAACGAATTAATTCCTTTATACAAGGTACCACTGTACTGTATTTTTTTCATGTATAAGACTATATTTTGTCTAAAATTGTTAGACTAAAAATTGAGGGCTGTCTTAGACACGGAAGCTGAGGAGAGAACCATGCAGTTGCAAAACTGCGCATACATCTTGTCGATGAAAATTGCTTTTGTTTCAGCTTGAAACAATGTGATTAGTTAATGCTGCTTATAAATAAATATAATTCTTGGAACACTAATAAGAAATCCAGGAGCAGAAGCCTGTTACACTAAAAAGGAATAGTTTATATCTTACCACAATTTGTTCTGCAGACATATTTGTTTTCAGGATTCCCCCAAAAAAACCCCACCCCACCCGTGATGCATGAAAATCCACGATATGCGGAAGCGGGGGCGGGGGGTGATCACGCGCCTCTCCGAGAAGTCTTGGGGGCGGCGCAATCGCCCCCGCCCGCTCCCGCACGGCCCTGAGGCTTCTTGGAGGAGCGCGGAGGGGCGGCGTGGAGCGCCCCGCCATCGCCCCGTGGCCACTCGGAGGAGCACAGAGGGATGGCACCCAAAGCTTCTCGGAGGAGCACAGAGGATGGCACGAGCGGGGAGGGCGCGCAGAGTGCCCCCTGCTGTCCGGCCCCCTGCGCGGCCCGAGGCTTCTCAGAGGAGCACGGGGGTGGCGCGGAGCAACCCGATTGCCCACTGCCGCCCCCCCACGAGGCCCCGAGGCTTCTTGGAGGAGCGCAGAAGGGCGGCGCAGAGCGACCTGATTGCCCCCCACCGCCCCCCACACGGCTCTGGGTTGCAGGTACTGCGATTCCGCAATGTAGTGGGACCGCAGTACCTGAACTGCGAAATGGCGGGGGTGACTGTACTAAACCAGTTTTATGAGGTCCATATGGCTTTTCATGTGGGAGAATATGCATGAAAATCCACGATATGCAGAAGCGGGGGACGGGGGCGGGGGGGTGATCACGCGCCTCTCCGAGAAGTCTTGGGGCGGGGGTGATCACGCGCCTCTCCGAGAAGTCTTGCTCCCCGTTGTCTTCCGGATCAGGTTCAAGGTTCTGGTCTTGGTTTTCAAGGCCCTCCACGGCTTGGGACCAGGATACCTGGCGGGCGCATCTCCCTGAGGGCATCCGGATCCAGACCCACGAGATCGTCGCAGGCCCTTGAGAGTGGCCACACCCAGAGAGGCGCCCCCGCGTCACGGCTCTGTGGTTGCAGCTCTGGAACCATCTCCCTCCGAGCTGCGCCCTGGAGTCCCTGCCCGCCTTTAAAAGAGCTTTGAAGGACTGTCCTCATTAGTTAGTTTCTCTTTCTTTTCTTTGAACTGCGCCATCTTGCCTTGCTGCCCTTGCTTGGTGTCCTTGTTATTTTTAGCTTTTTAAACCAGTTTTATGAGGTCCCGTTGGGAAGATGGGCGGGATATAAATATTTAAATAAATAAATAAATAAAATAAATAACGTGGAACTCAGGTCTATTTTTGTCTCTGCTTTGTTAGGTTCTTTCTGGATGGGGGGTTTCCTCTTACTTTCAGTTTTCTTCCTTCTTTCTGCCTTCTACATGACAACTTGGCAGTCTGAACAGGAGGAAGATAGCTTAGGTCTCTCAGTAGGTTTTATTATGCCTTCTGCCACGAAATTGATATTGGCCTCCATTGTTCATTGAAATCAGTTCACTTCACACCAGCCTTCTGGTCCTTATTGGGCATCAAGAAGTCTAAAGCAGTGGTTCTCAACCTGTGGGTCCCCAGATGTTCCTGAACTGCAACTCCCAGAAATGCCTTCCAGTACAGTGAGTGGTGGAGGCTTCTGGGAGTTGCAGTCCAGGAACATCTGGGGACCCACAGGTTGAGAACCACTGGTCTAAAGGAATATCCACAACTAACATTATGGTAGTGAAGATGATAAGGACTCTCGCCATCCATCTGGTTGCGTGGGAGTCATGGAAGAGACATCCAAAAGAGTGAGCATGCTGAGAGCCCTTCAGTCGCCCTAATACTGTAGCAGACTGTTTTCAAAGGAGAAGAGGGCTGAACATTAGCTCAGAGATATCCTAGTTTTTCCCTTCCTGTCAACGCCTAGCCTTCCAGCATTGCCAATTGAAGCACAGGGCACAGGGCCTGGACATTTCTTCTTCCACGAGCCATGTTCTGTACTCAGAAGATCAGTGAGTGAAAGTAGTTGCCTCTAGAAAACACATGAGGATCACTCCATGTCAAATCAACCAATGAAAAATCCATTTTGGAACTTGATGTCACGGATTTGGTTCATTTTTTGTACCTTACCATGAGATTTTTTTTTTCAAAAAAAAATTCAGATGTTTTTGGTCCACCCATTTCTGCATTTTCAAAATGGCAAAAAAATCCAAAATTCACTAGCCATCATAAATTCAAGTATCATTTTATAGATACCTGTGATAGCTACGGACCTGGGACAGGTGTCATTTTAGAGCTTATGAAGAGCCTTTTCATTTGATATACAAGATGATTCAATGATATAAAACGTGAGGCAACTGAACATTTTCCAAAAATTTACACATTTAAAGAAATTTAAATTTTGAATTTTTGGGAAAATGGAGTTTTTAAAAGTTTTTTAAAAAAATATTCACACTTAAAGATACATGTCTTGTAGCCAGTCGGTCCAGATTTCAGGCTGGTATCTCAATGGTATCATAAAAACCTATTTTTCTTGTTGGCAGTGACAAGGAATTAAATTGACTTCACCCTGAAAATGGACAAAATTTCTATACCTTATGATTAAGAACCTTCTCTTCCCCCCCCCCCCTTGGCTAGCATGTTGGATGCTTTGGTCATCTCCTGTAGAGTTAGCTGCTATGTTCTCCTTGTAGGTTGTTTACCCATAACTGTAGTTCTTTGAGTGGACCTCTGAATTGACCAAACTCTCCTGTCCTCCCCTTAGCTTGTCACACAGCTCCAGTTTTCTAGGGGCCAGCAGTGACTGGCTTTGAGATCTGAAGATGATGCCTAGAATGAGAGAGCATTTGCTCTACGCAGGGGTGAGGCCAAACTTTTTCCTCTTTGTAATCTCTGGAAGGTTCTGAGGTCAACCATGAAGACAGGGAACAACCTACATGTCTGAATTAACAGACGTGAACACAGAGAACTATGGTTGCAGGTAAACAACCTGTCCTTTCACCAGAACATTTGTCACAGAGGATGCTGTTTCTCATGGTCATTGCATGACAACTTCCCTAGTGGGAGGGACAACCTATTGCAAGATGTTATTTTACCCTTATATAAGTTGTATTTTGTAAGTTCCAGACAATACCTTCCACCCGAATATTTATGTGGTTAAAATTACTTAATCAGTGCTTATCTACTATAATAGGATACGTAAGTATTATTAAATGCGATGTTTTTTTTCTCCTAAAGGTTTGATGCTGCCAGATTTGGTTTCAGCTAATCTTATTTCAGGCTACAACATTGTGGAAATACCAGATTCAGTGACTGATTTGCAGGGAACCAGAATGGTAAGGCTTGCTTCTTTGCAGAGAGCTCATAATTCATGATTTTGCCAGATTTACTTATTATAAATAAGTGATACTCAGTCGGAAGAAAAATAATTTTGACTTAGTGGTCTTGTAGTGTGGACCTCATTAGTTTTCCTGGTTCAAATCATGGATAAAAATATTTTTGACTTTACACTTCAGCCTAAGAGTTTTGAAATTTAAAGCAAGTCTCAGATTGATTCAAGTTTTATTTTGTAGCTAATGCTTCATAAGGGAAACTGTTCCAGACACTTGGGAAATTAAAGGCCCCTTTTTCTAACAGAAGTTGACTACAAATTGCAATGAAGAAAAGTCAACAAATAGAATGCATTCATATATAACAAAAAGCATGTTTTGGCCTCATGAAAATGTGCCCATCTGGCTTGTGTGGTTGTCCTGTTAAACACTTCTTCCATTTTAAATTACCAGCATTTTAGCATGTTGGCTTATTTTCACTATCTTTTGCCTTTAATCTGTTTGCCCTTATTCCATCTACACTAGAAAGTGAAGTTTCTCACAATTGCAGAGGAATGAGGCACATTGAGCTAAATCCACATAATGATCCTTCCCAGAGGATCCTTCTCAGATATTTGACTCAGTATCTGTGTACAGTACTTGCATCATACATTTATTGGATAACAGTCTTAGTCGGGGCACGGTTGCTAACGCTCAAATGCATTCTCCTTCCTATGGAAACATTCTCAGTTCAGACATTGTTCTGCTGAGGGGGAGGGCTGAGTTTGAAAGGTTGGGGTTTCCATCGGGATAAAAACACATTTATGATAAAGTTGTTGTTTTCCAGCCTCATGAAGAGGTGAATGCATACTTCTCTGTCCTTCCACCTACAGTTATATAAAGCAGTGCAATGGCTGGTGACCCGGTGTCCAGGTTCCATCAACCTTTGCTGCCGGCCACTGGTTCAGTACGTGGAAGATGGCCTTGACCTTCTGTTCAATCAAGCCTTCCACCAAGACAAGAAGGAGAGATGTGCCGGCGACTTGCCCTCCCAGGATCCGAGTGCCATTATAGAGCTCTACAACAGTGCAGTGCAGTTTCTGGCTGAGGTCGCCTCTGACGAAGAACTGTGTGACCTCTCCTGGCCGGTCAGTGAATTTGCAGAGCCTGGGGGCAGCCAGCGGCTCCCCCATCTCAAGTGGAACAGGCCCCACCACCTGGCTTGGCTGAAGAAAACTCTGCTGTCCTTCCAGATCCCACATTTGGACCTTCCTCCTTTGGAAGGTAAGGCTTGCTGGCGAGAGAGACCCAAAATATTCTGATCTGTGTTGTTTTGATGCATGATTAAAGATGTTGGGATACTCCCCTGTTATTAGTTAAAATGTTGTTCTGGCAAAGGTCCCATTTCTAAATACCTCAGAAATGGCTGCTCTCCGGTTTTGACTGTAAAAAGTTGCCTGTATTTTTTTTTTTTTTTGCTTTGAAGCTAAAAAGTGTTGATACAAAGCCTATATTTTGGGTCCAGTTTTGCAAGTAAAAGAAAATTAAGTTCTGGTATTATTACCTTTTTCTTTTTAAATAACCCAAACATTTTCTCATTAGAGCAGGCATGTCCAAACTTCAGCCCTCCAGATGTTTTGGACCACAACTCCCACGGTCCTTTGTCATTGGCAATACAGGCTTGGAATTCTGGGAGTTGTGGTCCATCAGGAGGGCTGAAGTTTGGACATGTTTGCATTAGAGGGTCACTATGATTGATTGATTGATTGATTGATTGATTGAATTTATTGTGGTCCCATCTAGTTTGGGACCACAATAAACAGTAAATTAAACAAAACTTAATACAATTGCATGAAAATAACTACAAACATTATTAAACATTAACAAAAATCAATATATAGTTTGTCCTTAGCCTGCATACTGTAATTAAAATCTGTAAACCCCCAGAGACTACTTGAAGTGGTATGGGGCGGTATATAAGCAGAACACTTTGCTTTATTTTTGCTTTTTGCTTTATATATTTCCTGCAAAGGGTAGTACTTTCAAAAGCTTCATGTTGCAATGCTGACTTTAATCACAATTTGAATTGAGGCTAAAAATTATTACCTTAAGTTATTCAAATGGTGCCAGATTGACGGTCCCTTAGTTTAATGTTGCCCAGTAGATCCCGTTTCTGCCTAGCAGTGGTTACCTTTAACTGAATTGTATAAAACTATAATGTTTTAGAGGTACTTTGGAAAAAATCATGATAAGGCAGAAATTGGGACACGGTGTTAGCCATGGCTCTCCTTCTTTCTTAGTTAGGCAGTGTCTACTTTTTTCTCCTGCTCTGCACAGCTCCCTGGTTCCTTGTTTGTGCCATGATCTTCCAGTATTTGTCCCAGACGGCCAGTTCTCTTCAGACGCAGGAGATTCTTCAGTCCCATGTAGAAAATTTGCTGAAGAAGACCTACTTCAGGTGGAAGGGCAGAAGGTGTGCCAGCTCAAGAGAAGGTGGTCCTTCTGTAGAGGAGATTCCTTGGGACAGTATCCTGGGACTCTGCATTAACCATAAGCTGAGAGACTGGAAACCACCTTGCCTGCCAGTCACACCAGGTGGGCCTTCTTTCTCTCTTGAGTGTATGTTACCTTTGTCTCTACCAACATTGGGAGAGTCTCTTGCTTTGTTCCTTTGGTGTCACTCTGTGAATTTTACTGAAGATTCACCAAAGTATATTGTGAGCAAGTAGGATAGGTCTGGATGGCTTTCAGGATTGAAAGGAAGAGACCCTGGGGGGGATTGTGGTCCTCAGAATACTTCTGTACATCACATTTTAGTCTAAACTATTAATACCTGTCTGGGTCACTTATTTGCAAGTCAGCATTATTGCGAGCCTTACTGATATTATGTAAAACCTTAACTGACATCATCCTTTCAACTCTGGAACAGAAATCAGAGCGCAGGTTCATGGCTGCAGGGTGATCAGTCACAGGCATTCTTTTGCAAGTGATGTGGTGGTACGTTCGTGAATCAGCAAGTGTGCTTTACGTCCATATCATCAATTACCTTTGGCAGAAAAAGAATTAAGCCATGATATTGTGTCTATAATGAAAATTGAAGAAACTCTTAGCTATGTGAGTGAAATAGGATATTACCTCCCAGGGCAGTATCCACCTCTTGAAGAGGGTGTGTTAACCAATACTCAAGGATGCTGTATTGAGCATTGCATCTTCCAGCAAACATTAAGGAACATAGTTTGTTTCCATGACTGTTTGCCCTAGTACCTCACTTAAAATGTCCACCTTCATTCGAGTTGCCTTCCCCGGCAAAGCAAAAATCTGTAGCCAAAGACAGACTGCTGGAAAACTTCCAACAAAGGAGTCAGTAATACTTTTCAAGGCCATCCACCGAAATGTCAAAGAGGTTTAATCTTCAGGCAATTCCTCCTGATTTTAGTCATGATCTCCACCAGTTTGTCTCCTGCCCCTCAGAGCAGCAGAGAACACAATGCTCTCCCTGCCCTGTAAGAGTCTTTCATATGTTTAAAGATGGGTTTCATGTCATCTCTTAATATTAGATCTGGACTCATGGTTTTTGCAAGTAAATTTAAAGTGTTCAAATGGGTCTTTAATGGAAATGTCATCGAGCAGGTTAAGTCATTCAAGTATCTGGGTATCCACTACAATTATAGACATTCATGGACTTTTCAACATTGGTCTGTTTTAAATTCATGTAACATTTCTTCCACCGCAATTTTGCGCTTCTTCTTTAACTATAGTAATAGGTATGTCCCTGCCTCTTTGACAATATTTAAGGCCAAGACTCTTGCCCAGGTCTTATACGGGTCTCCCATCTGGTACAAAGCCATAGATTGCTCAGTTGAGCGTATACAAGCCTCATTTCTGAGGAGTATCTTGGGCCTACCCAGATGTGTACCCTATGCTGTTCTCTGTTTAGAAACAGGTATGACACGGCTGAAGACTTTGGCTTGGCTAAGATCAATAAAATTTTGGCTTGGAATCTTTTACAACCCAGTCCAATCTCGCCTACTATATCAACTCTTGCTAGACCCCGATCTCCCGGTAGAGATTTCCGACTTCCTTACTACACTTAAAACAGCGGGACTGGACATTGAGCAGCTCGGTATGCTTAGACAATCTGAAGCCTATAAGACTATTAAAGATAGGTTACTGGACATTGAGTGGCAAGAATTGTGCAGTGAAGCCAACACCACATGCTCCCCCCTTCAATTTAACATCCGGTTTGCCCTGGGAAGCCAGCCTTTTTTCTCACCCACCTGACATGCCCAGAGGCTCGTAGAGCTTCCTCACTTGCTAGATGCAACTCTTTTCCATCTGCTTTGTTGGCGGGCAGGTTTGGTGGAATCCCCTATTCTCAGAGGTTCTGTCCATGTCAAACCAACTGTGTAGAAACACTTGAACATATTTTTTTCTACTGTCCACTTCATGATATAATCCGTAAGAAACATCTGTCCTCAGTCCTTGGCAGGATGCAGGGGTGGGAAGACTCAACTAGGCTTAAGTTTCTTCTCTCCACACGTCACCTTCTTTCTGGGGGAGGTGGCAACTTTTGCTTCTAGAATTTTAGCAGCTCTGGGCCCTGGGCTCTCCTCCCCTCCCTCTTCTGTTTTCACTATTAGTTGTTTATATCAGAACTACTAGCTGTTTGTTCCTGGTTTTTCTTTTGAACTGTACTATTAACTTGTCTGTTGTTTTAATGCCAATAAAGGTCTCTTAACTAACTAAAATTAGATCTGGACAGGAATAAGCAGCCAAGTCTTTAGCATGCACTTGAAGGTACCTAGTGTACCTCATTGCCTTCCCTTCCTCTCCCTGCTTTGGAGGCTGCCTGGGACAGAGACTTCCGTTCCTCTCTCTTCCCTCTGCTTTTGAGGCTTGCCTGAAATGGAATATTCCAGACAACCACCCACAGTCCAGCTCTCTCTCTCTCTCTCTCTCTCTCTCTCTCTCTCTCTCTCTCTCTCTCTCTCTCTCTCTCTCTGTCTGTCTCTCTCTCTCTCTCTCTCTCTCTCTGTGTGTGTGTGTGTGTGTGTGTGATCATTGGTTCAGTTGTGATCATGTGATTTGCTCCAGTGCTTGTATTGCAAGACATTGCTCTGTGATCAAGGCAACATTTAGAAGAAATGTTTGCTTTGCAAAACACTTAAGCCAAAGTACTGGTAAACCAAGGTATTACTGTATATCTGCATGGATTTTACCTTTAATCGTTTTAGTTTTTTCAGACTGTGACTAAGGAAATCAGTGGGTCTTACTGTATAGCTGTACAATGGATATAAAAAAATGACACATCCCTAAATCATTTCAGAACTTTTTCCATCTTTAATTAGACCCACACACTGTACAACTCAGTTGAACCACAAAGTGAAATATTTTTGGTGAACCAATAAAAAACAAAAAACTTCAGCCCGTTTTAGTTTTCTCACAGCAGGTGAGCAAATTTCTGCAAAGCAAACAAACAAAGCAAAGCAAAGAGGCATTTTGGAAAGGTGGAGGGCAGTGAAAGAGCTTCCAGAAAGGAACGCAAATAGTCTCTCTCTCTCTCTCTCTCTCTCTCTCTCTCTCTCTCTCTCTCTCTCTCTCTCTCTCTCTCTCTCTGTGTGTGTGTGTGTGTGTGTGTGTGTGTGTGTGTGTGAAAACCCAAACTGATGGCAGTGAATGAGCTGCCAGAAAGGAAGGAAAACTTCAGTGGGGCAGGGACTCTGCTCAGCTCATTCATTGCCGTTGGTTTGCGTTCTCCCCCCCACACACACACATACTGCAGGATTAGTTCATTTTGTTAATATTGGGTTTTAAAACTGGGGGAGCGTCTTGTACATGGCAAGACCTTATAGATCAGTGCTCCCCAACCTTTTTATCGCCGCGGACCGGTAAATGTTTCATAATTTTTCCGTGGCCCGCCTCCCGCCCAAATTCAACCCACCACCCCCCCCATCCCCCAGAGGCTCCCGATGCCAACATTGGCGGGATAAAATATTCAAAATAAATAAAATAAATGTTATCCCCACTTCCCCCCCAGCTGTGCATGCCTTCCGGTCGGGCTCCTCTCCTCATCCTGTACCGGCAGAAACTGGATGAGAGCACCTCCATTCCCCCGCCTCCTTCGTCTCTGAAACCGCCTTCGCCTTCCGAGCCCCACCCACCCACCCACCCACCCCTGCTCCTCCTCTTGTGGGCCGGCCTCGACGGGCCCAACCGGCCCCCACCCGCCACCAGCCTCACCCCATAACCTCCCCACCAGCAGAGGATGAATCCTCCCCCCCACCCCACCAACCTCACCCTGCCGGGCTCCTCTTCGCCTGTCTGCGGACCCGTGCACTGGAGGAGGAGGAGGAGGAGGAGGAGGAGGAGACGCATCCTTTCTGCAGCAGCAGCAGCCCAGCCGGGCTTGGCTGGCCCCGGTCACATCAGCGGCGCCGGCGGGAGTCGCCGCCGCTGCCGCGCCGGCCACGTGCCCGCTCCCAAGAGCCCAGGCCGCGCTTTGAATTAAATTTACACATAAATAAATCAAAGCCACCCTCACACACACACACACACACACACACACACACACACACACACACACAGGCGGGCGCGCATGCGCCAGCCAGCCAAGAAATCCGGTCTCCAAACGAAAGGGCCGACCAAAGGGCCGCCCCATCCCATCCTCTCTTCTTCTTCCCCATCCCCAACACCAGGCCCTGCCTGAGACGCCCCCCCTCCCTCCCTCCCCCCTCCGCTCACCCCAAGACGGGCGGGAAGAACCGGGCTGGCGGCGCCATCCAAAAAAAAAAACCACCAGGCCCAGTCTGAGCCGCCCCCTCCCTCCTCGCTTAACCTCAAGACAGGCCTGGCCCTAACCCTAACCCTAACCCGGTACTCCCTCCCACTCCCTTCCTTCCCTTTGTGGAGGTGGGGGTGTTGGTGTGTGTTTGGGGGGGAGAGTCCTCCCTCCCTTGCGAGCACCCAGGCTGACTCAGGAGGCAGTGGTCGCAAGGTAACAAGCCGGCGGGATGCTCTTCGGCCGGCAGCCCCGAAGGGCTGGACGCGAAGCCCCCCCAAAAAAAGCCGCTGCTGAAGTTTTCGTGCCGCGCAGAAGAAAGCAAGGAGACCCGAGGAGGGAGGGGGGTCTCTACACACACACACACACACACACACACAGAGAGAGAGAGAGAGAGAGAGAGGCTGCTCCAGGGCGCTTCCCCTCCTTTACCGGTCCAAAAGTTTACAGAGGCCGCCGTCCGGGGCCGGAGAATTTTGGCGGCGGAGGGGGGACAACACAGCGGAGTCTTCCCCTTCCCTCCCCCTGCGCATCCCCGGAGAGGAGTCGCCCCCCCACCCCGCAAGCTCCACGGGCGCTTCCCCCCCTCCGGTCTGGCAGGCGAGCGGGGCTCCCCACCCCCCACCCCAAGGGCCAGCCCACTTTGTTCTCTCACGGCCCGCGGCCCGCTCTTAAGGAAACAAAGTCAAAGGGCCATCCCCGCCGCCACCGCCACCACCACCGCACCCTCTGCCGCCCCCCACTTTTCTCAGTATCCCCCGCCCATCAAGGGGGCCAGAAAGGCACGGCCAGAGGCGCGCCCCAGTTTCCCCAAGGAGTCCTCCCCGCCGCCCTTTCCGCCAAACTCCGCGCCGAGTTCCAGCGAGTTCTCTGACTTGCCACCGCCCCCCCGCGCCCCGCCCCGCCAGTCCACCCCTCTTTCTTGAGCTCCTTTCTCAGGGCGAGCCCACCCGCCGGCGGAACGGAGGGAGACACCCCAAGGAGGACGGGACAGAGGCGCGAAGGAAGGCGACAAGAGCCCTTACCCACCACCACCAACACCACCAACACCACCAACACCACTTCCCCAACCTACAGAAAAGCAGCCTCGCCCCTTCCTCCTCCTCCTCCTCCTCCTCCTCCTCCTCCTCCTCCTCCTCCTCCTCCTCCTTGCAAAAGGCCACCCCGAACCAGACCGGACATCGGGGGCAGGCTTACCTCGCCCAGGGGGATGGCGAGAGGGACCGGAGTGGCGGCGGCAGCCCCAGCAGCCTGGAGGCAAGCCCCGTACAGCTCTTCGTTTGCGCGCACGAGAGGCACGCGCACAGCAGCCGAGGAGAAGGAGAAGAAGAAAAGGGGGGAGCTTGAGCCCCCCTCACGCCGGAGCCGCGGAGGGAAAAGTTTCCTGACTTCACGGCTGGGGATGGCTTCTCCGCCTCGCCTCCCCACCACTGCCTTCACCACCACCCTTCAGCGGCTCGAAGCCGAGAGAGAGAGAGAGAGAGTCAGAGAGTGGCGGAGCAACCCTGTCTCGCCGGCTCGCCAAGCCTCCGGGTGCTCTAAGCCGCGCTTGGCCCCGGGCTGCACACGCTGGCCGGGAGGAGGGGGAAGGGTTTCTCCCTCCAATGCTGGGGGTGGGGGGGAAGGCTGGCCCACGAGAGGCCTCCACAAAGAAGGAGCAAAACAAGTTCAGGAACCTTGTAGCTATAAAAAAAAATTAACTACAAAAACAATGCAGGAGCTGGCCCCTGCTTCCCTTTGAAGTTCCTCCGGTGGCGGCCCGGTGTGGATTGATCCACGGACCGGCACCGGTCCGCGGACCGGGGGTTGGGGACCACTGTTATAGATGACAAATATAGTCTTTTTTTCATCCTGTCAAGAACATGATGCACTGTTACTGTTTTCCACCGTAATTCATTATGAACTTGGAAGATCTGTTCTACTGCTGCAGCTTTGATTAGGTCGGGTTGTTTTTGTATCTTGCAGAAGCAGTGAATAAAGATGGCCAGATACATGTATATTTTATTAAGGAGCACCTGAAAAATTTTACCTGCCCTTTCTTATGGGAAGAAGCCAGATTAAAAACTCAAAAAGCGATCCAGCAAAATCAAGGACGGTGAGATGGCCTGACTCTCTTATGAAGTGTATATTGTAGAGATTTATGTCTTATAAATTTGTATCATTTTCTGTTTGAGGTGTTTTAGTAAAAAGGCTTTCTAGGATTTTTTTTTATTAATTTAGTTTGCAGAATATAAAGTGAGAAAAAAATTAGAAAAATTACTCTCTAGCTCCTGGGTACATGCTGGGTGCGCAGTGATCAAAGTAACAGCAGAGTAATGTTGATACTATGTTGATAGAACTAGAATGGAAGCAGAAACAAACAGGAACAGGAGGTGAGGACTTGTCTGAAATGAACAAGATGGAATAAATGTGATTAATAAGTCAAAGGACAATCATATTAGACTGTAAAACATTCACCCACACGTACCCAGTATTATTACATGCGAAATTGCTATTAACCCGACATTTCTAACAAATCAAAAGAAAATGAGCAAAGAGAAAATGACAAATGAGGGTGGATGTGAATGAAAATGATGCTCATTGAAGCATAAAACTGCACAAAGTGGGATCTGAAATTGTTGTGGCTGTCACTGACAAATATTTTAATTGGTTCATTGAAAATGCTGATTTAATATGAAAAAGTAAGAAAAACAACACATTCTCTATTTGTTAGAAAAAAGAAATGAAAATAAAATGACCAATAGCAAAAAGCTGTGTGAACTGCATGGAATGTATAATATAGTTTTGGTTGCCACAGCTCAAAACCATCATTGAAGAGGTTGAGAGCAGCACAAATGAACATATGATTGAATCAGACGATACAAGAAAAGTTAATGTGTTTGGCCTTCTTGGTTTGGAAAAAGACAAACATATTAATGCCGATGGACTCATACTGGCCAAATTAGTCTGACCTATGCAATCTTTCCCAACATGTATTAAGTATGGGTTGTTATCTCTGACCTTGCTGGTGGAGGTGTGAAGTCCTTCTGATTTGTCTGGGGATTGATGATATTTGTATTTCTTTTGTTTTCATCTAAAATAGCTAAATGGGAAACCCTGTTCTATTTAGCAGTAGTATATACTAGATTTACTAAACATGCTAGAAATAGACATACAGTGGTGCCCCGCCCTTTCGCTGTCATATACTGCGTTCCTGCTGTATCGCGGGATTGCAGTACAGTGGAACCCAAAAGGTTTTTCTCCCCTACCCCAGCGCCAATCAGCTGGAGCCCGGGGCTTGAGGAAGGGAAAAAGTTTTATAAGCCCAGGCTTTTTAAACCTTCCCCCCTTCCCCAAGCTCTGGGCTCCAGCTGATTGGCTCTGGGGTGGGGAAGTAAAGGTTTTTCTCTCCCACCCCAGCGCCATTCAGCTGGAGCCCGGGGGCTTGCCTCCATAGAGGCATCGTGCGCTGCTCCCCCATCCTTGGCTCCGTTGCTTAAAGACATTTTAAACATCACCCGACCTGACCTGCATCCACATATCGTGGATTTTCAATGATCGTGGGTCCGGTCGGGTCCCTAACCCCTACAATAGACGGGGGATGGGGGTTACTGTATTCCAGAGAAAAATATTGGGAAAGGCCCTTCATGATGTGCTTATGGGTTTTCTGGAATTATTGGTTACTAGTTATCATTATCTGGCAGGAAGTTGGATAGTTTTCCCCTTGGTTTTTGTATCTCTAGGTCCAAAATAAAGAGTAACTCTTTGGGGAAGTTTTATTCCTTTTCACCGTCTCCAAGTGAATATTGCACCAGCCAAGAAAATACAACAAACAGGGAAATATATGATGGTGGTGATGCAGATCTAACAATGCCTGTTTCAGAAGTGGATCTTCTCCCCGAGTGCTTGTTTGCCAAGCTGCAGCTGGAAAAAACAGAGAGCAAGCGGTAAAGATTTTCCTTCTCTTTCTCCAAAATATTAGTTGTCAAATGTGTGAGATAATGTGATGGACATCCATTTCACAGAAAAACAGGAAAGTGTAGCCAGATGGGCAGGGTGTTGTTGTTGTTGTTGTTGTTGTTGTTGTTGTTGTTGATGATGATGATGATTATTATTATTATTATTATTATTATTATTATTATTATTATTATTATTATTATTATTATTATTATTATTATTATATTGGAGTCCTGCTCTGGGCAGCCCCAGGCCAAAGGTAAAGTGTAGGAAGTCTCAAACAACATCACACAGCTTGCCTCAGGGGGCCTTGCCTTCATATACTTCATATACAATATATTAAAACTGCAGTACAGTGGTACCTTGTATAAAGGAATTAATTCGTCCCAAATGAAATTATGTTAAGCAAATTTTCCTTTATATAAATTTCCTATAGGAATGCATTGAAAACAGAGTGACCCCATTTTTATGTTGTACAGATTTGCCCCATAGGCAATTATGTTAAGCAAGTTTCCCCTATCTCTGGAATGTTTTATGTTGTACAAATTTTATGTTATACAAACCGGTCCACTGTATATGAACCACAACATGGCATGGGATGACTGTACAGCCAGTTGGAAAAAAGGGAGATTGGAAGTTGTAGGAGATGGAGAAGGGGCATGATAGTGTAAAGAGAACTATTAAACATAAGAAAATTACTACTGCATGATGTTAAGGATAATTGATTTTGTCTGTCCTCTGGCCTTTGAAGAGCACAGTACAGAAAACACACTGGGAGATGTTTGCATGCACATCCTGGTTGGAAAAAAATATCTGCATACAGTGGAATGAGAAATAAAGAAGGAAGCTGTTTATTTGTGAGTTAAGAGAGAGAGGGAACAGTCAAAAGAAAGTATTTCTTTACCCAGTGTGTTGTTAGTCTGTGGAGCTCCTTGCCACAGGATGTGGTAATGGCATCTGGCCTAGATGCCTTTGAAAGGGGATTGGGCAGATTTCTACAGGAGACCTCCATTGCAGGTTACAAGCCATGATGGGGAACTATGTTATCTCTGGGCTTAAAAAAGGAGGGTACCTCAAAATGCCAGACACAGGGAAGTGCTATCAAGAGACAGATGTGCTCCCAGAGGCATTTGGTGAGGCCACGGTGAGACACAGGAAGGTGGGTTAGATGGACCCTTGCCCTGATCCAGAAGGGCTCTTATGTTCTAAAGGGCAAAGTTAAAATGTAATCACTTCATAAGCATTTATAAATTACATCCTTTTTCTTTTTGTTTTGTCTAGATTTGATGAGCAGCTGCAACAGTTGTTAGCTGAAGATTCTGAAGTACTTCAGGATTCCACATCTCTTCCTCTTTACCTTTCTGAAACTCGGGTGCCTGGGCCTCAGATTATCCGCCCACTGACGAAAAGCCCAGCATCAAGAAGCCCAGAGGTAAAGCCTGAAAGGAATCATAGTACAGTATTCTCAAAGAAATATAGAGAAAGGTGTCACTGTACACCCCAGGATCTAGTGCTTAATGGGTTAACGCTCAAAGGACGCAGTCTCTGCTACTGAATTACTATGACACTATTGGGCCCCTAAAGTATTCTAACAGTATTGTCCCTCTCATCAGTATAAACAGAACAATCTTGAAATGACTAAAATTAATGGCCAAAATCCTGTTGCACAAGTTATGCCACATAAGGCTAGTGAGGTCATCAGCTGTGGAAACTTTTCAGAAAGGAAACATTTCTCCACCAAAAGTCCCAGTGTTCCCACAAGATCCCCTTTCGTGAAGTTGCTGGAGGCTGTGAGACAAGAGCAGAAGCCTTCGGTTATTGAAAATCTCTGCCTTGAGACTTTGGGAAGAAATAGGAAATGTTCCCTGTATGAACAATTGCTGTAGCTTCATGTGCATTGGAATCATACAGAAACATGATTTCAGCCACTTCAGAACAACTGGTTGTGGACGTAACCCAAGGGAAAAGGGCCCAGGGCTTAATTATACTTCATGCCCTCATCTATCATAAGACATCAGTGTTCTTGAACCAGTTGCAAACAATTATCATGGTGCCAAATTATCTGAGCAATGCAGAGGAGAAATCTGCACAGTAGAGGTTCAAGTAATTCAACAATTAAAGACACAGGAAACTGTGATCTCAAAGTACCATAGAATGATAGAATAATTGAGTTAGGGAGGGGCTATAAAGTCCTGCTTAATGCAGGAATCCAAATCAAATAGCTTTTTAATTAACTCCTACACCACCCATCTAGCTTGTAGGCTATTCTGTAGCCTACAGTAAAAGAAACAAATTATATAAGTAGACACCACTGAAATAAATCATAAAAATAAACAAAACACATACAAAATGGAGGACTCACCACTAACTTTCCTCAGACTGATGAAGCTGCTTGGATGAGTAGTGAAACGTTTCAGTCTCTCAAGAAAAGAAGTCTAGTTGCCATGACTCAACTTCCAGATAAACTCATCTGGATGAGAGAATCTTCACAGAAACATATATAAGCATTTTGACTAAATGTAGTTAACCAAAACAATCAAATAACTAACAAACCATAAACATAAACATGATACGAAAATAAAAAGAGATAACAGAAGAGTGTTTGGAGTGTTCACTACTTTCCAAGGTTGTACTCCAGTATTCTCTGCTTCTAATAGGGCATTTTCCCTGATATACAGCTGAAACCTAATTTCCTATAATTTGAACCCATTAATAATATTCTGGAAGGATTGAGCCAGATCCTGCTGCTTCTCTGTATGACAGCTGCTGCTCTGTATTTAAATAAAACAGTCGTATCTCTCCTCAGTCATCTTTTTTCATGTTAAACATGCCTAGATCTTTCAGTTTGTTTCCAGCTTCCTGATCATCTTTGTTGCCTTCCTCTTATTAACCTGTACCAGTTTGTCTGCATTGTTCTTAACATATGTGCAGAACTGGACACAGTATTCATGAACAGGGCTAACCCATGCTAGATACAGAACTACCTGGGTTTTGGGGACTAAGTACTTGTGTTAATGCAACCTAAAATAGCATCATTATTTTTTTTGTAGCCACACTCATTGCTGGCTCATATTCAGGTTGTGGTCTACCACAATTCCAGGATCGTTTTCATGTGTAGTATTACTTAGCCAAATATGTCCCATCTTATAACTGTGTACCAGGTGCACAATCTCTGTTAAATTATATTCTCTTCAACCAAGTGGTCAAGATCTATTTGAATTAAGTTTGTCTTCCAGGGTATCAGCTATCTTGAAATCGGCTAAGCATTCCCTGTGTACCCACTCATCCTAGTCATTCATAAATTTTTTAAATTATCATTATTTTATACAAAGTAGAGAGGAAATCTCAAGGGAGGTAGTGTCAAAATAAGGGGGTAATGTAAAATGAAAAATAAGGGAAGAGAAGGGGTTTTGGAGGGAGAAGAGTACAATAATATTCTTAATTTTAATCTTATATCAGCATCTTATTTTTTAAGTTTTCCTTCAAAACTTATTACAATCCCCCTTATAAAACAGCCCCCCCCCCAACTTTCACATGCTTTTTCCATTGGCAAGTCCTTGAACTTACCAATGGAAGTCCTCCACATATCTAGAGTTGCTTTTTCAGGGTTCTTAACCACACAAATTCATGTTCTACTGAACTACACATGTTCACAAGAAGGTGGCAGGCCTTCCTTCTCAGTGTGGGAAGGTTGGGGCTTAAAAGTGTGTTGCAGTGCAGCAAGTCCAGTGTTCATGCCCTATGCCCTTTCAGGTTTTGGCATAATGAAGGAGTTCAAAAAGTTTTTTTTTGTGTGTGGTTAGTCTGGGGGATATAGTCTTTCACTGCATTAATTTTACTTTTTTTCTGTTTCTTTCTTTCCCCCTGCTGTGCGCGTCAGACTGGAAGCTGGACGGAACTGCAAGACACAGGAACCTCTCTGTCTCACAAACTAACATACTTAAAAGAACTTATTAGGACTAACAGAGAAAAAGAAGTGGCTTGTGAATTCCAATTGTCTACATTGCTACATGAATAGGACTGCGGTCTGTGAAGCAAGATGTTCACAGTGGAGGGCAACTACACATGAGTAATATCTAAAGGAAGGAAACCTGTATGAAAAATAAAATAGCATTTTTATGAACGGATACTAAAATACTGCTTGGAGATTTTACGATACTGCTCCAGGATCTGCTGTTTTTTGCTCTAATTTGCCCCATGTGCACTTTAGAGTAAGCTCACTTTGACTGAGCATTCATTTCAGATGTTTAAGCTTGTTGGGTTTTGTTTTTCAGTACAAAATCTGCCAGTCTCCAGGCAGCATAGTTAGAGAATTGTGGGTGGTGTAGACCAGGAATCCTTCCTGCGTACTTCTATAGATATTTTTTCCGCCTTGGCCTTCATCTTGCAGTTTGTCATGAAATAAAACTGGCTGTAGCGATGTGGTCAGTCCACAGAATTTTCTCTAGAAAATTAGCTACATGAAATAGGCCACTCTCTGGATATTGGGAGGTATAAGATGGCCTCCATACAAACATTAGGGTTCCACATGGATAGTTGCTATAGGACAGGGTAGATGCAATGGGGAAGTAAGATGCAGAGTCACAGAGAAAGTATTTCCCAATCTGGCCACTATACTGATGTCTCTATGTAAAAATATCAAATTCAAGCTTATATATTATGCTGTTCTATATTCATGTAAGAATTTTCATGCATGGATATCTTTTTACTTATGGTTCAGAGTTTTACACAAAGCACTATTTTAGTGACTTGTGTTGTATTGTAAAAAGTGAGAAGGGCAATGTATTGCAAACTGAAAATTACAAAGGCCAATGGACTTCAATTAGTTTAATTTTAAATAGATCAGTCAAAAGACAGCTGTGTCCATTTTGTTTGTTTTTTTCAAATAAATTTGTTTTGAATTACTGTTGGACTGTACAGAAAACTGTTCCTGTTGCATTTCAAGTTCCTTTTCCTTTGAATAAAAGTTCTTAGAATAATGTAACACAAGGACATTGTCTAAATTCAATTTACTAAAAATAATTCCACTTATTTTTTTAAAATGCAGACATTATGATGTTGAAACTAATTTTTCCAGTCAGGAATGAGACTCTTGATACTGTGCATATTTTTAAACTACATTGCTTTGCCAAGTCCTTTTCTTTTTCCTTAGGTGTAATGTTTGGTTCTGGCATTTACAGTTCCACACCAGCATGTTATTGTTGCAACAATTCTTTAATAATTTGATATGTATGCTTTTATTGCCTCTTGTACCTAGTGATCTAGAATAAATAAAAACTGCTGAAATCCCATTTAATTTATAATTAAAGAACTTGATTCATAGATAAAGTTTGCAGGTTTATCTATGAATAGATAAAGAAGCAGGGACAGAACAGAGGCAAGAATAATGGCAGGGTGGAGGACATTAAATGGACCTTTTACATGAATGTTGAACTCTGCAGCAGGGCAGGGTACCAGAATGCCTAAAGGAGGCAGGCATTCATTTAAAAAGCCCTCTTTGAATCCCATTATGCGAGATAATTATCAGCCAGACTCCAATATTCCATTTTGGAGCATGGAGTGTATGCTGGCATTTCAGTTTCAAAGGTTCCTGGATTAAGCAAATTATCCAGATCTATTTCTAGTCTTCGTGTTAGGCTGCAGTCACACAAGCGAATGAGACTTCTACCAAGTCGAAAACGATTTGCAAGGTAAGTGTGATATTTAAGGAGTGATTTTACCAGTCCTATGCCCCACCCCCACCCGTTAATTTCCATGGTTGGTCTGTGATTCAGGCCCAAGTCTTCTGAGTCGCACCATATCCGCTATACCGCATTGCGATTTAAAGGAAATAAAAATAGTTGCATGGAAACATTTAGGGATGCAATTCTCAAGGTTAATGAAAGGAAGGTGTGGGATATATGGAAGGGTGTCATGTATTCAGAGCAAGTAGAAGATGAGTAATTTTCTCAGCGCACTAGATGGATAGAGGAGAGAATACAGGGAAAAACACTTCCCAAAAGCAAAAAAAAAAAAAAGTTTAGGTTTTTAAAAAATATGGCCAAACAGACTGATGCAAGACTAATTCTTATCTCTTGTCTTCATTCAAAGAATAAGTTATGTAGATAATGTGTGTGTGTGTTGTGTCATTACAGTCGTGACCGACTACGTGACTCCATGTCCATGGAGTTTTCTTGGCAGGAGTACTGGAGTGGCTTGCCAGTTCCTAGAAGGGCATTAAATATTTCTCCATGATTTCTTCCACCAACATTCACCAAGCATTCCAATGACGGAGCAAAAAGCACATTAGAATGTTACAGGGAAAAGGTCCCTGCCGGGTATCCTGAAGAGGGAAAGATGTGCACTGGTAATTGGTGACTCGCTTAGAGGAAAGGATTCAGCCATCAGAAGACCAGACAAGCTTTCAAGGGAAGTATGTTGCCTCCCAGGAGCAAAGATTTAAAGACGTAATTGAGAGGCTTACCCAAATAATCCAGCCCACGGTTTACTATCCCTTCCTTCTATTATTTCATGTTGGGACCGCAATGATATAGCAAAGAACCTGAAAAAAAAACATTGGAAAGACTATGAGCAACTGGGCAAGAAGGCAAAAGAACTGGGAGGCTAGGTGGTACTTTCATTGGTACTTTCAGCATCCAATGAGGGAAAGGAGGATTGCAGAGGTGCCAAAAAACAAAACAACTGGATTTCTAGACCATGGGCTATACTACCAAATAATGAAGGGCTTCCCTTCCTTCTATTATTTCATGTTGGGACCGCAATGAGCAAAGGAAAAAAATGTGACTTGAGCAACTGGTCAAGAAGGCAAAGACATCTTGCTGAACTCACCCAAAGGGCTTTAAACTAAATCTGCAGGGGGAAGGGGAACGCTCCCTAGAGAGAGCATCAAACTGACCTTTCCAGTACACAAACTACAGTGATGAGGGCCTACTACATCAAAAACTCATCATCACAACCAGGAAATTATTTAACACCTCTAGAAATAAAAGGTTGAGAAGAGCATTTAGCTTGCCAAGATGCTCAGTCCTCCTTCCTGCTGTACTTGAGGGGAAGTTCAAGAATATCCTCTTTACTGAAAGAATTTGTATGTATTCCTTAAGGGAGGTTGAGATTATAGCACACACATTTTTCACTTGTCCACAACATGAGGTGGCATGAAAGGAGATAGACACCTCACTGATTAAAAAAACTTTCTGGCTGCTCAGAAGAAAACAGACTTGAGTTTCTTCTGATATAGAGCCCAAGTTCAGTTATGTACCCAGTTTCTGTATGACAATACTCAGCTGTTGGAAATTCAACAAACTAGATATTAGACTTTAAATTGCTTTTAATGTTAAATATTCTTATTAATGTTATTCTTATGAAGTATTTAGAATTTTTGGAATTTTGAAGAGCTTTTATTTTGTTGGTATAATTGGTCTAAGTAAGGTCTGCAACAATAAATTGACTCATTAAACTAAACAGTATTTTTCTTTAAATAAACTTCCATTTTCTTTTTCTTTGAGGCAAAAGCAAGGACTACTGGGTAGGGGGCGGAGAGAAGAGAGTAATCTAAGATTTTAGCCCCCTTGACTGAAAGGAAAGCTCCCTCTAAGGCAGCCGCAGCTGATGACAATTTTAGGATGATGATTTTAAAGAAGGTTTTTATTACTGTTTGATGATTTATTGATATTTTATTTCTAACTATTTTAAATTGCCTCAGAGACCTTTGGGTAGTGGGCGGCATATAAGTTGAATAAATAAATAAATAAATAAATAAATAAATAACTAAATATAGGGAGAGCCTCTGACTAGGCCTCGTCTGCTTAAAAAAAGTATGGTTTTCAAAGGGTCCCACCTTCAAAAGAGCAATACATTTTGAGTGCAGCACAGGAACTCTGAAAAGGAGCGGTTTATAAATAAATTAAATTAAAAACAATTAAAAGAGGCTGCCTTTAGTTTCAACCGGCGGGGGGAGGGCATCGGGTGTCCTGGGGGCTGGGCCTGGGAAGCGACCCCCGCCTCAGACCGGTGGCTCTACCACCTCCACAGCCAACGGCGAGAGAGGCCCTTGTTCCTGGCACATTGAAAAAGAAAGCAGCAGGCAGCAGGCCCAAACTTCGGCCTTCCAGATGTTTTGGACCACAACTCCCAGAATCCCTTGCCATTGGCAATCTAAGCTTTGAATTCTGGGAGTTGTGGTCCAAAACATTTGGAGGGCCAACGTTTGGAGACACCCCCGAACTAGAGAATAAGCAGGGAGGGTCGGTCGGCGCGGCTCTTTTCCGGCTCCCTCCCTCCTTTTATAACTGCGGTTCTTGGCCCCGCGCGCGCGAGTGGGCGGGGCCACTGGAAAGGCCGCGGGCCGGCCTTGACCCGGAAGCGATCGCGGCGCGGCGGCGGCGACGCCTCTCCGCCCTTCTAGCGGAAGCCTCTCTTTCTCGCAGCATCTGCTCTATGATGGGAAAGGCTTCTTTCTCTCCCCCTCCCCCTTCCAATTGGGGCCGGATGTGGTTCCCCGGAGCTGCGCCCGCCTCGGCGCCAGCCATTTGGGTCCGGGGAAGAAACGGCCCGCCCTGAAGAACCGTTCCTCGCCGCCTCTCCGGGGGGGGGGGGAATCTCGCCCTCCGTTGACGTTGGTGACTCGAGGCCCGGCGCCGCCTCGCTCCCAAACAGGGCGGTTTTTGAATTACACAGAGCCCCCCCCCCACCACCACCACTAGGCCTCACTGCCCCACTCACTCACCCCGCCCCCAGCGGAGCGCCTTGGCTCGCTCGTGTGTCCCTGGTGGTAGTAAGGAAGTGCGGTGTTGGCGAGATATTTTATGGGCAAAAGAAGTCGATCCCGGAGAAAAGCCTTTTGAGCTGCAAAAGCAAGAGGCCCGCGAGCCAAGGTAGACAGACCCTCGTTCCCCTCTGGTTCACAACAGGGCCACTCGGTAGAAATAAAGAAGCGCCGTGGTTCTCCACCGGGGGGGGGGGTTCCCCAGAAGAGGTCCCTGGACTGCAACTCCCAGAAGCCTCCAGCGCTCGCTGTGCTGGGAGGGGGTTTCTGGGAGTTGCAGTCCAGGAACATCTTCTGGGGACACCCCCCCCCCGGTGGAGAACCACTGATGATGATTAATAAGGGGATCGTTGTTTTCCTCATCGACGCCACCCCAAAGACGGCACTGGCTGGGGAAGATCTTGTTGGGACGCGTCGCGTCATCGTTTTCTAGCTGGCAGAACCTGATGTGAAAGCCAAGCGTAGCGTTCGCTCCTTTTGCTAGGGAAAATATATATATAAATATCGTCGATCAATAATCTGGCACTTTAGAAGATGCCTGCTTAGCGTACTGCTCTGAGGAAGGGGTTTTCACCCCCTAAATATTAGCAAAGTTTTTGTTATTTTTCTAGTAGCCTAAAGGTATCACCTGTTCCACTTTTGTATTTGTGTTTTTTTTTTTGTGATGGCTACAGGGCTCCTCAACTTGTTTTGCTTCAGTTAGTCATCACCTCTGTAAGTATAGTCTTGCACCTGCTTACTTGAAGATGTCAGATTGCAGTGATAAAGGCCTGTGTTAGAGACAAGATACACTCACAAGTCTGACTTAGGCTAACTGTGGAGAGAGAGAGAGAGAGAGAGAGAGAGAGAGAGAGAGAGAGAGAACTGGCATCTGATTAATAACAAGCACCTTACACTAATGAAACGTCAAAAAAGCCAAAAACAAAAATCAGCATAACAGGTTACTAGAAATGGTTGAAATCTGATCACCATATATTAAAACTTGATGTTGACGATTTACATTTTGGAGGGGTTTTTTTTTGGGGGAGGGGGTTGACAGACACTCCAGAGGAAAAAAGCAAGTCTAGAGATAAAAAGCACAGATCAAAACTAGTTTTTCTCTCTTGGCTATATTTCTGCTCCATATCTCTCAGGCACCATCGGACTCCAACAGATTCAGCCTGTTTTTTTCTCTTCCTCTGTAGAGCCCATATTCTGCAACTTGTCGAGCTGACAGATTTTAGCTCATAGGCTGTGCTCCTTCTGTTCCAGAACCTAAGCTTCATACCTTGTGCCCCCAATGATCAGATAAAATCTGCTGAACTTCTGCTACTCAACATAGCATTACAATAAATACTTTACTGCTGTTCGATTTCCTTTATCATGATGGTTATTTCTGAAAAGGTGCTTTTGTTTTGGCAGGACATTTCAGGGTCTCCCCTTCGGAATACGATGAGCTTGATCATACGCAATCTTCAACAAACCATACCCATCAGGAGGGTGACACTTCGCAAGAAGATAGAACAATTACGTTGCATTTTGGGAGTGCAGAAGTTTGATCTTGGTGTTATATGTGCTAGTAACAGGCACATGCAGTGGCTCAATAAGACTTATAAAGGGAAGAATATCCCCACCGACGTCTTATCTTTTCCTTTTCATGAGGTAAATCCTTTGCTTATTCTCCAGCTCAGTGAGTCCAGTGATGCTTTTTCTAAAAGCAAAAATAGAATGCTAGTGAATGTACGATGATTCATTACTGATACTGACAAATTGAGATAGCTGAGGACTTTTCACAGACAGGTTAAGACTTGAGAGACAAGCCCCCCCACAATAAAATTTTTAGTCTTGCAGGTGAAAACAAATAGCTCTGTTATTTTAAAATAAGCAGAAGCTGCAAGAATAAAAATTGATCAGTATGATAATAAATGATTAAATATGAGAATGTTTCTTGTCAATTGATCCCACCTTTTAATCTGGGCTTAGGAATTCACACTTTGCAGTTGTAGTACAAAGAAATACTAACATGGAAATTAATAGTATGCTAGTGAATGTATGATGTAGTAGTAATAAAGTCCTTTTTTGCCTAGTTTTATGTCCTTTGCCTAATACCTTTTATTTTTTAACTGATGTTCTGTTTTTAACTTTTTGTGTGAACCGCCCAGAGTATATAAATGTAAAAAATAAATAACTAATAATAAATAATAATAGTAGAATAGTAGAAGTCTTATGGGAGTGTGCAGATTTGTGTTTTTGGACTACATCTCCTAAAATTCTATAAGCAGCTATGGTTCCTGTAGAGTTCTTGGAGATGTAGGAAAAAACTAACACTCACACACCTCCATAGTACAGGTCTGCAGCCTGGGAACAATTTTAAGTATTTTTACTGGAACATAAATCACGTGAAACAATTTTTCAAAGACTGCATGTATGCAACTGATATGTTAAATGGGATTTACTCTGAAGTACTGTATATGTATTCATTTATATATTGAATTTAATATACCGGCTTTAACTCAGAGCCTTATAAATACAGTTTGGAGATAAAGAACAATAAAAGTATGTTTGCATAGGCTGCTGCATCTTAGCTACTGCTAAATCGCATTGAAATAAGTGAGAAACATGCAGGAAGACTGATCACTTATTTGTTGCTGGATTCATGCAATGAGAAAATGGGTAAGCAGAATTTAAATTAAGGTATTTGGTCCACAAGTAATGTTGGTGAATCCATTAATACTACAGTGGAGTTCAGGCATGAATATTTTACTGTCTCTTATCTTGCATCTGCAGCATGCAAAAATGTTCTACTTCAGTGGATGCCACATTTTTGTTACCCTCTTATTGATGTTCAAAAGTTTTGCTAGACCTTTAAAGACCATGTTCTTTATAATTGTTTCGATCTGTTACCTTCACAGAATTTGAAGGCGGGAGAACTACCATGTCCTTGTACTCCAGATGAATACAACTTGGGAGACATTTTTCTAGGCGTAGAATATATACATCAGCAGTGTGAAGAGTACAAGGAAGATTATAACAATGTTCTTATTGTATGTATTTGTTAACAAATTCAGTCATTGCACTAGTTTATACTTTATCTATAGTTTAACTGTTTATCACTTGCTTATAAGAAAATTCTCTGCAGATTGTTGAAGTGGTACTGAAGGACACTAAGAAACAGTTTGGTAATAAAATGCTGTGGAACTACATACATACCATCCACCTAGTGACAGACATTTACCTTTCAGCATATTAACCTTAAACTTCCTTGCATATAGATGAAACTGCATTTACCTTTCTCATTTGCTTAGAGCAGTGGTTCCTAGAAGTTCTTGGACTACAAGTCTCAGAAAACCTGGCCAGTGCACCTAATAGTGAGGGATTTGAGAGTTTGGGTCTAGGAACGTTGGTGACCCATTATATATGCTACAGAAGAGGTTTCTTGTCTCATCTCTGTCTGTGAAGATTCTCAGTCATCCAAGTGAGCTTATCTGGAAGTTGAGTCATGGCAACTAGACTTCTTTTCCTGAGAGATTGAAACATGCTGTCTTCAGGTGCCTGTCTTCCTTCTTCTTGCCTTCTGAGGAGGTGGGGATGCTCTCTGCTCTGTGTTTTAGATCCTGATGACCCCTAATTTGTGCTGTAATGGATGGTGGGAGTCAAACAGTAAGTACTGATCTTTGTGGGTAGGTTTCCTGTAAAGTTCTACCCCTTGGCCACAGTCGGGTCTGGTGATGACTGCACAATCCAGGAAAGCCAGCCTGTTGTCTTGGGTGTCTTCCCTAGTGAACTTAATATAAGGTGTTGAGTGCCTTTTCTCCACTTCTTCCATGTATAGGTTTGCAACAATTGGTGACACTGGGGAACCCATGGCACAGCCATGCTTCTGTCTGTAGAAGTCCCCTCTGTACATGAAATATGTAGTGTTCAGACACAGGTCCAGGAGCCAGGCATATCTGGTCTGGGTTGAGGCTGCTTCTGGAGGTGAGGGTGCTGTCTTTTCTTAGTCTTCTCTTTTCAGTTATTAGGGTGGCAGGAATGCTGGTAAAGAGATGTGACATCAAAGAATACCATGGTTTCATCTGTATCCAGTTTCAGCTCCCTGGCTTTAGAAACAAACTCCTCTGATTTGTACATGTGGACATCCAAAGTGGGCCTTCAACAAAGCAGTGTCCCAACCCAGAAGAACAATGGATCAGTCTGAGACCCAGAGCCGATGGAATAACCTGGTCATTTCCTACATGGCTGGTGTGTCTAAGCAGCTTTAAAGGATTTTTGGCAAACACCTCATCCATGTTTATTTCAAACCCACAACCACTCATAAGACAGAGATTCATCCACCCAAAGGACCCAACACCAAAACACAAAAGGAGCAGTATGCGGTCCAATGCAATGAGGAATGTGCAGACCTCTACATTGGAGAAACTAAACATCCATTAAACAGGATGGTGGCCCAACACAGGAGGGGCAAAAGGTCAGGACCAGAATCAGCAGTACACCTCCACTTGAAGGACAAAGGGCACTCATTCAAAGCTGAGGATGTACACACATTAGATAGAAAAGATAGGTGGTTTGAGAGATGAGTCAGGGAAGCCATTCATGTGAGTATTGAAAATGAGGCAGTGCTTTCAACAATACCCAGACAAGTCAAAAATATTTCTTGCCTTCACCACCAAGGCCGTAGCTAATGACCCATACTTTATGGGTTTCAGCACCTTAGGCCATTGTTCACCTAAAGGCCTACTGAGACTATTGCCTACTTAAGAGCCTGTTCAGATCATTGTTCATTTTATGACCCTATTTCAGACCAGGGTGACATGAGGTCAAAAAGAACTATAAAATAGAGGATTCGCAACTAACTTTCCTCAGACTGATGAAGCTGTTTGGATGAGCAGCAAAACGTTTCAGTCTCTCAAGAAGAAGTCCATTTGCCATGACTCAACTTCCAGATTGTCTCATCTCTATTTTCTTTTGCATCTAGATCAAAGTCTTGCTAAGTGAACTCTTATTTCTAATGCTTGCTGTTCGTCTTCATCCCACAAGCCCCTTGTGGCCATTGTTGTCAGAATTCTAGTATTCTAGTGAGATGAAAGGCCCATAACACAAACACAGCTGATGCTTAATACATTAGACCTCTAAACCAGAATCACTAAGCCACAAGACCACAGTGTGTTTTCCTTGGTGGAAGCTGTTTCTGTTACTGAAAGAAGCAGATAAGCCCTGTCCCTCTTGAAACTCAACCTGTGTGCCTTGCGACCTGCATCTGAAAGACTGGGGAAACCCACCAAGGCAGACCTTTCAGTGCTATGGAAGGCAGGGGTAGGAAGAGAAGGAGAGGGCTGAACATCCCAATGCCATTTCTTTTCAGCAGCATGGACTGGAGCAGTTGTGCTAGGCCTACTGGCCCACTGGACTGCAATAGCTTCACTGAGAACAAACACCACAGTGAAGACTGTTCTACCTAGTCTGCACATTTCTCCTTGTCCTCTGCAGTAATAGTGAAGCATTAATATTTATTTGTTGTGAGGTCTCCTCTGCATCATGCATTTCCAGTGTACAGTATTAAAATCATTTAAGCATTGAAGTGTTGTTTTTTTTCTGTCTCCCATTGGACCAGGTGACTGTTGCCCATGGCATGTGCCACTTGCTTGGATATAAACACAGCACAGGAGCAGACTGGCTACAGGTATGTTCCACCCCCCACACACACCTTCATCTGAGAAATATTCAGATTTTACTTATTTAATTTTATTTATTTAATTTTATTTCTGCGCCATCCATCTGGCAAGGAGGCCACTCTGAGCGTCACATAAGCTTGTCATTTAGTCTATAAAATTTTAGCATATTTCATAGGTGAGAAACCTTTATACTCCCTGTGCTTTTTACTTGACTGTGCAGTGTGACCAACTGACCAATCTATGTTTCAAAGATTAGACATGGTTTGCAGGGAAAGGGGATGCATTTAACTGTTGGTGTACTCTCTTCCAGATGTATGAAAAAGAGCTTCAAGTTCTTCAGGCACTAAACAAATTGTCGGGCACAAACCTCCAACCACTGACTAAAAATCATTTCTAGTGGTTCTATCTGTGTGTTTTATTCACAAATAAAAGAAATAAGTGCTGTATTTTTGTTTTGATTATTAAGCAAGTTTATCCATGAATAACTACTGCCCAGTTCAGTAAACAGTGCACAGAAAGCCAGTGTGGCAAAGCAATTTACTTTTGGTCATAAATTCAAAGAGTGGTAGATATCTCTAAGAATGTACCTTATTCGAGATGGATGTTTTGTTTTGGAAGGGACTGATTCCTAAAGGAAACACGCCAGCACAGGTGGGGCTTGGAATCCAGTCCAATCTTCTGGAACAAAATCAAACACTGTCTTACCCTGCTCTATTTCATGCTGGGTGAAAATCCAACCTGGAAGCAGCCTCAGATGCGTCATCTTTCCCTCTCCCTGGTGCTGGCCAGTCAGACAGGGAGGCGGGATGATACATGTCTTTGCACAGCTCCTGATTGGCCAGCACCCACAGAGGAGGATATTATGATTGTGGAGAAGAAAAAAGTGTGGATCGTTGATATTGTTATACCAGGTGATAGTAGAGTCACTGAGAAACACCTTGAAAAAATTACCCAATATCAGGATCTGAAAATTGAACTTCAGAGACTCTGGCATAAAACAGGTGGTCCCAATGGTAATCGGTACGCTGGGTGCGGTGCCTAAAGAGATAAGCAGGTATTTAGAAGAAATTGGAGTTGACAAAGTCACCATCAATCAGCTGCAGAAAGCTACCTTACTGGGATCTGCTCGCATAATTTCCCAGTACATCATGTAGTCTTACAACACTTGGGAAGCATTCGACTAGTGATTTGTAATACAAAATCCAGCATAGTTATCTTGTCTGCTGTGAGATAATGCAGTAGGACCCCCGTATCCAAGTTCAAGTTCAAGTTCAAGTTTATTGCGGCCGTATGACCTGTATCCATGGGGGATTGGTTCCCAGGCACCCCGTGGATAATGAAATCCACAGATAAGAGCAAACACTTATCCAAGAGTGCCAGGGTGAAAACAGTGGGAGAGCCTGCCAACACCCCACTATCATTGACCTTGTAGGTGGGCGGGCAGGCTCTCCCGGCAGTGCGGCCTCTTCCTCCTCCTCCTCCTCCTCCTCAGCCCACCTGGCAGGTGGAGAGGTGCAGCAGCTGCAGCGAGGACAGGGCCGGCTCTCCTAGTGGCGCGGCCTCTTCCTCCTCCTCCTCCTCAACCCAGTGGGCGGGCAGGCGCTAATGGCGTGGCAGCGGGGGTAGGGCCGGCTCTCCCAGTGGCACGGCCTACTCCTCCTCCTCCTCCTCCTCAGCCCAGCTGGTGACCGGGCAGGCAGGGTGGGCTCTCCCGGGCCACGTGGCCTCCTCCTCCGTAGCCCAGCTGGCTGGTGAGAGGGCAGGCAGGTGCTCCTGGACAGCACAGCCACTGTGGGCCACACCACCCTACTTAATTTTTATTTATTTCCCCCCTCAATCTGCAGATAATTGAATCAACGGATACTGAATCAGCGGATACAGGGGTCCTACTGTAATAATAATAATAATAATAATAATAATAATAATAATAATAATAATAATAATAATAATAATAATAATAATAATAATAATAATAATAATAAGGTTTAAGGTACTATTATTTATTTCCTGTAATTTCTTAAAATGGGAGTGATCACTGAAGGAATACTAAGTTCTTGAGATTGTGGTCCCAAACATCTGGAGTGCCGAAGGTTTGCCACCACTGCTCTAGGGCAAGAAAAGGAGAGAGGAAAAAAGAAACAATGTTGTGCCATCTTTGCCTGACACACTTTCTGACACTAACATGGCTAACTCTTCTAAAACTCTCCATTAAAGTCCTTTTTTTTAAATTTAAAAGTTTAACTAGAGTAGATGAGGTGGCATGGTGTTGAAAGACAGATAAAAGACCTGCAGCCTTTCAGAAACATTTTGGTTGTGCCTTTCTGCACTATAAACCAGTCGATCTCCAAGGGGTGTCCTTGGATTGTACAGTTGATCCAAGGCAAGATAGGGTGGCTTTTATTTCAGGGAACTGATACCCAACCGACTGAGCTATCCAGACAACTATCTGTTGTTCTTTATATGAAGTCTAGATTAAAACAAACCCGAGTTACTACCAGATCCATACAAGCAGCCCTCAAAAAAAGACTACTGTGAAAAACAGAGGTTTTACATAAATAGATTTATTACAAATCTTACTTTTAAGTACACCGTCAATGAATTATGTAGGCCTTCTTTAAAAATATTTTTACATTGGCTTGATTACAATCTGTTTTAAACAGCAAAAAGCAACATGTTTGATAGAAACATAATGTACAAGGGTTGACTGAAAAGTAATGCCTCCATTTCCAAGGTGTCAGGCTCATGGACTTCTTGGAAGAAGGAACCATGATAAACTCTCAACGCTACGTGAAAACATTGGGGAAGCTCCGTGCATGGTTGTGCCACACCCGGAAGGGTTTGGACTCTAATCCGCAGCGCAACAATGACCGACCACACACAAGTCACCAAAACACAAGAGGGATCGCAGCGCCTGCAGTTCAAGGAGGTTCTACCATACCCGCTGTACAGCTGCAACCTTGCACCTTTCTTCCCAAATATGAAAGAGCACCTTAAGGGACACATTTGTTCTGTCATTCATCCTGATGTCCAAAACAAGCACCAGAATTCTTCACCAACAGGTTTGCCCGACTAGTCACACGCTGGCGCAAGAACGTGGAAAGGGGTGGGGACTATGTCGAAAAGTGAATCGTGCATGGAGGACATATGTAGAGGACAAGTGTAGCTATCAGGTGCAAAAAGAATTTTGAAAACTGGTTAACAAAAAAGTTACAGCTATGGAGGTATTACTTTTCAATCATAATTCTTTTTTTTTTAAAAGAAAGTCCCTATTTTAATCAAATTGTAAAGCTGCGTAAAATCCAGGTTCAAAATCAAGTCATTCATTGTATTAGCGCTTAAAACCCTGAAAATATTAAATATATAGAAAGGAAGCACAAGGAAAGTATCTTACTGTAGTACTAGTTGAATAGATATATTTTATCAACTTGGAAAATCAGATATTCCCCACCTCTGTATATGTGATTATTGCAAACTTTCCTCCTCAACCATAATAATTAAACAATTTCCCATTCCAAACTGTGGTCAATAAATAAATGCATTCATATTGTATTCTGTACTGCACAGGAAAATTAACCCTAAAAAGCCAAATAGTATTATGGAACACGATTGGGGGGAAATCCAGTATGGCAGTACCTCCTTTGTTTCAGTAATAATTTCGCTCTTCAGTCATTCTTTATTTCCAGAATTCATTATATTAGTATAAATTTATACAACCACCATAAGTAGAAAGAGCCTGAGTGTTCAATGTATAAAGGGATTAAAATAGATTGTTAAAGCAATTCTATATATAATACATACAAATAAAAAGCAGCCTGCATGAGGCAGAGCTGTATTCTTCTTAGCACCTTTGGTTTCTTTCCTTCTGGATTTAGGACAAGTAGCATCAGTGCATCGCATTCATCCATGAGATCATGTTGATCAAAAATGCTGTTAAAAGCTTCTTCTTCCTCTTCAGTAGGTAAAGGGCCAAGAAAGTAGGGAGTTTGGTTAGGCAAATTCCTGTGTAAGGCAGGTGGTGGTTTCCATATCAGGCAACGATGAGGTCCATAGACTATATGCCCAAACTTAACTGTCATCAACATAATAGCACCATATTGGGACATCAGGTACACCGGGAAAGCCATTATGTTCTTCTCATACAAACTTGACAACGGCTAACATTTGAGCGGAGTTCTCCTGCTTTTAGTGTGGAAGGAGTAGGTTTTCTGAAAATTAGAAAAACAGCTGTAAATGAAGGGAAATGCTTTGGAGGCCGAGACAATGAGTTCCATTAATTCAGGAGGTTTGGCTCTGTATTTTAAAAGACAGAGTTTAAACAGGTTTGAATTTTGCTTCCTTGCCAAGGGAACATCATGCACTACTAAACTGAAAAAGTAACTTGATGATTTCCATATTGATCTGATTATTTCCAAAGGCATCATCCTTATCTTCATATGATTTAAATAACCTCCTGGGTTTAGTATATATAATAGAAGGGTAATACAGAACCAATAGCCATTTAATTCCAATACTGTAATATGAAACAGAACCAGCCTTAAAACAAACAATGAAGAAAACTGACGAGGAGACAAAGATTACTGTATGCAATCGTGAGCCAAATTTAGTTTCAGATTTTTTCAGGATTTGCATTCCAGTAGTGTAAAAAGCAAGAGGCTGAGACTGAAAGGCATGAATTATATTAGCTTAAGCCTTAATGCCAGTGGCTAAGCCCTGAAAGAGATATTATGTACCTGTAGAAGGATACAAAAGCTCAAGAACACCACGTGGAAAGAAAGCAAACTCTCTGATGACCATAAGACCGTCTGAGGAAAAGATCTGGGACCCAGAGAGTTGTCTTGATGAGCTGACCCACTAAAAAAAAAGTGCTCTGTTTATATACCACCCCATAGTGCTTCAAGCACTCTCTGGGTGGTTTGCCATTTATTTATGGAGGCTTCAGATTGCTAACCTAACCAGGGCTTACAGATTCTGGATTCCAGTCCCCACTCCAGAGATATCTCTGGGCATGAGTCAGAGAATAAGCTGGACCTGCTCCCAACCCACAAGAATGCTGAAGGAGCCTTGGTGCAGGACTAGAAGGGCCTTTTTGAGATGAAATTCTTCCTCCAAATGAGACAAGAGGGTCAACCAGACAAATATGTACAGCTGAGCTCCAGATTGGATTCCAGTGGCTCAATTACCGAACACACATGTTGGGAACTTGAGTTTGTCAGGGACATCTCTTTTGGCTGGACAGCTTCCCATCTGTGTATCCTGACATGTGTTGTTGACTCTCTGCTTTACAGTTTTTGTTCTAGGTGGGGAGTATGTCTTGTGCTTTTTTCGTTTTGCTTACATCAATTATCTAGTTGTTCATTTCGCTTGCCCTTTGGTTTTGGAGTTCCTGCAGCTGCTTTAACAGATTCCAGTTTAATAGATTCCTTTCACCCTGATCCCAGACTTTTCTTCCTGATTCTGCTTATTGCTGCATACATTTCCACTGGACACAACTGTACCCCTAGGAGAGGGCATCTGAGAGCAGCAGGCGTCTGGATTAGCAACCATAGTTTAAGAGTTTCCATTCCTGAACTAATGAAATAAATGGCTAGGGATGAAACACTAAGAGCATAGTCACAAATTATGGGGGACTCCTCCCTCGGGCCTGAAAAATGTAACACATCCAAAGAGATAGTTTGGAGACAATAAAACACTGAGATGAGTCGTGGCCAGCTTCCATTAATTTTAGTGGTTTACTGCAGTTTAAAAAGGGGCAGGTGTGTGTGTGGGGAAAAGAATTTAAAAAATGAAAATACGTTCATTTCAACACACTTAGTTCTTTTACTAGTTTAATATCAAAATCATTTCCTTTTACTTTACATTACTGAGTATAGGTATGAAGCTCTTTACTTACTTGAACATTTCATTTCGCTCAATAGTTGCAAGCCAGAAGCTATAAGCATTAGCATAATAGTTGCAGGTTCCCCTGCCATGACATTCAATGAATGGAGCGCTGCGGAATTCTTCAAGACAGGAACCAGGAGATGCTAGAGCTTGCCCCGAACCCTCTGCACCAGCACTGGTATGCTGTTACAAAATATAGATAATACTGCATGTCAGTTTATAAATATTTATTTATTACATACCATTTCACTACACAGTTCCTATTACGCAGGTGATTCCTAAAGAGATAATCATTGTTCCAACACTGTGATGTATTAATATATCTATGGCATTTAAACAATTATAAAATATACAAACATGACTTTTTATACACAGGAATATCCAAGGAAAATGTGCCTATCAGCAATCAGTTATAGCAAAATCCTAGACGTGCTGGCTCAGCAGTAAGGCCACATGTTCCAAACTAGACCTGCTTTTTAGTATAATCTCTGTTTTCAAGTAATCCTTTATCAAGAAAGCTTTTTCAGATGACACTAGTTCTAGGCCATTATCCACTTAACCAGCCTATTTAGATCATGGTCCACCTATGAACCTATTCAGGCTATTGTCCACCTAACAAGCCTATCCAGGCCATTGTCCAACTTATGAGCCTATTCAGACCAGGGGGATGTGAAATCAAGGTGAACTATAAAATGGAGGACTCGCCACTAACCTTCTTCAGACTGACGAAGCTGCTTGGATGAGCAGCGAAACATTTCAATCTCTCAAGAAAAGAAGTCCAGTTGCCATGCCTCAACTTCCAGGCATAAGTCCCTAATTCGGTGTTATACCAATGAGGAATATGAACTCATATGTGAATGAGACATTTTAAATGTAAAAGCCATTTAGGATGTTGTCCTCAAATATGGCATTAGGAAAGTTACTCCAAAGGTGGAGGCCATGTTAGTGCTCAGCTAACGTAGCTGGCTCAGCTTCTAGCAGGTCTATATACTCCCAGACAGCTACTCAAGGGCACAGTGCATAACGATCCTTTATCTAACTTGAAATCTCAACAGTATATAAACCAAAGATTCCTAATATATTTACAAAAGAATATCTACGAAGACCAGCAGCCATATGTGTTGATGGGAGGCATCTAAAAGGATGCAGAAGCCCCCTTGTTTTGCAGGCAAGTGAGGAATGGCAGACGGAGTGAGAGTGGCCAGGTGAAACCCCTGGGAATAACATGGATAAAAGCTGAGAAGACAGGAGCGGATTTCTGTTACAATGTTTTGCTGTTCGTCAACGACATGTTTAGAACTGAGAAATGCTTCTAATGTTGTATATTTTCACTTCTAAAAGTTTAAGTACTTTGTCATGCCGGTCACTGAAAACTATAAGATTTTTTTGTTTTGTTGCTTTTTATGATTTTATTCTTAAGAACTCGGATGTCTTATGGAGATATATTGTTGACTATGGGCTCCTGTGTTTTAATGCTTTTCACTTTGAAGTGCCATTTCTTGCACTTACCATCACAAAGGAATAGCCTATCCACAGGGATCTCCATCCTTCGGGACAGGGTGGAATTTGGATGGTTTGACTGTGAACTGCAATCACCATAGCAGGAGCTTCACATACAGCACACCTGCAAAGAAAACGACATAAAAGTGGCACACCATGAACATTGTCAGGGCATTGGGAATAAAATGCCCAGAAGGAGTTTTGAGGCATGCAATTATGCATAATTATGAGTCCAGCTGTGGACAGAAAAAAGCATGCTTAATTGTCCTTGAAAGGAAGCGAGATGTCCAAGGACACCTAGAAGTGGAGTTAGAAGTTAAGATGTAGAAGCCTGGCTCAGGTGACTAAAAAGGGCACAGGTGATTGGTTTAGTAATCTATACAATATATACCCTGTGATGAGAACATGGGTTCTCTTTGACACTCTTTGATTCGCTCTGACCCTGCTGTGATATTGTGGAGTGTGCCTACCTATTGTGAACCACTGGATTTGGATCTGTATATTTCGAACTGCTGGAAGAAACTGAAAAAGGTATTGCTATTGAACTGTGCATATGTAAATAGACTGCAGAAAATCAAGCATGCTAGTTTGTCTTCATTTCTTCTCTACTGTGGGCTTACACTGCAAACTCTGTTAAACCAGGATCTGGATAACCCCAGCTGCATGACAAACATCACTTCTCATCTTTGGTGATTCTATCTAGGGCTCTCTATGATGAAGCAATGGTCACTTGAAATATATTGAGAAATAAGCAATATTTGGGGGGAAATTCATGGACAAAATGGCGCAGGAATGAACCAATGGCTGCATTTATAACATTTAGCAACAGAAACTAAGTTAATGTTGAAAGCCTATAATTTTTCAAATAAATGGTGAAAATAGATCCTATATTGGACCTCTTATATTTTTCTGGGTTTTAGTTGACCTTTTGTGTGTATTTGTGCACACAAGCAAATACTGGGGTGAGAGAATCAAGGCGTACCCAACCAATCCAGCTCAAGGAGTCCGAAAGGTAAGCAGTCAACTGAGAGAGCAAGCCACCTCCTCAGCTTTAGACAGCATAGGAGATGGGGCAAGGTTCTTTCCCTACCCAAAGTGTTCTAAAGTGAAAGGGTTAAAAACCTGCTCCTTAAATATCTTCATTCCTTTACAGTATTTGGGTTGCTCTAGTTGATTCTGACTTGAGGGCATGAAACATGAAGAAGGCTTTGATGGAAGGGCCAGTCTGGAGAGAGATGGAGGGAGTGAAATGTCAGAGCCAATAGGAAGTCATTTAGAACTGTCTGAAGGAAATATGCTTGGGCTTCAACATCCCTCCCCTCGAGTGGTATAACTACACATTGTAGGGATCTGTACAGAAGTGGCAAACCTCGCTTCTCTGTGTAGGGCAGGCACGTCTAAACTTTGGCCCTCCTGATGTTTTGGACCACAACTCCCAGAATTGTAAGCTTAGATTCCCAGTGACAAAAGACTATGGGAGTTGTAGTCCAAAGCATCTGGAGGGCTGAAGTTTGAACATGCCTGGTGTAGGGAATGGTTTTGGGAAGACAGCAGCCACACAAACGGAAGCAAAACATCAAAAAACACTTTTTAGTCTTCTGGAATGCCTCTAGCGTAAACAACCAAGCTTTTAAAAAGCAGTGGGGGAAAAAACACAGTTCTTCCCTGGGCCTAATTGGTTTGTATTTGACATGTTAATTTTAGTGCTCACTCGACTAGCAAGAGACCAGTAAAAATAGCTATATCTGTTAATTTGATGTTATTTACAAAACCCTCCATTGTCATTTGTGTTACACATCTACAATTTAAAAAAAACTTTAAAATATAGATTCAAATATATGTTCTCTTTCAATAAATGTTGCAGTGTGTGCAGAAATGCAGAATCTGGTGGAGAGTTTCTGATTCACACATTAGTCTGAGAAGAAGCGCAGTTCAGGTTTTTCGTACAGCAACGCAACCCCAGCAGCCAGAATACTGTACTTACCGACTGATGAAGGGCTTGATGTTTTCGCCTGTAATGGGAGCCATGCTCATTGGCATTGGCTCAGGAGTGGACAGCCAGTAAGAATAATCATTCCTTGAGGCAAAATTGCAGACGTTATTAATGTTACAGAACAGGAAAGGCATTGTGCTGAATTTGCGTAGGCAGCTTCCTGCTGTACCTGAAAGAGCAAATATGAAATATTGATCCACATCTTTCTACATAATGATACAAGTACTAGAACTTATAAAAGGATTAAAATCCAGAGGCCAGAATTTTAGTACCTTGCGTGATCATGTACAGACTATTGTATAAATGGTAAAAATATTTTCCAGACTTTCTATTATATATTCAGTCCTCTCTATGCTCACTAGGATATATGTAGGGAATCTGTTCATGTTCTGAGAGTCTCTGACATTCAAGATTTTGAATACAGTGACACCTCTTAAGATGAATTTATTTTGTTCTACAGGCCAATTTGTCTTACAAAAAATGTGTCCTACGAAGCACGGTTTAATGCGGATTCCTATAGGAATGCATTGAATTCGTCTTACGAAGCATCCCATAGGAAAATTCATTTTACAAGGTTTTCCTATTCTCGGACATTTCATTTGTCATACAAATTTTTTGTCTTAAGGGGCATTCGTCTTAGGAGATATTGCTGTATTAGAAACCACCTTTACCACTGGAGCATGTAAAGGGATTTTTTTTCCAGATTAATGTCAACAAGGTGATACATGCCCTTCCAGCAGCACATTTTGTGACCTCTAAATGTTGACATCCAGTTTCAATCATTCCCCCAGTTATAGCTCTGCCCGGAAATATATTTTGCCAGGCATACATGTGTGAATAGATTTGTTCTAGAATCTTTTTTCTTACCCAAATCCTGGCCGTGGGCCCGTTCATTTCCTTGTATATAGAGCAAAGAATATCCGTAGAACATGAGCCTTGTCCCCGAGGGGCACGACGGCTCGTCAGTGGTTTGGCTGTGCCTGGTGACTAGGAAGCCGTGAGCTACAGAGGGGCTCCCCGGAGAACCCATTGCCCCTGGCACACCTTCTGGACCCGGTGGGCCAGGAAAGCCCCTGGGACCTGTAAGACAGAAATTGTATTTCTAAAACCGTGAGGTCACATTATAAGGAAGTAGCTTGCTTGTTTGCCTCACATAGTTTTAAACTGTTCCCAGTTTTAAAAAAAAAACTTCTGGAAATGAACACATCTCTTGTAACCGTTTAAAACTACATTGTTTTGTCTTGTCTTCCAAAATATGTCCGTTTTATCTTGGAAGATGATCTAGGACAGGAGTGCACAATGGGTTGCAACTGTGATCATTCAGGCTGCAGGTCTATGCTAGAGAGTCTTGCACATACAGTAAAGCTACATTTTATTAAAGCAGTGCATGTTTGTGTGCTAATATGAGCAATCCCCTTTCCCCGAACTCCTGCTCCGTTTGCGATCAGTGAATATTAGAGATCCAGCTAGGGATTCTAGTGCGACTTTTCACAAGGGGCAAATTGGTCCCCCCCCTTTGATGGTGCTAGTAGTAGTAGTAACAGTGATGTGGGCCTTCCCTCTCTCCCTTTTACTTTTAAATAGTTCTCCCACCCCAAGCATTGACAAGAAAGCTCTTTGCCCCAGACATTTTCAAACCTCAGGAGACATGATCGCTCTCACAAGCCAAAGGCTTGGATGTTTTTTTTTCCCTGAGGAAAGCAATAAACGGTCCCCACCAACATATTCCAACTACCTGAAATCCCCTTCCTCTTCTGGATTTCAAGAAAGCTTTTCCCATCAATAGAACAAAAGAAAACCTGCCTGGGGGCCCAACCGGGCCTGGTTCTCCTTTCTGGCCAGGTGTTCCATCAAATCCTGGGAGACCGGGTTGGCCAGTCAAACCCACAGGTCCTGTGACACCTGTTCAAATGACAATACAACATTATACCTTTTTTTTTTTTGCACCCACTGCCATTTGCAATAAGATGACAAGGGCTCCACTTGGGCAAACCAGTGTTCAGAACACGAAGCACAAGATTACACAAAAACCCTTCCTTAAGTTCTGGTTGTCTTTTTTTAAAACACTAGTTGCCATGAGTCAGCCTCACCGCTGTATCGTTAGATATGCCAGTATAAATTTGGTATAACAATGGTGCGCATTATAAGGAGGTGCATACAAGGGTTTCTGGAGTTTCTCAGTTACTAGACTCTTTGTGCTACACTACAGAAAATCATTAACCAAACAGGTCTGTAGTACCCTTAAGTCTGCCAGACTATCTGTTTTATTAGTATGAGGAGAGATAATTTAATGGAGGTGTTTCTTTACTACTGTGCATGGATTTATCCATGGTTCATCTACACCGGCGTTGTAGGCAAGCTACTTTTTGTCTAGTGTGTATGGCAGCCCTGCATCAGAGAAGCAGATGATGGTACTGCTGCATCCTTTATAGTCTGTGCTTTCTTGTTTAGAGTTACTAGGATTCTAACTAACAGAGCAATCCTATCTGTGTATACTCAGAAGTAACTCTTATTGTTAGTGAGACTGTGTCCAGGTCTTTGTCCTCATATATTGCCATCACTCTGGTTTCCACTTCTAGAACTCAGACCTATGCATTTGCTTTGTTAGTACAGTGGACCCTCATATAACAAATGCTGTGTATAACATAAAATCTGTACAGCATAATTTGCTTAACAGAATCGTCTGTGGGGCAATATCTGTACAACATAAAAATGGTCGCAATTAGGGATCACTCTGTTTTCAATACATTCCTATGTGAAATTTGTATAAAGGAAAATGTGCTTAACATAATTTCGTTTGGAACGAATTAATTCCTTTATACAAGGTACCGCTGTAACTTCAATTTGTCTCACACTTTTTATGTGATAAGGCTGGGAAGCAGAACACACGGCATCATTTTATAATGAACTTATCCATTAATAATTCTACTGGGGCTTCATACCAAATGGAGCAACTGCTTATTTTGTTGTTTGCTATGGTTATGTGCATTTTCTGAAAGGTTCACAGTACACAGCCTACATACTTTATTTATTGTACTCTTTCTTTGATGGATCGACTCGCAAGCTATGGAGCAAAGGACCATTAGCAGAGTATACTAATCCCCGCCTTCTAACTGCCTTTTTTCCTGATAAAAAAGGGGATGGAAGGTAGGAATGGCAACTCCCAGAAGCTTCCATGGGTGTCAACAGATATCACATTGTTTCCCCTTGCTGTGATTAGCAACCTAAATTACTAGTCTTTAAGAATGCACACTGGACTTGTTCCTTCCTTCCTTCCTTGAGGCATCCAAATCTCCCAAAGCGGATCACTCCTGCTGTAGAGTTTAGAATGCACTGCAAGATGAGCTGCTTTGGTTTAAAACTGCTTTAAACTTTCTTTATTTCTTGAATTACAGAGTGCAAAATAAACTCTTCATTTTTGATGGAAAGTGAAGGCCTGTAGTATCTGCCACGGGCTTTCTTGAAAAATAAACTCTTCTTTGTAAAGTAGGCCTGTAGTATCTGTGGGGGATTGGTTGTAAGGCTACCAGCAGGATCTGAAAAATATGAAAGTATTTTTGCTATACGTTGCATGGTCTCTGGCGCCCTCTAGTGGCCAGTTCTGGTAAATACACCTGAAAGTACGTATTAAAAAAGTATTTCTGAGGAATTTTATTTAGTATTTTCAGGCAGTGGATTAATGAATCAGTGGATACTGATCCTGCAGATGTGTAGGAGGGGTCTTACTGTAGTTTACTATAACCTACTATATCTAGTTTTAGTATGATCCGTTATTTTGTATATTTATCTAATATCGGAACATTGCAAGGTAGCTGAAACATATACACCATATGTGATCTGGTAGTGGTAACTATTTGCATATTTGTGTATTTCAATATACATTGCGCTTTCATAGTATATGTGTATTCAGGATGTACAGCACAATATAATCTGTACGTTTTCACTAATTTGGAACTAACTGGAAGTATGAGAAATCTGAATATTTTTAATAACCCTTTGCTACGTTATGAAAGATTCAACTAATCTGTTATTTAGAAAATTCACTACAATATGATTCACAAATTAACCAAATCAACTGTTCTTGGTGTGCTATATTTTGAAAGGATTTCTATATTTCCAAGTTTCACTGATGAGTCTTTCTTTTCAAATATCATGCTTAATTAATCAAACTACAGTACATATTTGCGAGGCAATATCACCAATGGCGTAGTATGGCATGGAGCAGCCATAGTCCTAGCCATGCTTATTATAAGTATCCAAAATACAGATGCATATAATTTAATATTTACCACCTGAAAAGTGGTACATAATATCCAATTTGTTAGGATGTGCATGTCTATAACCCTATGAATTACCTGATAATAAATGTAAGCTTCTCAGAAACATAGAGATCTAAATAATCCCCCTAAAAGTACTGAAATTGCTAACCTAAAGTAAAAACCCAGCTGCCAGAGTAAAGAGGGTCTACGTAGATCATTTGCACCTGCAAATGATCACAGTCACTCCATCTCTACACCACGGAACGCAAATAGTGAGTCAACAAAAACCCAGCCCTTCACTGTGCAAAGGGCAATTAAGTTTTTCTGTGCCTCTTGGCAATGATGTAAATTATTTCTATTTTTGATGACAAAAGCAGCCATTCTTGCCATTGCTGATAAGATGCTTTCAGAGAAACAAAGGTGCCACAAATGGCACTCCTCCCAAGCTTTCTCAAAGTTTTCAAGAACAAATCACATTTTGCATTCTGCAAAAGCAGCCAGGTAGCTAAGAGGGGCGTGGGATGTATACCTGCCAAAAGGATATATGCACTGAACTTTTAGAAGCCAGCAGAAAAGGTACACAGAAGATACGGAAGAGCACTCAGTCTCCATGGTCTCACCTTGCTGCCCCTTTGGTCCCGGAGGACCAGGAAGTCCTTTGGGACCAACTGGGCCTTCAGGACCAGGTCGGCCTGGATCACCTTTCAGCAACTGGAAAGTTCCTGGAGGACCTGGTGGCCCTGGAAAGCCTGCCAGCAACAAAGAGGTAAATAAAGTAGGACAGTGTTTAATGACAGTGGCAGTGAAAGTGGGTCCAACATTATATTTATATTATATTATATTAAATTTATACACTTTTATACAGCCTGTCTTTCAGAGGAACTCCAGGAGGTTTGCAACAGTCACAAATTACAAAAGGTAGATAGATAGATAGATAGAAAGAACATAATATATTTTATATAAAACAAAAGACTACCAATAAACAAACAATTGAATAAACAAATTATCACAAATACATACAAATAAGCTAATAATAATAACTGGCAAATGGACTTATGGCCAGGACAAAAGAAAAAACATTAATGGTTGCCAAATGCCTCTCTAAATATTAGAGTCTTAAGAGCTTTTTAAAAGGCTGTCATGGACTCTGCAATGCAGATCTCACTCAACAGTTTATTCTAGAGCGTAGGGGCAGCCACGGAGAAGGCCCGGTTTCGGGTAACCGTTTTCCGGGCATCCCTATACGTAACCACCCAAAGTGAGAATGCCTGCGATGTTCTGGTAGGTTGGGCCTCAATTGACCTTTGGAAGATCTGCTCTGCTAGGTATTCAGGTCCCAACCCAGGGAGGGTTTTGTAAGTCAAAACCAGTACTTTGAACCTTATTGGGGACACAATGGGCAACCAATGCAAGTGGGCCAGGACTGGGGTGGTGCGGTCATATCTGCCTGCACCCACCACCAGCCTAGCCACTGCATTTTGTACCCACTGAAGTCCCCAAATAAGGGTCAAGGGGAACCCCACATAGAGAGCATTGTAGTAATCTATCCTCAAAATCACGAGCGCCTGCACAACTGTTATCAATGAGGCCTCGTCCAGGTATGGTGTGTTATCAATGAGGCCTCGTCCAGGTATGGTGTGTTATCAATGAGGCCTTGTCCAGGTACAGGCAAATCTGGGCAATCAGCTGAAGATGGAAAAAGGCGGACTTGGAGGCAGCTACCACCTGCGCTTCCAGGGATAAAGCCGGATTCAAGACCATGCCCAGACTCCTCACTCTATCCGCTATTCTCTGGTATTTTAAAATATTGACATACAATTTACATTTTAACACCTGCAACTTTTCATTAGTTCCAAAGAAGAATTTTAAAGTATATATTCCTACACCTTTTTTTCATAACTGTAAGACTTTTGGATATTACAACTACTCTGAAATAATTTTATTCCTATGGAACACAGAAGTAAATACTGTAAAAGTAAATGAATAAAGTTGTAAAATTAAACAAGCTGAAGTTGTCTGGAATTATTGCAACAATGAAAAGACTTATACTTTGAAACTCAGATGAATGTTGATATGATTGTTGGTGACTGTTTGGCTTCATTCTGGGAGGAACCTTTTACTGAAATCAAATGCCAGCTATTGACAAACGCTGCTGCCTGATTTTTCCCTGGAGGTCTGTGGAATTTCTGTAGGACTCTTAGGGAGAGTAAAGCACTGCGTTTCCAGGTCTGACATTCTGAGCTTTCTGTGAAGCCACGTTGGTCTTTTTTGTTGTCTTCCATCTTTTTTCTTCCTGTTCAAATTGTTTTGAATTCTGCCATTAACATTTCCTTTTTAAGAAACTCTCACCTGTCTTGGCCTCCTTCTCTTCATAGGATCTCCTGCTATAGGACCAAATCTGATGGTAAAATGTACCATGACATACCTTTGGCTCCAGGGTACCCTTGATCACCCTGTTCTCCTTTGGCTCCAGGGAATCCTGAAGAACCTCTCGGACCTAGAGAAGAAGGAATTATTTAGACTTTAAAATGTGAACGTTTTTCACCTAAATCACATTTTTATGCTTCAGTCAACTCTCCCACGTACTTTTTATTTACATACAATTTAATTTTGTTGAATTTATCCATGAAAGCTTGTAATGATTTTTTTTTGGGGGGGGGGGGGCTACAACGGTATCCCCTATAGCAGTGGCGGTGAACCTTTGGCACTCCAGATATTTTGGACCACAACTCCCAGAATTCTAAGTCTGTATTGCTAATGACAAAGGACTGTGGGAGTTGTGGTCCAAAACATCTGGAGTGCCAAAGGTTCGCTGCCACTGCCCTATAGCCTAGTCTTGCATTTGTATCTTCTAATGGCTACATGGCTCCCCCTTTTTATTTTATATTTTCTAGTTCATTACTTCTTGAATTTGCTTTCCTTCACAATTATCAGCAAATGCTTAGTGTTGCACTATTATCAAATCTTGGTTTCCAAACCAATCTTCTTCATTACATTGTTGAATATTAATAACAGCAACTGCTTTGGCTGATCGCTTCCAGTTGCTTAATGCAAGGAAGATTATGCTAAATTTCAAAGGCCTAAGAATGTCTATGTACCATTTCAACCCCAGCAGCCACAACTATTTTATTTGAATAATTCCAGGAACTAAATAATTTTTAGTAATGGAGCCATAAAGCCTCCATTAACCCCATAAGATATGCGTCAAGTTTATAAATTCTACAGTAATACCTTGGTTTAAGAGTACATTGTTTTAAGAGTGCTTTGCAAGACAAGCAAACATTTTTTCTAAATTTTGCCTTGCTTAACAAGCAATGTCTTGCAACACAAGCACCGGAGTACAGTAATACCTCTTAAGACGAATGTAATTTCCGGGGATAGGAAAAACCCGTAAGACGTCTTATGAGGTACCATTGATCCTCGCCCAGCCTGGGCCTGTTTTCAAGGGAACAGCCCAGGCCGGCTGAGGATCGATGGGTCCCCTGCTCTGCCCACCAATTTGGTGGGCACAGCAGGGATTCGCTGACCTTCTCCCAACCCGTGCTGCTTGGCAGGGAAGCAGCGGTGGCCATCTGCTGCCACTGCTCGCCTTCCAAGCAGCACGGGCTGGGAGAAGATGCATGGGTCCGTGCTCTGCCCAAGCAGAGGGCTGGAAGGCAAGTGGTGTTGGTGATCACCTATGTCGCTTGCTTTCCACCCCCACCCCACCCCGGGCAGAAAGAAAATGCCATTTAAAATGCCCTGCCATGAGCGCTCTGGCTGGGGCCAGAGCACTTGAGGGTGGGATATTTTAAAATGGATCTTCTCCCAGCCTGGGAGTGTGGCAAGGCACTTTCCTTGTAAGGCACCTGGGCTGGGTGAAGAGCCATCCTTTTCTCCTCTGCCAAAACACTTGGTTGGGCAGACCAGAGACACCTCCGCTTCACCCGAATCTCTGCGCGGAGACATGGGCAAAGAGGAGATGGCTGCCCCCTCAATCAAGAGACAGTGGAAGGCTGTTCCCCCACCCCTGCATCTGAGAGACACCTGATTTTGACAGCTCAGAGCTATCAAAATTAGCTATCTGTCAGCTGGGGGGGGCAGCCTTCTACTGTCTCTTGATTGAGGGGGTTGAGACAGCCTCTCCATAGGAATGCATCGAAAACCTATTGGCTGTCCACCGGGTCCCCCAGGCCAACCAGGATTTAATTGGTTTTCATTGCATTCCTATAGGAAACCGTGCCTCGTAAGACGAATTTTTTCATAAGACGAATTGACTCATAGAACGGATTAAATTCATCTTACAAGGCACTACTGTAAGTCACATGATCACAAGTGAGCCAATGGTGGCTCTTTTTCTCCCTCCTTGATGGAGTGTAGGTGTTTTTCTGGAAATTCAGGAAAGCCTCTAAACCAGAGGGAGGTGAGAGGAAGGGAGGTCTTCCTTGCACCAGCCAGGAAACTTTTCAAAGGAGAGTGCAGGTTAGAGTTTTGTTTTACTTTATATTTATATTTAATTTGTTTTCAATATCCTTTCTTATTTTCAAACCATTTATAGTAATGAAGCAGCTAATCAAGTGTGTATATGGCTACAAATTGCATTTTATTATTGTCACATTAAAAACACAGATTAAAATCTTGTTAGCAGAGCAGATTCAGCAGCCAGGTACCTAAACCATGGTGTGCATGTGGACTTCTAGACAACTTCTTTTGTGAGTTTTGGCATTTTTTTGTACAGTATGTGGTCTATGGGGACCCAGAACTAATCAATTGAGTTTCTATTATTTCTTATAGGGAAATCTGCTTTGATATTCCAGTGTTTTGGTTTATAGGCAGGCTACTGGAATGGAAAAAGTATCACTGTCTTGTGTTTTTTCCCCATTGTACAAAGCTGTAATAGGGTGTCTGTACTGACTGATTTCCTCATACCTTGGGGGCCTGGTATCCCTGGAGGTCCCATGTCTCCTTTTTGACCAGCAGGTCCAGGGAAACCAGCCATACCCTATAAGATAGAACAGCTCTTAGGTGTGGCAGTAGATCAGCTCAGAACAAAAGTGATGCGTAGATATGTGAATAAATCTTTCAAATAAGAGAAAGTCATTAGTCAACAGATGGATCACTGCATTCAAAACAGAACACTGCCGCTATGTATATGAAGATTTCATAACATCACAAACCACGTTGGTAGCTTCAGTTGATGTTCAACCGGGAGAAAAAACAAGGAGAAAGTAGGAAACCTCAAATTAACTGCTAATTAAATCAGATTCTGCACACTAAATAAGTGAACAAAGTGTCAGGACGATCGCGGTTTAGCAATTTGAATTTATCCGTTATATTCAGTAGTCCTCTACCCAGATGAAGCTCACAATGTTCTCACGTGGAAAGCACCAAATCAACAAGGGAGGCATACCTGCATTGCATATCGTCTCTGAAACAGTTTGCTATCATGACAAGCGAGTGAAGAAAACAGACTACTGTACTCATCAAGTTGTAGGAGTCGTTGATAAGTTGGAAAGAAGTTGCATTGGTGATTTGACTCTGTTTCAACTTGGGTTTGTTTTCCATTGACTCAAATGTATCTCACAACTTGGAACACACCCATCCCTCCTTTTTTTCCTGGCAAAAAGCTTATCTTGGTACCAAATCCTTGGTTTGGGATTTTTCCTGGACCCAAAAATGCTGTGATGTTCTCCCCATTCTGCATGTCGGGGAAAGGATTATTAGGCTTGTGATAACACTTGACTATGTGACTGAAAGCCAAAATTGTTAGGAGTACAGCTCTGTTGTTGTTGTCCAGTCATTCAGTCATGTCCAACTCTTCGTGACCCCATGGACCACAGCTCGCCAGGCCTTCCTGTCTTCCACTGCCTCCCGGAGTAATAAGATGAAAGTAATTAGAGAAGCCCTGAGCCTCATCTAATTTATGGACTTGCATAGTCCCTTGTTTCAGATCCTTTGTAGGCAGTTTTTCCAGTCTCTTACAGACTCTCCAACCAGTCTGCCTGGCTTCATCCACCATCTGAGCTCCTTCTTAAGTAATTTAGGTAGAAGGACATCAAAATGGTGTCTCCCATTACTAGGAACATTGATAATGTTGCTGAGTGGTTATAGATATAGCTGAAGGATGTCCACAAAGCACCCTGTTACAACAGCATCCCCCATCAGTGAATCTTCTCTCTGTCTCTGTCTAGGACATGTCAGAAGGCCAAAGTAAGAAAAGGGGAAATGTTTATTTTAAAAAAAATCTCAAGAAAATGCAAACTTGGATCTTAGAAACCCAAGCTCAACTCTATTTTGAAGTTTGTTTGGTGGATTTAAATGATGATAGGCTACCACCACTCCGGGAGGCAGTAGAAGATAGGAAGGCCTGGCTAGCTCTGGTCCATGGGGTCACAAAGAGTCGGACACGACTGAACGACTGAACAACAACAACAACAACAACAACAACAGGCTACCACCACAAAGAAACAAAATTAATTCTCTTGTAGATACTATAGCCATTAAGCAGGAATAATTGAGGCATAATGGCAAGCAATGAAGAACTACAAAAAAGGAGCAGGTAGTTTTCAAGAAACATGTTTTGCTATCTGACCCTGCCCAGCTTGAGTCTCTTTTATCTTTAACAGAAACTAATGTAGTTCAAGAGAAAAAAGAGAATTTCTTTGTACAGTGTATGTTTTGCCAATATAACTTGGCCTTGAAGTAAAACTGTTTTCCCTTACCAATGTATCCATTTACCGAAAATACTAAGCTAACAAAAGCTATGCATTATGCAATGTTATCTTGTAAATGTAATACCATCTTGTAAATATTGTACCATTGTAAAAATAATAATTAGTATTCCTAAAACTAACTTACAGGCAGGCCTTGAGATCCTGGGTCACCTTTCACTCCAGGTAGTCCAGCTGGTCCCGGCCAACCGGGGCTTCCTTTTTCTCCTTTTGTTCCTGCTAGCCCCGGGACACCTGGAGATCCCTGGGGACCAGGCGGACCTAAAAGATAAAGGAAACAGATTAGTGCCAAAGTCTGAAAGTGAAAGCACATAGCTATAGTTCAGAAAAAGAATACTCAAGATAATGGATCATCATGATCAATATGGACTTTGGCAATTTTGATCATTTGACCTGAGGAAGCTTGAAGCAACAGCACTAAGATATGACAACATTTTTCAATGGATACAGTTAACTCTCATTGTTTGGGAAACTCAATGTACCAAATCCCTACTGACAAAACTGTTACACTCTGGGGTTCCTTAAGTCAAAATTTATAACAACATTCCAATTTTAGGATGTGACCAGTACAAAAACTTGTACCTCTTTAAATGTGTGTGTTTTTTTAAAAAATAAACTGTTTTGAAATAATTGCTAAAAAGCAACATACATTTTTAAAAATCCTACATCTGCTTTTGATTTTTTTTTTGCAATAAATGATATAGTTTCTCTTGTTTAGAGCACCAGTATGACAGTGTAACAGTGGTTAGGGACCCAACCTGACCAGCAACAAAGGAAAATCCATGATATACAGAGGCTGGGTCAGATCCAGGCTGGGCTGGGCTGGGAGGCCTGCTTGGGGCCTCCTCCACTTGCCTTAGGCCTGGTGCTGCCCCAAACAGGCCTCTGGTGGGCATCCTGGGCCTGTCAGAGGCCCCAAAAGTGGTTCTGTGCGATCCAGAAGTCACTTCTGTTTCACCGAAAACCACATCTGGGGCCTCTGACAGGCCTGAGAAGCTCGCTGGAGGTTATAGAACAAGACAAGAAGTTGTTAATTTCTAAAAACTGCTGCTATGTGGCAATGAGTTTTGAAAATTAAAGACTCCTTCCTTGAACCACAGTCCATGATGGCTTCCCCACAAAGAAAAGGATCTCATGGAAGACTTGGGGCCTTCAGGAAGGATTATAAATGTTTTACTGCCAATATTTGGTCACATTGCATGAATGAGGTTTCAGGCAATATGGGTAACATAATTATTGCATATAAAGCATATCATATAATATGGAATGTGTAAAGAGATTAGGAAAAAGTCATGCTGATCTGAAAATATGTCATGCTGTTTTGAAAGTTTGTCCACCACAATTTTGAGCCATTTACATAGCACGCCCGGTGTTAATTCAGCATCTTGACAGCATGGCTCTTACCTTGCAACCCAGGTCGACCTTGAGGTCCACGGTCACCTTTAGGACCTTCTCCAACTCTGCCTGGCAATCCTGGAAGTCCTGGTTGGCCTGGGGGACCCTGTGGACCAACAAATCCTGATTCTCCTTTTGCTCCGGGAATTCCTGGGCTTCCCGGAGCTCCTGGGAAACCCACATCTCCTTTTGGACCTAGGAAAGCAAATCACCCATTTTGTAGTTAGAGAAAACATCACCAGGACTAAACAACATTTCTTAGCCATGCTGATTCCCACAAAGAAACTTCTCAGGAAAAGGAATTTTTTTCTTGATTAAAATGTAATTTTGATCTCTCCACACAAAGACCAAGTTTTTGAAAGAAATTTGAATTTGGTCGGAAATAGCTGGGCTATGATACCAGGCAGTAAGGGAAGCCCAGCACCAATTGTGCTGTCTAGAACTTTCAGATTTTTGTTCTGTAATGGACACTGGCAGTCATTACACTTTTACTCTCTGAAGGCTGCTTGTGTGGACCTTCCCCTAATGCCTGATAGCACATTATTTCTATAGGTTGCAAAGACTATTGGACTAGGCTAAAGGGTGGTTTTACAAATAATGCTTGTCCTGTATGAAGGCAACATCAATATTTTCATTCACATTTGTGAAGTGTAATAGAAATATTTATTTATTTATTTATTTATTTACCACCCATTTGACAACTAGGTCACTCTGGGTGGTTCACAGCATATAGACAATAAACAAAGCAAAACAACAACAGCAAAATAAAACCAACTACATTAGATCACATCCAAATACAATTTAAAAGCATAATAATCACCATTAAAATACAATTTTGGGTGGAGAAAGTTGAATCATCATTGGTAAATGCTAAAGTTGGGTGTCACACTGTGGGAATGCCTGTCTAAACATCCAAGTTTTTAACACTCATTCAATAGAGCTCAGAGAGGGGGCCAGGCAAACTGTCAAGTGGCAAACTGTTCCAAAAGTGTGAGGCAAACCAAATGCACAGTTACAAGATGGAGGAGAGCTGGCCCAGCAATTCTACAAGCAAGATGGATCTTGGAATTGTTGTAGATCATAAGCTGAATATGAGCCAACAATGCATTAACATAAGTATATTTCTATGATATTTTATAGAACATTCCTGAATCTTTGAGAAAGGTAAAAGTGGACCAAAGGTGGCATTCCTGTGAACCCAAAGCACACTCAGCAAAAATATTTTCTAAAAGTAGCATCATCCAGAAAAGTTTAAAATTCGTAGGGTCCTGGTAGTTAATTGAAAGAGTGTGTACAGTGCACACGCCAATAATAGGGGTTCAGCTGGTTAAGTTAACCCCTAAATTGGTGGCACACGCTGTAAACACTCTTTCAGTTAACTACCTGGACCCCCTTTGTAGCTTAAGAACTCAGCCCCCTGACCCTCAAACGTCTTCAAATTTTGGTGGCTTACAGGGAAAAGTCCAATGAAGCTACACTGTGATTTCTATGCCGATACATGGCTGCGAACCTTATTTTCGAGGACATAATGCACACCAGATCACCCACACCTGATAAACTGCTGAAAGTGATGGTGACTGGACAAGGAATCCATTATTTTCATGGGGATTCACAATGTTTAATGTAACAGAGTCTGCTTTTTAAAGGAACAGAATGTTGGTGCTCAACTTCTTTTGCAACCCATTCTGTGGACCCCCCCCGGCCAGGCCAACTTCCTGGGGCTGCTCCAATTTGCCAGTGATCCTTGGACACAGACAGCCCCCTTTATTCAGGTTTATTGACTTCACATTCTAAACGGTCTATATTACCTCTTTCTCCCTTTGCACCTGGAAGTCCAGGAAGTCCTCTACCTGGAACACCTGCAAGATGCAAACAGACGAACACTTAAAATGCAGAAAATATTTCAAAGTATTTCTTTAATGAAACTGTTCTGAAGATGTTCCCTCTTACGGTTAAACATATCAGTAATGAATTTTTATCCTAGAACTTTCTGGCGTACCTAAGACTTCTCTCTTATTCAAATCTCTCCTTAAAAGTTCCTCTTCTGATGAAGTCTGTTTTGAGCATAGGCTCCACACAAATGCTGGGAAAGTGACAGATTTATTGCATATAGTCACCTGGGAGCATTCTTAACAGAGCCCCGCAGCAGGAGTTCTCCTAGTTCAGTGGTTCCCAACCTGGGGGTCGGGACCCCTTTGGGGGTCGAACGACCACTTCACAGGTCACCATGAGCCAGTGAAGAAAAAGGCACCAAAGGCTTCGGTCTGGAGGTGGAGGTGGAGAAAGAGTGAGTTATCACTTGATAGGTTGGAGGGGATGTCAATCAATGGCACTGGAGGCTGAGATTGGCTGAGAGTGCCTGTAGAGGGAACTTCTCTATGGCACCTACGGCAGTGGCCTGCCAAAGGGGGCTTGTGGCCTCTTTCAATCAGGGCAAGGGGTCACCACAACATGAGGAACTGTATTAAAGGGTTGCGGCATTAGGTTGCGGCATTCTGTAAATGGAAATCCTCCCCAAATGAGGAAAATAAAAAGGAACACAAACTCTGGCAAAAGAAATGTAAAAAGATGATAAGGGAGGCAAAGAAAGACTTTGAGGAACGCATGGCTAGCAATATAAAGGGTAATAATAAAAGCTTCTTTAAATATGTTAGAAGTAGAAAACCTGCCAGAGAACCAATTGGGCCTCTGGATGGTGAGAGAGGAAAAGGGGAGGTTAAGGAGGACTTGGACATTGCAGAGAAATTGAACGAGTTCTTTGCGTCTGTCTTCACGACAGAGGACCTTGAGCGGATTCCGCTGCCTGAGCCGCCCCTCTTGACTAAAGAATTAAATCAAATACAGGTTAAAAGAGAGGAGGTTTTAGGACTAATTGATAAATTGAGGATTAACAAGTCACCGGGCCCAGATGGCATCCACCCAAGGGTTGTTAGGGAACTGAGAAATGAAATTGCAGATCTCTTAACGGTAATATGCAACTTGTCTCTTCAAACGGCCACAGTGCCGGAGGACTGGAGGATAGCGGATGTCACACCAATTTTTAAAAAGGAAGGAGGGGGACCCAGGAAACTACAGGCCGGTTAGCCTTACATCTGTCCCAGGAAGATGGTGGAAGGCCTCATCCAAGAGAAAATCTTAAAACACATAAAAGAACAAACCTTGCTGAGAGAAAATCAGCATGGCTTCTGTAAGGGTAAATCTTGTCTTACAAAACTTTTAGAATTTTTGAAAAAAGGTCAACAGGCACGTGGATTTGGGTGAACCGGTGGATATAGTCTATCTGGATTTTCAAAAGGCTTTTGACACAGTCCCTCACCAAAGGCTGCTGAGAAAATTGCATAGTCAGGGGATAAGAGGGCAGGTCCTCTTATGGATTGAGAACTGGTTGAGATCCCGGAAACAAAGAGTAGGTGTCAATGGGAAATTTTCACAATGGAGAGAAGTGAAAAGCGGTGTGCCCCAGGGCTCGGTCCTGGGAACGGTGCTTTTCAATCTGTTCATAAATGACCTGGAGACAGGGATAAACAGTGTGGTGGCCAAGTTTGCAGATGACACAAAACTTTTCCATGTGGTAAAAAACAGAGAAGATTGTGAAGAGCTCCAGAAGGATCTCTCCAAACTGGGGGAGTGGGCTGAGAAATGGCAAATGCGTTTTAATGTAACCAAATGTAAAGTAATGCATATTGGGGCAAAAAAATCCAAAATTCATCTATCAACTCATGGGCTCTGAGTTATCCGTGACGGATCAGGAAAGAGATCTTGGTGTGTTGGTGGACAGCTCCATGAAGGTGTCTCCCCAATGTGTGGCAGCAGTGAAGAAGGCCAATTCCATGCTAGGGATTATCAAAAGGGGATTGAAAATAAAACAGCCAACATTATAATGCCGTTATACAAAACAATAGTAAGGCCCCACCTGGAGTATTGTGTACAATTCTGGTCACCGCATCTCAAGAAAGACATAGTGGAACTGGAAAAGGTGCAGAAGAGAGCGACTAAAATGATTACTGGGCTGGGGCACCTCCCTTATGAAGAAAGGCTAAAACAATTGGGCCTCTTCAGTCTGGAAAAAAAGGCGCTTGAGGGGGATATGATTGAGACATACAAAATAATGCAGGGTATGAGTAAAGTGGATAGAGGGAAGCTCTTCTCCCTCTCTCAAAATACCAGAACTAGGGGACATACACTCAAATTGAGTGCTGGAGAGTAAGAACTGACAAAAGAAAATATTTTTTCACCCAGCGCGTTGTAAGTCTATGGAACTCCCTGCCACAGGGTGTGGTGATGGCATCTGGCCTGGATGCCTTCAAAAGGGGATTGGACAGATTCCTAGAGGAAAAGTCCATCACAGGTTACAAACCATGATGGAGATGTGTAATCTCTAGGCTTTAAACCAGGGTACTTCAAGGGCCAGATGCAGGGGAGTGGTATCAGGAGACAGATATCTAGTCTCATGCGCTCCCAAACGCATCTGGTGGGGCCGCTGTGAGATACAGGAAGCTGGACTAGATGGGCCTTTGGCCTGATCCAGCATGGCTCTTCTTATGTTCTTATGTTCTTATGAAGGTTGAGAACCACTGTCCTAGTCCCAGGGCAGAGGAAATGAAAAGACTGGACTGGAAAAATGGCAGTTAAGTCAGGCCAAACTATAGATGACAGTTAGGTGACACGAAGAAATTATTTAAATCTTACTGAGATTAAGTCAACATTGTAAGGAAGCTAGGAAGTCTGATTGGAACTGCAGGAGCTTCTCGTACTTGATGTAGTTTGCAAATTAGTTTGCTGTGATTTATGACATCATCAGGCGATAAGCACAGGCTTCATTTGAAAGAGTAAGTAAGGGTGAAATACCAACTAAGGATGAACTGTTGAAAAAGTTACTGGACATAGCAGAACTAGATATGCTCTCGGAGGCGGTGTGGGATCAACCAAGACACTTTGTAAATGAGAGCTGGAAGATGCTATATAACTGGTCCCAGAAGCAGACCAATGAATAAGGGAAGGAATAGATATAATGATGTTTGTACAGTGCTTGCTAGAACCCGTGGAAGACTTGCAGATGGCTGGACAATGGCGAAATCCTTAATCCTTTTGTATTAGTAGTAGACAAGTGGACAGGGTGTGTCCACTACAGGTTTTGTTTGTGTCTTCACTTCTAGTTTTTTTTCTTTTTTTCTTTTGTTTTATGAGTCTGGTCATTGGAATGTTTGTTTTGTTTTATTTGTTTCTATTGTATGTAAATAAATAAAAATATAAAAAAAAGAAGAAGAAGATCTGTCTAAAACACATCTCTGGAACACTAACTGATTACAGCTTGAAATGACAGGGTATCTAAAACATATAGTCCAAAATCCTGTTTTGTAGCTATTCTCAAGTTCTGCCAGTGGTTGTGAAATCAACACTAAGGTGGAAGTCATTCCCAGCAAGCAGGTCCACAGCCACGGTTGTGCAGCTAGTTATGCAATCAGTTGTGCAATCAGACATTTGGATTGTCTGGATGTAAACATCCTGTGAACTGTGTCAAACACAACTTTATGCTATGCCAAGTGCAATAGCATTTCAGCCACAGTTTGGCCCTCACTGTTTCCTTATTAAAAGAACTCAACATTCTTATTAAAATTTAATTGGCCAAATGTTTTAACATCCTGAGTCTCAATTTTGAGTCTCAAAAGCACAAGTTCTGCATCTCTCAAAACTCCAACCAAGCCATGTTCTATTGATGCTTTGCTATGTACTCTGTATTGTGAAGTTCAACATAATACAGGAAATATCAACCCAGAATTCAAACGACCAAAAATGATATTTGAATAGAAATATATGTATGGAACATTTGTATAGAGCACTATGTTTCAATATTTCTCTGTACTATTTTTCTTACTGATCTGCATTTATCCCAGCTTTATTTATTTATTTTGGTAAATATATGCACTTGAATAATGCTGGGTTTGACATCGGTAAATAAATAGAAACAATCCAGGAAAAAAGTAAAGGATAGAAGGGATAGTTACTCCATGATTTAAGGGATGTAAGTCTGCCCTTTGGAAATCAAAGGTTTTTGTGTCTCATTTGCTTGACGCTCTTCCTCCGACATGGATGGCAAAGGAGATTGCAGCATGGTCACTGTTCCCAGAGGCTCAGTGACATTCACATCCGTGACCAGGTCTTGAGTCTTGGGTCAAAATTTGGTCAATATTAAAATGTCCCAGATAAAAGAAAATTAGCAGCCACAAAATCTGATCAATATCCAGTACGGTGAAATTTGTCACATTTTTATGTGATTTATCTCTAGTTGTCTGTTCTTATTTGGCCAAGTGCATGGGGCCTCTGTGCAGATGGCATAAATGGCCAGTAAATTACAGCTTGTGGAGTGCATATAACATGCAGTGCGGAGTTAGGTACAATGTAAAGAAAGTTAAATATCTCTTGGAGGTCCTCAGGGCTGATTTGTATTGAGATACAATTTACAGTAGGACCCCCGTATCCTCAGGGGATCGCTTCTGCGCCAAACCATGGATAAAAAAATCCATGGATAAGAGTGAATGGTCTTATCCAGGGTTGACAGTGTTGAGAGGGGTGGTGGGGTGCCAGGGGTGAAAGCTTTCATCCCTAACACCCCACAAAATCTGGGCAGTGTGAAGGGCTGCCGACCTGGCCAATGCAAAGGGCCGCTTTTGCCTCCAGCACTAACCCACTCCCTCTGGGCAGATCAGCAGACCAGGCAGGGAGAGAGCGCAAATCCTTGCTGCCCGGTCTGCCCAATGGTGCAGCAGCAAGGTGGACTGGGTGGAGTAAAGGCGCTCTCTCCCACCACCTGGTCCACCGTCCTCCCCAGCAGGAGTGGGTTAGTGCTGGGACAAAAGCAGCGTGGAATAGCTTTTACTTCTGGCACCTCACCATTCCTGCTGAGCAGGCGGGCGAGATGCCGGAAGTGAAAGTTGTGTGGCTTTTGCTCCCAGCACTAACATACTCCCACTGTGCAGGTTGATGGACCAGGCATGAAAGCACTCTTTCCCACTGCCCAGTCTGCTGCCCAGCCCAGTGGGAGGGGTGGGGTGCTGGGAACAAAGGCGCTGCCCCATCCACTGCCTAGGCAGTGCGGCACAGCCCCCGACTCAACCTCACCACTCCACTACTTGCTGATCGCCAACCGTGGATAACTGAATCTGCGGATGGTGAATCAACAGACACGGGGTGGTACTCTATATATTCATACTTTTTATAAAAAGTGTTTGAAGCCACACTTTGATGAAGTATAAAATACAGTAATTACTATAGAAAATGTTTTACATATTAGAAGAACAGGGAGTAAGACACTTACCTGGCTCACCCTTTGGACCTTGTGATCCTGGGATTCCATCATAACCTGGCTCACCCTTTTCTCCAGGGAGACCTGGTGGACCTTGGGATCCAGGATCACCTGTAAAACAAGTTGATAACTTTTGGTATGATATCAAGGAACACACTCTATGGCAATTTATACTTCAGGAATTGTCTCTTATATCACTAATACTTTTTCCCAATTGCCAAAAAAAAAACAAAAACAACCCAAAACCCAACCCTATGGAATTGAGCTCAGATAATATTTTTAAAGTGAGATTTATATAGAAAACTCACATTGTTCCCAATTATCACAAACTGTTGACGTCCCATGATTTTAAACCATAGTGGCCAAAATGCCATTAGCTATCCCTGCCAATATAATACAATCTGCATAGATCTCATGAACAAACTCATAAATTAAAAGGTTAATTAGGCATTTGCTGTTGTGCACTGAGTCTTGCTAAGTTATGAGTTATGCTGATGTAAAAACAGAGGGATTTTGGCCCATATAACTAAGGAACTTCATTCCCTTTTAATGACTCAACATGGGTGGATTTGGAGTTAGGTCCAGAGCTGTCCACCAAGTCTCACTCTAGTAGATAAAATGACAGACTAGGGAATGCTGAGTTCACATCCTTGCTCAATCACGGAAACACAGTGGGAGTGTGTGGCACTGGTAAAAACCACTCTTCAAATATCTTACTTATCCTGAAAGCCCTACTAGGGATGCTGTAAGCCTGTTCTGACATGAGAGGACAGAATATGTGTACTCAAACAGCCCATTCACGTAAGAATGTCTTCTTTCCATTTGCAGAAAAAACAGATGCAGTACAGGGTTCCCATTAAAGGAAGATGGGGAGGCCTGTTCATCCATTTCCAGTTTGCGTCAACAGCAGGACAACACCTTGAAATGCCTAGTAACAGTGCTTGACGCACTGGTATTCTCAAAAATAAACTACCATAATGCTTTCTACATAGGGCTCCCCTTGAAAACATTACAGAAACTTTAGCAGATCCAAACTGTGGTGATCAGAGTGATTTCTGGGACTAGTAAATTAAGTCATATATCCCTACTAGTTTTAGTGAGGGCTCACCATCAGTTTCTGTGCTCAGTTTAAGGTGCTGATTATATGTAACTTTTAAAACAGTTCAGGGTTTTTGATACTTGACAGAAAGTCTCTCAAAAATTTCACCTTCTCTTCTCAATCCACATTGCTAAAAGTGGCTATACTGAGGGCCCCCAAAAGGTGACAACATGGGGTGGTATATAAGCAGAACACTTTGCTTTGCTTTACACCAGGCTCCTTCTCTCATTATGTTCAGGGAACTAGTGAATACATAATTTAATTATTAAAAACTACCTTTAACAACTGATTTCTCCTTGATGCTGTTAATTTTCTTTTTCTTTTCTTTTTTTCTGGTATGAATTCTAGATCTAAACTAGCCATATTAATAAATGTATTTTCTTATGTGGGATCTCATTGGGGTTTTAGGTTTTAACCTGCCAATTGCCCAAAGTAGTGCTTGCGTGGTATATAAATAAACACAGTGCAACAAGAACTCAGGTCACAATGCAAGATAAAACTGGCTAATGTACTTAAATGCTTGTTAGCTAATATATTTTACTTCAGACCCACAAACATACGGTGGCAGAGACTTGTCCACCCAAAAGACACGACACCAAAACAAAAGCAGTAATATAATATATCTGGTCCAATGCGGTGAGGAGTGTGCAGATCTCTCCACTGGAGAAAACAAACAGCAATTCAACAGAAGGATGGCTTAACACAGGATGGGCGATAGCTCAGAACCAGCAGTGTACCTTCATTTGAAGGACAAAGGGTTCTCATAGAAAGATGAAGATGTGCACATATTAGACAGAGAAGATAGGCGGTTCGAGAGAGGGATCAGGGAAGCCATTCATATGTATATTTAAAACCCCTCTCTCAACAGTGGTGGGGGACTTAAGTACAGGCTTTCTCCTATTTATCATGCTGCCCTTTCATCAGTCCCTAGACAAATCAGAAGCACAGCTGCTGTGAGTTTTTTGGGCTGTTTGGCTGTGTTCTGGAAGTTTTTCTTCCTGATTTTTCGCCAGACTCTGTGGCCGGCATCTTCAGAGGGCAAGGAGCTCAGGGAACTAGGAGTTCTCTCTGTGCTCTGAAGATGCCAGCCACAGAGTCTGGCGAAACGTTAGGAAGAAAAACTTCCAGAACACAAACAGCCTTAAAAACTCACAACGGCTATCAGATCCCAGCCATGAAAGCCTCTGAGGATAAAAATCAGAAGCACTTTTCACAACTCCACCAGAAAGGCATATTTAATGGGTGTTGGGAAGGGTTGCATACATGTTACTTTCACATACCCTAGACCATTGTCCATCTAACGAGCCTGTTCAGAGTGTCCACTAACAAGCCTATTCAGACCAGGGTGGGAATTATAAATTGCAAGCCTCCCACCAATTTTTCTCAGACTGAAGAAGCTACATGGATGAGTAAGAAAATGTTTTGATCCCACAAAAGAAGTCCAGTTGCAATGACTCAATGCCCAGATGACCTCACCTAGATGACTGAGAATTTCCAGATATATTTCTTCTGCTGTGTACTTTCAAGAAACCAAAAACACAAATTTTATGACAATTTTGAAAATTTCAGATTTTGGTGATTTTTTTATTAATCAAAACTCAAGGTGATGAGACTTTAATAAGACATTCAATACACTTACTGCATTTTTCCGACTATAAGATGCTCCCATGTATAAGATGACGCCCAGTTTTCCAACCCAAAATTATAGAAAGAAGAGAAAGAGGATCCCATCTGTGACTGGCCCTCCCTGTCTTCCTCCCCTAGACCTGGTGAGTGGCAGCGCGTGAAGGAAGCTGAGAAAGAGCAGCCTGCAACGCCACCACCCTCAATGTTTAGCCTAACATTTTTAGACAAAAATAGTGTCTTATAAGTGAGAAAATAGGGTACATTCATTAAAAGCAAACAAAAATAATAAAAAGTTGTCTTATCTGAAAATATTGCATACTGTATTATTTGAATTTTTCAAAGAGTGATGAGAGTGCAATTTTTATTACAGAAAATATCTTTACCTGTTTGCCCTTTTAAACCTGGGAAACCATCCAAGCCTGGGAACCCTTTTTCACCTTTCTCGCCTGGAATTCCTGGAGAACCTTTTTAAAAAGAACACAAAGATTGAGTGCGGCTGCCTGAGTACAGTGGACCCTTGTATAACAAACAGCTTGTATAACATAAAATTTGTACAACATAAAAAATTCCGGAGATAGGGGAAATTTGCTTAACATAATTGCCTATGGGGCGAATCCGTACAACATAAAATGGGATTACTCCATTTTCAATGCATTCCTATGGGAATTTGTATAAAGGAAAATTTGCTTAACATAATTTCATTTGGAACAAATTAATTCCTTTATACAAGGTACCACTGTACTTGAACACAATACTAGAAGAAGCTTTGAATCACTCACCTGGAGAACCTGGGAAACCCGGCTGTCCTTTGGCACCTGGAAGACCAGGGAGACCTGGAATTCCTACAGTACCCTTTTCACCTTTTTCTCCCTGTGTTCCTGGACTACCACTCCTTCCTGGTTCTCCCTGTGAGAAGAATTGACAGTAAATTCTGCATAGTCTTAATAGCATTCTAAAAACTTGCTTCATAGCTGGTATCCTGAATGAGTTTTAAAGGGCAGAATGACATAACTCAGTACAAGGTCAAAAGCCAGATAATCAGTTCAAAAACTAAGTAAACAAAGTTGGCATGGGAGAATTCCAAGGGCAATCCAAGTCCCAATGGTCAGGGGAGCCTCGAGAAAAGCACCGCAACGTGATCAGACCAAGAGCAGACACCAGAATCAACCGTTGTTTCCTGCAAAGTACTCCAGCCTCAGAGCATGCCTTTTAGGGAGGGTTTATGTCTCTCATGGATTTCAGTTTCCTCTCTAGTCAAGGTTCTTCTGTAATCTTGCTTTGGTCTCTGCTGAATCACTACAGCTAGACACCCAAAACAGTGGTCTAAGTTAGTACAAATTGGTTCCCTAAACTTCACAGGTTAATCTTCCAAAATGTTTTGCCTGTGTTGGCCCATCCCACACTTACACAATCATAAAATCACAAAACTGGAAGGACCTCCAGTGGTCACTGAAGCCAATAGTTTAATATTGCAGGAAAATCACAGTTAAAGCACTCCTGAGGAATGGCTTTTTAGCCTCTGTCTGAATACTTTTGATAAAAGAAAGTTTGCCACTTTTTCAGATGTAGCCCTTTTTACTAATCTTCTGTACAATTGCAAAAAAAAGTATGTGGACCTTTTGGAATTTCATGGTGTTCTGCATTAATGTGTCATACAATAGAGTCAGGTGTTATCACACCTGGAGTCTTGTTTAGAAAAAAGTTTTGAGGTGTAGATAAGAGATAAAAATGTTGATTGATTAAAAACACTCAAACCTTTTGAGTTTGCTCTACACAAAAGGAACACATTTATGTGAGCCATGCCTCACCTAAAAGAGTTTTCAGAGGATCCACAATCAAGAATTGTGGATTTACATAATGCTGGAAAGGGTTACAAAGTGATTTCAAAGACTTTGGGTTGGGCATACAATCTACAAATCGAGACACTTTGGGACTGTGACTGCCCTAATTAGAAATGGGCACTGAGTCAAAAGGATCCCAAGAGTACGATAAAGAAGTTAAAGAAACAACCCCAAGTGACAGTCAACGATTTGAAGGCATCATTAGAACTGGCTAACATCTGCATTCATGAGTCTACACTATGTAAAGCATTGAACCAACAGGGTGTTTGTTGCAGGACACCCCGAAGGAAGCCACTGATTACTAAAACGAACATTGCTGCACACCTGACGTTTGAAAGAGTGCATTAACACTCCACAGTGATATTGGCAAAATGTTTTGTGAACTGAGGATATAACGGTTGAACGAGTTGGAAAGAACATGTAGCACTGCATCTGGCATAAAAAGGGCACTGCATATCACCATGAAAACATCATGATGTAAAGTATGTTGGAGGATGGATGCATCATGATTTGGGCCTGCTTTACTGATTCAGGGCCTGGACAGCTTGCAGTCATTGACAGGAAGATGGATTTCCAAGTGTAGCAAAACATTATTCAGGATAATGTGAGAAGGTCTGTGTGCCAGCTGAAACTCTGTAGAAGTTTGAGGATGCAACAGACCAATGACCCTAACACCAGAGCAATTCCACCACAAAATGGCTTCAGAAAAAAAACAAAATCTGCCTTTTGGAGTGGCCAAATCAGAGCCCAGACCTCAACTCAGCAGCGATGCGATGGAACAACTTAAAGAGAGCCAGGCACGTGCGACATCCAAAGAAGATGACAGAGCTGAAGCAGTTCTGCCCGAATGAATGGGCTCAAATTCCTCCTGAATGATGTACAGGTCCGATCTACAGCTATAAGAAGCAACTGGTTGAGGTTATTGCTGCCAAGAAGGGTCAACCATTTATTGTTTCCAAGGGACTCACATACTTTTCCCACCAGCATTTTGAATGTTGAATGCTGAATGAGTGTGTTCAATCAAGACATGAAATATCAGAGACCAGAAATATGTGTGTGTTATTATTTAAGGAACATTATATTGGTTAATACATTTGACTGAGGGGAATGTCAGATCACATTGTATGACATATTAAAGCAGAATACCTTGACATTAACATAGTTTTTCTTGCAACTGTATGTATGTATGTATGTATGTATGTATGTATGTATGTATGTATGTATGTATGTATGTATGTATGTATGTATGTATGTATGTATGTATGTATGTGGGAACTGTTAATTATGTTGTGAGAATGTCTGATCGTGACATGTCAACAGTCTCAAGCCATTCGCCCACCAGCAAGCACAAGTGTTGAGAGTCACTGCTAGAGCACTGTTGGTGAATTTATGCCATGTGTGCCAAAGGTGGCACACAGAGCCCTTTTTATGGGCATGCAACATCGCCCCCTCACAGCCACCACACTTCCCCTTCCATTTGGAGCAAGCCACTGTGTTTGTGTGCAAAGAGCCAGGCGAAGAGGAAGCAGTGGCTTATGCGCTTGTTCATAGCCCCAGTTCACTCTACAGCCATGCCGCTCTGGGCATCCCAAAAGCAGCATGGCTGGACAGTAAACTGGGGCTACAACGGAATCCACAAACCACTGTGCCGCTTCCCCCTGCTCTCTGCACAGAGCCGTTTTCAGACAACACTGTGGCTGCAGGAAATTCAAAAGGCTGCTCTTCGATCCTTGCTTTCCGGAAAGGTAGCACTCTTGCTCTTAGATCCTCGATTTCCCAAAGGGTATCACCCGAAGCATTTGTAACCCAGAGTACCACTGTATTCAGGTTACATTGTCATATTAGCACTTTGTTTAAAATAATGGGTTTTGAATCACAGTTTGGGCACTCAGTCTCTAAAAGGTTCACCATCATTGCACTAGAGGGCAGTATAGATTTACTAAAGAAATTTAAAGAGGCTGATGATTTAAATGAAATTTGTTTTGAATATGGTACACCATCTTATGAACAACAGTTTTTGCCGAAAGTTTTAAACAAGCATGAATCCATCCCTACCCCCCACTAAACCAGGTTGTACTTCAGTGGTTCAACATACAATCATTGCGGGTAATGGTTGGTTGCATCAACAGAACCATAGGGTTAGGGATTATCAAAAAGAGGATTGAAAATAAAATAGCCAATATTATAATGCCATTGTAGAAAATGATAGCAAGGTCGCACCTGGAGTATTGTGTACACTTCTGGTCAGCGCATTTCAAAAAGACATAGTGGAACTGGAAAAGGTGCTGAAGAGAGTGACTAAAGTAATTACTGGGCTGGGGCACCTCCTTTATGAGGAAAGGCTAAAACATTTGGGGCTCTTTAGTCTGGAAAAAAGGCGCCTGAGGGGGAATATGACTGAGACATACAAAATAATGCAGGGCATGAGTAAAGTGGATAGAGGGACACTCTTCTCCCTCTCACAAAATACCAGAACTTGGGGACATACACTCAAATTGAGGGCTGGGAGAGTGAGAACAGAAAAAAGAAAATACTTCTTTACCTAGCATGTTGTTAGTCTGTGGAACTCCCTGCCACAGAATGTGGTGATGGCATCTGGCCTGGATGCCTTCAAAAGGGGATTGGACAGATTCCTGGAGAAGTCCATCACAAGTTACAAACCATGATGGAGATGTGTAATCTCCAGGCTTAAAACCGAAGTACTTCAAGGACCAGATGCAGGGGAGAGACAGATATCTAGTCTCATGCGCTCCCGGACACATTTGGTGGGGCCACTGTGAGATACAGGAAGCTGGACTAGATGGACCATCGGCCTGATACAGCATGGCTCTTCTTATATTCTTATGTTCTTATGATAGCTATGTTTAAATATTTGAAAGGATGTTATATTGAAGAGGGAACAGGAATGTTTTCCATGTCTTCAGAGACTAGGACTCGGGGCAATGGTTTCAAACTGCAGGAAAAGAGATTCCATTTGAACATTAGGAAGAACTTAATGACAGTTACAGCTGTACGGCAGTGGAATATGCTGCCACGGAGGGTGGTGGAGTCTCCTTCTTTGGAGGTTTTTAAGCAGACGCTGGATGGCCATCTGTCGGGAGTCCTGTGATGTGGGTTCCTGCATGGCAGGGGGTTGGACTGGATGGCCCTTGAGGTCTCTTCCAATGCACCTCCAATTCAATGTATTCTCAATGTATTCTTATCGGGAGTCTTTTTATGTCAGCAAAGCCGCAACACTGGTGTATTCAGAGTTGGAATGTCTACACTTACTGTATTGGTAGGACAGCAGGAGAGGTTTGGGGATTGTTCTGGTGTACCGTGCTCCCCGCAACTCAGCATCATCCCTTCCAGAGCTCTCAGAGTTAATTTTGGCAGCACTTTTGAGGTCCCCCCCGACTTTGGGTGGTGGGTGACTTCAATGTGCATGCTGGGGCTGGACTGGCTGGAGTGACTCTGGATTTCATGGAGTCACCAGAAATCACTTGGGAGCTTCCTAAAGCTCTTCTCCTGTAAGCCCCCCCCCCAAATTTGGGAGAGATTTCAGCATGGAAATGGGAGGGTAGCTTCCTCAAGCGATTGTAGGCAAACCCACGAAATTTGTAGAGGTTTGGGGGTCACAGGGCTGAGTTATTAAGCTCCAAAGGGGGTGCCTCTAGGAAAAAATATTTCAAATTGATTGAATCGGGATTTGGAAGCCAAGCTGCAGCGGAGCTAATCACTCAGCCGTGGTGGGAGGGGGCTATTGTGGTTTCTGGATTCAATTAGAAAGATTCCCACCGTCCCGGAGCATTCCCTTTGGAGCTTAATAACTCAGAACCCTGATCCCTCAAACCTTTCCAAATTTGGGGGGCTTACAGGGAAGAGCTTGAGCTCCCCTGCCATTAATTCCTCCAGGGCGAATTGTTTTGTTTCTAGAGGGAAAAATGATATTTCATTTTGTTTTGTGACGAAATGCATCCAGCATTTTGTTACGTAACGAAGTAATTATTTTGGTAATGAGATGATAAAACAGCATTTCTTTTTCTGTTTCGTGCCGATTTCTAGTCACAACTGGTTCTAATAACTTGTTCAGATAGGGGATATTGAAAATTGCTCTTATTGTCAGGAAATTCTTTTTAATGTTCAGTTGAAATCTCTCTTGTTATTCCATCATGATCTTACTTCAGCCAATTGTAGCTCACTCCACTTTTCATGTGATAGCCTTTCCAATATTGAACTAAAAGGTGGTATGATAGCTATCATAGAATCACAGAATAAAAAAATAATGGAGTTGAACACGTCTCATGATCTGCTCTACCTTCCGTTTCCCGTGCATTCTCTTTAAATTTCAATTCATTGTGTAATATAGCTATTGTTGGTCTCTTTAAATTCTCTCTACTTTTGTTTTGAAAGAAATTGTTAGTGAGCATACCTTCAGGATATTTATATATTTATTATTTATAATAATTATTATAAATAAAGATTAAATATTTATAATAAATAATAAATAAATATTATTTATTAATTATATTTTTATACTGCAGTCATCTAGCCCAAAGGCTACTCTGAGAGGTATATCTTCTGTTTAAAACTCCTATCTAGCATGAACTCCTTTTTTCAATAAATGAATCTTGCGTATTTTAATCAGAAAGCGATGAGATGCCTTAGCATATTAAATTTAATGTATAATTCATCATTATTTACATAAAATCATTCATACCTTGTCACCAGGAGCTCCAGGGAAACCAATCCCAGGAAATCCAGACTCTCCTTTTTCACCTTTTGTTCCTTTTGCTCCAGGAAATCCTGCTCTACCTGCCTCCCCTGGAAGACCTTGCACACCCTTTTCTCCTGATGGGCCTAAAAAGACAAGTTCACTTTTCAGATTTCATGGAATCATTCCCAAAGCCTAAAAATATTCCAAATTAACCAAGTTATAAACGTAATACTACCTGGCAGACCCATTTCTCCTGTCGACCCTTTTTGTCCAGGATAACCTGGTTCACCCTGGAATCCTGGAAGGCCTGGATCCCCTTTGGGCCCTACATGAAAAAGAAAAGTACTGTGTTAACAATCAACTATATCTACATAGCTTATTATAATGCAGAGATAGAGGGCCCATATCATAGCATCCTAATAGTGTTATAAAAGCAAAACATTAGTAAGCCGTGATGGACTGAGATTTTAGAAATTACTGGTGAAAACCCCTCTCTTTTGAGGAGGGTGGCTCTCGCCACGCAGGATGGGGTGTGCAGCCTGGGCTTAATATTGGACCAAGCGCTCACCTTGGAAGCCCAGGTGACGTTTGTGGTCCGCTCTGCCCATTGCCACCTTCGACAGATCGCTCAGCTGCGTGTCTTCCTCATGGCTTACTGGTTAAATGCCTGTACTACAGCTAAAACTGTGCTCACGACCTGGGGTTCTATCCCAGGTAGCCAGGCTCATGGTTGACTCAGCCTTCTATCCTTCTGAGGTCAGTAAATTGAGTACCCAGCTTGCTGGGGTGGGGATGTGTAGCCTGCGTGATTAAATTGTAAACCACCCAGAGAGTGCTTGAAGTGCTACAGGAGAGTATATAAGCAGGACACTTTACTTTGCTTTGCTTCCTGAACCCTGGCACCCTCACCAAATTGGTCCATGCACTCATAGTGTTGAAATTAGACTACTGTAATGCTCTTTACGTGGGGGTTCCTTGGAGGTTAATGCAGAGGCTCCAGCTAGTACAGAACTCAGCGGCCAGATTAATAACGAGTTTGAGAAGGCACTAACACATGTCCCCTACACTGGCCATCCTGCACTAGCTGCCAATTCACCATCGCATTGACTTCAAGGTACTAACATTGACATACAAAGCCCTAAATGGTTTAGGACAGGGGTCTGCAACCTTTAAGACATAAAGAGCCACTTGGACCCATTTCCGACGGGGAAAAAAACTGGGAGCCGCAAAACCATTGCGACATTTAAAACAAATATAACACTGCAAATATATTTTCCCCTCCCCTCGCTCCTGGTTTTGGGCAGGCAGCAATACACTCCCCGCACGCTCCTCAGACACGCTGCGCCCGGCGCCGGGCTCAGGTGGGGTGGGAAGGAGCGCCGGTGGCTGCGGCTCCTCCGGGCACCTGAGGATCTGAGAAGGAAGCCAATGAAAGTTGCTTCTTCGGCACTTCAGGCTCTTAAAAGCGAGCAAGCGGGCGATCTGAGCCGACGCCGCCTGCCCCCACCCTGCCACCCTGTCCCGAGGGTTTCCATCGAGGCGCGCACCTGCCTCAAGTTCTCCCCCGTGCGCAACTGGGGCAGCTGCGTGTCCGCCAGCCTCGGGAGGGCTGGGCTGGGGGTGGGTGGGCGCGCAGGAGGCACATTCTGTGTGTTCGAATGGAGCGGAAGGCAGCTGCTTTTCGGGGAGAGAAAGAAGAGAGAGAGAGAGAGACAAGCAGGCAGGCGCACAGGCGCTCAGCTCGGCACGGCTCAGCTTCTCGAGCCAGGTGGCGCGCCGTTGGCCTCCCCGGGCGGCCAGGGGCCCCTGAACAACTTGAGCCAGGTGCCCCCACCCCGCCGCCGAAACCGGCTGACTCCAGGAGGGAGCCGCTGGAAGTCTAATAAAGACCCCTCCTCGGGCGGGGGGCTTAACAAGCTGTCACGCGTCCCTCGACTGCCAAGTTGATCTCGCGCAGGAAAAGAAAAGCCGACTTCCTCCGTTGCTTCTCGCCTCTCCGCTGCTGCCGCCGCTCCCCCCCTCCCCGCTGCCACCACCACCAACCCCTTGCTTGTTGGGCCAGAACTGACAGCACCCGGAAAGGAAGCAGGGCGGCGCCGGCAGCGGCAGGGGGGTGGGGAGAGAGAAGACTAGCCCTGGCCCCCTCCCCACGCCGCCTTTCTTGAGGTTCCCATTCCGCCCTCGCTGCCTTCTGCCCGGATCCTGCAGCCATGGTCTGACTCTCCCCCCCACACACACTCCATCTCTCCTCCTCCTCCTCCTCCTCCTCCTCCCCCCCACCCTCCATGGAGGAGGGAAGCGTAGCCGGAGTGCGTTGTGCCCACAATATTCCACTTTTGGGGGCAGTTTTTAAAATTCTTCCAAAAATAGTACAGGAGGGAGAGGAGGGGAATTTCTAATCTGCTCTTTTTCTCTCTCTTTTGCGGAGACACGCCCGCACTGCAATCCCCCGCGTTTTGGAGCTTCATCCTGGCAAGTTAGTTAGTTTTTTTTTTTTTTGGGGGCTGTAGTGAAGCAAAAGGAGAGAGAGAGAGAGAGAGAGATGCCAACTGCACATGTGCAATGCTTGGAAGGGGAAGGGGGGAAGGAAGGAGGGTTTTCTCTTCCTCCACGTTGAACCGTTTCTAAACGCTGCTGCCCACCACACACAAACACACACACACACACACACACACACACACACACACACACACACACACACACACACACACACACACACACACACACACACACACACACACACACACACACACACACACACACACGTTGCTTCTTCCCTCTCCCACCAAACACCCAAGCAAGAAAGGAAGGGGAAGGGGGGAAGGAAGGAAGGAGGGTTTTCTCCTCCTGTCTTTTTTTCTCAGAGGGGGGGGGGAGGCAACAATCCAGATCTGGGAGGTTTTCTTGAAGTTAAAAAGAAAAAGAAAAAAGGCTGCCGTTCGGTGGGCATTTTCCACCATGCTTCCCCCCCCTCTCTCTTGCTCTGAAGAAGAGGGAGCGCGCTGAGAGTGTGGCCGCGCTTGGCTTCACGCTGCCTTGTGGGACGGGCTGTCCTCGCGAGATTCGGCGCCTTTGTATTGAAATTTCTGAACCCTCCCGGAGCCGCGGCAAATGTTCCAAAGAGCCGCATGCGGCTCCGGAGCCACGGGTTGCAGACCCCCGGTTTAGGACCTTGTTAGCTGTCAAACTGGCTCTTTCCACAGAATTCTGCCCACATCACCCACTCATCTCAGGCAGATAATCTGAAGGTCCCTATGCCGAAAGAAGCCTGTAAATCGTCAACAAGGAACCAGACCTTTTCGGTAGCAGGGCCTTGGTTGTGGAACTAACTTCCACCTGAGATCTGACTGGCTCCCATGCTATCTATCTTTTAAAAATATCTGAAGACATGGCTTTATATATCTGCTTTCCCTGATCATTAATTATTCTTTTTGTTACCCACTTTTTCATTCTTTTTTAAAAAATAAAGTAAATCACCAACATTCCAGACAAAAACAGTGATCCCCAGGTATCCGATACATTGGATATATATTAATAATAAAACAAATTCAAATTAACAATATGTACAATTCTATATAAATTAACAATTAACAATCCGCAAGGTTTACTTAGCTTTTAACGTTTTAATTACCTCAAATTGGTCAAACATACTCATATAATCCAGTAACTTCTCAAACCATTCCTCCTCTTTCTCATTGACCTTAAACCCTTTCATTCTGCGTATCTTCATAGTTAGGTATTCTAAAATTATAATATTATTTAATTTTTTCCTCCATTGGTTCACCGCTAGCTCTTCTGCATTTTTCCAATTACTTGCTATGACCTGTCTGGCTGCAATTACCATCAGGTTTACCCATTTACATTCCTCTTTTGTTTTTAACTCTGTTTCAACCAGGCTAATGAGAATCATTAATTTAGATATTTCCACTTTCCTTCCCACAATTTTCGATATTTCTCTACCAATCTGTATCCAAAAATTATTAATTAGAGGACAATCCCACCACATATGACTGTACGTTCTCATTACTCCACACTTCCTCCAGCAATTTTTGCTTCCTAACTTTGTAATATGATACAACCTTACTGCTGTGTAATGCCATTTTTGTATCAGCTTCAACCTGTGCTCCTGGATTATCCTAGAGGTTGTAACAAAGGGCGGTTGCTGAAACATTCTATCCCAATCTTCATCTAAAATTTGTTCCTGAATATCTAACTCCCAATATTCTTTTAAGCTTTCCTTTAGTGATATCCCCATATTTAATAAAACCTTGTACAATTTTGAAACTATTTTGGGCCTATCTATCCTGTATCCTTTCACTAATTCCTCGAAGGGGGTAATAATTCTTTTACCACAATTTTTAACTTCTTTCTCCTTCAACAAGGAGGAGATCTGTTGTTGTTTTTTTGTAACCAATTAATCTTATTCCAAATTCCACTTTCCTCTTCCATCATATTTTCTGTTTCCCAAATTTTATCCATATTCTGGATTGAAATCTCCTTTAATTTATCCCCTACCTCTTTTGGGATCAGCTTCCTTAATGGGGCAAATTTATCATAATACCATATTTTTGTAAGTAGAGACAGGTCAGGAAAAAGCTTTCCCCCACTTCTCCCATACCCCAAGAGGCCCTGTAAATGTTGATACTTTTTCTTCTTTTCTTTTCTTTATCCTCCTTTCGAAGATTCTTATTTTCCCTCCTACTGCTTCCAAATTCTCCCGCTCTATACATCCCAAATCTTCCCCGTTCTCCCTCCAACCAAATCATAAGATGTCTCAGCTGATAAGCTTCATAATATAAAATCAAATTGGGAATCCCCCATCCTCCATCTTGGATCCTATGGTACCTATATCTACCAGCTGTCCTTGGTTTCTTGGATGCAAAAACAAATCTATCTATTGACCTTTGCCACCCCTTCAGAATCCGTTCCGGTATGTGCCAAGGCAACACATAAAAAAGGTAAGTTAAGCTGGGTAGCAAAAACATTTTAACTAAAGCAATTCTTGTGCTGATTGAGTCCTTCCTTTTCTCCCATGTTGTCAGCTTTGATTGAATACTACTCCAAATTTTTTATAATTATATTCAAATATTTTCTTCACATTTTTAGTTATCATTACCCCTAAATACTTTACCTTCTTATTTGCTATAAGAATACCCAATGATTTAGAGGCTTCTAACTGAGTTTTAGGTTTCACATTTAAGCACATCATTGATGATTTAGAAAAATTAATTTTTAACCCTGATACTTTTTCAAATCCCTGAAACATTTCTTTTAACGGCACAATTGCAGTCCTCAGGTCCTTAACTGTCACCATCATATCATCTGCATACATTGTAAGAAGCTCCCCTTCTGCTCTCCCTTTCCCTGGTGTTTCAAATCCTTTAATCTCACTATTCTTTTTGAGTATAATTGCTAATGGTTCTAATGCTAAAATAAAGAGCATGGCAGAAAGTGGACAACCTTGTTTTGTACCACTTAACACTTGGGCACACCCCCTTTCTGACCCACCAATTCCTATCATTGCTTTGGACTCTGTATATATTGCCTCAATTATATTTTGAAATTTTTCTCCAAATTTATATTTTTTAAATATATATTTCAAATAATTCCAATCCACTGAATCAAATGCTTTATAAATATCCAATGACAGGAGAGTTAGAGGCAAATTCTTATTTTTTGCTAAATATACCATACCCATTACCTTCCTAACTGCATCCACCAAGTACTTCTGGGGTATAAACCCATATTGATCTTCTCCCACTAATTGTGCAATACATTTTTTAACCTTGTTGCCATAACTTTAGCAAATATTCTATAATCCATATTAGTAAAAGATATTGGCCTATAGGAATCTGGCAGGGTTTGATCTTTTCCTGGTTTGGGAATCAATACCAACCTTGATTCCAACCAGGTAGGTGGAGTTGAAGCTCCATTCAAAATACTTTGGTACAATACAGTCATATGTGGCACCAATATATCCTTAAAATGCTTATAATACACCGCATTAAACCCATCCAGTCCGGGTGCCGATTGCACATTCACAGAATCAATTGCTGACCTAACTTCCTCCTCTGTTATATCCTTATCTAGTTCCCTTCTATTTTCTTCACTTATTTTGGGGAGCTCCAATCCCTCACAAAATCAATCAATCTCTTCTTCCTTAATTCCTTTATTTGCATACAGTCTGTTATAAAATCCTAAGAAGGTCTCCAAGATCTTCTTAGGATCTGTTTCCAATCCCCCTTATTATCTCTAATAGCCCTAATATTTTTCCTCACCTGATAATTCCTAATTTTATTTGCTAATATTTTCCCTCCTTTTCTTTCAAATTCATAATATTTTTGTTTGCTATACCACATCTTCAATGTGGTTCTATTAATATCTAAAACTTTCAACTCTTCTCTTTTTTGGTCTAATTTTTCCCTATCCATCTTTTGCTTAGATTTCTGAATTTTTCTTGCAATAACCTAACTTCTTCTTCTACCTCCTTAATCCTCCCATCTTTTCTTTTTCTTAAAATTGCCAGACTCTGAATGCATTCTCCCCTAATCACAGCCTTCATTGCAGTAGAAAGGTATTTTGAGGAGAATCAAGACCCAGATATCCCAATCCACTTTTTCATTCTTATGCCGTCTTTGCCAATCTTTGTTTTTTGAATATGTGTTTACAATTTCAACGTAGATTTAGCCTTGTATATTTATGTGTTATATTCTTTTACACTGCATATTGTAACATTTTTGTGATGTATTTTGTAAACTGGCTAGAGTGGCCATGCTGCCAGTTGGCACGGTATAGAAATCCAATTAATAATAATAATAATAATAATAATAATAATAATAATAATAATAATAATAATAATAATAATAATAATAATAATACAACCAGCATTCCACACCTGCTGTGCCAGGAAATCCAGGTTCGCCATCTTTCCCTGGCATTCCTGGTGAGCCAGGATCCCCCTGAGTTCCCTTTTCTCCTTCTGGTCCCTGTTGTCCTGGAAGCACAAACATTTTGGTTCATGTCATGGTTGTATTTCTGCTTATCCGAAGCTACACTATATATTATTAAGATAATCACTTTACAAGTGTATACTAAGTATAAGGTTCAGTACATTTTCTGTTGGAATTTTATTTGCAACCTAATGCTATCTGTACTTTGTATGACTGCATATGTATCCAGCACTAACCAACCATTCCTTCCAGCCTCTGAATTCAAAGGCAGCCCCCCTCCTCTCTGCTGACTGGTCTTTCCTTTCTTTTCTGGGTTGATGGCGACTGTTTGCTGTTGTTCTGTTCAGTTGGTTATTAATACATGCACAGTTAAGAAAAAAGCATTTGCAAAGTCAAGCAGCTGTAAATAAGGAAAAGGTTTTTAATTCTCTATCCTACAAATGTTCCAGAGTGAGTTACTAAGGTTTCAAGTGCCAGTTACAGCAAATATTTTTTAGCCTGCCCATTCCGTGATAGATGGAATGGTTCTACTGAGCCTCGTGGCGCAGTGGTTAAATGCCTGTACTGCAGGTACAACTGTGCTCACAACCTGGGTTCAATCCCTGGTAGCAGGCTCAAGGTTCACTCAGCCTTCCATCCTTCCGAGGTCGGTAAAATGAGTACCCAGCTTGCTGGGGGGGGGCAATGTGTAGCCTGCACACTGTAATTAAAAAATTGTAAACCGCCCAGAGACGACTTGTAGTGGTATGGGGCGGTATATAAGCAGAACACTTTTACTGTAATATGCCGAATTACATTTGCTGCCATAAAACACTGGAACTCAGCTGAACTGAACAGTGTGCCGCTGTCTGACTCTATATTGTATGGTGACCTTTGTGTGGCAAAAAGCTGCCACAATACCCAAATCACCACAGCTGACATTGTTGATGAAACAGTGACTAGCTCCAACCACTTTGAGTATGAATCTACTACCAGGAAAATTTAACCCTGAAAGGGCCCCACAAAGTCTATATGCAGTTTAAACCACAGTGTCCTATTTGTCTCCCATTGCTGTATAGCTGCCTGTGGCATGTCTGGCGAGACTCCTGACATGGGTGGCACACTCAAACCCTTTCCTCAATCGCTTGGTCCATTTCTACCACCACACATAACAACGGGCTAATGCTTTCATGCGTACTATTCCAGTCTGTCCCATATGTAGTACCTCCAGGATACTCTTCTGCAATTTGGGTGGAATGATGACCCTATTTCCCCACAACAAACATCCTTTATGCACTGACAGTTCATGCTGGCCTGAATAAAAAGGTTTAAATTCACCCTCTAGCTTCCAGGAAGACCACTCCTTCCATATCCAATTTAAAACGCAAGATAGTACAGGATCTTTCACTGTATGACAAGTAGTTCAACAGGGGAACTTCTAATTAACTCTATGAAGTCTTGCCCCATTTACAAGATGTAAGGCTGAAGGCTAAAAAAGAAAAGTGCCAATTCGGGGTATTGCAGGTGGAGTTCCTGAGGTTTTTGATAGATGCTGCCATGGTACATCTCGCCTTCATCAGCAATGTTACGTAGCAGGTTCATGACACCAGAAGCTAAATCAGCATAGCTTTATTCCACAAGTCTTGGACAGTCAGATAATGCATAGATGCGGAACAAATACACATGCACATTTAGACAAACGCTTCCAAGAGGTGCTGCCCCTCTCTGTGGCCAATTATCTGCAGCTGGCCAACAAGCAATTAGCACATACCTGAAAGGCAATGCTACTTTTATCTCACTACATAACAAGACCTATATTTAACTACTAGGCACTGATGGTTCAGTTCTGAAAAAAAAAGATAGGTATATGTATCAAGCTATGATCTTCCCAAATATGTAGTGACTCACATTGTACACATCTGGAATGGGTTTGAAATGAGACTTGTTCTCCTTCCAACAAATCAGAGCCTCTCAACGTTGCAGAGGCAAAGGGGCCATGTTGTCTGCCTACATGGTTCATGAGCTAGAAATATTATCACTAAAGAGTTTCAAGCACCAATGTTGCGGAAACCATCTTATCAAGTAAGAATTTCCAATCATCAACTGCCTCTCCACCTTTATTAAGTTACAGTAAAGGATGCTTCGGAAGGAAATGCAAATGATTACAGAAAGAAACAAGCATATTCTCAAATTCATAAAATTCCCCTTACATTTTCTTCAGGATTTTGCTTTATTTTTACTCTACACCAGACAGTTTTAAAGAGCCAAACGATGGAAGTGAAACTTAAACACACCAACAAAAAAGCACATGCCAGAAGGACTACTGCTTTGTTTGAGATGTATTCATCATCAAAATACAACCGATGTCATGTGTAAGATACAAGTATCTAATTTTACATACCTTTACTTCCCTGATCTCCCTTTTGGCCTTTCAGGTGTTCCATGTCTACGTGATCCATGGATCCTGGTTCTCCTGGTAAACCAGTCTCACCTTTTTCACCTTTAAAACCAGGTTCACCCCTGAGACCAGCCAGTCCAGGAAGTCCCGAACTGCCTGCAAGAAACATACAGCAGTAAATACCAGAATTTCAGGAGAATATTATGAGTCAGGACAACTCTTCCTATTTCAAATACAGTGGACCCTCGTATAACAAACGGTTTGTATAACATAAAATCTGTACAACATAAAAAATTCCGGAGATAGGAGAAATTTGCTTAACAGAATCGTCTAAGGGGCAAATCTGTACAACATAAAAATGGTCGCAATTAGGGATTACTCCATTTTCGATGCATTCTAATGGGAAATTGGTATAAAGGAAAATTTGCTTAACATAATTTCATTTGCAACAAATTAATTCCTTTATACAAGGTACCACTGTACTGTAAAATCCTATTTGTAACAAGCTACGAAAATTACAGACTGCTGAATGGTTGAATTAAATTCGATACCTAATTTCATGTTGTGTTCATCTAATAAACAATTCTTACCTTTTTCACCGGGAAGTCCAGGAGCACCTCCAGGGCCAGGAGGACCCTGGAATCCAGGAGTTCCCATAACACCCATTTCTCCTTTCGGTCCTGAAATCAAATTGATATAACAACTGTTATATTAATTTCCTACTATACACTTCTGTTTCACCCTTATAAATCCGTTCAATGAGCACAGAACAAATTGTATTTTTTCACCCCTTTGCATGTGTGTGACTAATCCATTCACCCCACTTTGGGCTACACACTTCTATGTTCCATTCCCAAAAAACACTTCTATGTTCCATTCCCAAAAAACACTGCATTTTGTTTTTTGGGGTTTTTTTGTTTTAAAATTTTCTGCATAGATGGGACCACTTCCAAAGGAAGCACTTATCTTCAGTCATACATCATCTTTTATTTCCCTAAGATAAAGAACATTTACAAGCCACAGGGGTTCTGCTGTGAAATATTTTTTTCCTTTTTCTGGCCTCCAAAATGGATTAATTGGTTTTCCATGCATTCCTATGGGATACTGTCCTGGCGAATGAATTAATTTTGCAAACAAAGGTACCACTGTATATTGCGAGGAGGAAATACAGAGACAAGCTGTAGCCATAATTACATTTAGATCAGTACAGTGGTGTCTCCTAAAATGAATTTAATTCGTTCCATGGGTCTGATCATTTTACGAAAAATTCATCTTAAACGGCACAGGATCCCATAAGAATGCACTGAAAACCAATCAATCAATTCTGGAGGAACAGCTTTGTGCATAGAGCCTGGCAAAGTGGGGTGGTGGCAGCAGCTTGTGGGCTCGATTCTAACCCCAGTTTATTTTGCAGCAAAGGGCTCAGTGCAGAGCCGTGTGAAGGGGAGAGCATGGCAGCAGAGTAAACTGGGGCCAGGAACGAGCCAACAAGTTGCCATCACCCCCTTCACCCAGGTCTCTGCGCCACAGAAACCTGGGAAAGGAATGGCGGCGGCGGCTTCAATCCTGGCTTTCCTAACTATGCCACACCCATGGATTAGGTGCTTAGATGATCCAGAAAGCCAGGATGGAAGAGCAGGCTTTTGAATATTTCACAAGGCATCCGGTTGACAAACCATCATCTGGCAGAAAATGCCTATTGCCAGAAATTTCATTCATCTAGTGAATAATTTGTCTAATGAGGCATTTGTCTTGCGAAGTACTAATGTATATGGATCTTGGATAGTATAGTCTGGACTGGGGGGAAAGACTGTCCATGTGTGTTTCTATTGTCCTTGGTGGATGACTAATGCTAGGAACTGGACAGGGGAGTGTGTCCCTGTTGTCTCTGCTGGACTTCCTGGTAGCTTTAGATAACACCCACCATTATATTCTTCTGGAGTCTCTCTGGGATGGAATTTAGAGGCATTGTTTTATAGGGTTTGGAGGTTTTGGGTCATCCATATGTGGATGACACCCAACTCTTATCTCTCCTTTCTATCAAATTCTGAGGAAACATCTCAGTTCTAAATTGCTGTCCATGTTACTAATGGACTGGCTGATGGTGAAGGAACAGAAGTTTAATCCATGTTAGACAGAGATGCTTTTGTCAGTTGAAAAAGAGATCAAAGAACATGGTTTCAGCCTGTGGTAGAAGGTGTTATGCTTAGGGATGGGAACAAAATGAAAATATTATGTTTCGTTTTGTTTCCTTTCCTCCCCTCTGCATTTTTTTGTTTCATTTCATACAAATTTTACAAAAAAAGATTTGTATGCAATGAACCACTAACAAAGTGGTTTGTGGGGGACAGCTGGAAAGTGGTGGGGGAAATGTTTTTCCTTCCCACCCCAGTGCCAATCATCTGGCACCGGGGCTTGGGGGAAGGGAAATAAAGTTTTGTAAGGGAATTTTTTTTTAAAAAGCCCAGAGCTTTTTTTAAAAAATTCTTCCCTCAAGCAAGTTACAGACAGAACAAAATGGTTCATTTCAACAAAAAAACAAAAACAAAAACCCACCCTTTTTGTTTCGTCCATAATGAAATGCTGCTTCCTCGTGTCATTTCATTTTGTGCCCATCCCTAGTAACACCAGATTATAAACCAGAGTTTGTTACAATGATTACATAATGTCCCTATTACATCAACTCCACTGGTTCAGATTCATTTCCAGACACAATCCAAAGTCCTGGTGTTTTTTTGTTTTGCTTTGTTTTTACTTCTAAATTCCTAAATAAATGTCTAACCAGAAAGTTAGGGACTGGGTTTCTGGGTGCTGTGGGCACTTGACAGCTGCTGTGCTTGAAACCCCACCCCTTTAAAAACTTTCACAGGCATATCAACAAATCAGCAGTATAAATCACTTCTGTCTCCTTCTAAGCAATGCATTCATATTGCTTTGGGTAGCAGTTTGAAGGAGGCAGCCTTTCCCTCCTCCCTTTTTAAACCCTGTTCGGGAAAAGTAAATTGCTCCTTTGCAAAAAAAAAGGGAAAGGAAATGAAACAATACAGAATTACACACTACTATTATTTCATTTTTTTAATGGAATAGAGAACATGTTTTACTTTAGGAGGACAGCAAAATAAATAATAATTATTCAATGGAAGATTTTTTTTTTTTACCTGGAGCGCCTGGCTGCCCTTCTCGTCCTTGTGGGCCAGGTGAACCTCGTATCCCTTGCAAACCTGGCAGTCCGGATGGCCCTTGACTACCCTTATCTCCCTTCTGCCCTGGCATATCTAGGCCAGGTATGCCTGGGCTGCCTCTTTCTCCTTTTATTCCTGGGGGTCCTGCAGCAAGTGAAACCAAGTAGTTTGTAAAAGTAAAATTTTCTAAGTCGATGGCACATAAAAGTATCCAACAGACCAATGACAGCCATACAAATCTTCTCATTTTTGTTAAACATACCCAGCCAGGTTTAAATCTAAATTTAGAGCAGTGTTGGCGAACCTATGGCACGGGTGCCAAAAGTGCCCCTCTGAGCCCTTTCTGTGGGCACCCGACATCGCCCCCCCCCCACAGCCACCTGCATTCAGGTTAAATTGCTGTATTGACACTTTGCAAAAAATTAGTGAGTTTTGAATCGCAGTTTGGGCCCTTGTCCACTAAAAGGTTCGCCATTACTGCTTTAGAACAATGCAAATCCTTGCAACCCCAATACCCACCTGAGAGTAAATTCTACCAGATAGCTAGATTTTACATTTAAGTAGCCATTACAGGATAATTTTAAAAACTGCTATAAGAATAACCACTTTAAAACTTTGTTTTATATCTAGATTCTTGACCAAACAAAGGTTCCGGGGGGGGGGGGGAATTGTGCAATGGATTTCCAAGTGAATGTAACTGGGTTTAATACTCATCAGATTGAATTCTTCTACTCAAATGTAAATGGAGACATTAACAAAACCTAAACAGCAGATTACCTATTGGCCCAGGAGGCCCAGATTGTCCTGGGGGCCCAGGAGGACCTGGGGAGCCTATTCCTGGAACACCAGGGGAGCCCTGTTGACCTGGTAATCCAGGAGAACCAGGATCACCTAGACAGAAAAATGAACATGTTCAGTTGTTAATGTGCATGCCTATGATTTTAAGCATTGTTTATCACCCACTCTTTAAACTCTAGAATCCCACTTATTTCTTTTTTTCTTTTTAATTTTTATTAAATTATAAATTACAAAAAAGACAAAACATCAACAACAGTGCACCCCTTCACCAACAGGATCACTCTTCTTATTTACAGTCATTATCCTCACCTCCAAAACAAAATCGATTGTTGCGTGGAAGCCTTACCCTTATCTCGTACAAGCACATATTCAATAAATCTACCCCATATACCATAGAAAATATCTCTTTTTAACTCTCCTTTTCTAATCTTTAAAGTACATGTCAATTTATCATTTAAAGCAGTGTTTTTCAACCACTGTTCCGCGGCACACTAGTGTGCCGCGAGATGTTGCCTGGTGTGCCGTTGGAAAAATTGAAAAACACTGATTTAAATGATAAATTCTCCGGAGGGAGAAGGAGGGGGGAGTGGAGAGCTTTCTTCCCCATTGTAGGGCAAGGAGCTATTCTGGTCTTTACGGTAGAGGACGAGCCGCCTTGGCGAGGGGCCAAAGGAAGCCCCCGGGCGACTCTGGCCGCCACCTCCCGGCGGGACACTCCATACCGGCGGCTCTCTGAGCCCCATTTCCGACCCGTCCTGGGCGCAGCGGAGCGCGAGGTGGAAGAAGCGGCCGCCTCCGTTTCCAAGAGGCAGAAGCTTCAGCAGCAGCAGCTGCTGCCACGTCTCCAGCGAAAAGCGGGCAGGCGGAGCGCCGCCCGAGGGAAGTTTGCGAACGAGAGGTAAAGTCCACCCACGCCCACCCCACCCCTCACCCCTTTCCGTCCCCCTCACCCCTCTGTCCCTCGCCGTCGCCCTTGGGCAGGAGGATTTGGCCCCGAGCAGGCTGTCTCTCGCATCCTGCTCCCTCCACCTGCTTTACTCCCGAGGAAATCGGCTCACCCGCTGTCGGCTCACCGTCTTCTCAAGGCGGCGGGTGATGCATGATGCCCTTAAGTTCCAGTTCTGGATTTGCAGGGAAGGGGGGGGGCAGAATCCTACAAAAATCCCACTCAGTCCTTGATCATCAGTGTGGCCCTCAAGGAGGCCAGACAAGCCAGCACGAGCCACCAAGCAAACTTCCTACAGAGCTGCGGTGCCAGCCAAGTAAGAATATAAAGCTGCTTTCTTCTAGTGTGAATATTGCCCTGAGATATTCGAATAGGTTTTCAGATGTGCTTTTTTATTAATTTTGGGGGGGGGGGTAGTTTTAGAAATTGTTGATTGAATTTTACTGTATTTTTGCATTTATGGTGGCAACACTAATGGGTGGTGGTGGTATAGATTTATTTGATTCCTATTCAAGAGAATTACTTATATATAGTCAATATAGGCACAGAGTTAAATTTTTTAACATTTTCTAATGGTGGTGTGCCTCGTGATTTTTTTCATGAAACAAGTGTGCCTTTGCCCAAAAAAGGTTGAAAAACACTGATTTAAAGCAATATTCCATATTTCATTGTACCATTCATCTAAACATAGTTCATATTTAGATTTCCAATTTCTAGCAATTATTAATCTAGCCGCAGTCAAAAAAATTGTAATCAACTCTTAGTTTTAACATCATAATTATTATCAACAAATATTGATAACAAAGCAATTTCAGAATTGGGCTCTATGTTCATTTCTAATATGTCACTTAATTCTTTAAAAATACATTTGCCAGAATTTTTGTATCCCACTTAATTCCAAACGCATCTCACTTCCATCGAGGCAGCCGTTTTAGAAACACCTAATGGGAAGCAAGCTGCATTTAAGTTCAACAAGAATAAGTATGTCTATATGTGCCTAGGACTATTGACATATAACATGTTTATTTTCCTACATTTAAAATATCAAAGAGAAGAAAGACGCTGAGACATTGCAGAAATAGTTTCTTATAAAAAGAGGGGCATTATAATAATGAGCAAAAGTAATTATTACCTATTAACTGTGTGAAAGTAAGAGAATTCTGACTAACTCTTTTATCACATACATAAGCCTGCCAGGCTCCTGAAAGTCAACCTAGCCACAGTTCTGGGAATCACAGTTAAAGCTGGTAATTTTCCCACGTATTGATCTTTGCACACAAAAATTACAGCCTCATGAAACAATGTTAACATGGGAGAGCAAAAAGTTTACCTTGAGATCCTGGCTGGCCAAGTACACCTGGAAATCCTTTGTCCCCTGGTTTACCAGGCAACCCTTGATCACCCTTTGGTCCAGGGAGGCCATCTCGCCCTTGTAGACCAGGAAAACCTCTCGGGCCCGGAAGACCTATCCCAGGATCACCCTTAAAATGTTTAAATGATACATTATTTAAATTATTACATCGTTTAAATCTCTCATTACAAAAATATGTGAACAGAATCTGGCAAATGGCCCTTATGGAAAAGTTTACCTATCAAATTAAAATATATACAGTGGAACCTTGACTTACGTCATTAATCCGTTCCAGAGGTCTAGACTTAAGTCAAACATGACTTAAGTCAAACAAACTTTTCCCATAGAAAGTAATGGGAAAGTGGATTAATCTGTTCCAGACGATGAAAAAGACCCCCCAAAACAGCAATTTGACTGTCTAAGCAGACAGCAATAATTCATGCTGTACTATAAAAGAAATAAGACAGCATTGTGGATTTACCTCCTCCAGCATGAACCCACCCACGCACCCATCGTCCTGCCACAGCCAGCCTTGAGGGTGTATGAAAGCCCCACACACCCTTTCTAAGTCCCTGCCCTCCTCTCCCTTCAAGGTTTGCAAGGAGACAGGAGGACCCCCCCCCATTCAGAACACACACACACACACACACACACACACACACACAGACAGACACACACACTTCCCTTGCCAAGTGGGCCGGGGGTGGTGAGGGGGACTTCTCTCCATGGCCCAGTTTCCCTGCCTGCTTGGAGAGGGGGGCGCACACCCCAAGACCCACTCCTGCCTTCCCTCCAGCAGCAAACTGCCCTCTGCGTGTGCAGCGACACCCTCAGCAGAAGCAGCAGGAGGAGGAGGGGACAGAAGCGGAGGAGGTGGGGGCTGTGGGATTCTCCAGGCCGCCCCTCCCAGGGGCCCTCTGTGGCGGCGGCAGTGCCCACCTGCCCTTCCCCACTGGCCCCCCTTGCAGCTGCCTGGCATCAAGGACTCACCATTGCGGGTAGTAGGGAAGGGGAGGCCCTGCGCGCCTGAGGAAGAGCCCTGCGAGCCTGGGAGGTTGGGGCTGGGAGGGAAGGGGGTGGGGGAAGGGAGAGCCTGGGAAGATGGCGACGAGCCAGGGAGGTTGGGGGGAGGGAAGGGGGTGGGAGAAGGGAGCCCTGCGCGCCCGGGCGAAGAGTGGCGACGAGCCTGGGAGGGAGGCCGGGGCCAAGGGGGGGGAGAAGGGAGCCCTGCGCGCCTGGGCGAAGAGTGGCGACGACCCTGGGAGGTTGGGGCCGGGAGGGAAGGGGGTGTGGAGAGGGGAGCTTCGCGCCCGGCTCAGCCTGGGAGCCTTCTGGGGGAAGCCCGCACGAGTGCGTGGGGCTTCTCCCGGCTCACCTGCCTTCTGCAAAGGCAACGCCGGCAAAGGAAAAAAAGTGGGAACCAGGGGATGGAGGGGAAGCCCACATGAGAGGCACGGGGCTTCCCCCAGCTTGCCCGCCTCCTGGATCTTCAGCGCCAGCGGCGCCAGCTTCAAAAGAGAGCCGGGGTGGGGGGAAGGCCATGCAAGCGGCTTCTCCCGGCTTGCCCGCCTCCTGGGTGCTTGGCGCCTGCAAGCACCGGCAAAGGAAGAGAGGCAGGGGCGGGCAGAGGAAGTGCCAGAGGTGCACGGCTTCCACTGGGTGTGTCCGTCGCCCGTGTGCAATGGCAAAGGAGGAGAGGTGGGGCCCTGGGGAGGATTGGAGTGGGCGAGGAGGTGAAAGTGCACTTTGTAAAGAGGTGTCAGGGAAAAAAGGCTTTTTTTTTTGCCTTTTTTCCTGGACCTCCGGAAGGGATAAGCATAGAAATTTAGCCTGGCCGCCCAATTCCAGGCATTACGCTGGGACTCCGAGACGTAACTCGGAGCCTGGGATGCAAGTCAAACAGACCCCTAGTGGACGTAAGTCAAATATGACGCAAGTCAAGCGGGACGTAACTCAAGGTACTACTGTAAAGGGGAAATAAAACGTGATAGATTTATGAAAACCTGGAAACCTTTATTAACATATGGAATTAGCACAAGAAATGAAGAATGTGTTATGGGGAATAATTTAGACGGCTGTAATGTAAAATTTTAAATGAATTAATTTGTTTTGTGTGTGTGTCACAATTAACTATGGTGGAAGATGAATCAGTGGGTGTATATAGAGATGGATATTGGACTTACAGAATGTATAAGTAGGGAGACGCTATTGGACTATAATCTTAACTTGCCTTGTAAATAAATAAATAAATAAATAAAAGAAAAGTATTAACAAAAAAATAAAAATTTAAAAAATAATACATTATTTAAAGACAAGTGAAAAAACAAAGTAATTTAAACAAAGGTGCTATTTTCATCAGCCAGGGAATCTTTAAACTACAGTCAGATGGAATACTATACAAGCCAAAAATAAAAAGCTTCAAGGTGCGGATGACCTTGTTTGTTGTAAAAAATAATAATCCTGCAGTACGTTAGACATGTTTTATTCAATACAGTAAGGTCTCCATATCTGCAGGGTCCGTATGTACTGATTCACCTGCCCATGGTCTGAAACTATTTAACAGTATTAAAAGAAAAAATCCAGAAAAAATCATTTTAATATACAGTACAGTATTTTACGAGATCTGGCCACTAGAGAGAGTCATGGTATGAAGAACACATTGCATGGACTTTGACTGCTTAAGGCAGGGGTGGCGAACACGCGGCTCGCAAGCCGCATGCGGCTCCCGGCCAAAATAAATGCAGCTCTTTGCGTTTCCCAACAAGCAGGGGGAGGAGTAGATCGAGCCCTGGCTGAGACCCCACCCCATCCCCCTGCACCTGAGGGTCCTGCGGCGGGGGGGGGGCTGGCCTTGCTGCGCTCTGGCCGGTCTCTTTTTGACAGGCCGCCTACCAGCTGGCCTCTGTGATCGGAGCAAAGGAGGAGGAGGAGGGCTGAGGAGGAGGGCTGAGGAGGAGCATAGGCGAGGTGTGTATGTCTCTCTCTCTCTCTCTCTCTCTCTCTCTCTCTCTCTCGGGGTGGTGGTGGTGGTGGTTGCAGCGGCGGCGGCGGGAAAGGTGGCTTCTTGGCAGGGGGCGGATGGTGCCGGCTGCGCGTGTGGCGCGCAGAGTGATCCCGCCGCGAGTTTGTGCAAAGGAGGAGGAGGAGGGCTGAGGAGGAGCATAGGCGAGGTGTGTGTGCATCTCTCTCTCTCTCTCTCTCTCTCTCTCTCTGTGTGTGTGTGTGTGTGTGTGTGTGTGTGTGTGTGTGTGTGTGTGTGTGTGTGTGTGTGTGTGTGTCCCTCTCTCTCTCTCTGTCTCTCTGTCTCTGTCTCTGTCTTTGTCTCTCTCTCTCTCTTGAGTGGGAGGGGCAGGGTCCTTTTTAATTGGCATTAACGCTTCCCTTCCAAGACACTCCAACAAGGTATCAAAAAACACCTGTCTGAGCATGTTATATTATGTGTTTAATATATTATTGTTAAAATTATATGCTTTTGTGTGAGTGTTTGTCTGTTTTGGCAGGTCACTGCGTGGTGTGGCTCTCTGACTCTCACAGTTTAAAATTTTGGCTCTTTTGGTTGAACTTGTTCGCCACCCCTGGCTTAAGGCCTCTCCTCCTGCCAGCGCTCACCCAGAAGGCAAAAGCAAAAAATTCTGCTTATATAACACCCTGTAGTGCTTAAAGCACTCTCTGGGTGGTTTACAATTTAATTACGCAGGCTACACATTGCACTCCCCCCCCAGCAAGTTGGGTACTCATTTTAGCAAACTCCGAATGATATAAGGGCGAGTCAACCATGAGTCGGCGATCTGGGATTGAACCCCAGGTCGTGAGCACAGTTCTAGCTGCAGTACAGCAGTTTAACCACTGCACCACAAGGCAAGGCGATAGCAGCTCCTCCTCCTCCTGCCTCTGGATCAAATGCCAGTTGATCCAGAGGTAAAAATAAATAAACAAATGCAAGGCTTTAAAAGTGTCAGCAGGGCGAGCTAGGCGGGGAGCTGGATGAGGACATCTCCAAGGCTAAACACTGCCAGCTGGCTTTGCACTGAGTGGCTTTGCACTGAGCTGGGTGCAAGAGTATAGGTGAGAAGGACTCCTTTTGGGTAACTGCTGAGTTTGCATGTGTTGGAGGCACGGCTGGGTGTCCCACAGACCCCTTTGTTCCAAGGGGTTGCCTTCACCTTCAGATAGTTGGTGAGGGTGGGGAAGTGTTTGTTTTTCAGCATCCCCGGGGGTGCGGTAGGGGCTTGAAACCAACCTATCACAGAGATGAGGGTCCTACTATATAAGCTTTCGTGGACTCCAGCACATTTCATTTTATGCAACTGATGAAACAGACTGCAACCCATGAGACTTTATGCAAAGTGAAAGAGAATTTGTTAGTCTTTCCGGTGCAACAACCAGCTTTGTTGTTTTTATTAAAACATAGATACACAAGGTAACAACAATAACAAGCCAAAACCAACTACTGTAGTTAACATTGTAATAAAATAGGAACCAAAATACCAATAGATTACTAGGAGGGAATGTATTCCCACCATTCTCAGATTGGTTCACCAGGATAGAGGGCATTCTACGAGGAAAATGACACAATATAAGATAAATAGAAAATTTTATGTTTGAAGAGACATGAAGAGGCTTTAATAGTTTTTGAAACACTACAAGAGGAAATATCTGCACTTCTGAATTATTTGTACTTAACCGGTATTTAAATCTTCCTATCCCAATCTATATCTTTAATCAAACATCACAATTTTCATACAGCATTTTCCTTTTAATTTACCATATAATGCAAAATGGGGAAAAATTATCAGGAAAAATATTAAAACTAGCTGCCATCTTAGGATGCTGTCTAGGGATGAGCATGGATCACAAAGCAAACCAGGAGGTACAGTTGTACCTTGTATAAAGGAATTAATTCGTTCCAAATGAAATTCTGTTAAGCAAATTTTCCTTTATACAAATTTCCCATAGGAATGCATTGAAAAAAGAGTAATCCCTAATTGCGACCATTTTTATGTTGTACTGTACGGGTTCGCCCCATAGGTGATTCTGTTGAGTAAATTTCCCCTATCTCCGGAATTTTTTATGTTGTACAGATTTTATGTTATACAAACCGTTTGTTATACAAGGGAATAGCTGGAGGATTCTTGAAGAGACAGAAGCAGCCCCCTCCCTCCTTCCCTGCCCTCATTGCAACAACTGAGGCGAGTGGCCGGCATGAGGGCAGAGCGGGCAAGCCTCAAATGAAATGATTTTAAAAGCCAGGGCAACCCCCTCTACTAAGATACAACCCAGCGTACCATGTATTAAACGTTTTCCCAAGAGGAGCAGTGTAAAAGCAATGCCTTAACTACTACATAAATTATTATTTTTCTGATTCAGCAATTTTCAATATACAGTGGACCCTTGCATAACAAATGGTTTGTATAACACAAAATCTGTACAACATAAAACATTCCGGAGATAGGGGAAATTTGCTTAACAGAATCACCTATGGGGAGAATCCGTACAACATAAAAATGGTCGTGATTAGGGATTATTCCGTTTTCAATGCATTCCTATGGGAAATTTGTATAAAGGAAAATTTGCTTAGCTGAATTTCATTTGGAACGGATTAATTCCTTTATAAGAGGGTATCAATGTATAAAACAGGAAGAGGGGTGCCTGTCTTTACAGTAGCATAAAAACACCTGGATCCTCTTGAATCCTTATTATTTTAACAAGGGATTTGCCCCTAAACACTGTTAAATGAAAAGGTCCATTTTATGCACTGAATACAGCACAGAAATGAGCAGGGGGGGGGTCTGTGAGGCATGTTAGCGATTTTGGCAGGAGGAGGATTCAATCTCCCAATTTTCATTACTCAATCAATATTTGAACAGAAACACAGTTATCCTACCTATAGCATTCGTAATACAGTATTACAAATTGTCGCAAAACAGCCTTCCAATTAAACACGTCTGCACAAAACCAATATAGTTCAAACAAAAATGCCTTTTATTAGGAAAAATTGCTTTCAAAAATCTAGGCCACAATGTGTTCAAACATGTATTGGAAGAAATATATACTAAGTGTATGCAGATTTTCTTATGGTCTTAAAAGTGGAAAAGATAGAAACAATTCATTCAGTTCTTTGAAGTTCTGAACTATCTTTTTTGTCTTCTCAGCAGGAACTGCAATTATCTGAAGTTAGCCCAAATTGCTGCAGAACTTACCTTTTGGCCTTGTAATCCTGGAGGACCTGGTAATCCTTGGGGACCAGCATTACCCTTCTCCCCAGTTGCACCGGGTGGCCCTGCCTGACCAGGAAAACCTACAAAACCCAAAACACAGTTTTTGTAACTCATACTGCTAGTAGGTAATGTTAAACTCCTGAAACTATGCCACAGATAACTCAGAACCTGAAATATTTGGATTTACTATAAAGTAAAATTGATAAGCAAAGTATATGAGGTAACTGAAAGCTATTTCAAGAAATATTCCTGTGCCACCTTAAGTATCCATAAACTTATTATACCAGAAAACGTTCATCAGAAGCATGAAGCTCTATCAGACTTCCAGGGGGAAATGAAGTAGACACAGTTTTGGTTGAAGACACACTAATGGGGGCTAGATGGAAATTAAGGGCAAGAAATAAACTCAGTGTCAGTGTTGAAGAAAGTGTTGTAAGGGTCATAATCTGTTGCTTAGCACAGTGAATCACTCTAAAGTACGTAGGTCCATTGAATCAATGGGGATTTGGTGAATCAGCTCTCCTTGAAGTTCTATTGATTCTAATAAGTTTACTCTAACTGTGACTTTGTGCGCTGAAGCAGTAAATGATTCAATGAGGCTACTCTAGCAAAATTTACTATGCTAAGCAACAGGGTTTTGCCCGAGAAATAATAATACATAGTCTTGGTGCCTCAGGAATCTTTATTGCTTTTGCTATCACACCTTATTCTTTGAAAGTTATTTTCAAAGGGCTTTATTCTTATACCAAATTGCCCACATTTTAAGGATTTTCTCTCCAAGTACTGTATCAATGTAACAGATAAGAACTCTTCTTCAGTAGTAATCCATGGGGGCAATTCTGAAGGATGTTTGCCTCAAGCCACTAGTAGTGCCATTTGGATGACATTTTTATTTGCCATTTATATTATTCTTTTGTATAAATGTAATCCCTATAGATTATTTGGTTTAGCCAAATAGATGGAGAAATCTTCGGAAAGGGCTGTGGCTCTAGATTCCAGTGGGGGAGGGGACAATGACAGAAAGAGCTAGAGAGGGCAGGTGTAAGTGGCATAATTTCAATATATTTTCTGTTCCTTTTACTCTGGTTATTGCTTTGCTAGTTGACAAAGAAAACAATTGACATATTTGTGACTTTCATTGTACTTGCAATACTCATGTAAACATGAAAACCCTGTAGAACTCAAAGGGCGTTTATACACGACACCTAAGCTCCGCCGCAAATGGCTGCAAGCTCCGGAGCTTAAAAATGTTTCCCCACCAGCTCCAGAGTTTGCAGACAATTAAGTGCGACCCCGCCCACCTAAGCGCGACCCACCACACTTTTCTTGTACCTGCTCTTGGGAGGTGAAAAATATTAGATGCGGATGTGCTGGGCTCTCCTCGCTTCTTTTTGTTTTTGTTTTTTGCCTCCTGCCCCTTTAAGAGGAACCAGGAAGTGACCGGGGCTCCCCCAGCAGCGTCCACCAACACCGGGAGGTAAGGCTTTATTCTTCTGTCCCTTTTTTTTCCTCCCCCCCTCACGCAGCCGGCAGCCAGGAAGTACGGAGGGGTGGAGATGCACGAAGAGCGACAAACCCCTAAGATCTCTGGTCCGAATTTAAGGGGCCAGCGGATCTTAGGGGTCGTGTAAAAAGGCCCAAAGAGTTCAGCTTCAGTGTATTTTAGAATGTCCTCCTTTTTTGGCATCAACATATTTGTGTTGTATTATATACTACTGTTCTATCGTAAAAACACAAACCGAATCAAAAACCAACCAGCACTCCAATGTGGATGGGGCACCTAGGTTAATTTGAGGGGATCCTAGACAAAATATCCTCCAGCTGGCCCCTTCTATATCAGTGGGATTACTACAGTACCTAGGTGTCGTCAGTAGCAGTAGTGTTCTGAACCCCACTGGCTAGCTGATATTTTAATTTCTGACAATGCCTTGTTGCTGCTTGAAGTGACGCATGGAGTGGTAGTTTTAACAAGCTGTTAAGAGCCAGTTCTCCCAGTGTAATGTGATTAAATGTGTTTTTCTATCCCATGTCACGGCCCATGGTCACAAACCATCCCAGAGTGGACAGAGCCTCTCCAGACAGGAATATACATTGGTATATTAATTGTTGTTGGTGCAGTTTGGTGCAAACCCAATGATGGCATCTACATGTTTTCAACAGCCTTGGGTCCTTTTGAGGAGAAAGGCAGTGTGTGTGTACAGATAGATAGATAGATAGATAGATAGATAGATAGATAGATAGATAGATAGATAGATAGATAGATAGATAATAAATACAATAAATATTAAGAAATGAACTACTTAGAAGTACTCATCCTTCCCCTTAAATAACTGTTGCAATTAAATAACTGACTCCTGAGTTCTAGTCCATCACTCTGTCCATTGTACCACACTGGGCATCCATTTGCAGTCTTTATCCTACCTTTACTTCTCTTACATATGTCCATTTCTTCAATGGCTAATCACTTTAAAGTACAAATAATATTGTACCTGGAGGCCCTGTTGGGCCAGGAAACCCTATTCCTGGGGGTCCTGTCAGACCTTTTTCACCTGGTGGGCCAGATCTTCCTGGGAGCCCTGGGTCTCCCTTGTCACCTGTGTAGTTACATACAAAACGAGTGAAGTTTAGTTACTTTGGGAAACATAGAATTCTGGTGGGAAGGGAAAGCTGTGGAAAATTTGCATTAATACAAAACAAAGTACCTTGGATGCCTGGAAATCCAGGGGGTCCAGGAACCCCATTTGCTCCTGGAGCTCCAGGCAGGGAAATGACACGGCCACTCTCTCCTTTGGGTCCTTGTAAATTAAGAAAAATATATTAATAGGCATATGCAGGCATATATTCTCTCAGTTGCTTTTCTGAATGGACCGTGTATCTTCTGATGCTTTACCATCATATGTTTAATCGGGAAACAAGGAAGAGACTTCTCCATTCCAGAAGAATAATTTAGGGTACATACACAATTACCTGGAAGTAAGTGCCAGTGAACTCAATATTATGCAATTCTGAATAGATCCATACAGAGCACTGTTGTAATGCAGTACACTTAATATCCACGTTCTAAATCCTGAACAGCATAGCTGGTAAAGTGGAGAGCAAGGTTTTCTTTTTATCTGACTGGAACCAATGTTAATTCAAGGCTCTGGTGGGCCCTGGCCAAAAATATAAAAATGTTCTCCCTCCTCCTGCCCTTACCACCAATAGCTCAAACATGGACAATGTAATAAAACATAAATAAGACTGGCTCAGTCAGGTAATCTTTGCAGTAGTAAATAAGTCAACAATGCTTAGTAAACAATGTAACAATGAAAAGAAAACTCACATGCTATATCATTCCATAGCTGTTTTAAAAATCACATATTTCTGTATAATTTGCCTATTTTTGAGGCATAACATGCATTTTCTTCTCTGTACAAGAATGCCTTTCTTCCTTGCTGTTAGACTGACTGCACCATCTTGCTGAGGAATCTAATACTTGTTGGTGGTGCCATTTTATTATTATTATTATTACTACTACTACTACTACTACTACTACTACTACTACTACTACTACTACTACTACTACAGAGATATGCCTCTTCCACATTTCTCTTTGAAAGAAAAACCTTAGAACAGCCAATAGTAGAGTAACATGGCATCGTGGCAGTGAATCTGCAACTCCAAGCATGACCTAGCTGGGATGTGGGGTCCATGGTTTCTCCCTCTCAAGCCCCTCTCCCCTCTCCCCATCCCACCGGTACATGAGGTATGGAAGGGCAACTCCATGTCCCTGCCAAGGCTGAAGGTAGCAGATGGTGGTAGCCTTGTGGTGGTGACTGACACCCCAAAGCCTAGCCCATGCTGTCCTGAGTGCACAGCTGTGCAACCAATGACCTTAGCCAAAGCAGGGCTATGGCCTCAGGAGCAGTTGCGACTGGAGACCCACTGCCGAAGGGAGTTCACTGCCCAGTGGGACCATCCAGGTGGAAGGGCGCAGGAGTCGAACTGGCGCACCTATGCCTGTCGGAGCCTGGGTCCGCAACACTTGGGACAGTGGGGGCTGAAGAGGAGGAAGAGGAGGTGGTTGCTGGCTCAAGGCCTCTGAGGCAACCCCATCTTCATACACCCTTTTGTGGGCTCTCTTTGACAGAGCACACAGGGAAAATGCTCACTTTATATAAAGGGACCCTGACACAAACATTGTGCTTCGCTCACTTAAAACTCTCCTATCCAGTTTGGAGTTTCAATGAGATTATTTGTACTATCAACTAAGATCAAACAATGACTGCACTTTAATAGCCTTCCTTGTTTCTAGAAAATGTAGGGGCCAGTCAGGACGATATTTTACACCTTAGGAGTCCTGTGGGGCATTTGCCGCTCCCTCCCCATTACATCTTAAGACAGCATGCCGACTCCCACGTGATTTTTGTAACATCATGCCTGATCTGTGATTTTGGAAGTTTGCACACCAGTTTGGTATCTTTTAAAAACTGGCCTTTAGGTCAACTATTTATTTATTTACTTATTTATTTATATTTATATACCACCTGACTTTCCAAAGGAACTCTGGGTGGTTCACAACAAAAGAATCCATACAAATCAACTATACCAACATAGATAGAACAAAAACCAATCAATAAGAGCATTAAAATCCATGAAAACATGGGATATAAGATGGCAGCAAAAAAAAGAAAAGGAGATAATTTTTTTAAAAAATGCAATCAACCACCATTACTCACCAAAAGCAGCCTGAAAAAGCCAAGTTTTTAATTGCTTCCTGAAGGCTGAAAGGGGCTCCACGGTCCTACTATCGCTGGGAAGCTGATTTGACCAAATGGGACCCACCACCAAAAAGGCACGGTTCCGGGTGGATGTCTTATTAGCTTCCCGCGGGGTAGGAACTCTAAGCATTATTAGGACCTATCATCACATTGCTTAGCCATAAAGTGATTTTCTATAATTTCTGTTATTTAACTTGATATTTTTATAGCTTTTCCACTGCAGATTTTTTCTCTGCATGTATAATAAACATTTGAACAATAAAACGGACAAAGAAGAAGAAGAAGCTGATAGCCATTAGTAGCATTACCTGGCATTCCTGGTGCACCAGGGATCCCTGGTATACCTTTCTCTCCTTTATCACCAGCTGGCCCAGCTGGCCCAATTCCAGGGGAACCCGGAAAGCCTCTTTCTCCACGTGGTCCTGGGAAACCACTTATTCCTGGTGGCCCACGATCTCCTTTTAATCCAAATGTTCCCTAATTTGAAAATAACTCACAAAATTTTTGTTGTGCAGATAAAAAGTTTTTTTTTGCTGTGCAGCTCTGCTTATGCAATAAGGATGACAATATTTATTTATTATTTCCATTTATATACCGCCCGATTTTCCCGAAGGAACATCATCATCAGCGTTAGAAAGCTGCCATTGATTTCCTTTTTTAAATTTTGTGATGCGCATGGCTTTCACACCATGTGACAAAAATAAGCTTTGGATCACTGGTGATCTGTTGCTTGTGATGATGTTGTTCCCATAGCATAGGCAAATAATTTTTGCCATTATTTTACCAACATACACAAAGAGAAACATTTTATTTTAGTTAAAAGCCAATAAGTCTTCTTCCATTATTTTAGCTTTCAAAATAGACTTGAGGATGAGAAGAGCCCCTGCATTCTAAACATGATATATTTTTTCCATTTCTGGAAAAGGCCTCAGGAGTTAACCTCGAAGCAAAATCTGGAATCAGAGTCCCGGAGGCAGTTCATGATTGTCTATAATCATGTTCTGGTAACTCCTGCGATGCAGCTGGAACTAATTGTATCAGCTCTGTCATTCCATTAGACTATTCCATTGTCATGGAGAGGTTTTTTTTTTTGTTTTCTGCGGCTTGGGTAACATTTTTAACTTTCATATTATCTGCCCAGGCCTTGTGCTCTGAAGAAGCCACTTCAGCTTTGCATGCAGTGTGGAAACAAGACAGCTTCTATACAGAACACAATACCATTGTCTCTCAAGACTGCATGCAGTGTGGAAATAACACAGCTTCTATACAGAGCACAATACCATTGTCTCTCCAGACTATAAGCAAGCTATAATTTATCTGAATTTCTGGGCTATGCATGTTCTGTTCTCAATGTGGGAAGACTTAAAATAGGTTAGATTACACCTGAGGCAATCAAATGAGCTAGGATGGGCACTGCAGCCATGACTAGCTTCCACATCCCAACATATGGAGTATTTATAATTGCATTTCATTGAGAATGGATCAGATTCAGTCACACTTCTAGGTATCAGTATCAAGTGGGTATTCAATATCTGTGAGAACACCACAAAATGTGGGATGTCACATTTCTTCTATTCCCCAACAGAAAAGTTCCAAGTTGTCACTTGTCATGATTCTCATAATCATAAGTGGCCATTACCATTATCACCTCCATTCTTATTGCTATTAGCATAACTATCTGTTGCTTGCTATTCATTGGCTGAAATCCTGTTGCTTTACACCATTTAAGGCTGATGATATATATCATCAACTGGAGCAATTTTTCAGAAATTAAAAAAGAAAGTCCAGTTCAGTGGTATTACTGCTCATTTTTGGAAATTAAAGACATTCCCCTGTCATACAGCTTCCAATGACTTCCCCCAAAAAGAAAGAGTTCCCTTCATTTGGATTTGTTCTCTTGTTATCTAACCTTCCATTTAAAATTAAGGAAGAAAAGAGAAAGGGGTTCAGAAAATATCTGAGGAATAACTACTTCTCTCCTTTCCAATTTCAAATAAATAAATAAATAAATAAATAAATAAATAAATAAATAAATCTTGTGTAATAATTTGCCCCTCTTTCTAGAGGGCTTTTTCTTGCTGGATTTGCCTGCCAACCAGAGGATGGGTCTAACCCAAACATATAGAATGTCCTCCAAGACAGATAGGTAACTAATACAGATGATGCAAAATTGGAATGATGCATTTTTTTTTTTTGCTCTCTATTTGCCATCCTGCTTACTGGTTATTTTTTTTTAATTAGAAAATTTTGATATACAAAAGAAAAACACATTCAAAACATTAACCATACAGCGTCAATCTATCACTAAAGTTCGGCTTCCCTCTGTTTTTCGCGCGGTTCATTTTTTTTTTTTTGACCTCAAATAATAATCTGAGTATTGCATTTTGGTCCATCTGAGGTTTCTAGACTATTTTTTAAATGAAGGCCAATTCTTTTTATTTATTTTTTTCCAAACCGGGATGCAACTGCAAAAGATTACCAGTCTGTTGAAAGATAGTAACCTTCCCTCGTGCCCCTTCATTGTAGGGATATAATAGGAATATTAATATGCACAGATATTAATGATCCAGCAAGCTTCCTGCAAAGGATTCTGGGGGGCGATATTTGACTCTCTCTCCTGCACGGGAAAGCCCTGGGAGAAGGGAAATAGAGTCCCTAAGATTAACGTGCAGGAAGCAGATGGCTTACTTTCTCGTCCTTCCATCCTGACATGGTATGGCCATAAGGAACAAACAAGACCATTCATCATTACCTGGAATGGGATGTAAGGAAATAACAAGCTGCTGGGGTTATCCATCATCCAGTCCCTCGCTAGGTGACATGTCCACATCACAGAAAGCCCTCCCCGGGAGTCCATCAAGCCAATGACAGGCTGACACATAGGATACCACACAATATCTGTAACTCCACCTCTTACAGCTAATTAAGATGTGCCTTGCAGCCTGCTCAGGGAGAGAAGAGCATGGCGGCCTGACACTTGAACCCAACCCTACGTGTCCGTATAGGTTATTTCCCTACAGCTCATATTTTAACTTGCATAGGAATTTTGGAGTAAGGCAAATCTGTCTGTTGAAAGATAGTAACCTTCCCTCGTGCCCCTTCCCTGTAATACATAGCACTCTCAAATTGTTTGGCTTTTGCTTGGCTTTCATTGATGACAAAAGCATGGCATGCTAGTTGTCAAAAACTAGATCAAACTGTAAAATCAGAGCTATTGTACAGTTTAAATATTCCAGGTGCTCTGTGAGGCATGTATCTTATTCAAACTATTAAGGGATAAAGCCAAAAGCAGGTGATGTAATAAAAATCTTGTTGTACTGTAATTATAACACTGGCCTGGATTCCTGATGGTGTGAACATTAGCTCATTCATTCAATAGTATTTTTTCATACTTTCCACATGTTCAAAGACACCTTGAGAAAGGACTAGAATGTGGCCTGTGTGCCACATTCCACCCCACCAGATGCCGAAGTTCCCTTAGATCCCTTTCATTGTGAGAAAATTGCAAGTGCTGCAAGTGAGGGATAGATTTAATTTCTATAAACTGCTGTGGCTGGTGACACCATCAACCGTACGTGGTGTAAAGTTGCAAAACAAGATTTCACCTGCAGAATAGGATCTCCAACGTGCAATTTAGCCAGCAAAAATGTGAATGAGAAGAAAGGATGAAGGGCACTAGCATCATACAACAAAATGATAATATAAATTAATGAAGTGTCATGGACAAAACAGGCGTATACCTACCGATGCACCTTTAGGTCCTGGTATACCTGGCAGACCATCCCGACCTGGTCTTCCTTCTTTACCGGGAACACCGGGAACTCCAGGGAAACCAGGATTTCCCTTTTCACCCTTTAAGTCTGAGTCAAAGAAAACATCTCCAGGTTCTCCTTTTGCTCCTGGGCTTCCCATCAATCCAGGTGCACCTGGAGATCCCTGAAATTACATTTAGTTATGTCATCCATTAAATCTATCCTAAAATGTTTACTCACAGTTTTTAATAAGTCTCAGATTTTACTAGTCAAATGACAAATCAAGATTTAACAAGATTGCTCATTGTAGGGATATAATAGGAATATTAATATGCACAGATATTAATGATCCAGCAAGCTTCCTGCAAAGGATTCTGGGGGGCGATATTTGACTCTCTCTCCTGCACGGGAAAGCCCTGGGAGAAGGGAAATAGAGTCCCTAAGATTAACGTGCAGGAAGCAGATGGCTTACTTTCTCGTCCTTCCATCCTGACATGGTATGGCCATAAGGAACAAACAAGACCATTCATCATTACCTGGAATGGGATGTAAGGAAATAACAAGCTGCTGGGGTTATCCATCATCCAGTCCCTCGCTAGGTGACATGTCCACATCACAGAAAGCCCTCCCCGGGAGTCCATCAAGCCAATGACAGGCTGACACATAGGATACCACACAATATCTGTAACTCCACCTCTTACAGCTAATTAAGATGTGCCTTGCAGCCTGCTCAGGGAGAGAAGAGCATGGCGGCCTGACACTTGAACCCAACCCTACGTGTCCGTATAGGTTATTTCCCTACAGCTCATATTTTAACTTGTATAGGAATTTTGGAGTAAGGCAAATCTGTATATACATCTGATAGTCATGGGGGGCCAGTATCTAGATGCAAAACCTGGACATTCAAGCTCAGAGACAAATCCAGGAGCACCTCCAAACTGCACACCTATGTTTGCAGACAGTGTGTAATCTCACCCACTATAGGCTGAATACATATTCCTTTATCTGTTTTTAACTAACCAGGAGCATATCTGTCTTGTCTGGATTAAGTTTCAGTTTACTGGCTCTCATCCAGTCTACTGCTGGCAATGTATACAGCTCTAGAGCCAAAACAGCTTCCTCACATTTCAATGGAAAGGAGAGATTGACTTGGCCTTAATCTGTATACTGGTGACTCTAAACCCCCAAACTCAAGACAATGTTCTCCAGCAGCTTCATGTGGATGTAATAACACAGGAGCCAAAACAAAATCCAGTGCCCATAGTGTTGAACAGGCAACACCTTCTGAGTACTCTCCTCCAGGAATTACCAGAGTGACTATAAAACAGTGCCTCCAAATTCCATCCCAGAGAGTTGGCCCAGAAGACGACCATGGTTGATGGTATCAAACATCACTGAGAGGTCTAGAAAAACCAAGAGGGATGGCAAAACCATATGCCATCCACCAAGGTGACCAAAGCAATCTCCATCCCATAACCAGGCCTGAAGCCCAACTGAAATTCATTTGGATAATTTATCTCATCTAGGAACTTGTAGAGCTGAGAAGCTATAATCTGTTTCCATATCTTGTCCAAGAATGGAATATTAGATACTGGTTGGTAATTATTCAGTATTGTGGAATCCAAGGAGGGCTTTTTCAACATCAGTCTTCCAATTGCCTCTTATGACCAGGATGGGCTCCTACCCATTGTAAGGTGGCCTTCACCATTCCTCCTACCCACTCAACTAATCCCTTTTGGGCAGCTTTTATAAGCCAAGAAGGGCAAGGGACCAACAGACAATGGTAGCATTCAGCTCTCTAAGCGTCCTTTTTCTGGGAGATGGCACGCAATATGCCCTTGACCGCTTGAAATTGGATGACTGTGCGGATACAATGGTGGTAAAGAAGAATTATTTCTGCTTCGCCACTGCCACTGCCACAGCCAGAGCCACAGAATAGATATTCCCATTGGCTGCAGACAGTGTTCAGTCACTGATATTGCCAAACTGTCTAACGACAAAATATGCTAAAATGACTGTGGGTCACAGTGTTTCAATTGTTTTCTTACAGTTACTCCAGGGATGCCATCATAGCCAGGAATGCCTCTGTCCCCTTTAGCACCTGGTGGTCCTGAAATACCTTTTTAAAAAAAGAAAATTGTATTAAACTTACATATATGAGCTTCATTTAATAAAGGTGTTTTCATGGTGTTCTCATATAATCTGATATTCTGATAATCTGATATTCTCAACAGATTACTTAAAAATACGTATAAATACTATATGGAGGGGAATGAGAGAGAGAGAGAGGACACATACATACATAGCTACAGAGGTGGAAAAACATGTAGAATTGTTCATTAAAATCTAAAAAGCTAAATTTTGAGGTACATAACTATTAGGAATTCTATTTCCTTTTAGTGTCTTAAGTAGAGATGGGCATGGGCTGCAGGTTTGGTGGTTCATGCCTGTTTGTTTACTAGCTGAACATTTGTTCAAAACCTCTAAGCTCCACTTCCTCTGGTGGGCACCCACTTGGAGGAAGCACCCGGGCTTCCCTGCCTGCCTCTTCTGCACTTGCCGGAGGAGATGGGGGTTTGGAAGCACAGAACACCTGTTTGGTCAGTAAACGAATAGGCGTGAACGGCTGAACCAGCACTTCGTACCCATTTCTAGTCTTGAGCTGACCACCATGGAGTGCTGGTGAAGCTGTATGTGGAAATGGAAAAAGAAAGAGACAGAACGAGATGTGTCGCAGCACTCATGTGAATGAAGGATAAATTTGGTTGATGTTTTCCCCAGGGAAAATAATAATAATCCAAGGAATATTTTTGAAACAAGGTCAAAAATGGAAAACAAAAACAAAAACATCACAATGCAACAGGAGGACTACTGTAGGTGACTTATGACAATGGTGAAACATGTATTGTCCAAACAGCTACTACCTGGAACACTTACCAATGGCTACACTTACCAAGCAGATGTAGGCAGTGTGAAAGAGAGGGGAAATGGAGACTATTTATTGTACATTGCACTCCATGGGATAGCAAGAAAGGTATTCTCACTCAATCAGGAATTGTCCTTTCTATCAGATGGGTAGAATTGCACTAGAGAGGTTTCATGTGGATCCCTTGTCCTCCCCCACTTCCCTCATTTCAACACTGGTCTGCCTCATCTATTGTGTTCAGATCTGGATACTATACTTTTTAGAAGAATGCCAAAAAACTGGAACAAGTTCAGAGGAGGGCAACAAAGGTGATCAAGAACAGTGAGATTAAAGGAACTGGGCATATTTAAGCAAAAGAAAAGACGACTGAAGGGTGATAAGATAGTACTTCTCAAATACAGTAATACATTGGTTTGCAAGCATAATGCATTCCAGAAACATGCTTGTAAACCAAAACACTCTTATATCAAAGCAAATTTCCCCATAAGAAATAATGGAAACTCAGATGATTCATTCTGGGGTCCCATAGACCACATATTGTACACACAAAATGCCAAAACGCACAAAAGAAGTGGGCTAGAAGTCCGTGTCCACACCATGGTTTAGGTACCTGGCTGCGGAATCTGCTCTGCTTGGGACTAACAACTGGATTTTACTCTGTTTTCTTAATGTGACAATAATAAAGTGTAATTTGTAGCCCTAAACACACATGGCTAGCTGCCCACGACTAAAAATGGTTTGAAAAATATAAGAATGTTGAAAATGAAATAAATACAAATATAAAGGAAAATGAAACCCTAACCTGTACTCCTCTTTGAAAACGTTCCTGGCTGGTGCAATGGATACTCCTCTCTCCTCCCTCTGCTTTTGAGGTTTACCTGAGATGGAACCTTTCAGACAATCACCCACAATCCAGCAGGGGATGTGAGACAGAGCCACCATTGGCTCTCTCATGATCATGTGACCTGCTGCAGTGCTCATATACCAAGGCATTGCTTGTTGATCAAGGCAGAATTTTGCTTGTCTTGCAAAACGCTCTTATATCAAGTTACTCCTAAACCAATGTATTACTGTACTAGAAAGGCAGACACATAGAGGAGAGGCAGGTTCTGTTCTTGATCATCCCAAAGTGAGGAGAAACATTTTAACTGTCAGAGCAATGAAATCAATTACCTTGGGAGGTGGTGAGTGCTCCATCGTTGGAAGCATTCAAGAGCCAATAGGACAACCATTTGTCAGATATGCTTTGATTTGGATTCCTGCATTCAGCAGTAGGTTGGACTCAATTGCCTTATAGGTTCCTTCAGGCATGTCCAAACTTTGGTCCTTCTGATGTTTTGGACCACAACTCCCAGAACTCTAAGCCTGTATTTCCAACGGCAAAGGACTGTGGGAGTTGTGGTCCAAAACTTCTGGAGGGTTGAAGTTTGGACATGCCTGATACGAGTATGCAATTCTACCCAACTGATACTAAAGACAAAATTTTTGGTGTTTTTAGCATTTTCTGGATGAAGCCATTTTGGAAGTGCAGTAATAGGAATACAGAGCAAATTCTGGAGGAGGTTCTCTTTCTGGCCTAGATAAACTCTTTTATTTTGTACTTTACCTGGTTCTCCTGGAAGCCCCTGAGGACCTGGTGGTCCAGGAATGCCAGGGAGATCACAAGTAAAACAGGCTTCACCCTTTTCACCTGTATTAAGAAAACAGATATTTCGAGGTTTCGATTTAAAACTCTCTACAGACCAAGTTGTAATTTTTTAAGAAGACAACCCAAAGTTCAACATATATGAGCACTTTAGATAAAATCTCATAGTAGATATTACAATTGATATCACTTTCATATCATTGTGAAATTCTGGCAATTGGGAGTGGATACCAATATGGACCAGTAGAGGATGAGTTTTGTCATGCCCCCTGTGCAGAAAAGAGAGTATTTTATTGCATCAGAAATTATATTTTATGTTTGCATGCAGGATTGCCTAAATTTATATCTGCTGAGGAATTAAAAATGTAGACATATGATAAAGCCAACATCACCTTTCTCTCCAACTTCTCCGGAGAAGCCATGCTGACCAGGAAGACCTGGAGGCCCGGGATCACCCGGCAAACCAGGTGGGCAGTCCAGGATTCCATCTGGAATTCAAAACAAAAGAAAAAGAATACAACAAAGCATTATTTTCAAGGTCATATCTCAATCCTTCAAAATCAGCTTCAGAGACAGGACTCACAATAACTGAGTGGTAGAAAGGAAGCATGAAAAGGGGCCATTTCTGTCTCAGTTTGATCCATGTACTATACCTGAACTACTGTATGTACCAGTAGTCCCTGTAGATATTCAGAATGGGACCCACGTGAGAAGAAAAAAGCTTAAAGATTAACAACTTTTATTTGGTACAAACCTCCCTCCCTCCCTCCCTCCCTTCCTCTGCCAAATAATATGTGTTCATCTTTAAGATGCTAAAAGACTCTTTTCTGTTTTTAGCAAAAAAACCCAAAAAGACTGAAACAGCTACAGGCTGGAAAAGTACTAAATGGCAGATCACAGGTCTCCCATGCTAAGAGTTGTTCTATGAAATCAGTATTCTATTTAATAGTGTATTCGCCATATCTAGATTTTGTCTGTGTGCATTTGTGTGTGTGAATATAGTAGGACCCTGTATCTGTGCAGGATTGGTTTGAGGCCCCCTGCAGACACTGATAATAGCAAGTGCTAAATATATAATAAAGTGGGGAAAACCAATACAAATATTTTAACATGCATGCCCAGAAATAAATAAATAAATAAATAAATAAATATTCCATTTTAAAATTCAGTTTATACACATCAGTATAGTTTTACAACTGACATAACATAGATTGTGAGTCCTGATGGTAATTTTAGTGTATTGTATTTAACTATTTTTATTGTTTCAATTGTTTATTGACATTTTAATGTTTTAATTGTCTATTATGAATGTGACCTTTATATGAATCTGCCATACATGATCACATAGACATTGTGTTTATATATTTTGTTATTGCAATGACACTATGCATTCAATCGTTAATTTCCCTCACTCATAACTTTTCATGGAATTTCTCACTCTTTTAAACTGCTTTGTTCTCTTGTAGCTTGAATGTCATGTTGTCTTTTAATGCTGTAATATGTCCCTCAATTCCCTGCTCTCAATTACTTGAATATGTCTTAAGTGTATTGGACTGTATATTGTTCCTCATTACTGTAAGCCACCTTGGGTCCTTTTCCAAGGAGAAAGGTGGGGTAAAATACTCTTAAAATAATAAATAAATAAATAAATAAATAAATAAATAAATAAATAAATAAATAAATTGTAAGCTGCCCAGAGACCTTTGGACAGTAGGTGGCATATAAGCTGTCTAAATAAATAAATAAATAAATAAATAAATAAATAAATAAATAAATAAATATTATTTAAATTCCATCATATTTGTCCAGTATGCAGATGCATAGGGGGACTAGAAAGTGAACCTCTTGTATATTCAGTTTAATTACGGGGTGAAAGTTATAAAATAAGGGAATTTAGTAAGGGCCTCCTGTTCACAAATCTACATAAGAAGATGTCATCAATGAGTGCAGCTTATACTACTGAATGTACTCTATGGATACGCTTACGTGTAAAGGCTTTCTCATCCAGTTGTGAAGCCTTTCTCCTTAGCATGGTGTTTGCTGGATCCCATCTGCCAACCGAGAAAAAGGTGTTTCCCCAAACTAAAAAATTCCACATTCAGAATTCATAAGAAGAGAAATCTACACATACAGCAGCACTCCCGTACCTACTGATTTGCCACCCATGGATTCAGTTCTCTGTGGTTGTTGAGTGGCAGTGCAAGGGGCCGGGACGGTGCTAGCTGGCTGGACAACACAATTGCAGTGGCTGCAGAGGCTGTGTGGCCCAGGGAGCACCCGTCCGTGACAGAGTGAGCACCCACCTATGAGTTTGGCTGTGGCGGCGGGACATGGACCAGGTGGCAGCAAATGGGCACAGTGCCATGACGGTTTTCTCTGGGGAGGTGGCGGGGGTCATCAGGATGCCTCTGCCATCTGGGTGCTGTCGCCGGTGATTATCTGGGGAGGCAGACCTCCTCTGCCAGGTGGGGGGGGCACCTGGAGACCGCCACTTTCTTCCTCTGCTGCCTCCTCCTGCCAGCTGGCTCACCTGTGCCCGGTACAGCTTCTCCTCCAGGCACAGCCCACCAGTCACCGGCAGGGAGCCCACGCTGCATCCCAGTGAGCACAACGAGGAGGAGGAGGAGGAGGAGGAGGAAGAAGGAGGAGGTGGCCTGGGCAGCATGGCAACACAAAGACAGGTAGTGTGGCTCCACCGCCTTTGCCCCTCACCACTCCCACCATCATCACGCTTGGATAAGAGCATTTGTTCTTATCTGCGGATTTTGTTACCTGGGGTGCAGCCTGGAACCAATCCTCCACGGAAACGTGGGTCCTACTGTATTTATTCTTTAAACACTGTTTGGTAAGTATTTTTGTCTGGAGAGTTTTCAGTAAAAATCACAGTAAAAATCATGCTCTTCCAGATTTAGGCTTTCTCAACTTATCAGGATAGCTTTATAACAAATGTTCAATTAAATTCATTTAACCATACTAAAAACAACAGTTTCCCCCCTCAATGTTCTCCTGCCCATACATTCTGAAACACTGAAAAGTGTAGGCTGCATATTGACTTGCCTGTTGTGGCAGGTGGGCCGGGAGGCCCCGGTAAACCTTGAGGCCCTGGAAATCCATCTCTTCCTTTTGGCCCAGGCAGCGAAAGTCCAGGTGGACCCCGGTCACCCTTTTCTCCTCTCTCACCAGGAAAACCAGGTGGTCCTCTGATCCCTGGACTGGGTTGCCCTTGATTACAATAATATAGCAAAGCATAAGGTCAGTGGCCATCAACAAGATGACATTGCTTTGATGATCATACTGATACAGCCCTATCTGTACCTGCATACACTGGATAAGATCCAGCACTATTTATTCAAAATAAATAGGAGTGCCTCAGAATATGGCATAATTCCTCTCCTCAACTTCTTTCTGGATTTTTTAAAGTTAAAATATTGCACATCCCTTTCTCTGAATCAACCACAAAGCCATGAATTCAAGCAACAGTATGTTGGCTCATTTATCAGGTGCTTATACCTATTTCACAGAAACTCTCCACTTCATGGTGCCTTCTTGATGTCTACTCCTATGGAATATACAATACTATAGTTCAAATTGTGAGTCGTTTGTGTAGAGCAGATATTCTTAAACATAAAACCCTCATGAGTTCTAACCAGGAGAGCTAGTAGCAGTTGCAGCTGAAACAGGATTACGAGTACAAAGCAAGTGGGCTCCAGTATTTAGAAGGCACTGTAATCTAGAGGTGAATCTTTCTGAGTGCTAGGAAAATGAGCAATAGCACCTCCTGACCTATTAGTCCTGCTCCTCCTCCCTGAAATTATAAACATTCTTTTGGGGAGCAATATATTTGCCTCCTTTTTTGCAGCATTTTGGGCCTATGCTGCTTTTCCCAGGTACCAAAATAGCTATATCTACAGTTCTGAGTTCAGCTCTGGAGAGCTGCAGCTATCCACCCCTGGTATCGATACAGACTGACAATCCATATGGATATGTCTGTGAAGATTCTCAGTCATCCAGATGAGTTTATCTGGAAGTTGAGTCATGGCTACTAGACTTCTTTTTTGAGAGATAGAAACATTTTGCTGCTCATCCAAACAGCTTCATCAGTCTGAATACAGCTAGTGCGAGTCCTCCATCTTATAGTCAGCTTTGACCTCTTGTCACCTTGGTCTGAATTAGGCTCATAAGATGAACAATGGCCTGAATAGGCTCGTTAGGGAGACAATAGTATCCATAGCCTTAAGGTGAACAATGGCCTAAGGTGCTGAAACCTATCAAAAATGGGTCGTTAGCTATGGCCTTGGTGGTGAAGGCTTTTTGATTTGTCTGGGTACTTTGGAAAGCACAGCCTGATAAGTAGCAGATAGACTATGCCTGAGGCTGCCACCTCTGTTGAGGGAGGGGGTTTCCATGCTCACATGAATGGCTTCCCTGACTCCTCTCTCAAACCACCTATCTTCTTTGTCTAATATGTGTACATCCTCATCTTTGAAAGAGTGCCCTTTGTCCTTCAAATGGAGGTGTACTGCTGATTCTGGTCCTGAGCTGTTATCTGCTACTTATCAGGGTGTGCTTTCCAAAGTACCCAGACAAATCAAAAAGCCTTCACCATCAAGGCCATAGTTAACGACCCATTCTTGATAGGTTTCAGCACCTTAGGCCCTTGTACACCTTAAGGCTATAGATACTATTGTTTCCCTAACGAGCCTATTCAGGCCATTGTTCATCTTATGAGCCTAATTCAGACCAGGGTGACAAGAGGTCAAAGCTGACTATAAGATGGAGGACTCGCACTAGCTGTATTCAGACTGATGAAGCTGTTTGGATGAGCAGCAAAATGTTTCTATCTCTCAAAAAAAGAAGTCCAGTAGCCATGACTGAACTTCCAGATAATCCATATGGATCCAAAACCATGTCTTGGCAATATGCCAAAGTGAGTATCTTACAGAAATGTAGTAATCTAGAGAAGCTATATGGTGATCCATGTCTAGATAGTGATAAAGATTACTACGCAAGGGCAAACTCTTGGTGATCTGATTGGAAGTAATCAACATAGAACAATATCTTTTCATGACTAATTATCAAGGAAAGCAAAAGCAAAGTGTTCTACTTATATACCGCCCCATACCGCTTCAAGTAGTGTCTGGGCGGTTTACAGTTTAATTACAGTATGCAGGCTACACATTGCCCCCACCCTCGCCCCCACCCTCGCAAGCTGGGTACTCATTTTACCGACCTCGGAAGGATGGAAGGCTGAGTCAACCATGAGCCTGCTACCTGGGATTGAACCCCAGGTCGTGAGCACAGTTTAACCTGCAGTACAGGCATTTAACCACTGCGCCACGAGGCTCCTTTTTATCTGACATAACAGCATTTATAATACCATGCTATCTATATCTGTAAAAAAAATCATCTCATATATTCTTCTACTGTTACAAACATAAAAATCCTTTATATCAATGTTACTTTTCTTTGAAAGGTATGGAAAGATGGTGAACACGGTGCAAAACCTACATAATCATTAAGCAAATTTCAAAAACGATAGAAACAGGAAAGTGAGACGGGTAGTAGGAAATTAAGAACAGGTCTCTTTATGAGTTCCTCTTAGTAATTAAAAACTTCATAAAATGAATGACTATTTCATTGTTTAATAATAGCTACCAGTGAAAGAAATTATATAGTTACAGAATATTTAGGATTTGGTCAGGAAGCCAGAACAGAGTTCACAGGGCTGTTGATTTAGATGCAACAACAATACCTTGAATCTCTGCTGGTTATTGACTCCTCTCATGCCAAGCACTGCTTTCAGGCTACACTTACTATATGAACCTACTATTCAGTCTACAAAACTAAATTCTTGAACTACTGCATCTAGGATGTGCAGAATTGGAATTCATGTAAGTCAGTCGTTCGTAACCTTCCTAATGCCCTTTAATATAGTTCCTCATGTTGTGGTGACCCCTTGCCCTGCTTGGAAGAGGCCACAAGCCCCCTTGGCAGGCCACTGCCGCAGGTGCCACAGAGAACTTCCCTCTACAGACACCCTCAGCCAATCGCAGCCTCCGGTGCCATTGACTGACATCCCTTCCAACCTATCAAGCTGTAACTCATTCTTTTCCCCCCTTTTCCTCCCCCCCTCCTCCAGACCCAAGCTCTTTGTGCCTTTTTGTTCACTGGCTCATGGTGACCCCTGTGAAATGGTTGTTTGACCCCCAAAGGGGTCCCGACCCCCAGGCTGGGAACCACTGATGTAATTAGATATGTGATGTCTTATAAACCATGTGAAAGCATTTAATTGCTTAAGAAGACTTGTGTAGTTGTAATAGTTCCCCCTACTGTCTTGTTTTTCTTACCCTCTTGTCAAAGAGTACATATTAAAACTCATAAATTAATCAATCAACCAAATATATAAACATACTCACCCGGAGGACCCGGTAGCCCTTGCAGACCTGGAAAACCTAAAAAGAATTATCAGAAATTGAAAGAAGGAATGTGAGGCTTGCTCTATAGTTAATCTGGTTCTCAGGAATAAGTTGAGGTAAATCTAGTTATGGTACTCTCAAAAATAAAAGGTTAACTATTTACTTTACACTTATTTCTATATCATGAGAAAATAATAACTCACAAAATCAGCAAATGCTCTATAATTTACTGTCTTATAAGGGCATATATTAAAATGAGTTAAATACTCAGCTAATTGAAATAAAGGAGTAAATAATAACATTTACCTTTTTCACCTGGTTCACCTTTTGGTCCCGGGAATCCTGGAGGACCTCGGTCCCCCTTTTCACCAAATACCTCTTCTTCCCCTGTAGTTACAACCTAATATTTTGGATGAATACCAAAATATTGAGAAACTCAATACGGAAAAGTTTTCTATCTATCTATCTGTCTATTTTGGGTATATATCACGATTTACCAGGACCACAGTATATGAATCGCAAAATGGTGGGGGACCATTGTATGCTAATTTTCACACACTGAAGAGCATAGCTTTGTGATAGAGCACACACGCTGCATGTAGAAGATTCCAGAATCAAACCTGGGTAAACTCTTCATTGAGAAAAATCAAGTAACAACTGATATGAAATGCCTCCACAGGAGACTTGAGAGAATTGCTTTCAGTCACAAGGAGAGAACACTAGGCTATGAGAACCAACAGCCTGAAACAGCCTGTCTTCTGTGTTCCATTCACTGCATTTAGAATACAATCCACTGAAGAAGAAGAAAAACACTTACTATTCCTGGAGGTCCTTGTGGACCTGGTGCACCTTTGTCTCCCTAAAAGGAAGAAGCAATTCACATTTTAAGTTACTTGTATCACACATTCAACCATTTAAATTTCAGATTTGCTTATTTGCAATGAATGAATGAATGAATGAATGAATGGGCGTTTATACACGACCCCTAAGCTGCGCTGCAAATAGCTCCCAGCTCCGGAGCTTAAAAATGTTTCCCCACCAGCTCCGGAGCTAACAGAAAATTAAGTGCGACCCCGCCCACCTAAGCGTGACCCAGCGCATCTTTCAAGTACCTGCTCTGGGAGAGTGAAAAATTTTGATGCGGAGAGTGCCGGGCTCTCCTCACTTCTTTTTGTTGCAGTTTTTTTTGCCTCCCGCCCCTTTAAGAGGAACCAGGGAGTGACGGGGGGTCAGAGCAACTTCCACCGGCACTCCGGAGGTAAGAGTGCATTCTTTTTTTCCTTTTTTTCTCCCTCCCCTCACGCAGACAGAACAAGGAAGTGCAGAGGGGGTGGGAATGCAGGGAGAGCGACAAAGCCTCAAGATCTCTGGTCCAAATTTAAGGGACCAGCGGATCTTAGGGGTCGTGTAAAAAGGCCCAATGTTAAACATTTCAGGTAAATGAACAGCTCCTAAGACTACTCCAAACTCTTCAGCCTGAATTCAGTTCTTATTGGACAACAGCACAATGAGATTTACAAGTTTTGTGGCAGTTGAGGACATCACCTTTTGGTGATCTCTCAGAAGTGACTCATTTAAACTATATTTAGACACTATACGGAGCCTCTATGTAAAACCATGATAATGATAGCTCAAATTTATTTTGAAGAGCTTGGAATGCACTAGAGCTTACTAGTGAAAAGCAGAGATGAGCATGAACTGAATGGTGAACTAACCCGATGAACCAGGCTGGTTCACTATTCAGTTTGTGACCTGGCTCAGGGATTTCATCTGGCTGAACCAAAGCAATATCCTGAACTTTCCTCCCCTTGGTGCTTCATTTTATTCAGCAAAAGGGGATGTCTGACCGCCCCTTCCCACTGCCCTCACTGCCTCCTTACAGACTCCTGCTGCAGAAGCCTGCATCCTCAGAGGCTTCCCTGCCAGGAGCCAGCTGCTGCCTCTAAGCATGCACCCATTGATCAGCTGGGCAACAGCTGCATGATCAGAGGCACCAGCCAGCTCCTGGCAGTAGCTCTACCGTAGCCCATTTTCAGAGTGTAGCAGCTTTTTTATATAAACACACAATTCACAAGGAAGGAAAAGGAGTTTCTCTAATGCTTGGTATATTTGACACGGCTTTTATGATTCATATGTTATATTCTGCAAGGCAAAGCCCTATTTACAGAAATACAGGCTTAGCTCCTCTGTTTTCATGTCAGATTGAATAACAGAACAGAATGATTCCATGATTTTCACAACATGTAGGTGCCCCATAGGTAGCAATTTGTCAACATGCTCATTCCTCCGCTCCTTGGGAGTGTCGCATCAATCTGCCAGCCAATCAGCAGCTAGCACACTGTTATTCAAAGCTCAGTGTGCAGGCGGGAAAATACAAACCATCAAAATGGGTTTCTGTTATGTAACTTAGGAAAGAACAGTATAAAAGCTGTATGATTTTGTACTCAGGGCCCTCCTTGGGCACCTGCAAGCTTTTGTTTATCTGTACAATAAAAGCTCTAGTTCCACACCCACCCTCCTGAGTCTGTTCATTGCCACATACCCAATTTTCAGTTAACACATATAGAGATCAGACCTACTTAAAATTTATTTTTTGAATATAATATATTCTATAGGGCTATAATGCATTAATACAGTAATGAAATAACTTGTTCAGAAATGAACTATCGTCCCTCAAGAAGAAACAGCATCAACCCAATGTTCGACAGTAGCATTCCCCGGCGCCTCCTTTAACTTAAACCAGCCTTCCAGTTAAAAAGTTAGCAGCTTTATTTGGCAGGACCAACAGTGACAACTGCAGAGGGCCTTGTTATCCTCTCCCTCTGGTACTTTGGAAAGCCACTACCCAACATACCCCCTAATTTTCATCCCCATTGAATGGGGCTCTGATCAATGCATGTGCACGCCCATGGCTCCCCATCCCACCCTGAGCAGGTTCTGTTGCAACCAGAACAAAAACGGTTGCAATGTGTGTGGGGTGTGTGTGTGTAGAAAAGCCCAACATATAGGATCAGAGGCATGAGTGCTCCCCCACACTTTAGAAGGAAACTTGCCTCTACCCTCAGATTTGAATCTGAGCCAGAGATGAAGCCTTCTTTGAGATACAGTACGCTTCGTAAACACACGAGTCTTATATGTAAATTTAATCCTAATCAAGCTTTGATTTCCCTGATGATGCACGCTCCTCAACATCAAGGTACCTTTCCCTCCCACCACCACACATCTTACTGGTGGAGGCCTTAATGTCAACACATATTTTCAAAGATGTCCACTTACCTTTGGACCAAGTGGACCTGGAAGCCCTGGAAATCCTGGTGCGCCTGTCTCTCCCTACATTTAGCAAAGAAAAAGGAAAACAACTCGCATTGGACAAAAGTAAACATTAAATGAGAGTCTCCTACCAAAATAAAACAACATTAAAGAACCATGGAAATATATATTTTATCATTGTTATGCACAGAATGGGAAAATGCTTATTAGTTTGTCCCTCGATATAAAAAATTAGCAGCAACAAAAGCTTTTTGAATGCTAGTTTTCAGACCGAAGAAATGTTGGGTGCTGTAATTGAAAAACACATACAGTAGGACCCCGGTATCCGCTGGGGTTGGTTCCAGGCCTTCCAGTGGATAATGAAAACCTTCGATAAGAGAGAACACCAAAAAACCCCAAAACTTCTGTTTTGTGACAGTAGCTTGCTTTATGGCTGCTATTTTGTGACAGTAGCTTGCTTTATAGCTGCTGTTTGTGACAGTTGTTTCCTTTGCGGCTGCTGAATTATTTATTTAACCTTTTCCACACCCTATGGATAACTGAATCAGTGGATAATGAATCAGTGGATACAGGGGTCCTACTGTACATGTACACTGCTAGAATATATTTTAAGAAAAACCAAAAACAAGCCAATGCAATGCAAAGCACAATGCTGCCTCTCACAGTCTTGAGACCACTATGGGTTTTTTTGCAATGCCCTTCCAGGTTTGGGAACCAATGCCAGAATGAAATACATACAATGCTTCCCTTCTCGCCATCTTCTCCATCCTTCCCAGGCCGTCCCTGTAATATTAAAAGTTTCACTTTATTTAGTCAGCACGTACATGTCTATCCCCATTGCTGGAAATACTAGGCTTGCATAAGAGTGATCCGTAGTCATGAAGAAGTCTAGGGCAAACCCACACCTCTCACTGACCCACTGAGTCTCCAGCTCTGCATTAATCTACTAATGAAAGTCCCACAGACAACTCCACTATTACAGAGGGTGCTTTTACACGACCCCTAAGATCCGCTGGTCCTTACATTCGGACCAGAGATCTTAGGGGTTTGTCGCTCTTCGTGCGTCCCCTCCCCTCCGCACTTCCTGGCTGCTGGCTCTGTGAGGGGAGGGAGAAAAAAAGGGACAAAAGAATAAAGGCTTACCTCCCGGGGCCCCGTCACTTCCTGGTTCCTTCTCTTAAAGGGGCGGGAGGCAAAAAACAACAACAAAAAGGAGCGAGGAGAGCCCGGCACATCCGCATCAAGATTTTTCATGCTTGGAGAGCAGGTACGAGAAAAGTGCGCTGGGACCCGCTTAGGTGGGCGTGGTTGCACTTAATTTTCAGTAAACTCCGGAGCTGGTGGGTAAACAATTTTAAGCTCCGGAGCTGGGAGCCATTTGCGGCGGAGTTTAGGGGTCGTGTAAAAAGGCCCAGAGGAATTTAGCCATGCTTTTGCCTGCCTAAATATACATAGCAATGCTTTGTTTTTCTATTGACATTATTCTCACATCTTGACTCATTTTATGGAAGAGGTAGCAGAAGACAGCAACAGAAGATTGGCAATAATGATAAGAACTCTTGGATAGCAACAGAAGGAAATGGGTAATCACAGAGTTCTTTGTTTATCAGTGAGATTAAAGGCAAATTGCTCCTATGGATCTAGTGAAATAAGCCACTGTCTGCCTAAATGAAAAGTCATGACACTGAAGGGTCAGGAGCAATGATTTTTGCAAAAGCCTGATGAGCCAAAGTGAAGCCATGTTAAACTCTGCTGAAATGCCTGTGCTATCAACGCTTACGTTAGCACAAAAGGAGAAAAAGCAAGTGCATAGTTGGAAGGAGAGCCAGGAAGAAGGCAAGGATACTGGTAAGGGGGGGGTGAGTCATGGGAATGTGCCCCCCCCACAAGTTGAAATATTCCTGTGGAATGTCTTGATTGGTGAAAGGAACAAACAAGCTTTGTATAAAAGTCTGTGAGAAACAGAAGGGGGGATCCCTCCTCTCAGCGTGTTGGAGAGCCTTGCCTCAGTTTGCTTCACTCAGCTGAATAAACTACAGATTGGAATCTCTCCTTTGTCTTTGAGTTATTGGCAGCATCCCTCTGATCCAAAAGTTTTCAGGGATTAGCCCCTAAACCCAACAACACAGCCAGCTAAACCAAAGGGTACCTGCAAATTCACCAGAACAAAGGATTGGTGGAAAAATGACCAATTCTTAAGTGCTCCCACCCACAAGTTACATTTTAAAAGTATATGGTGGATCCCCTATGAGGAGAAAGGTAGCATATAAATCATATAAATAAATTGGTAACAATACATGCACTCAAATTTTATTTCCATGTAAAATTTTTCAGCACCTAAAACAAAACAAAATCCCAGTCCCCGAAAGGAAAAAATATACTATTGCCATCTGACATCCAAAACCTGTGAATTCTTTTCCAATCTATTTGGTGATATATAGTTCTAAATTCATTGTAACAGAAAATGTTTTCATTGTTTCCTCCCCCCCCCACAAAGACAATACACCATTTTGATAAGAAAACAATTCTACCTATGAAGTTGGCTGTAGTGTGAATGCTACCTCCTAAAATATTTAATTTTACATCTCACTGGAATTTACACTATGTCTTATAATGACTTGAAATAGATTAATAAAAAAGAACAAAACCCATACATACATACCCATGCACCAGGTAGTCCGGGTTCACCTTTCTCTCCTTTGATACCTAGTCCTGGTGCTCCCTTTAAAAATACAATTTATATGTTATATTATTAATGTCCTCTGCAAATTTAACTTCAGACTCTAAGACATTCTACACTTTAGCTAAGGAGCTAGAGGACATGATGGAAACCTCTCTATGCTGACATAACATCAAGTATATTCCTGCTATGACTATTATTTAAGTTTTTCAAACTGCAGATTCCCAAATTTTATTCTCCTTCAGCACCCCTCAACCCAGAGATCTGTCCCTCTGCCTGGAGAAGCAAGGAAGCATAAGAATTCCTGATACATAAGCCAATGAATAGCTGATGTGCCAGAGAAAATATACCAGGATGACAGATAAAACAGGGTAGAAAGGACTGAAGCAGGACTGTTGACATAGTGCTGATGACATGTGTGATATTCTAGTAGTCACTGAAGCCACTAACCCACCATTGTGTTAACAGCACAATTTTACTCCAGTCCAGTGCATAGAATCCTTTCCCTTCCCCAAAGAAAACTTGACAGAGTAGGTTTTGCTTATTTTCCCCAGGAGGAAAGGAAAGGAAGGAATTCAATTGGGAATGGCAAAGTAATCCAGATACCTGTCTTTTAAGAATGTTTTAATAACTTAAAAATGCCATTCTGCACAGATTTGCCACCATTAACAAAAGTATGTGGCAGCCATTTTTCCTTTTAAAAAAACAATCTCTTGAAAAACACCTTTTTAGATGTTTTAAGCACTGGTCATCAACTTAATTAGCTATAATCAGGCATAAAAATATTTTTGTATATTTTTGAAGTGTTTCACATTGTTTTTAAACATTTCAAAACAGCTGTTTCCATTGATCGCCATTAACAAAACAAAATGAAACAAACCATTTTCCCCGGTTCATTTCGTTTCATTCTAAATCCACTCAGGTTCGTTATTTGTTCTGTTCCGTAATGAAATGAAAAACAAATAACGAAATGAACCAAAAGTTCATTTTGTGCCCATTTCTACTATCTATCTATCTATCTATCTATCTATCTATCTATCTATCTATCTATCTATCTATCTATCTATCTATCTATCTATCAACATTGAAGGACAATATAGAGTTAACAAAAAACGTTCAAGAGAACATTCAAAGTGAAGAACAATTATTGTGAAGAGGCATGTTACATCATTAAAAGGCAACATTAAGCTAAGAACACTAAGCAAGCAAAGTCTGGAAGCTGCAACAGAAAAGGCTCTCTCATGCGCTCTTACCAGACCACCTGTGAAAGTGGTGGAACCGGGAGAAAGTCCTCTCCTGATCTTCGCACATGAGCCAGCTCATCCTGGGAGATATAGTCATTTGGACCCAGGCCACTTAGGGGCTTTGTGGGTTAAAACCAGTACTTTGAATTGTGCCTGAAAACTGAATGGCAGCCAGTGGTGACCAGTTCCAGTCTAGCAGTATAGTGGCTGCATTTTGGACGCCTCTGAAGTTTCCAGGGGCTTTCCATCACTAGTCCCACATGGAGCCTATTACACTTATCCAGGTGGGAACTGGCCAGGGCATGTGTCACAGTTGCCAGAGCAGATCTACATCCAGAAATGGACATAGCCAATGCACTAGTTTTAACTGTGCAAATGCTCTCCTGGCCACTGCTGAGATCTTCAGGCTTAACCTTCTCCCTTCAAGAGATTGTGATAGAGACTTGCCATCTATCTTTAGTGAGATGGATCCAACCCATGGTGCTAGAGTGTCCACCACCAGTTTCAATGATACACTTTTCTTTGCTTATAGTATAATACTATATGCTAGTTTTGCTTCCCAATTTTATTTTTCCCTGCTTCTCACATGGCAAGAATATAAATGTGGAGCAGGTGTTTGTGTGAACTTAGAGGTCCCTCCCAAAGTCTCTGTTCTATGATTCTCAAGATTTGGGGATATCATTGCTTCATCAAAATGCCACAGCCTACAAAAGTTACTTGTTGTGCTAGCAAAGTAACATTTTAAAATCTGCAAAATATTGATCAGATTTATACTTACTGGTGGCCCTGGATCACCCCTTTCACCAGGATCGCCCTATAGGAATGGGTGGGGGAAAAAACCCTATTAATATAGAATATCATCCATTGAATCTTCAAAATACTCTTCCATTTCAAATGTAATTTTCTATAGGCACTTTGACACTACACAAAAATAGTCGACTGATAACCTTGATAGAAGTACTACAGTAGTCCCCCTCTATATCAGTGCTGGCGAACCTGCAACACTCCAGATGTTTTGGACCACAACTCCCAGAATTGCAAGCCTAGATTGCTAGTGACAAAGGATTGTGGGAGTTGTAGTCTAAAGCATCTGGAGTGCCGAAGGTTTGCCACCACTGCTCTATATTGTGGTTCATATATTGCGGTCCCGCTATACTGCATTATCCGCCCCCCCTCTGTTGGCACTTATTGTGACTTCTTCTAGCTGTGATCCCAGCAGAGTCATTATTTGTTGCAGCCAAGTGAGGATGAATTGAATGAATCATACGTGTCCCTGCTGCCCTGGCTGCTTTGCCTTTTGTTTGTCCTCCTGCCGGACTCAGTGCAACGCCTACGCTGCCCAGCTGCTGCAAGGCAAAAGAGGCCCCTGGAAAGACTGACTGACACTGGAACAGTTTTGGGGTGTTTACTCTGGAAAAGTGAGGCAGTGCCCCCTCCCTGTCCTTGACCCAAGCCGGAGCCTCTCGGAGAGGCCGCTCACAGCAAAAGAGGGTGAGAACGTTGTTGGCCCCTGGGCTTCACTGGAGCTCAACGGCCGGCCAAGGGCTGGCGCCTGCTGCCAAAACGCCTCATGGTGTGCATTGCACGCATGCGCAGGGCAACAAGACCAAGTCCGTTGACCAGATGAGGTGGTAGAGTGTGGGCGGGAGCGCAGCAGCACTCAGCACTGTCAGAATCAGAGGAACCTCTCAGCCTCCTTTGAGACACTCGCCGTCTACTTCCCCTGAATGAACCCCACTGGAAGGGGACGACAGAGGGAAGAAAGGCACTGGAGGGGAGGGGAAGCGCATCCCTGGGGAAGTGTGGGGTCCTCCCATGGCCACAGTAGGCGGAGGGCTCCTTGGTGTGGAATGGCTTTGAGCCCAGGAGGCTGGCACCCCACCCCTGCCATTGTCACCAATGCCATCCCTGACACCTCCTCTACCACTAGCACTGCCAGCCCCTCACAAGGAGGTGGTGGCATCTGTGTATTGCAGATTTTCATTTATCACGGGTTGTTTGGGAATATAACCCTGTGATAAACGGAGGACTACTGTATCTCAACTGTTTAACACCACATTCTCAGTGGAGATTAAAATCTATTAACAGACAACCTCTCATTCATGTTGGGCAGCAAACCGCACTCTGGTCTCTTTCTATGGTACAGCAAAGGGAAGAGGCCACTTTTCCCACATAGCAGTGGTATATGCAGGGACTTCATGAGGATCAGTCTCTGGCATCTGTTCGTACATCGTAAACTGCACTACTGATTTCCCATACGACAACTCGATGCATTATTTTGTGAGATAACCTCTGCATAATGGTCACTTGCCCTTAGAGGGGCCACGTAGCTCCAGCCGATCCAAAATGCTGCCAGTGAACAAGCACTTCAGAAAGAATAGATAGAGAAATAAAAAATAAAAAGAACACAATGGTAGAATTCAGACTGCTGGTTCATTCTTTTATTCCCTCATTTGCATCAGAGCAGTCTGATTTAAGAAACAGTTCCATAAATATACCAAGTCAATATACATTCTTACCTTCTCTCCACGTATGACTGTGGTCCCTTTTTCTTGTTGTTGTGAAACAGCTCCTTGCGGACCTGGAGGGCCCATGACACCCCGTTCACCCTATGGTTTTCCCAAGCAAACACAATGAAAAACAAACCAGCAAGAAGTATCACTATACATAGCCCAGATTGGAAAAAGAAAACAGAGGAAATATACACATAACTGAATACCTCAACTCAGCTGATAAATTATTTTCTTATTAAATTCATTATCCTCAAGGAAACTCGGAAACAATTCTGTCGGAGCAGAATGTAAATTCTCCAGAGTAGTCTAGCAGAGCAGAGCCATTTAAAATGATATTTCCAGTTCCCGTGCAGAAACTGGCCATACAGAGTACTGTGGGATCGATATGGTACCCTGTTTTCCCAAAAATAAGACATCCCCTGAAAATAAGACCTTCTTACAGTTTTGCCTCACACTGAAAAATAAGGCATCCCCCCAAAAATAAGGCCTCCCCGATAATAGGATAACAATAAATGTGTTCCGTATTCTTCTTTATGGAAAAATAAGACATCCCCTGAAAATAAGACCTAGTGCATCTTTGGGAGCAAAAATAAATATAAGACACTGTCTTATTTTCGGGGAAACACGGTAATCTTTAGAGCATCTTGGCAATTTGGGTTGTTCCAGGAAGGAGTTCTCCAGACAGTTATCCATTGTGACCAATAAGGCAGGGGTGTCTCCAGCTATAACGGCTTCAGTGAAAGACCAGTTTGGCTCCAAGCAATAGCTTCATCTTCAGAAGCATAAGAGGAATAACTGCTTGATCGAAATACAGCTGGATTCTATTCTGGCCTCTAGATCAGGGGTGCCCAAACGTTTTGTAAGGAGGGCCAGATTTGGTGGCTGAGAATGTGTCAGGGGCCGGTTGCTCCCTGACCCTGCCACCCCACTGCAAGCCCCACCCACTGACCCATAAGCCCCACCCACTGACCCCTTGCAACCCGACCTGCAGGAAGGAAGGTGGGGATCAAGGGAGGGAGGGAGGAAGGTAGAAACCAAGAGAGGAAGGAAGGAGGGTGGGGACCAAGGGAGGGAGCGAGGAAGGAAGGAAGGTGGGGACCAAGGGAGGGAGGAAAGAAGGAAGGTGGGCACCAAGGGAGGAAGGAAGGTTGGGACCAAAGGAAGCAGAGGGAGCCGTGGCCACCACAGGGGAATGTGTGGGGGAAGGAGGGGGGGAAGGGGCGGGCCAGCCAGCCGCGGGCCACTCAGAATGGCCTGACGGGCCGGACTTTGGGTAGGCCTGCTCTAGATGGTGGGAGCCAAATAACTGTTCTTAGGTTGACTTTGTAGGGGTGTATATTTAGCATATAGCCTACTGAGGACAAGATTGCCTTCTGTGAGTCCCAACGCCTCCTGCTTACAGGGATTGAAGCAACTTGAAGCAGGATGTGAGTGGGTTGAAAAATCTTTGTTGGATAAGTCCTAGATTGGTTTAGGGCAGTGTTTTTCAACCACTGTTCCGTGGCACACTACTGTGCCGCAAGATGTTGCCTGGTGTGCCGTGGGAAAAATTGAAAAATTACTTTTTATATAGTCAATATAGGCACAGAGTTAAATTTTTTAACATTTTCTAATGGTGGTGTGCCTCGTGATTTTTTTCATGAAACAAGTGTGCCTTTGCCCAAAAAAGGTTGAAAAACACTGGTTTAGGGCATAGCATGAGTTTTTATTGGAGGTTGCAGTGCAAGGCTCCTGGATTCTTGCTCCTTAATTGTTAAGAAGGGGGAAATGTATGACTCCATCGAGGGACACGTCATTTCTCCCAAAGCGCTTTCCACTATGTGCATTTGGTCACACACCTTCTGCAGTCTTTAAAATATGGCTGCTACAGTTTGTGCAATAAGCTTACGTTGCTCTGCCAGTTGGGCCAGGGGGAAGATCTTCAATTGCTCCATCAGGGTTCCCCACACAGTTGAAGGGGTGCACGCCATGGTCATTACGGTCATTGTGATCTAGATTTGTCGAGGTTGGTTTCTTGTTGAGCTGTTAGTTTAAAAACGTTTATCGATCCTCATTTGTTTCACTGTCTTTGTGTGGGAGTGCTCAGAGTTTGATCTATGTCACTTATTTCCCATTGTTTAGGCCGGCAGAAGGGGAAAGGCAAATGCGAGACTCCTGGTTTGTTAGTGTTTATTATAATATACATTAGTATGCAAATAACATACTATTATTAATATAAAATCCCGTGAAAGTGTTTGGAAAGGTTCCAAACTTGTGAAGGAAATATGTACAAGAATCCAAATATAAAACATATTCAAATAAATGAGAGTAGTCAGGTTTTAATTTCCAAAAGTGGTGAGAAGGGTGGTATAAATAAAACAAATTAATTATACAATAAAACAATCATCTAGTAAAAACATCTATGTCTATAGATGACATTGTGTTTCACAACCCTAATAGCTTACGAAAATCAATAAAGTTGCTTGTAGTTGGTGCTGGCAAGTTCATAAGAGGAAAAGAGTGATATTGATTCACGGTGACCAAATTCTCATCCTTTTATTTAAAAAAAATGTAAACATGCACTTTAGACTATCCTCATGCATGGACTTGCCTTCTCTGTGTTAAATTACAGTATTTTCATCCATGTGATCAACCCACCAGTCTGTCTAATAGATTCTATAATAATTATTTGAGGGTTTTATCTTTGAAGACAATTCACCAATTCAAATGAAGCAGCAGAGGGATAGGAGTATGATCAACTTACCTTATCACCTTTTGGTCCTTCGAAACTCAGTCCCATGTGACCCTGATGATGCACACAATACACATTTTATAATGGTATTTTACTATCAAATCGGAACAGACTAATAGTAGGGCTTTCAAGGTAAAGTGAGATATTTGAGAAGTGGTTTTATCAGTTCCACTTCCCCGGTCAGTTTCTATAGCTAAGTGAGGCTTCAAATCCTGTTCACCAGAGTCCTAATCCATCATGTTACCCACTACACCGCACTGGAAATCCTATTTCCTAGGGCAGTGATGGCAAACCTTTTAGAGACCGAGTGCCCAAACTGTGATTCAAAACCCACTAAAGCACCAATACAATTTAACCTGAATACAGGTGGTTGTGAAGGGGCGATGCTGGGTACCCACAGAAAGGGCTCTGAGTGCTGCTACCTTTGGCACCCATGCCATAGGTTCACCAACACTGTCCTAGGGCCTTTAAAGGAATGGCTGGCCAAAGGGATATTTGAAAGGGATCCTTTTACTCTCTTGATTTTACTTCTGTTTTTAATGTGCTCATTGATGAGTTTTAGTATGTTTGTTTAATGTTTTTTAAAATATTTTTATTTAGATTTTAATTTTGTTTCTTTTAATACTGTACTTGTATCTTTTAGCAGAAAGTAAACATATCATAGTTTAAATAAATAATAAATAGGGAGCAACCAGATGCCCATGAAATGTGCACAAACCCGCCCTGATTGCACTGGTCTTACACTACTACTGCCCCCTTCAGGGTGCTCTTTCTAATCCAAGAGGGGATCTACTGCTGTCATGATTATTCGTCATTGTCAAGTTAATTCTCATGTATTTGTCTAATTTTCTTTTGAAATAATATAAATTGGTGACCTTAAAGACATCTTGAGGGTGAGGTTTTCATGGTTTCTGTACATCCTGTGTGTGGAAGTAAGTTTTAAGTGCAAGCATTTCAACACTGTTGAATTAAAACAATCTTACCTTTGGACCTGGGGGACCAGGGCTCCCTGGAGGACCCTGCAAGGAAAAGCATTCTGTTAATATTATCCAATGTTCTTGTTTCAAGCTTGTCCCCAACAATAAAATAAAATAAAATAGCTTGAGATATGGGAATTTTACTTCATGCTGCATCTTTCACCAGACTGATTCTGAGCAGACGTTGCATGTGATGGAACTGAGAGTTTTCACAGGACAAAATTATTGCATTAACATCTATAGACCTTGCATATTTGGCTTATCTGTGCTGTTCTTCCACAAACAATCAGAGACCTTTCTCTTCAGGCGACCTTTCCCTAAGTGACTAGCTACCTAACTGATTTTAGATTGATTGTTATATATAACTGTTTTGATTGTGCTTTTAGCATTGTTTTTGTTTACCCTTTGCCAGAGTGGTATCTGTTCTTTTAAAATATTTGTATACTTATTGTGTTCAGCTTTAATAGCGGTCCTTTAATGATGCTTGTGCTCTGAAACTTGACACGTGACACAAGACACATAGCTGTGATGATTTTATTGCTACCACTCTCTATGGACTCTATCACCCGTCCTTTAAAATGCTGATTACATTTCAAGATAAACCGTTTCCAAAAATATTGTCCCCTTGGCCACCGGGCTTTAAAAAAACCTCCTGGTTATGCCTCTTCTAGCGAGTTTTCCATGACCTACCGGAAAAGTTGGGAATTTTTTGCTCCAGTAAAAAATGCGAGCCAAAAGTCTGTGGGAGCTCCCATATGATCCGGTTTTCTGCTTCCCCCCTAGCTCCGACCAGCTCGTCCTAGGGCTGATCGGCGCTTTTTTATTTTTTATTTTAAATTTCTCCTCCCCCCAGTGCTGATCAGCTGGCCTTCGGGCTGTCAGCGCTGGAGTTTTTTAATTTATTTTTTCCTAGCCCCACCAGCTCCTGAGGCTGGTCACCACTTATTTATTTATTTTTTTAATTTCCCGTCCTCCCAGCACTGATCAGCTGGCCTTTGGGCTGTCAGCGCTGTTTTTTAATTATTTTTCATTTCCCCCCTAGTGCCACCTGCTGGCCATGGGGCTGAACAGCGCTTTTTTTAAAACAAAAAAATTATACCTGGGAATGGAGATCCCACATCTTCAGTCATGTGACGGACTTTCACAATATCTGGATCTTCACCCAGGTGAGATAGCGGCCTTTGTGGCATCAAACAGAGCCAACTACTGTATTTTTCCATCCATAAGACCCTGTCGCATAAAAGGATCTCCCCACTTTTTGAACCCCAAATTAACAAATTGAACAAATCCTTGAGGAAAGGAAGGGAAACAAGAGGGGGAACCTAAACTGACACCAGTGAATGAGCTGAGCAGAGTCCCTGCCATGCTCTGGTTTTCCTTTGGGTTCTCCTCCACAAACACATGCAACCCCCCCCTTTCCCTTCCTTTCCGGCAGCTCTTTCCCTTTAGCCTAGGTTCTCTCTCTCTCTCTCTCTCTCTCTCTCTCACACACACACACACACACACACAGAGCTACTTCCCTTTTCCTTTCTGCCTCTCTGCTTTGTTTTTTTAATCCGAGCTGTCTTTGTCTTTCCTGTGGGGGTGGGTGGGGGGGACAGCCTTAGGGGTTGAGCAACCCATGAAGAAGTGCCTTTCCCTGCTGCAATTTCTGCAAAAGAATTGCCAAAAAGAAAGGGAAGCAGCAAGATCAGTTTGGGTTCTCCCCCACCCCTCAGGGAAGGCTTACCCTTCCCTTCTTCTGGATTTGCCCTTCCCTTCTTCTGAGGATGACCTGGGACAGTGCAGTTTGACCTAAGCCACTCAGCCTGGTTCTCCTCCCAAACAACAGAGTAGAGAACTGAACTCACTTACTGTGCTATCTTGTCAGCTACCATCTCTCCTTAAAGTGACAATAAATCTATGTCATAAAGCCTGGTTCATTTTGGGATTCAAAACAAATCCATTGACTCCTGGTATTTGTAAGCAGATCTCAAAACAATACAATCTTGACACCATGACTCTTACTGTAAATTATACAGGCATACCTTGGTTTTAGAAATTAATGCCTTCCCTAATGCGGAAATTTCATTAACCAGAAATGCAAGGGTGCAATGCATCCTGAGAAAAGAAGTCCTTCAAAAAAATTGTAAACCAAATTTTTTAGGCGGCAGTTAACAACATACTGGTAAATAAAAGTTGGGATAGATAGATAGATAGATAGATAGATAGATAGATAGATAGATAGATAGATAGATAGATAGATAGATAAAGAAAGATGTACTAATAATAATGAAGCAGAGTAGAGTATATATATATATACTCGGCAAGATGGCGGAATAGAATGTAAAAAAAAATTAATGGTCGCCAAATGCCTCCCGAAAAAGCCAGGTTTTCAGAACTTTTTTAAAGGCAGGCAGGGACTGTGCAAGGTGCAGCTCACTTGGGAGGTGGTTCCAAAGTGAGGGGCCAGCATAGAGAAGACTCGGTTGCGGGTTACCGCTCTCCTTGCCTCCCTGGGTGTGGCCACCTGAAGTGAGAGCGCCCACGACATTTTAGTTGGATGGGCCTCAGTTGATCTCTGGAAAATCCGCTGTGCCAGGTATTCTGGTCCCAAGCCATGGAGGGTTTTATAAATTAAAACCAAGACCTTGAATCTTATTCGGGATGCAATGGGCAGCCAATGCAAATGAGCCAGAACCAGGGTGATGTGGTCATATCGATCCACACCAACCACCAGTCTGGCCGCAGCATTTTGTACCCACTGGAGTCTCTGAATAAGAGTCAAGGGCAATCATAAACAGAGGCATTATTTTCAATGGATTTCCTTTCCTGAACCAAAAATTTCGCTAACGGAGGCGTTTGTAAACTGAGGCATGCATGTATCTTGTACAAGGTAGAAAAAAACCGAGATGAAGGGATGGGGGGAGGGGAGAGAAAAGTAAAAACAAAAGCTGGTACTTACTGGTCTTCCAGGAGGTCCAGGTGGTCCAATAGGGCCTTCAATACCTTGTAATCCAGATGATCCCTATAAATTTACAGTGCAGATTTTTTAAAAAAAGTTTAAAAGAATTATCTGTTAGGCAACATAATCTTCTAGACAGCTGTCTATGTAATAATATTCTGACTTTTTATTTATGCTTACCGGCAATCCAGGGGGGCCGGGAAACCCCTTTTCTCCTTTTATTACACCACCGGGTACAAATCCAATAATTTCTCCGGGATCTCCCTATTCAATATAAATTACACAGATAAATAGTATGCAGAAATTAAAAAGAGTGATTTTCACCTATTCAGAGAGGAGTTCACCAGTCCCTCCAACTTCAGCTGGGTAGCTCTGATAAGATAATATCCCACCACGTACCCCCACCATCCTGGGAATGATAATGAAATATATGAGTGAAATCATTTTGCTGATTTCTCCTTCTGGATGGAGCACAAACGTTACTATGCAGAATGCATATGACTATATGATAAATGAATGAAGACAAACCAGAATAGTTTATAGTTTGATTACTAAACTCTCTTGATTACTAAATTTAATCTCTCTCTCTCTCTCTCTCTCTCTTTTTTTTTTTTTAAATTGGCTCTTTTAAATACTTGAGCATTCAGAAAAGGAATTTATAAATCTGATTTGTTCTCTGGGTTGTCTTCTTCTTTGCCCTTTTTGTAATTGGGAACATACAACCGGTGGCTCTTGCAGCTTTTTGTCCCACATGGTGGATGTCCAGAAGTTCAGTCATGGCAACTGGACTTTTCTTCTGAGATCGTAATGTCCTGAGCTGTTGCCCTTCCTGTGTTTGACCATCCTACTTAGTGCCTGTTTGTTTTGTCCAGTGTAGAGCTCTGCACATTCCTCACTGCATATACAGTACTCCTCTTGTGTTTTGGTGTTGTGTCTTTTGAGTGGACAAGTCTTTGCCTTAGTGTGTTTGTGGGTTTGAAGTAAACAGGGATGTGTTGTTTGTCAAAATCCTTTAAAGCTTTTCAGACACTCCAGCCATGTAAGGTATAACCAGATTCTTCCATCAGCTCTGGGTCTCAGGCTGATCCATTCTTCTTGTGTGTCAGGATACTGCCTTGTTGAAGGCCCACTTGGATATCCACAGACTGAGTTTATACTGCTGACAATGGGTCGGAGAGCTGGAGAGGCTGTCCTCTACCTGTACGGACCTCCCAAGATACACAAGCAAGGAGTTCCCCTCAGACCCATCACCTGCAGTATACACTTAGTAATGTATAACATTGCAAAATACCTGGCTACTATCCCAGCACCATTCATCAGACACACGGACCACCATGTTCGCAATTCAGAGGAGTTTGTTTCTGAGGTCACGGAGCTGAAACGGGATACAGATGAAACCATTGTATCTTTTGTAGTTACATCTCTCTTCACCAACATTCCCACCATTGATGCCCTAACAACAGTAAATAAGAGACTAAAAAGAAGACAGTACTCTCACCACGAGAACCGGCCTCAACTTAGACAAGACACGCCTGCTCCTGAACCTGTGTCTAAACACCACATCTTCACATTCATAGGGACTTTTAAAGACAGAAGCATGGTTCTGCCATGGGTTCCCCTGTATCACCATTACTGCCAACTTACTGTATATACTCGAATATAAGCTTAGTTTTTCAGCCCTAATTTTGGGCTGAAAAAAGGGGTCCTCGGCTTATATTTGGGTCAATACTTTTAGCCACTGAGGCAAGTTTGGGTCAGTGGCTAAAAGTCATTTTAAACATTGTGTGCCACTTCTCCTGACCCCCCATTTTTAAAATGACTTTTTAAAAAGTCATTTTAAAACAATGTTTAAAATGACTTTTAGCCACCAACTCAAGCACTTGCCTTGGTGGCTAAAAGTCATTTTAAACATCACACACACACACAGCTCACAAAGGAGGAGTTGCCGGGCCCTGCTGCATTTCCCACCCTAGGCTTATACTTGAGTCAATCAATTTTCCCAGTTTTTTGGGTTTAAATTAGGGGGCCCGACTTATACTTGGGTCCACTTATACTCGAGTATATATGGTATACATAGAAGAAGTGGAGAAGAAGGACTCAACACCTTCCCAGGGACAACACCATCCCGCTGGTTCGGATATGTAGATGACATCTAAGTAAAAATCAAGACTCAGGAAGTACAGGCCTTTAAAAATATCAAAGTTCACCAGGAAAGACAGGCTGGCTTTCCTGGATTGTGTAGTTATCATAGGACCCAACAGTGGCCTGGGAATAGAGGTTTACAGGAAACCAAACCACAAAGATTACTACCTACTGTTTCAGGGTTACCACTCACATTTTTTTTCATTTCCTTGACTTTCCCTAACCAACATTTGTCGATTTCCCTGACCACTATTCAAATACAACCACAAGTTAAAAAATGAATAGGTTGTATTGCATTAATGAAAGGCTTTACTCTCTACAAATACACAAGTATCAACTGCAAAAATATTACTCAAATTAAGAGATTTAATATCAGCTTCTTCAACACTAACTGCACCAATGTCTGTTTTATAGTTGCACCAAAATTATGTCAGGATAGGAACTTCAATTCAAGTAAACTCTGAATGCTAACAAGTGACATAACATTTTGTTTTTGTTTTAAAGGTACAATGGCAACTCACAAGACAAAATTATTTCATTCTGTGGGTTGCTTCGTTTTATGGAAATTTTGTCTCCTGTAGTTCCATTGTCAAGTCTATTATCTTCTCAGTCTCAGCCAGAAGGGGGAGAGTTTGGATCTAGATGCTAAGATTGCTTTTCCATGGTTTGCTCTCTTTTCTGCCTTACTGACTGAGGCTTCATAGCAGTTGTTTCTACAGCAGAAAGGCTATCCAACTGCATCCCATGTATTCCAATCCCATTACAATGGAGGGATTTTAATCACTTCGTTAGGTGCAGCATCTGTGGCAGCAAATAGTAAGTTCTTCAGACTTATACAGAAGTTCTCTGCACGATGAGTAGCAGACCCCAATTCAGTTACAGTGTTACCTTGAGATACGAAATTAATTCATTCCTCGGGACACTTCGTATCACAAATAATGCGTATCTCAAAGTGCGGTTTCCCATAGGAATGCACTGAAAACCAATTAATCTGTTCTGGAGGTCAGAAAAAAGGCAAAAAGGGGGAACAGATTACATTAGTTTTCAATGCATTCTTATGGGAAGGCTGTCCCCATGCCATGAAAGATGGGAACAGCCTTTTCCCTTCTTTAGTGGCATTGGGTTTTTGACAGCCTCCAATTGTAAGGAGCGAGGGGTAAGTGTAAAAAAACTCTCTGTCCCCAAAGAGGAGAAAGAGTTTTTGCCGTCTTTGGTGGCAGTGGGTTTTTGAAAGCCTGCCCTGACCCAGCAAAGAAGGGGGAAAGCTTCCCCCACCTTTATCAGGTGGGGGGGACCCTCAATTAACCAGCAGCCAAAGGCTGCTCCACACAGCCTGACAGACAGATGGTTTTGACAGTCCCAAGTCCACCTTCTGCAGGGTCCCCCTATAGCAGGGATGGCGAACCTTTTTGCCAACGAGTGCCCAAACTTGGCAGTGGCGGTCGAGATCAGCAGCAGCGCGGGGGGGAAGGGGGCGAAGGCAGCAAGGGTGATGGAGGGGCGGGGTCAGGGTCGTCGTCGTCATTGGTGGGAGGGGCAGGGATGGCAGCAGTAATGGCGGCGGAGGCAGGGTCGGGTCGGCGGTGGCAGAGGCAGCAAGGGCGATGGCATTGGGGACGGGGCGGTGGGAGGGTTGGGATCGGCGGCAGCGGGGGGTCAGGGGTCAGGTTGGTGGGAGGGACAGGGATGGCAGGAGGGGCAAGGATGGGGTTGGTCTTGGCGGTGGGGTTGGCGGAGGTGGGGTCAGGGGTGGCACGGGGCGGCGGCAATGGCGGTGATGGCAATGGCGACGGTAGGGTTGGCCTGGCACGCGACATGCTCCCTGCCCCCCCACTTCGCCCTCCACAAATTCCTCATGGCTGTTCCAGCTGAGGGGGAAGTGGGGGGGCAAGGAGCATGTCTCGTGCCAGCCAAAAGCTCTTTCCGTGCCACCTTTGGCACACGTGCCATAGGTTCGCCATCCCTGCCCTATAGTGTGAGCACCCTTAGGGAGGGGGGGGTCTTGGATCGCAAAGAGGCACCGGCATCAAAGCAACCAAAGGCCTTGTTATGACTGAAGTCCAGGCTTTTGCGTGCAGCCCCCTCTTTGAGGCAGGCAAGGGGGAAAGCCTGGGGGATCCTGGCTGCCCTGATGCAGGAAGGAGGTGAGCAGGCGAGTCACACTTTGCCCACTCACTCCCCCATTGGGGAAGCCAGCAAAAGCCCTTTCCCAAAGACAGGGAAAGGGCCTTTGCTGTCTTTTGGGAAAGGGCGATTGAAGGCCTAAAGTGCTATCAAAAACTCACCGTTCTCAAAGATGTGAAGAGGCTTTTGATTGAGGGGTTTTTCCCCACTATCCAGCAAAGGGGGGAAAGCTTTTTCCCTGCTTCACTGGGTTTGCGGGAACACCCCTCAATCATCCTGCAGCCAAAACCTACAGCTCCTGGCAACCCAGAGCTATCAAAATCAGCTGGATGTCGGGCTGAGAGGAGCAGCCTTTAGTTCTGGAAAGTGCTTTCATCCTACGAGTTTTTCGTTTTACGGGGCATCTGTCTTAAGAGGTATTACTGTACACTAAAAATAAAATCAACACTCTACCTAAAATGGTTTGTTTAAACCCACATTACAAAGCTTACACTTTTGAAGTGGCAGTAATAATCACGTTAGAAATTATCTATATTTAATCACAATTTCTCTGACCTTTCCTGACTTCAGACAAACTTGCATGATTTTTCCGAAAAATTTCCATTTCCCTGACTTTCCAGAAAGTGGCAAACCTGTGTTTGACTCCCACCATCCATTACAACACAAATTAGAAGTCATCAGGACTCTAATCCATAGAGCAGAGAGCATCCCCACCTCCACAGAAGCCAAGAAGAAGAAGGACAGTCACCTGAAGACAGCACTTAAGGCCTGTGGATATCCAAAGTGGGCCTTCAACAAAGCAGTGTCCCGACCCAGAAGAACAATGGAGACCCAGAGCCAATGGAAGAACCTAGTGATCCCTTACATGGGGGGAGTCTTTGAAAAGCTTATGTGTGCATTGAAAATCGCTCTCACAACCGGACTGGGGGACTTAGGCACAATCTGTCTATCACTTGTCATGCTGCCTTTTCATCGATACGCAGACAAATCAGAAGCACTTCACACCTCCACCAGGAAGGCCATGTCTAACGACCGGGTGTTTGGAAGGGTTGCATAGGTGGGATTTTCACACACTCCAGGTCAGTGTACATCTAATGAGCCCATTCAGGCTACTGTCCACCTAATGGGTCTATTCAGACCTGGGAGGTTTGAACCAAGGTGAACTATAAATTGAAGGCCTCACACCAACTTTCACAGAGTGACAAAGCTTCTCGGAGGAGTAGTGAAACATTTCAATCTCAAACAAAAAGGAGCAGTTGCCAATATGACTCCACTTCTGAACAACCTCATCTGGATGACTGAGAATCTTCACAGACACATGGTGGGCGATTTGGAGTGAGCTCCTTTATTTTTTAAATTACATAGAAAATGTGACTTAAATAAATGAAGTTTATGCATTACTTTGTGACATTTTGATTCATCTAACCAAGATATTATGCTACTGTGGTTTTTAGATTTTCTCTAATGACCAACACAACTATATATGATTCTTGTATTTTAGCATGCTTTAATTGTCTGTACACTATGTTAAAAATGAGATTGCATGTAATTGTAAGATGTACCTTTGTTCCGGGAAGTCCTGGAGGTCCCTAGAAAAAGAGCATGTTTTTATTCTTAAAGGTTAATAAACTGATGCACAAAAGCTCTGATGAAGTTGTTCCTGCTATGCCTAACAGGACTACCTTTTTCAGAAAAGTTAAGAAACCAACAAGATATTTTAAGCATCATGTGAAAACTGCAAATTTGAAATCACATTAGGTAGTGCATTTCCAAAAACATTTTTTTAATTTTTACCTGTTCATTTTGTTATGCTCATTGTTCTGATTTGATTTGATTTTGATAACATTGTTCTGATTTTACTTTGTTTTTTAAAAATACTTACAAGGTTTCCAGGTGAACCAGGTAAACCTGCAGGACCAGCAGGGCCTCTCTCACCCTAAAACAACAGACAAATTAATTTCAGTTATTCTTCTATAAATTCATATATTCAAAAAAATACCTTAAGAAAATGTTTTTAAAAGTATTTAACCTTTGTTCCATTACATCCTGGAATACCAGGAGGACCTGGGGGTCCGTCTCCTCCAGGGATGCCCTGAAATTAGAAAATAATAATTAGAAGTAAAATTTAGAAAAGTTAAAAAAAAAAACAAAACAAAATAAAACAAACAAACCCATAGTGAGCTTAAGTAATACATTGCTGGTAGTAGTTGTTTGTTTGTTTGTTTATTATTGTATTTTTTTGACCTCACCTTTCTCCTGAAGGTGAGGTTAAAAAAAAAAAGGACTGAAGGCGGCTTACAGTAATGAGGGACAATATACAGTCCAGTACAATTAAGACATATTCGAGTACGGAGAACAGGGGAAATGAGGGACATCTTACAGCATTATTGCATCTCCTCAATTTTGGGCATGCCATATCGTTCAAGTTCTCAAGGCAGACACTTGAAGAATATTCAGAGAGGCTAGTAATCTAACTGATGCCTTGCAACTTCATCTGCCTTTTAAAAATGTATTTAATCTGACAGCCTTTTCGGCTTATCAATGGGGTAAAATGCTTTAAATAAATAAAGTCCTTGTGAAAACCTGCAGCACAACCCACAACATAATTTGACATGACTGCTTGTCATGCACACAAGAATCTATTCTGTCCCTTTGATCAGGCACAGGCATGGTCCTCCTTAAAGATTTATCATGATTCTCAAAGGACTCTGAAATCTTGGTAGTTCGCTATACTATACAAAATCACCACACTGCAGGAATGTATACTGGAGAAGTACTCAGAAGATGTAGTCAACATTTATCCCAAAATACTGTTCAAATCTTAAGTTTCTAAGAAGTAAATTTATTTCCATACATACGGGAAGACCAGGATTTCCTGGGAAGCCTGCTGGACCTGGTGGACCCTGGAATTAATGAAAATTTGAAAATAATTAAAATATAAAATTATAAATGAAAGGCATCCAGTATAAATTGGGAGCTGTATTTATTTAATAGTGCATACAAGAACATCCAGAGGACATCTGTCCAATTCATTCACGGGAAGTGTCTTCTTGAGTTTAAATATCCAGTTCCCCAAAATATGGCAAATTAATTAAGTACAGTAGTACCTTGGCTTATGAGCATAATCCGTTCGGAAAAATGCTTGTAAACCAAAAAACTGTACTGATATCTCAAAGCAAGTTTCTCCATAGGAAATAATGGAAAACTTACATAATTCATTCTGCCCCCTGCCCCAGTTTCCATTATTTCCTATGGGGAAATTTGCTTTGGCAGGGACCTGGCAGCCACAGTGGCCAGGAGCTGGCCACAGGCCAAGCACAGGCCCACTGTGTGAACCGGAGGCTGCCACTGGGCAGCGCTGGGCCTGGGTTGTGGACTCGAGGCTGGGACTGTGGCCACCTTTTAGGACAGATGCCTCCAGGATCGCCTCTTCCTCACAGTCTGGCTCAACTCTTCTTCTTCCTCCTCCTCCTCCTCAGCCACTGCCATATTGGGAGCCTGCCAGGCAACATCTGGGTGCCATCTCAAGATGGTGGCAGCGACAGTGAGAAGGAGGAAGAAGTGAGCTCAGCCGTGAGGGAATGAGAGACACCCCTGGCCCGCGCTGCAAAGCAAAACAATTTTTTATTTACAGTTTTGCTTGTCTTGTGAAATACTAGTAAAGCAAGGTACTTGTAAACTGAGGTACCACAGTAGTCCAAAACTCAAGTATTGTCAGAAATTCAAATTTAATAAAAAGGATTTTCAGTAGTACACTTCTTAGGGTTATACAGAGCTGAAGTTTAAGACTTCCTTGTGCTGCAGGATTCTAATGAGGGGCACAATGCTATTCAAAGAAGCTTTGGGCTTACACCCAATTGTCAGTCCCAGTTAGAGAAGGTCCACTCAATAAACGAGAATTTATGAGCCATTTAAATTCCCTTTATTCAGAGGATCTATCTTTCCGGGACTACTAATTTGGTTTATGCCTTGGTCCTGAATCCAATCTCATCAGTGCCAGCTTTGTTAGGATTTAAAATCATGGATGTTCTAAATGAAATATATGAAATACTGTATATGTTTCAACGGGTCGCACTCTGCATATTGCAAGGATGGGAATGCACGTCCTATCTGTGGACTAAAACCAAATCCACCCCTCGTTTGAAAAAAAGTTGTTAGAGGAAAGCTTTATGGATGCCATCGACTGCCAGAAAAAAGTAAGTGCATACATAGCAGATTGAATCAAAATGGATTCATCCTTTCCAAACCTCTCCTAGGATTGAAATGACTAAAAGGAGGCTGTCATGCACTGAGCTAACCACGAGGAGGCAAGAGTTACTCGAAAGGACAATAATGGGGAAAATAAATGGCAGGACGAAAAGGCAACATGAGATGGAGTGACTCAGTAAAGTAAGCCCCAGACTTCAGGGACTGGCTGTTAATGAGAGAACATTTTAGTTGTTGCTGTTATCTGCCATAAAGTTGCCCTTGGTTTATGGGAACCCCACGAATGAGGAATATTCAACATGTCCTATCCTTAACAACTGTGCTCAGCTCTTGCAAACTCAACAGAACAGTTTCTTTAGGCAGTCAATCCATTTTATATTTGTTCTTCCTCTTTTGACTTCCACCTTTTTCAGCATTACAGTAGGACCCCCGTATCCACTGATTCATTATCCACTGATTCAGTTATCCATGGTTGGCAGAGGAAAAAAATTAAATACCGTATATACTCAAGTATAAGTTGACCCGAATATAAGTCGAGGCCCCTAATTTAACCCCCCAAAACTGGAGAAATGTATTGACTCGAGTATAAGTCTAGGGTGGGAAATGCAGCAGGGCCTGGCAGCTCCTCCTTTGTGAGCTGGGGGAGTGGTGTGTGATGTTTAAAATGATTTTTAGCCACTGATGCAAGTGCTTGGGTCAGTGGCTAAAAGTTATTTTAAACATCACGCACCGCTCCCCTGTGATGCAGAGGGGGGTCATGACAGCTGCACACAATCTTTAAAATGGCTTTTAGCCACCGACCCAAGCACTTGCCTCAGTGGCTAAAAGTATTGACCCGCATATAAGTCGAGGGCCCCTTTTTTCAGCCCAAAATTAGGGCTGAAAAACTAGGCTTATATTCGATTATATACAGTAATTCAGCATCTGTAAAGCAAGCTATTGTCACAAACAGCAAGCTGTAAAGCAAGCTATTATCACAAACAGCATCTGTAAAGCGAGCTACTGTCACAAACAGTAGCCATAAAGCAAGCTACTGTCTCAAAACAGCAGTCATAAAGCAAGCTACTGTTAGGAAACAGCAGTTTGGAGATGGGTGGGCAGGCGTTCTCTCTTATCCACGGTTTTCATTATCCACGGGAAGGCCTGGAACCAATCCCCAGTGGATACCGGGGTCCTACTGTACTGCCTTTTCCACAGAGTATGCCCAAAACAGAAAAACCTCAATGTCATTGTTTTTGTCTCTACAGATAGTTCTGGGGACACTCTAATCAAGATACCTCCAGGATGGAAGAAACCTTCTGGCTGCCGATGGACAGTTCAATATTCTCCCCTCTATCTCCCACCTATATTAAAGAGCTTGAAGCATTTTCTTTATTATTTTAAATTAAAGGCCCATGACTTTTGAAAGTTTGAATGGACTTTTAAGAATGCGTTAGCTATCATCATTTAAAGCAAGGGATAGCATAACCTCATCAGAAAGTAAAGTTGAAAGAGATGACTATGAAGGAAGTACTGATGAGGAATGTGAGAATTTGACACGGCCCTCCACATCTGCACCAGCAGCTAAACCCAGAAGAGACACGTGGCTTAGTAATGCTGATATTACAGATATTGCTCCATGCAGAAAAAGAAGGCAATGTGTGCACAAAATCACAAGGCCTAAAGCGAAGGTGGCATTATTTAATTGGAAACTGATAAGACAAACTAAGGTGCCCAAATCCAACGGGATTTATGGGAATATGGCCATTTTTTCTTTCCCGCATCCAGGTGACTGCAATGAATGATTATGTCTTAGTGGAAGTGAGAGCAGCACATTAATATATTACTCATATTTTAGATTGTAAACTATTTGGGAAAGGATCCCCCCCCAGTAGTTTGGAGTCTCATGAACATTGATAGTACTACATAATAGCTACAGAACAAATCTAAATGAATCCAAGCAAACTCACTCTTGTCCCTTTTGTTCCTGGTAGTCCTGGTTCTCCAGTATCACCCTGTTATAAAAAGTGATAAAAATAATTTGGTTTTCATTTTAATATAATGGAGCATGTCAGTTTAACCTTTCAGGGATGCAGTGTTAATCTTACCTTCAGTCCTGGGATTCCTGGGGGCCCTTCAGGTCCTTGAACTCCAGGAAATCCAACCAAACCTGGCAAACCTTGCAAGCCTCTCTCACCCTGTGAAGATCAAGCAACAACTTATTTAGTAAAGCACAAAGTAGCAAAACCCCCTTGGCACTGATGGGGCTTTCCTCCTTGACGCCAGGAGGATGGGGGATTCTTGTTGGTGGAGACGTGTAAAAATGTTTTCACTACTGCCACAAGTCTGTGGTACATGTAGTCCCTTGTTTGTTTCTCTGGCTCGGATTTTACCAAGAGTTGCTTCCTTTCAAGGAAAATCTTTAGAAACCTTTTAACCCAAGTACTACTTCACCAACATCCATTAACTAAGGGCGTTTATACACGACCCCTAAGCTCCGCCGCAAATGGCTGCAAGGTCCGGACCTTAAAAATGTTTACCCACCAGCTCCGGACTTTGCAGACAATTAAGTGCGACCCCGCCCTCTTTAGCGCGACCAAAGAGCAGTTTTCTTGTACCTGCTTTTTGGATGTGACAAAATTTTGATCCGGTGTAAGGATAGTGAGTGCGGGGCTCTCCTGGCTTCTGTTTGTTCTTTTTTTGCGCCCCGCCCCTTTAAGAGATCTGAATGCTGCCGGGAACAAAACGGAGGTAACCGACATGCTTTTCTTTCTTTTTTCTCCCTCCCACAGGCAGCCAGAAACCAGGAAGTGCGGAGGGGGGGTAGGGACAGAGGAAGAGCAAGGAACCCCTAAGATCTCTGGTCCGAATTTAAGTGGCCAGCGGATCTTAGGTGTCGTGTAAAAAGGCCCTAAGGCAGACCCAGGAATATGTGGCCTACGTTCTCCTGCTACTGCTATATCATTTCCCCTAAGACCCTTATCCCATATCCACTAAAATCCGCTGCAAAGTACTCTCTGATATGGAGCATAAAATTGTTACCCCACTTCCTGCGAACTTTTTTTAAAAAAAGTGCGACCATGCCCCCTGAAGCGCAACTCAGCATGTTTTACAAGTATCTGGCCTCGGAGTGGTAAACTCCTTGTCTCTGTTCCAATGCGGATTTTAAACCGGAACACGAGCCTGTGGGAACTTGTTAAATCTGCAGCAAAATCATTTTGCCCTTCTTCAGCATCTTCTCATGAATAATTTTTGAAGTACTTTCTATGGTATCTTTCAGTCGTTTTTACATGAGTAAATCATGCCCCACTGAACTTATTTCCATTTACAAACACTTAAGCCATTATGCATGGGAAAAAGCAAAAAAAGGTGTATTTGGAGATCAATATATGATAGCCGCAAGTAGATATATCAGTATACCAACGTATCAGATTTTTTAAAAAACATAAAAGAGCACCTCAAAAACAACAACAAAAATTAAACTTTGATGCAGACCCCATATATGGAGTCACATAAGTTATGGAACATTAAAATGCATCCATGAGGATGCATTTACCACATTTTCTACCATGTCACCGCAACAAAATAAAATACACATTTTACTTTGATGTGGTACAAAGTTGACATGGGGTAACAGCCTTAGGCTTCGGAATGATCTTACTTGCCAGGTAGCATTTTAATGAAGGCCAATGAAGATTTCCTTATATGATGTTATTCAAGACTTTGCTTCTTTTTATAAAGTTCTGGTTTCACTACAAATTACTTATTTTATAACCTAACATTTATGCATTTCTATTTTGGGCTGCACATTATTTGGATTTTTACGCAATTTTAAACAGGCATGACCTTCAATAATATTAGTTTACCTTCACATATTTTTCATTGCTTTGTTATATGTTTATGTTCATTAATACGTTTTAAAAAGTAACAACAGCAACTAAGATTTCCAGGTCCTATGTAGTATCCTTCTCTCTGTGCACTGATCATATTTTACTTTTTACTTTTACTTTATTTAACATTTATATACCACCTGAATGCATAAGTACAACTTAAGATATATTCCCTTCCTGTCTTACTACAGGCTAGCTAAATTTCCTTTCAGGTTCTAGTCCTAGGATCTCATCCCTTTTACATTTCTACTTCCCTTCTTTGCCGCAACTGAACTTTTTTCCTTCAAGCAAACACATACCTGTATTACTTGTTAGTGAATTTGTGCTAGTATCCACAAGCAGAGGTAATGTAAGAGAAAATGGATTAAAAACAATATAGGATCATAGAAATAACACAGAAAATTTATTGGAGATGCACTTCTACATTTCACCACAAAAGTGTGTGCTTAGAACAGATTTCTAAGCTTTAAATAAATGTAGGGCTTATCTACATTTTCATATAAATCAACTTATTTTATATGTCATATTTTATGTGCTGTAGCTGTTTTTAAATCTATGTGGAATGTTTAATATGAGTTGAATACAGCAACCATGAAATTCCTACTCCTATTCCTATTCCTATTTGCCCCCCAAAAAACTCCCTTGTAAAGGGATTTTCTTTAAAATCTCATGACTATTTGAAATGCTCTTTGTGTTCCCACCTGGGGGACTGCAAGCAACAGCAGGTCCTGTACAAGATTCTATGTTTGGGTTATTTCCCTCCCCACCCTGAGAAGTAAATAGACAGGTTCTAATTAAATAATAAATGGGGTGTATGCCCTCTAATTTTCATCCCTGCTGTGCATGTGGCTCCTTCCTTCCTTCCTTCCTTCCTTCCTTCCTTCCTTCCTTCTGCCTCTTCCAGTTATTCCAAGACACAGTTTGCAGTGACGGAGTTTACATATGCAGAAACGAACAAAATAAATTGAGTTTGACATTTGTACTGTTCTAAACAACCCTCTAGCACAGGGGTGGGGAACCTTTAGTCCTACAGATGTTTTGGCCTGCAGTTCCTAGAATTTCGAGCATCTACTGCCAATAATAAAGGATTGTGGGAGTTGTGGTTCAAAACATCTGGAGGGCCAGAGATTCCCCACCCCTGCTCTAGCAAGAAAAGTATTCTAGCTTGCATTCCATTTATAAAACATGCTTCCCTGGCAAAGTAATCCGGGGTTGTAATTTAAATTATTCCTACTACAGTAAAATCTTAGTTTACAAGCATAATATGTTCTGGAAACATGTTTATAAACCAAAGCACTTGTATATCAAAGCCAAATTCCCCATAATAATGGAAACTCAGATGATTTGTTCTGGGCTACTACAGACCACACACTGTGCAAACAAAATGCCAAAACTCACAAAAGAAGTTGGCTAGAAGTCCATGTCCATACCATACCTGGCTGTGGAATCTGCTCTGCTTGGGACTAACAACAGGATCTGTGTTTTTAATGTGACAATAATAAAATGCAGTTTGTAGCCCTGTACAGACTTGACTAGTTGCCCCATGGCTAGAAATGGTTTGAAAAATAAGAAAGGATGTTGAAAACAAATTGAAGAAAAATATAAAGAAAAAGAAAACAATAACCTGCACTCCCCTTTGAAAATGTTCCTGCCTGGTGCAAGGAAGACTCCCCATTCGTCTCTCCTTCCTCTGCTTCTGAGGCCTGCCTGAGATGTAACATTCCAGACAGTTCACCCATACACACTCATTCCCATCCTCATCTCCTTCTGTCCATTCAGACTCCTCCTCATCAGAATCCCATATATACCCACTCCAAGTTTCAGGGTCCCATTCTCTGGACGCAACGAGGGTTCTGACCTTCCAAGGATTGAGTGTGCATTTTCTCTTCACTTGCTTATGATGCTTTATCTTAGCACAGTGAATTGTCATAGTAGCAGCACATTCTTCAGCCAACTCCCCTCTTCCTTGGGCACTTTCCAGTGCCTCTCTCAAAACAGCCTGCTGATCAGTGGGTGCTTCTACACAGATCAGGTACTGGATGCTGTGAGTGACTGACTGGCCTGGGGTCTCTCCCGCTGTCCTACCAGAGCTACCTTACTCTTGTAAGGTATGAATGTTATTTTGTTTGCCTGCAGATATCATCATTGTTTAAATAACATCTGGCTATTCATTGCCTCCACATCAAAAAAGAACTCCTGCCCTTGGCAGAACAATGAAATGAGAAAGAATCAGGCAGTTATCGATAGTTGATTGGCCTTGCCCGAAGCCTGCCTGCTCAGGTCCAAGGACATCATGGGATCTTACCCAGACTGAGAGCTTATTATATAAGTATCTTGCATAGGTTTCCCCAATGATAGTAAGCTATTAGGCCTATAATTGGCTGGAGAATCAGACTGCCTTTTAAAATCAACAACAACAGGACAATGGTTGCAGTTAACCACTCCTGTGGAATGTCCCGTTTCGTTAATTTCAGAGAAAGCAGGAGCTAATAATTGTGCCCACCAATCAGGGGCACTCTTCAGCAACTCTGAGGGTATTGCATCTGGTCCAGGGACTTTTTGCATTTTAGTTATCCAATTAACTGGCTGATCTCATCCGGGTCAACTGGGGTCCAGACTGGGAGTTCAGATTCTGGTGCATCCAGGGGCTTTTCCTGAGGGGGATTTGTATCTTGGAAAGTTCTCTCAGAGTGTTGTAGCCAAACAGAGAAGGGAATTCTAGGTAACTTGGTCCCTTCAGTTCTTTGTGAATCAGCTCCAATGGACCAGAAAGTTCTACTATTTTTAGATAAAATTGCTTGTAATAGCTACCCCCATTGCGCTTGATAAAACCTTTGGTTCTTATCCCTCTCTATTTTGACTAATCTTTTCCCCCATTTCATATACTATACTTAACTAAGTATCTAAAATCATTATGGATTGTGGTGCAGTGGTTAAACAGCTGCACTGCAGCTAAAACTGTGTTCACGACCTGGGGTTCAATCCCAGGTAGCAGGCTCTTGGTTGACTCAGCCTTCCATCCTTCTGAGGTCAGTAAAATGAGTAACCAGCTTGCTGGGAGGTGGGGGCAATGTGTAGCCTGCATACTGTAATTAAACTGTAAACCACTCAGAGACTACTTGAATTGGTATGGGACGGTATATAAGCAGAACACTTTATTAGTAATTCTAAAATAGTAATAGGCCTCCTTCCATTCTTGGTAAAATCTCTCTGTTTTATTTCCCCTTCTCTGGAAATCTATCAATCTCCTTTTAGATCCTAAAAACCTACAAAAACAGCTCACAAGAGAGTCATATGATCTTATCATGCCTGAGGTATTGTTACCTCTCAAAATGTCTGAGAGGTGTTCCATGCATTGGGTTCCTGTAGCTACCTGCTGAAATTTCATAAAGCTACATAAATAGAGCTACTGTTCCATATGAATTATATAGCTAACCTCTCTGTTGTCTTCTAGTCTGGAGTGAGGTCTTATGTGCGAGCATACAGGTGCAGAGTTAGAATAAGGGAGAAATAGTTACTCGCAATAGTATCTCCTATGTAGCAGTCAGTCACATAGAGTTTAAACCTTATAGGGACCAGAATTAAGTCCACTACAGTTGTGCCCGAGACTGAGGCATAAGTAAAACCCCTTGACTGTGAAAAATCTTTTAAACTATTCAGCCATATCATATTAAGACAAACGCTAAATTTGATAAGATTGACACCTGTGCCATAATGATGGCGATCTCTGAAGGGTCTACTGAGCATGCAGATCAAAGGGAGATCCAGATCATCTTCTGCACCCAAGGTCCTGTATAAAAACTACCCACCTGACATTTAAATCATCTATAATCATAATTTGGGCCGAAGGGTTCAGATTTTCCAAGGCCTCCACACAAGACAAAAGGTTATCCCAGTACTGTATAAGGATCACTGGCTCGAGTTCAAAGAGGGGAGAATGTAGACATTAATATAAATAAGTTTCATCCTGCATGCATTACAGCCTGGGCTGTGCAGGGGACTAAGGCCAATTTGAGATCATTTGAATCCATATGTTTTTTAACAAGCATGGCTAGGCCTCCTGAAAGACGTCCCCTAATGGTGACTTTAATGGATGGGCAGAAAATAATAACTTTCTGGGCTGATCATAGGAATCTAATTTTGCTGCAGTGATATGAATAAAATTAACACTAGCAGGGGAAAGAAGACTGCTATATAGACACAAAGTACTCACCTTTTGCCCCTTTACTCCACTGCAGTCACATTTTCCACAACCAGAGCATGCCTGAAATGTAAACAAAAGAAAGAAAATCCTTTAGTTTGGTATTAACAACTATTATTGGTAAAGTAGGACCCCTGTATCCATGGGGTTTGGGTTCCGGACCACCCTATAGATAAAGAAATCCACAGATATGAGTGAAACCTCTTATCTGAGGTTGATGGCGGTGGTGGTGGGGAAGGGGCAGTGGAAACAGCAATTGCGGGGGTGGGGGTGGGGCTGAAAGCCGTAGTGCCGTGCACTGCCTGGGCCACCTCTTCCTCCTCGTTGCTGTGGGGCTCACTGGAGCGCAGTGTGGGCTCCCGGCCAGTGGCTGGCGGGCTACACCTAGAGGAGAAGCTGTGCTGGGTGCAAGTGGGCCCGCCGGCAGGAGGAGGCAGCGGAGGAAGAAGCAGGGGTCCCCAGGAGCCCCTCTGCCCAGTAGGGGAGGCCCAATGTCCCCTGCCATCTCCATGGCAAACTCTCCATGGGACCATAACCCTTTGCGGCCGACCCAGATGGGGCAAGTGGGCGATCCTGACCTGCGCCACCAAGAGGCGTGTGGCCTTTGCTGCTGATGTCTCTGCAGCTGCCACACTGCGTAGGAATGCCTTAGCATATTTTATATAGGAAAACCAACCCCTATCAGATGAAGCAGAAAACAGAAATTTGACTTTTCAAGTTACCTAGTGTAGGCTGACCCTTTGTAAAAAAAAAAAAAAACTCTGTTCTTTATGGAAGAGAAGGTTTTGTACATGAGCTTTCAGAATCTTTCCAAGGTAATATTTGGTTTTTCCTTTTATTTGATTGATTGATTGATTGATTGATTGATTGATTGATTGATTGATTGATTGATTGATTGATTGATTGATTGATTGATTTGTATACTGGCTATCTAGCCCGGGGCCTTGCTGTTTGCCAAAAATCCTTTTAAGCTTTTCAGACACTCTAGCCATGTAGGGAATGACCAGGTTCTTCCATTGGCTCTGGGTCTCATGGTGATCCATTGTTCTTCTGGGCTGGGAGACTGCTTTGTTGAAAGCATATACCAGTAATAAATGTCAGAGTTAAGGGGAAACAATTCAAGAAATATATGCTTGCTGATGATGTTTTAAATAAAGTCACACCAGTGAACCAGCTAGATTCAGGGGAATTGACTTTTTAAACAGCTGAAAGATTCAGGAATTGTTCGGTCCAAATGAAATTTTGACAAATTTTTTTACAAATTCCCATAGGAATGCATTGAAAATAGTGATCCCTCTTCTTCTGCTGTTGAAAGTAAATTTCCCCATCTTATTTTCCTTTACAGGCTTGCTCATTCTAAAGCTTTTGAAATCATCTTCCTTTAGGGTCCATTCAACTGGGGTCCATTGAAGCAGGAAAACTTTTTTTCCAGATTATGAGCAAATGAGAATGAAGTGAAGACAAGTGAGGTGCTGAAGGAAATGTTTTAAGTTTTTCATGTGAACCCAACTGATGTTTAAGGGTTTTGTTTGTTTGTTTTAAAGGTGTTTGTTTAACCACTTCAGTTAATAAACACTGATCTCTAAGCAAATATAAGAATATGTATGCCTTTACCCTAGCTACCTCACTTGCTCTGTGTCAAGGAATCTGTGCCTCTGAATTAATGAATTTCAATGGATACCTTTTAAATATACAGAATGCATCAGATTATACAGAATACAGCACGTTGAATTGGATACCTTAACCACATCTTTACACTATAAAGAAGAGAAGCCTGTTTCTGGAAAGATAGCTGGGATGGGGCAGTCGTGGCCTCTAGTGGGAGGGAGTTCCAGAATCTAGGTGCAGCAGTTGAGAAGGTTCTTTCATGGGTTCCCATGAGACGTACCTGTGAGGGTGGCTGGATTGAAAGTAAGGCCTCTCCCCATGACCGTAACACCCCAGCTGGTTCATACTGTGAGATTTGATCGTTGAGGTAGCTAAGACCCAGCTCAAATAGTGCTTTGTAGGTAAAGGTGAGCACATTGACTTGTGCTCAATAGCTGATTGGCAGCTAGTAGATCTGCTTTAATGGGGTGTAATGTGATCTCTGTAATCCACCCCAGTCACACTACAAATAGTGTTAGATGGTCCTGTGCTACAACACTATTCACAGGTAAACACAAGCATATGTAGGCGTTATGGGCAATATCGGTACCTGATTTGCACAAAAAGTTATTTACTGTCCACTCATTCGTTAACAAAAATTAAAAACCCAGATGTTAAGACCTGAGAGAGAAATGTTTTCAGTTGTTACAGGACACCAAGTCATTACTAACTTATGTGACTCTAGTGCAGTGGTGGCGAACCTTTGGCACTCCAGATGTTTTTAGACCACAACTCACAGAATTCAAAGACTTTACTGCCACTATGCTGTGGGAGTTGTGGTCCAAAACATCTGGAGTGCTGAAGATTCACCATCACTGCTCTATGAAATACTGATCTCCAAAATTTCCTTTAATTAATACCATTGGTCTACTGAAGTCTTGTAAACGAAAAGCTTCCTTTATTAAATCTATCCATCTCATATTTGATCTTTCTTCCCCCCATTGCCTCAAATTCCCAGCATTATTTTGTTTTGTAATTGCACATCCAAATTACAACAGATCTTATTAGTTTGCTTTTAGAGAATCGTCAGACTTGATTTGATACAACACCAACTTATTTGTTTTTGTGATGTTTTGTGATGGCCCATGGTATCTAGCCCTAAAAGTTATCCTCTAACACCATATTTCATATAGGCCAATTTTATCTTGTTTTCTTCATTATTAACCTTTCAAGTATACACACAGTAATTGAGAATACCATTGTGGGTGTGATTTTGACCTTAACCCCCAGTGATGCATCCTTACACTTGACAATCTTTTCCCATTTCTTCACACTTTCAGATAAAGGAATTGATATTCCTTGCTTCTCTTCTGTATAGTGTGAAGATGTGGTTAAGGTATCCAATTCAACGTGCTCTATTCTGTATAATCTGATGCATTCTGTATATTCAAAATGTATCCATCGAAATTCATTAATACAGAGGCACAGATGCCTTGACACAGAGCAAGTGAGATAGCTAGGATAAAGGCCAGGATCTCACCTGCTTTTCAGGAAGGTTGGCTTAGGCGAGAGCCTTCCAAGGAAAAAAATGAAGTAAAAGTCACATTGACCTGAAACCTGACTACATAAGGGTAGCCTTGGTAGGTCGTCTTGGGCAAAGGGCACTTCCTGGAGAAGTGTAGGAGGGTCAACGTGCTGGGCATCTTGAAAGCCAGCAATAGGCTAACACCTGCAATGATAAGGGTGGGAGGCAGCTTTCTACAAAGTGTCAAGAGGATATAAAAGCCCTATGAAATCTTGATTCAGGGTATTAGAATGAGAGAGCAGACACTATTACGTCGCTCCATTCTAACACCTCTAATGCATTATAATTTGTTTGTCTGTGTTTGTCTCTGCTTTCCTCTGTGTTATTTAGCTTAATAATAATAATAATAATAATAATAACAATAACAACAATAATAATAATAATACAGTGACACCCCCGCCAATCGCGGGGGTTAGGGACCCACCCCACCCGCGATGCACGAAAAGCGGGTGGGGGTGGGGGGCAATTGCGTGGCGCGGCGGCAGCGGCAGGGGATCTTACCTTCCGCCGCCACCGCCCGCCTGTGCAGCCCCGAGGCTTCTCGGGGGTGTGTGGGAGGGCTGCATGGATCGACCGGATTGACCGCCGCCACCTGCCCACGCACCCCAGAGGCTTCTCGGGGGTGCATGGGAGGGCCGCGTGGAGCAACCCGATCACCTGCCGCCACCCGCCCATGCACCCCGGAGGCTCCTCAGAGGTGCAGGGGGTGGCGGAAGCGACCCGATCGCTCCGTGCCGCCCCTCCCGGCTGCCCCGAGGTTTCTTGGGGGTGCGTGGGAGGGCGACAGGGGGGCGATTGGGTCGCTCCACGCCACCCATCCCGGCCACCCAGAGCCTTCCCGGGGGAGGCTGGTTGAGCGGCACGGAGCAATCTGATTGCTCTGTGCTGCCCCTCCCAGCCGTCCCAAGGCTTCTTGGGGGGCGGGGAGGTGGCATGGAGCGACCCGGCTGCCCCCCCCCCCATGGTGCAGGTACTGTGATCCCGCAATGTAGTGGGGCCGCGGTACCTGAACCGCGAAATGGCGGGGGTCACAATAATAATAATAATAATAATAATAATAATAATAATAATAATAATAATAATAATAATAATAATAATAATTCAAAGTTATGCTTAAGTTAGCCCATTTCATTTTAATATTTAACGTGAGAACTTTCCTTCTTAACAGTTGGTGCTGTAACTACCTATTGCTGCTTTTCTTTAACATCCAGCCTAAGTGTGCTTGCTGCTCCTTGCCTGGCTGGAGCAAACAAATCCAATCTTTACAGTGGTGCATTGTCTGGGAAAGATGGGATTTGTTTGCCCCAGCAAGGCAAGGAGCCTTAAGCCAACTTTCCTGAAAAGCAGATGAGATGCTGCCTTTACCATCGTTACCTCATTTGCTCTGTGTCAAGGAATTGGTGCCTCTGTGTTAATGAATTTCAATGAATACATTTTGATTATACAACCAATCAAGTTTATTGATTAGCCATTCTCGACCATATCAAAATACAAAACAAAGTAAAAGCACAATAGTACAGATAAAATACAGTACAAATGCTAAACTTTGAGTTGGATACCTTAAATTACATCTTCATAATAAGTCTTCAGCATATTATTTCCCTCATTATTTTATAATGATTGGATAATATATTTTTCTCTTGATCTTTCAGCATCTCTAATGTTTGTTTACATCTCCCTTTACTTTTTCTGATCTTTCAGAAAACCTCTCATTTTTTTTCCTTTGTTGCTATTCTCTTTCATTTTCTCCCCATTAATTATTGTAAGAATTTTCTTTATCCATAACAGTAGCATTTAGGATTATGACCTTATTTCTATTTTTTTACTGCTTCTCCTTTTCTGTCATTAAATCTTTCTAGTTTTTTTCATTTTTTCACTTTTAATATAAGGATCTTTTTCTTTTTTAAAAAAACTTCTCTCTGATATACTGAATCTGGCTCCATGCCACAATTTTTTCTGGTTCTCAATCAAATGAGTAAAACAGTAAAGGTAAAGGTTCCCCCCGCACATAAGTGCCAGTTTTATCCTACTCTAGGGGCAGTGCTCATCTCCGTTTTCAAGCCAAGGAGCCAGTGTTGTGTGGCTTTTTATGGCAATATCTGTTTATCTACTTGCATTTATATGCTTTTGAACTGCTAGGTTGGCAGGAGCTGGGGTTAGCAACAGGAGCTCACTCTGCTGCGTGGGACCCAGGATTCGAACCACTGAGCTGCCAACTTTACAGCTGACCATTTCAGCGCTCCAGTCCATAATACAAATATGTTCTTTATATGCACTCTGGTCTATGTTGCAGCCTGCTCTTGTCCCTTTTTTGGCAGAATAATACAATCACTTGCTGATGTCCATGTGTCCAGTCATCTGTTCAACTGTATGAAGGATGTATTTGAAATATTTAGGTTGTTGGCTTCACAGAATTCTATGAATAACTCTCCAGCTCCATTTCCTATTCTGTGACTCAGTTGTCTAATAATGTTGAGATCTACTTTATTTTCTTTATTTCTAGTCACCTATGAAGGGGGAGGAACTGTTCTTGATCAACCCAGAATATAAGACACATAACAATGGACTCAAGTTACAGGAAGCCAGATTTTGGATGAATATCAGAAAAGAAAAGAAAAACCTTCCTGTTAGAGCAGTCCAGCAGTGGAACCAATTATGTCAGGAGGTGATGAGTGCTTCAACACTGGAGGCATTCAAGAGAAATTCAGATGACTACCTAGCAGATATCATATGGTTTGTATTCCTGCCTTGAGCGGGAGGTTGGATTCAATGGTCTTGTAGGCCCCTTCAAACTTCATGATTCTATAATTCTGTTTTCTGATTAGTTTCCTGCTGGACAAATGCATAGAGGTTTAACATCTGAATGATGGTTATGTGACAGGCTTTCCATGCAGCCTGACTGATACTATTCAGTCTAACTTTGGATTTTAGTGTACATTAGGACCCCCGTATCCACTGATTCAGTTATCCACGGTTGGCAGAGGAAAAATAAATAAACAATTAAGCAGCCGCAAGGCAAGGTACTGTCACAAAGAGCAGCTGTAAAGCAAGCTATGGTCATAAAGCAGCAGCTGTAAAGCAAGCTTCTGTTGCAAAACAGCAGCTGTAAAGCAAGTTACTATCACAAAACAGCAGTTTTTGGGACATTTTGGTGTTCTCTCTTATCCATGGTTTCCATTATCCATGGGAAGGCTTGGAACCAATCCCCAGCGGATACTGGGGTCCTACTATATTGCATCTTCCCCCAGTATAAGAGTCATGCTTCTTATGAGTTTGTCATTTCTGAAGTAGAACACTTTTTAATTATCAGACTGAGAATATATGACTGCAACCCACTTTAATTCACTCACACCAAGTACTGCATTATTTACACATTTCATTTGTTGCTTTTATGATTTTGTGTTTAACTTGAATTCTGCTGCTTAAGTTCCATGTTCTGATTATACGACTTGTGCAGGTTCAGACTTTCCTTTTGCCTCTGTGAACACAGGCAACCAGACATACCATGCTCTAATTTACTTGATACATTAGTGACAACACTATCTGCAATTGCCTTTTGCTTGTCCTTACTAAGTGATTGGGTGTCTTCCGACTTTGGATCCTAATCTTCCAGCACTACCTCATGTTTCTTTCTGGACTGTCTCATTACAAGTTACTACATATTGCCTTCTCCCATGCAATACTAACAAGAGTTTGATTATCACTGCTATCGTCTGTGAAAGGTGCTTCACCATCACCAGGGTTACCTTCAACTAGTGCTGCTCTCCAATTGCTGCCTCTACCCACCCCACCCCACCCCACCCCATCTCACTACCATGGGAACTATAACTTCTTTTTTACTAATGTAGAATAGAAAAAGAAAACTGATAACTAGCTTTGATTTCAAGAAACTCCAGAAGGATGCCTGTCTCGATTCTCATGACCAAAGAGACACAATTCCATTAGAAGCATGCAGCATACGTGATGTAATATGCATGTACACACATGAACTTTGCTGAACACAACGTAAGCATGCTTTTAAAGACGGTTCCAGAAGTGCAGCGTATGGAGAACCCAGCAGCCAGACTAATGAATGCCAGGTTTGATAACCTAACATACTTGTCTGGGCCCTGTTGGCTTCTGGCCAAATTAACACTTGACAGTTTGAACCTATAAAGTTTTATATATCTTAGTGCCACAATATATGCTCCAATGGTCTTCTGTCATAAGCCTGGTTGTATTCTTTTATGGCTTCTCCATCCCTTTCATGACATGCTTAACTTTAAAGCCTCCATCCCAATGAGATCTCTGAATTACCAACACTATTTTGATACATTTATTGATATGTAGCAACATCATTTCCTCTGGAGATAAGATGAGGTCAGATGCTGCACAACTGGATCCACAGACAAGGTACATCAACTGAGATGTGCTGTTGAAAGAAGAAAATGTGCAGTGTCTAACAAAACGTGGAGGGTTTAATAATAATTAGATGACAGTGGAAGGCAAGGAAATATTAAAGAGGAAAGAGATATTGCAGAGAGACTCAATGAATTATTTGCTTCAATATTCACTGAAGAAGACAGAGACCACATGCCTAAAACAGAGTCTATCTTCGTAGGGAGGGAAACCAAAGAAATCAGCCAGACAGAAATAACCAAGGAGGAGGTCCTTGCATGTCTTGTTGTTAAACTAAATGCTAACAAATCACAAGGACCATATGGCATCCATCCATGAGTTCTCAAGGAAATTAAAGATGAAATTGCTGATGTCCTATCCAAAATATATAATCTTTCCCTTGAATCAGGCCTTGTGCCTGATGACTGGAATGTAGTGAATGTAACACCAATCTTCAAAAAAGAATCCAGAGGTGATCCAGGAAATTACCGATTGGTCAGTTTGACCTGTTCCAGGTAAAGTGATGGAAATCATTGTAAAAGATAAAATTAATAAGCACATAGAAGAGAAGGTGCTGCTGAAGGAGAGCCAATATGGCTTTTGCAAAGGTTAATTATGCCTCACTAATATGTTGGAATTTTTTGAGAGTGTCAACAAGTATATGGATAAGGGAGATCCAGTTGACATCATTTATCTGGACTTTCAGAAGGCTTTTGACAAGGTCCCACACCAAAAGCTCTTGAATAAACTTGCCAGTCATAGAATAAAGGGACAGGTCTTGTCCTGGATCAGCAATTGGCTCAGGAAACAGGGGGTAGCACTAAATGGACACTTCTCCAAGTGGAGGGAGGTAAAGAGTGGGGTCTCCCAAGGTTCAGTACTGGGGCCCCTGCTTTTCAATCTCTTCATAAATAGGAGTACGTAGAAAGGTAGCCAAATTTGCCGACAACACTAAATTATGTGTGTTGTGTGTTGTGTCGTTACAGTCATGACTGACTCTTCGTGACTCCATTATACAGGGTAGTAAACACTGAGAATGATTGTGAAGAGCTCCAGAGGGATCTCCTGACTGGGGGAGTGGGCAAACCAGTGGCAAATCAGCTTCAACATTATTAAGTGCAGAGTGATGCATGTCAGGGCAAAAACCCTCAATTATATTTATAAACTGATGGGGCCTGAACTCTCTACAACAAACCAGGAAAGAGACCTTGGTGTCCTGGTGGACAGCTCAGTGAAGGTATCAACCCAGTGTGTGGCACCAGTGAAAAAAGCTAACTCAATGCTAGGGATCATTAGGAAGGTTATAGAAAATAAGTCTCCAAGTGTCATTTTGCCTCTTTATAAATCTTTGGAGAGGCCCAATCTGGAGTATTGTGTACAGCTCTGGTCACTATGCCTCCAGCTGGATATTATGGGAATGGAAAAAGTGCAGAAGAGGGTAAATAGAATGATTAGGGGACTGGAACACCTTCCTTACCATCTGAGGCTGCAATGGCTGGGTCTCTTCACTCTTGAACGATGGCACCTAAGAGGTGACCTGATTGAAGTTTATAAAACCATACATGGTGTGGACAGAGTAGATAAGGAAAAACTGTTTTCCGTATCACACAGCACTAGAACTAGGGGGCACTCCATGAAACTTTTGGGCACTAGACTTCAAACAAATAAAATAAAGTACTTTTTCACCCAGAGGATCACTAGTCTATGGAACTTCCTGCCAGAGGAAGTGGTGACAGTTGTCAGCCTTGACAGCTTTAAGAAAGGGTTAGACAAGTTCATGGAGAACAAGGGTATCATTATGGACACCTAAGGACAACCTCCAGGTTGGAGAGACAGGCAGGATATCTCTCAATGCCATTTGCAGGAAATCATAAGCAGGTGAAGACATCTGCTTGGGAATGCCCTGAAGCCAATGGTGAGCTACTGTGTGAGACAGAATGCTGGACTGGATGGGCTGTGACCTGTTCCAGCAAGGGTGTTCTTACCTTCTTATGTATTAAACACTTACTGAATAGTCTGAGAGACTTAATGTCACAATGTTTAATCTGGGCACCACAGAAATTACTGGGATAAATAAAACACCAATTCCAGACGGTACCAACACAACCCAGATCTCACTAAAGCTACACGGATTAAAATGTGAGCTGACTGTGCTCTTGATGTGGTGCATGTGTGTATCCATCTCGGTGATGGCTATTATGATTTGCTCTCTGTAACCTCTGGCAAGTCCAAACACCGTTCACCCTTGTTTGTACCGTGGACCCTTGTACAACAAACAGTTTGTATAACATAAAATCTGTACAACATAAAAAATTCCAGAGATAGGGGAAATTTGCTTAACATAATCGCCAATGGGGAGAATTCGTACAACATAAAAATGGGATTACTCTGTTTTCAATGCATCCCTATGGGAATTTGTATAAAGGAAAATTTGCTTAACATAATTTCATTTGGAACGAATTAATTCCTTTATACGAGGTATCACTGTATTTTAAATCAATGTTACCTGAATGGTGCTTCAACTGGAATCTGCTTACATTGTTCTATCCCACTCTTAACATGGCCTTAGGCCATCTTGCCGATACCATGGGCTGCTGCTCACACTTCCCGCTTACTAGTCATTGCAGAATATAGACTAGAGTGATGGATAGTTACATAACACACAACTCATGACACTGAGGGTACTGGCTGCTCAAGTGGTAGACCAGCAATGGGAAGACACTGCAGATGGCCAAGGAACAGGAAAGAGGACAAGGGGGATAAAAGATGGATTCATTCACTGATTTTATTTTTACTCCATCTTTCTCTTAGTAAAGGGATTCTAAAGGACCTCACATGACAGAGACATGATCGTGTAGAACCATGAATTATGGAGTATGAAGTAACATACTTATCATCTATCATAGCAGCTGCTTGGATTCAGACTTCAAGGGTGAGTAGCCATTAAAGTAGACACCATTATAAAAAAGCCAAGATTAAAATGCCATTGTACAAGATGATAGTAAGGCTGCACCTGGAGCATTGCGTACAGTTCTGGTCACCCCATCTCAAAAAAGACATAGTGGAACTGGAAAAGGTGCAGAAGAGAGTGACTAAAATGATTACTCGCTGGGGCATCTCCCTTATGAGGAAAGGCTAAAACATTTGGGGCTCTTTAGTCTGGAAAAAAGGCGCCTGAGGGGGGATATGATTGAGACGTACAAAATAATGCAGGGCATGAGTAAAGTGGATAGAGGGAAGCTCTTCTCCCTCTCACAAAATACCAGAACTAGGGGACATCCACTCAAATTGAGGGCTGGGAGAGTAAGAACAGACAAAAGAAAATATTTTTTCACCCAGCGCGTTGTAAGTCTATGGAACTCCCTGCCACAGGATGTGGTGATGGCATCTGGCCTGGATGCCTTCAAAAGGGGATTGGACAGATTCCTGGAGGAAAAGTCCATCACAGGTTACAAACCATGATGGAGATGTGTAATCTACAGCAGTGCTCCCCAACCTTTTTGTTTCCAGGGACCGGTATTTATTTTATTATTTTCCCGTGGCCGGGGGTGGGGGTGGGGAGGGGGAGATGGGGTGTGGGGGGCAGGGGGGGTGTGGGGGGCGGGGGAGGGGGGAGGAGGGGGATGCTTGGGAGACCTTGGGGGCCACGGGAGCGGCGCGGCGGCGGGACCAGCGGCGGCGATGGTGGCGGCGGTGGCGGCAGCGGCGCTTGCTGGCTGGGGGCGTCGGGCGTGCGCTCCCCCCGCGCACGGGCGGGGGAAGCCCGGGCTCCTGGGCGGGCGGGCCCCGCCTCCTCCTCCAGTCGGCGGCCGGAGGCAAGAGGGGCGCAGAGGTGCCCCAACCGAGGCGGGCGGCGGCGGCGGCGCTTGCCGGCTGGGGCGGCGGCGTGCGCTCCCGCGCGCAGGGCGGGGCAGCCCGGGGCTCCTGGGCGGGCGGGCCCCGCCTCCTCCTCCTGTCGGAAACCAGAGGTGCCCCAACCGAGGCGGGCGGCGGCGGCCGTGGCGCGGCAGCCGCCCGTGTTTGGCTGTGGCTCCGCGGCCGGCGGCGGGGCGCCCGCCTGGTGGGGCACCTCTGCGCCGCCGCTTGCCTCTCGGGCGGGCGGGCGGGATCGGCCACGGCGGCAGCGGGGCACCCCGCCAAACCCGGGCGGCTGCCATGGCCGCCGCGGCCGCCGACAGGAGGATTGGTGGGGCACCCCCCACCCGCCCGTGCGCCATGCCCGGCGGGCGCGGCTCCTCCTCCGGCTGCCCCGCGGGACAGAGAGGAGGAGGAGGAGGGGCGGCGGAGGAAAAGAGGAGGAGCCTCCCGGCCTCCCAGATGCGGGGTTGGGGACCACTGATCTACAGCCTTAAAACCAGGGCCAGATGCAGGGGAGTGGTATCAGGAAATAGATATCTAGTCTCGTGTACTCCCAAACACATTTGGTGGGGCTACTGGAAGATACAGGAAGCTAGACTAGATGGGCCATTGGCCTGATCTAGCATGGCTCTTCTTATGTTCTTATAAGTTGACCAAGCCTGTTAAAAAAAAACCTCCAAGTTGAAACCTCCATACATACAACAGTGGTACCTTTGGAAGTGGCTCCAGCATTGGGACTATCAGCTCTCTTCAAGGAGGAGCGCACATGCCACTATTTCCCCTCTTAGAGTATCCTGAGCAAGTGATGAAGTCCCAGCATGCAGAACAGAAACTGTCCTTTTTAAGGCTTCTTACGCGAGGAGAAGGAAGGTGGACCATACAGAAATTCTGATCTAAGTGGCCTTTCTCAACTATTGCTGGGGCAAGATATTTACTGGGAGACCTCCTTAGTATGGTACCTTCTGGCTTCTTTACAGTCTCACTGTCTCTGCCCTTGATATAAAACATCCCCATTATCAAAACACTGCCTTTGTGACAGGGCCTTTTGCACATAGGAACTGGAACTACAGTTTGTCTCTGCTTATGCATGATTAAATGCTATTTCCCCATAAGCATTAAAAACAACAACAGTTTGATACATGTGTTTTGGCCTGATGCAATATAGAGAGTTTGAATTTGTTTTGCCTTCTCTGAATTGTGAAACTAGAGAAAATATGCATAATAACATAAACTGGTAAAAAGCCCAAGTCAGTGTGACATTCCACTGTTGGGACTCTTAATAATCTTGTGCCAAAATAGGAGAAACATGTAAGGAACATAATGTGAAAAGCAAATAAAAACACACATGAAAGCTATTAGGAAAATGTAGTTCTCTGAAATACATCAAGACAGGAGACAAATGGAAGTTTAATGACCCTTGATCAAAAGGGAAGTTGAGTGTTATACAAATAATATAATAAAAGAGAGGTTGTTATTGTGTCGATTTATATTAAGTTAATTTAATGCTATTTATCTTAGAATTATAAACCTCACATATTTCATTGCCCCCAAGGAATATGAGGAGTAGGGGCCAGGCCTCAATGTTAGTACATAAGTTTGTTCTAATAAAGGGATTGACTTAACCTGTATACCAGAAAATAAGATAGGGACGTGTGACAGAAGTCAGAGGGCCTGGGGGTGCGCCGTCCCCTCCCTCAGAGAAACGGGAAGCCAGTGGGAACATTGCGGAGGTGGTGATAGCAGCACGAGGATGGGACTCGGAGGATGAGAAGGAGGGTTGATGGAGAGAATACAGGGCACAGAATCTGGAAGACCAATCCCAGAAGGGATCATGATGGTAGAAGAGGGGGAAGGGAAGGTTAGAGTGGGGATATAAAGAGTTAAAAAAGAGCAGGAAAACAGATTGCGGGGTGCAAGTGGAGGAAAGGGATCTTGACCCCTTATAATGGACCATGCATGTGTTCCCAAGGGAGAAGGGCCCTGGAAAGAGAGAACAGCACATGGATTTAATGGATTCCAGGTTAACTGCCCAGAATTTTGGCGTGTTACTAATGAAGAAGTGTCTGGACACTTCCTGCCTGACCAGTCCCTTGTGGCTTATTTTGCAAGTAGGAGAGGCAGCAAAAAATGGGAATCTGCAGGGCTACAGGGCATTCTCTGCAAGCCCAGTATCATAGAATCATAGAGTTGGGGTGTGACCTCAAGGGCCATCTAGTCCAACCCCCTGCCATGCAGGAACCCCCATCACAGTATTTCTGACAGATGGCCACCCAGCCTCTCCTTAAAAACCTCCAAAGAAGGAGACTCCACCACCCTCCGTGGCAGCATATTCCACTGCCAGACAACTCTAATCGCCATGAAGTTCCTCCTAATATTCAAATGGAATCTATTTTCCTGTAGTTTGAAACCATTGCCTCGAGTCTTAGTCTCTGAAGCCATGGAAAACAAACCTCTTCCCTCCTCAATATGACATCCTTTCAAATATTTAAACATAGTTATCATATTCCCCCCTCAGCCTTCTTTTTGAAAGCCTAAACATTCCCAGTTCCCTAAGCCGTTCCTCATAAGACATTTCCTCCAGACCCTCAACCATCCTGGTCGCCCTCCTCTGCACCCGCTTGAGGTTGTCAACATCCTTTTTTAAATTGAGGCGCACAGAACTGGACACAGTACTCCAGGTGGGTTCTGACCAGAGTAGAATAGAGTGGTACTATCACTTCCCTTGATCTAGACACTATGGTTCTGTTGATGCAACCAAGAATCGCACTGGCTTGGCCTTTTGAGAGGCAAGTCAGACATCCACACTGAGATGCAGCATCGAGTTTCCCATGGCTTCCAAGGACCTGCAATTCTCAGTAATTCTACCTTGTCAGTCCGTGCAGACAAAGGAAGGCAAGAGTGCCTTGTAAAGGTATTCAAACACATACAAGCCTGCATACTTTTGGTTCACCCTTGATTTTAGGCCCATGCATGTCCCAATCAAAATATTCTGTTTCTGAATAAGGGAGCTTTTATTTCCTCTAACAGTGAGCCCTTTTGGATTGAGGTACTGTACACTGTAATGCCTTTTCTCCTTTCCTTTTTTTTTTTTTTTGGTCCCCTGACATTTCACTTGCCTTCAACGCATGGGATTTATCAGGACATCTTGCACCTTAGTATTTGCACGGTGTACTCACTGTTGTTAGCTTTTCTATGGTCTTTTAATGGCATAAGCCACCTTGGGTTCTTTTAAGAAGGAAGGAAGGAAGGAAGGAAGGAAGGAAGGAAGGAAGGAAGGAAGGAAGGAAGACTTAATACTACCTCCCTGCCTTAAAACATGAGGATCCCAATCTGGCTCAGACCATAATTAATGATAGATGGGCAAACCAGACTACAGCTACATGTACTACATAGTTTACAGCCCCCTCTCTTCCTTTTCTTTAGCTAATAAGGGATGTGAATACAGTATACAGGTCGAAGTGGAAGGATTTTACATTGGCCACTTTAGTTACTGGGCTGTCGTAGTTGCAGATTAGAAAGATATATTCTTAGTGTTCCTAAATTAGACTTAAAATTATCCAAGCAAAGAATGTATTCAAATGTTTTTAATGAAGAGGTTTTTTTTTTAATAAGAATCTTTAAACTGAGCCACACTGCCTGGAGAGTTTTGAATACCATGACCTTGGCCACCCTGGAACTGAGAAATTACAGAAGACTGGATGCCAGTTTAGACAGACTGTTCTTCCCATTCATGGATTATTTGACTTCCTTTTTAAGTTCCCAGCTTGTTTTTAAGCATTTCTGTTCTAACTATGAAAAGAATCTATTTCCCAAATGCGTCACTACATATGTTCCCAAGGGCTCCATTCATACTTGAAGAGCTATACAGATGGATTAAAGGATAGTCTGAGTCATCTTTTACAATTCATGTATCAATACATGTTTTTTATTATTCAGTTCAGCATTTATTGCAACTTATGTTTTTGTTTCTTAATTTCCAAGGTCTGTATTGGAAAGTTAGTTTTTTGTTTTTGGTTAGGCAGCAAACTGGGAATACATCTGGTGCATTAGCAAATGTGCCAAATATAACATTTCACAACATGTTCTGAACTGTCAATTTTTAAATGAGTTTACAGATGTGCTGGCTTTAAAAAAGTAATCATATGATATGGTCCATAGTACTGTAGCTTCAGCTAATTTATTTTGGCCTTCAAATCAACATACTTTAACTTCCCTCATATTTATATAACATTTATATTATATTTTACACACACACACACACACACACACACACACACACACACACACACACACACACACACACACACACACAGACTATTAAACTGTATTAACATACTTATACTTTCCTTGTGTTTGAATTGTTGGAAAGAGATTGGCCTCTTTTTCAAATTCCTGCTACAAACATGTTTTCCCTCTATAACAGAATTCTATTCCATAAACAAGGTTTATACTATACATGAACCTTTACATTTATCTTATTGTGTTCATACTCTGTTGTTCAGGCTGCAAAGTACAGGATCTTCCAGTGACAACCTAGAGAACAAGTGGCATCATGAATTTCCAATTGACCATTGTTCAAAACTCATAGTCAACATTCCCTCTAAGCTGCATGGACACACAACAATTCATTGGGTGTGCACAGCCAACCCAGTGTTACCACCAACTGCCTTCTGGTTGTGACAGGAATCCCATATACAGGGGGCAGAGCCACCACCCAGCGCTCTGGAGAATTGAAGGGAATGTTGTTCACACAATATGTAACCCCCCCCTCCGTGGATTATCTTATGCAGGAATTGCATCTTTGATCTAATTTCTGTTTAATAGTGAAGAATTAATCATTAGGTATCTGATGTCTTGTGTCAGGATGAATGACAAAAATAGTGCTGCTCTGTTTTAACCAGCAATTGAGAACTCACCACCTCCTGAGGTAGTTGGTTCCATTGTTCTACTGCTCTAACAGTTAACTTAAGATGTCCCCCCACCCCCACCCCGGTATTCAACCTAAATTGGGTTCCCTTAACTTTTAAGCCCATTATTACATGTCCTGCTTTCTGGGATGACTGGGAATAGAGCCTTCCCCTCCTCTGTACGACTGTCTTTCAAGTATTAGAACAGCACTATCATACCTCCCGTTAGTCTTCTTTTCTCTACACTAAACATGCCCATATCCATCACTATAGCAGGAAAAACATTTGTCAATATAACACATAAAACAATTATGTAGATTCAAACTACAGAAATGTGACTCTCTGAATGCACACCCATCTCTTAACGGAGACTAAAAAACTCCAGGAGAAACTTCTACTTTTGCTTGACTCCAAGACTTATTTTTAATCCCATTCTTTCCTGAATGACATTCAGATCAGATTGCTCCTCTCTACCTTCTATTCACAACCACCAAACAACATTTAGCTCAATATTCCATCATTCAACCACCATTGCACTAACACTTCAACCATGATTACTATTCAGGCATTCCCAGCCATTCAGGATACAGTCCAATCTTCCCACAATTTCTACTAATCAACTCTCCCACCTCTTCTTCCCCTTCCTGCTCTCCCCCTCCTCTATCCACCCCCAACTCTATATACTACAGCCAATGAATATCTTGTATGGAATGTATATCCCATCCCATATTATATTGCACACCTCATTCTGCTGCTATATGTCTGAAGAAGTGGGCGCGTAGTCCACGAAATGTTACATTAAAATATGAAAGCTAGTCTTTAAGGTGCCACATGTTTTCTGTCTTTTGTTTTGTTTTGTTTTTCTTTGATTTTTGCCTGTTATTTATAAATATATATATAAATAATGGGTTATAATGGATAGAACAGCCACAAACACCTTCTCTTTATAGCTTCCTAATCCCTGATCACACCAGAAATACACATATGAATTTAAATCTTTCTGAAACATCATTTGTGTTTCTTTTTTCTCTCTCTCCTAGAAGCTGGCTGGATAAGCTCAGTGCTTTAGATATCTGTCTGTGGACCAGAGGTTAGACAGTTTAATTCCTCACTGGGCTCCCCAGGAGTAGAGCCTGCCTGCCTGGTCTCTGGCAACCTGCACAACCCCAAGGCACCGCCAGAAGAAGGGAATGATAAACCACGTCTGCATTTTCCCCATCTCAAAGTCTGGAAAGGGTTGCCATAAGTCAGAATTGACCTTAATATGTGATTATCTCTTGCTTTCACCTGGGATTTACTTCAGTAAAGCCTCTTCTATGAATTCAGTTCAGGGCTTCAATGTATATTACGTTTCTGTCCATGATAAGTCTTTTGAGCAAAGGGATAGTCATTTGTTTTAAATCAAGGAGTTTTTTTTTTGTTCCATAGCATTTGCCTAAAATAAATTAATAACATAACTTATTTTGTATGTTTTTTACTTGCTCATGGTAAATATAGTAAAAACACAGCAAAACAAAGATCTAATAGGATTCCTTTTCCTTTCTAGATAAATACAATGCAAAACAACTGTTACCTCACCACAATAAGCAGACCAGGAGCTACTGAAGGCCCAAAGACATTCCTTCCAAGATATATATGATAGTGTGGAGTCACAGCTAACCTGTTACTTTTTGTGGCTTTGAAATTACTTCAGATTTCCAATTAAACAATTATTCAAAGGGAGATCAAATGCAATTCATTTTCAGCTGGACACAAATGACAGTAGACTGACCAGTCCCGCAAGAGTCAGGAAAGAGCCAGCATAAGGTAATTCATTATATAGTTACATATCAGTTTTGTTTTAGTTACGAGTAATGCATCACTATAATCAGAATTCAGTTGAACCAATACAGTACACTGTTGTCTTTTCCACCTTCAAAGGAAATACACTCCACACTTGTCCAGCCCCTATCCTACTTCAAAATAAACAATTACCTCACTCTCACTAGTAGATATCAGCCTTGGTGCTCCTTCCTTAGTCCTCCTTTTTCAAACTTCCCAGGCCCGTTATCTCGCATTTCCCTTTGAAGCATCAAATTAAACAATACCTTGCAACATAGTGGATGATTGCAGCCAAACATCTGTGTTATACTTCAAATCCTGATGAAACTGGGCAAAATACCAAAAGGCAATTATATACTTTACTTCTATATTTGATTACTTTCAAATGACTATTAGAATAATATATATAGATCTATGTGCATCTTTGATTATGCTTTTGAATATATCAGTAATAATATATTGGATGTAAGTATATGTGATAAGGGAGGAGAGGAAAGGGGCACTCTTGATGAACCCTTGTGTCCCAGGTTCTTCTCTGTCTAGAACAGTGGCTCTCAGCCTGTGGGTCCCCAGATGTTCCTGGACTGCAACTCCCAGAAACCCCTTCCAGCACAGCGAGTGGTGGAGGCTTCTGGGAGTTGCAGTCCAAGAACATCTGGGGACCCACAGGTAGAGAACCACTGATCTAGAAGTAGCAGTTAAACAGAAATAACTGTGCCATCCAACCTGATGTGTGTGGTTGGAGGTCAGGTCATAAATAATGAGAACATTGCACCATGCCTGTGCAAGGTGTGGGCGCCTACACATGTGAGCCAAAGATAGTTATACAGTTCTACATCTCTGCATGGAATTCAAATAATACATGAATATATTAATTACACAATACTATACTGAGAATAAAATACAGTAATACCTCAGATAACGAATGCCCCTGATAATGAATTTTTTGGATAACAAATCTCAATTTCCAGGTATAGGCCTGCCTTAGATAACGAATTTTCCCTATGGGCTGCCTCGGATAACAAATTGCAATTCTAGGTATAGGTCTGCCTCAGATAACAAATTTTCCCTATGGGCTGCCTCGGATAAAGAATTTTTTGCATGTACCAGTAAAAAAATGCTATCCTGGGCTGCATCACATCAGTATCTTTAAAGTGCACTTTATAAGAGTTTTGAGCAGAAAACCAGGTATCTGTGTCATTTTCCTAGGCTCTGGAACGGATTAATTGGTTTCCCATTCATTCCTATGGGAAACCGTTTCGGATAACGAATTTTTTCAGATAACGAATTGCCTCGGAGAATGAATTAAATTCAGTATCCGTGGTACCACTGTATATACTTTTAAGGGTGCCCCAACAATAGTTCATGCTTCCCCTCACTTGATGATTGACTTTAATAAGTGATTATTTCTTGTTTTCACCAGGGATTTACTTCAGTAGAGTCCCTTCTATGAGTTCTGTGCAGGGTTTCAATGTATACTATGTTTCTGTACATGGTAAGTCTTTGTGTAAACTTAGATAGGTTCCTTACTACGCTGTTGTAGTGAGTAGTGCAAGAAAGAAATCAGAAGATGACTGGGACTAGGAAAAGCAGCAGAAAGGGAAGAAAAAATCACCAAGAGCTAGACCAAGATCATTCGCACTCTTGTACGGTCTTTCCAATCAGCAGGAATGTTTGTGAAAGCTGGACAATTAGGAAAGCTGAGAGCTGGGGGGAATGATTCATTTGAAATGTGTTGTTGAAGGAGAGCTTTGTGGGTATCCTGGAATAACAAACAAGGGGGTTCTAAATCACATCAAGTCTGAACTATCACTGGAGGCAAAAATGTTGCAAATGAGCCTGTCCTATTTTGGGCCAAAACATGAGACAGGATTCCCTGGGAAAGACAATAATGCCAGGAAACATGGAGGACATCAGGAAAGCAGTAAGATTAAATATGAGATCCCATGTGTTTGGGCTCTGTAAAAACTAACAAGGGCAGCAGAAGACAGAACATTTTGGAAAGCATTCATTGATAGGATCACCGTAATTGGGAGGCAACATAATGGCACAGAGGGTTTAATCAGGCATGTCCAAATTTTGGCCCTCCAGATGTTTTGGACCACAACTCCCACAGTCCTTTGTCATTGGCAAGCTAAACTTAGAATTCTGGGAGATGTGGTTCAAAACATCAGGAGGGCAGAGGTTTGGACACACCTGGTTGATCCATGCTGTGATCCAAAACCTAAACCTGCATTATTACAATTTATATTGTTATAAGAGTGAGCTGTTTGTGTTTTCCCAATCTAGGTGGCAGGGCTAGAATCAGTGAATCACAACATTGGAAGGGGCCACTAAATCCAACTCCATGCTCTAGGCAGGAATAAATATCAAAGGTATCTTCAAGGTGGTGGTTCAGATTTCTCTTGAATGCCTCCAGTGTTGGTGGTTCAGGTAATTAGTTGCATTGCCATCTTCAAGGTGGTGGTTCAGATTTCTCTTGAATGCCTCCAGTGTTGGAGCACTCATTACCGCTTGAGGTAATTAGTTGCATTGCCATCTTCAAGGTGGTGGTTCAGATTTCTCTTGAATGCCTCCAGTGTTGGAGCACTCATTACCGCTTGAGGTAATTAGTTGCATTGCCGTACTGCTCCAACAGTTAGGAAGATTTTCCTGATATTCAGCTGAAAGCTGGGTTCTGTGAACTTGAGCCCATTTTTGGCGCATCCTGCACTCTTGGATGACTAAGAACAGATCCTGCCCTTGCTCTGTGAGACAGACCATCAAATATTTGAAAACTGCTCTCATATCACCCCTCAGTCTTCTTTTCTCTAGGCTACACTTGCCCAATTCTTTCAGACTTTCCTCACAGGGCTTGGTTCCCAACCCCTAATCATCCTTGTTGTCCTCTACTGCACTTGTTCCCATCTGTCAGCATCTTGAAGTGCAGTGTCCAGAACTGGACACAGTACTCAAGATGATCCCTAACCAATTCCAAATAGAGGGGAACTAGCACCTCACGTGATTTGGAGTCTTTACTTCTATTGATGCAGCATCTGTCTTTTTGTAGCCAGATCACATTGTTGGCTGTTGTTCAGCTTGTGATCTACAACAATTCCAAGATCCCTCTCACTTGTAGTCTTATGGTCCGAGCCAGTTATTCCCCATCTTCTAACTGTATGTTAAGTTTCTTTTTCCTAGTGCAGTACTTTGCATTTATACCTGTTGAATTTTATTCTGTTGTTAGCCCAGTGCTCCAGCCTATCAGGATCTTTTTGATTTATGTTTATGTGTTCGAAGGTATTGACAATTCACCCAGTTCTGTATCATCTGAAGAACTGATTAGCATTCCCTGTATCCCCATGATAAATGTTTTTGCATGTTCACCTTTATTCATTATTTCTTGCAGTTAGCTTCCTTGCCATTTAGAATCTTGATCATGTTATATGCTGTTAAATAAATTTAATTACATAAATAATCAATTAAATAACTGCTAAATTATTACTCCATGATTACTGATCATAATACTAATACTGGAAGTTGCTGAGATACTGCAGTAACACATCTGTTTGCCCCACACATTAAAATTCCTTCAGTCTTTAATTTCTTGGGATTTTTTTCACTGAAGCATCTAATTTAATGTAATTGAAATCTTCCTATGCCCTTCCTCTTATATTGTGGAGCTCCCCGGGATCGTTTTTGCTCTGAGGAGCCCTTTGGGTGTCTCAGGATGCGAATGGAGCCTTTAATACAGAATGAATGAATGAATGAATGAATGAATGAATGAATGAATGAATGAATGAATGAATCATGGCAATCCAGCAGTGATTTTGTTTTTTTAAGAAAGTTCCCACACATACTATTTCCAGCAGCTGATTTTGGTTACATCACCACAAAACCCTTTGTATGATCTGCAATATGAGGGAAAATATGCAGTCACTATTTTGTCTAATTATTCTACAAGAAACAGTGCTGTTGAGGTTCACCAATGAGTGAAATTACAACTATGAACCGTTGAACTAATGTTGCTATGAACACTTTCCAACAGCAGACTAAAGAAACCAGATATCCCAGGGTTTTTCAGATTTTGAAAGTACTGTACTGTACTAATTGAAAAATGTAAATTAATGCAATGAATGACTCAATTTGAGTGAAAGGAGAAAAACATCTAAAATAGACTCCCCCCCCCAAGTATTCAAATTTTGTTTTATCAATGTATATGATCTGTTTTAGGTCAGCCAGAGCTCCAGTTCACTTGGTTCTCCACAGGGGGAAACAGTGTTACTTTAAAAGCACACAACTCATAACCCTTTGCCCAAACACCCACAAATTTGGCACACAGCAAGAGAACACTTTCTGCTAAATTGGCGCAAAAATCCATGTTAATCTGAAAGACTTCCACAGTTGTATGTTTTCATTTGGAGCATCCTTATTTTTTTTAAGTTAGCTTATGGAATGTTCTAGGGTGCCTGCAGCACAATCCAGTGCTGTATGCTTCTGCAGGAATATTACTTTTTAAATACTGCCCAGATTTCCAAACTAGAATCAAGAATAACAAAACAACTGACATTCAGGTAGGGCAGTTTAAATGACATATTTAGGCTCCAAAGCCAGCAGGAAGTTTTAGTATTACAGTAGTTCATGTCCTTGAGATTTAGCAGCTGTGGATTTGCTAGATGGTCTGCATACATCTCCTGGGATAGCCTGACATGGAATTTTAGATAAGAGTGGTCTAATTTAGTAAAATTAGGAAAATGCAGGAAAAGGATATCTTTAAAAAAGCAATAAAACAAAAAACAGATAGTGACCCTCCTTGGGTCAGGTTTGCTTCCTTCAGGCCATACACTGTTATGTTGTTGATATTGCAAAAAAATTGTAAACAGGAGACCTAAAAATTAATAGCAGATGGTTATACTGAATCCGCTTCTTAGAGATGAGTTTTTAAAAAGGCAGACTTCACCAGAAATGTGGTTTCTAAACTACACCCGAGCTAGGTATCATTTGCATAAAAGCAAAACATGTCACCCTTTAGCACGTAAAGCACTCTTGGAGTAGTTTACAATTCAATAATTCAGGCTATACATTGAGCCACACCCTTGAGCAAACTAGATACTCAGTTTACAAATCTTGAAAGGATGGAAGGCTGAGCTAGCCTCAAGTTGGCTAAATGGGATAGAACCTGGGCTGTGAGGAGAGTTTTGGCTGCAGTAGTGCATTTTAAGCACTGCACCAAGAGGCTCTATATACCTAAAAAATAAAATAAAAATACTTTTAAAAAATTGATAGTTTGCATGTGCTTCCCGCAGCACACACATACATATTTTGAAACTGCAGAGTTTCTATTTTGTTGGGGGACAGGGCAACACACACACACAAACCCCAATGAGGTTCAATCAGGAAATTTAGTTAAATTAAATTATTAAAATTTGTAAAGGCAGATACAAGTGGAGTCAAATTAAAGCCAAATTAAAAACATTACCTAGTGGTTGGAAGTAGGCATTTCCTTCAGCTCACAGTTTGGCATTTGTATTGCATAGACCACATCACTTTTTTTGAAGATATATTCTTTCCTGATATTCAGCAGAAATCTGGCTTTCTTTTTCTGCCCATTAGTTGTGTCCCATTGGGATGATTGAACAGATTCTGCCTTTCCTCTGTGACTACCTGGGATGACTTTTTCAAGCTAAACAGATTCTGCCTTCCTCCAGGGTTTCTGTTCATGACTACATTATTCCAGTTTGTCCTCATCCTTCCTAAAGTGCACTGTCCAGAACTGGACATGGCACTCAGGATGAGGGGAACAAGTAGGTTGCAGGAATTTACTACTCATTTTATCAACCTCAGAAGGATGGAAGGTTGAGCCAATCATGAGCCAGCTACTTGGGACTGAACCCCAGGTCATGAGCACAGTTTCATTTGCAGTACAGGAATTTAACCACTGTGCCACGAGGTTTTATTTCCAGCAGTGCTTGATTGCCCCTCTCTCTGCTTTGCTCTTGCAGGGATCTGAGCCTTCTTTTCAGCATGGAAAGGCACTTCTTAATAGGCTGTTCAACCCCCCAAGCCTTTCCCCGCTGAAAAGAAGACACCAATTCTGCAAAAGAAAAGAAAAGAAAAGAAAAGAAAAGAAAAGAAAAAGAAAAGAAAAGAAAAAGAAAAAGAAAGAAAACAAAGTGTGGAGAAGTCTCCAGAATACAGAAAGGAAAGGCAAGAGCAGGGAGTAGCAGTGGAGACCTCAAGGAGGATTTATTAATTTTATTAATTTGGGGTCTTAAATGTGGGGGGCATCTAATATATGGCAGCATCTTATAGACCAGTGATGGCGAACCTTTTAGAGACAAGTGTCCAAACTGTGATTCAAAACCCATTAATTTTTTTGCAAAGTGCCAATACAGCAATTTAACCTGAATACAGGTAGCTGTGAAGGGGAGATGTCAGGTGCCCATAGAAAGTGCTCTGAGAGTGCCACCTTTGGTACCGATGCCATAGGTTCACCAACACTGTTATAGGCAGAAAATATGGTAATAGGCCACTCTGTCAAAGCCATTGCTGAAGTCAACATATATTACACCTAGAGATGGGCACAAACTAGAGAAATGGCTGTTTGTCCTAGTTTGTCAAAACCCACAAAGCACAAACCGCAAACCTTTTCTCAAACAAATCATGAATCAGTTAACTGGTTTGTTGAGCTCCCCCCTTTTAAAGATAGCCATGGGCTGTCTAAAAAATAAAAGAACAGTCTGCCCCCCCATCCCATTCCATCTCTACCTTGTCATGTGCCGCTGCCACCACTATCTGTGCAGCCTGCAGCCTGGATACTCTTCTGAGATTCGCCAGGCTGAATTGAATAATAATGATAATCATTTCAGCTAATTTTTTTCTTTTTCCTTTTTCTTCAGAGGAGCATATTTTTAAAGACAGCTGGTCAGTTCCCTCTCTGCCTGTGCCTGACTTCCCAAAGGGAAGGTGGACTGCTGTCCCTAAAGATGGTGGCGGTGGCAAGATAAAACCAAAATTGACCCTAATCAACAAAGTTGAATATTTCAACACACTTCCGGGTTCACTGTTAGGTTTGTGCCTCTTTCTAATTACATCTATTCTATACCATCCCCACCATATACCCTGGAGGTTAGTTCATCGAAGAAGAAGAAGAAGAAGAAGAAGAAGAAGAAGAAGAAGAAGAAGAAGAAGAAGAAGAAGAAGAAGAAGAAGAAGAAGAAGAAGAAGAAGAAGAAGAGAGATTCGATGAGTCTGGCACAATTTGATATTGACAAATCCATGTTGGTTCCCATTTACTGTGCTGTTTTCAAGGTGCTTGCAGAGTGACTGCTCTATAATGTGTTCCAGAATTTTTGCTAAGACTGATGTCATGCTGACTGCTCTAGAGTTCCCATATTCTTCCTTTTTGCCCTTTTTGAAAATAGGGACAATGTTAGCCCTCATTCAATATCATCTGGCCCTTCATTATAACAAGATACAGGAGCTCTGAAAGAAGTGCATTTCCCCTTGCAGTAATCATGTCAGGGAGGAAGGACACCGTACTTCTACTTGCCATGCTTTTGAACCTAAGACAATGCTCTGCTGGATAAAAATCTGAACTGATGATGAATCTGAACATGAAGTAATGAAAATATTTCTTCTGTTCATTATCATTTATGTATTTTTCAACATATCTTGATTTAAAAGTCACAAAGAGGTCACAGCAGGATACAGCTGCTGTGAAGATCTTCCTTTTAAGTTAAATGAATTCAAGAAATAAGAAGATGCAACCAGGTACACTTAAGTCCTTACAAATTTAAAAGTCCACTACCAAGCAGGAAAAAATAAAATAAAATGCACTTATGTTTCAAGAACGAAGCAATCGCTTCCTCACTCCTAAATGCTGGCCAAATCATATTTAAACATCTATGGCTCCTTGAAACTTGAAATAACACCAACTGATGAACATGTTTCTCAGCAGATTTCAGCAGATTTCTTCTAACTAAATTAGTTTTAGCACACTGTTGAAACTTCAGACGTACCATGAGATCATTTATTTATGCCTTTGGGGACACCTCTTTGCACATGCAGGAAACAGAAATGTAAGCAAAGATGGAACTCTGGTCCAACATGCCATACCTCTGATCTGCCCATTCCTGTGTACAGTCAAAGTTCCTGCAGGAAACTTTAAAATGGCAGGAAATCTCATAGTGCCCCTAAAATCCAAGCACAGAACAACCCTGCAAATACAGTTTCGGGTTTTTTGGGGTCAATATTCATGGAACAGTCAAGAACAGAAATGATTTCTAGAAATGTGTGAGGCAACAAATCACATTTGTGCTACAAATATGTATAAAATTCAGAACCAAAAGACTTCCTGTAACTCTTTAAGGACATTTCAGCTGCAGGAAGCAGTTTGAAAAGGAAGGAGAAAGAATATAGCATTTTAAGAACATTTCTGAACTGTAGAGTGGTATGTAGATGTAGTGTGCAGCATACTAAGATGGTGTATTTGTTGATTTTCTATATGTATGTGTATGCCCATATTCTAAGGCTCTACGAGTCACTCTCCATGACACAAAATGGCATAAAATTCCCGGTTCTTGGAACTTGATAGCATTTATACAGAAGACTCTGATATTTAGACTTTGCACAAAAGATGTTATGAACTCCAAAAATCCTTGATCACACAAAGCACTATTCTAATTCTTAGTCCTCCCTCCACCGCCTTTTGATTAAACATGCTTATGTAGCACTGTACAACAAAGAATACAGAAAACTGGACACGAGGGGAAACAGTGATATTCAGTGTATAAATATGCCCAAGCAGGTTTATTTCTGCTAAATGGTATACAAAAGCTGAGTGTAGCAGGGATTGCAGATGTTTGTCTAAGGGTGGTGGAAGCTAACCACTTCTGGAGGACATTCTCCAGATATGCACAAAGGAAAAAAAAACAAAGAAAAGAAATAGTGGCAAAGCTCCTCAAAGGAGATGGGAAAATGATAACGGGATGACAAGGAAAGGGTGGGGGTGCTCAATTCCTCTTTTAGCTCAGACTTCTCCCATAAGGCAGACTTTGAATCTCCAGACATAAGTAAGGATTGCAGTTTGAGATTCATAAACAAATAGTCAAGGAATACCTTACCACCTCGAACATTTCCAATTTCCAGGGCTGGGCAAACTGCATCAGAGAGTACTGAATGAAATGGCTGAAAAACTCTCCTGTCCATTATTTTCTTGAAATCATGGGAAATGAGGAAGGTACCAGATGATTAGAGGAAGGCTAATATTGTCCCTATCCTCAAAAATGTAAAAAAAAAAAAAAAAAACAGGAAGCGGGGAACTACAAGCCATCCAGCCTGATATCAATCCCAGGAAAAATTCTGTAACAGATTATTAAACAGTCACTATTAAGCCCCTAGAAAACAATGTAACAATAACTAGAAGACAGCACTGGATATGTCAAGAACAAATCCTGCCACACTAACCTGATCTAATTTTTTGATCAAGTAAGCTCCCTGGTAGACAGAGGGAATGCTGTAGACATAATATGTCAAAGTTTTTGACAAACTTCCCCATGATATTCTGATTAAAATATTAACTAGGTGTGAGCTGGAGAGTACAACTGTAAAGTGGACATACAGCTGTCTAAATGTGTACTCAGAAAGTGATGATTAATGGATTCTTCTCAAATTGGGAGGAGAAAACAAGTCAGGTACCCGGGGGGGCTCAGTCCTGAGTCCAGTGGTCTTTAATCAGGGGGTGCAGGGAATGCTAATCAAATTTGCAAATGACACAAACTCCAACTTCTTGATTATATGATTCCCTGTATTATTTTTCCTTGAAAATGGCTCTTTGGATACAAAAATACAATCTATCCTCAAAAATGATTAATGTAATGTGAATAATAAGATAACTTCTTTTTATAACCCTTTCATTCTCTCCACACTACCTTGACATCTGTTTTACTGATTAACCTATTCAATATTATGACCATTGCTTCCTTCTTCATTTTTCATCTATGTTTACATCCACTGTGAAGTTGAAGTCTCCCACTACTGTAACATACCCTTTTCTTCTACTACCTAATGACCTATCTAACCTACTCAATACATTGATCAGGAACTCCGCCTCCTTCTCATTTGGTATGTATACACTTAATGATATGCATTCTTCTCCTCTTAATTTACCTTGTTGTATCAAAAATCTACCTTGTTTATCCTTTTTATTTTTTCCTATTTTAAATTCATAATTTTTACATTAAATTAGCAATCCCCTTAAATTTTGATGTACCAAATGATTTTGTGGTCTTCAATCAATTTACATTTCAATTCATTTACTCATTTGTTATGTGTTTCTTGTAAGAAAAACTTATGTAATACATTTTGAATTTTGGTTCTCTTTGTACAGTAGGACCCCGTATCCACTGATTCATTATCCATTGATTCAGTTATCCATGGTTGGCAGGAGGGAATTAAATAAATAATTCAGCAGCCACAAAGCAAACTACTGTCACAAACAGCAGCTGTAAAGCAAGCTACTGTCACAAAACAGAAGTTTTGGGGATTTTTAAATTCTCTCTTATCCACGGTTTTCATTATCCACGGAAAGTCCTGGAACCAATGCCCAGCAGATACCGGGGTCCTACTGTATTAGAACCAGGGCCTGTAATATTCCATGTCATTATGTTTAGCTGTTTAACCATTACTGTACTTTTGTTTGTTATTAAATTTCCTAGCCTTGATATACATCTGATAATAAAAACAACAAACCAATCCTAACAAAACCTTCCCCCTTACTACTCCTCACCCTACATTTAAATTTCCTTCTTTCCCCTGTTTCTCTCTGCAGTCTTCCAGGTTTCCCTCCTCCCAACCTGGGGGATGAGGGAGAAGAGGCACAGATTGGATGTCAGGCTTTCTCCCTCCTTCTTGTCATATACATCAAGTAAGAATAGGCCAAAATGCATTATCAGAATCAGAATCAGAATCAGAATCAGAATCCTTTTATTGGCCAAGTGTGGTTGGACACACCCAGAATTTGTTTTGGTAAAATATGCTCTCAATATAAAAGGAAATATAAGAATCAGATAGTCAACAATAAAAACACAGTACAACAATACAATATAACCTATTATTTAAAAGGAAGAAGAGAAGTAAAAATTAATTATTCAATAGTTTGATAGCACTTGGAAAGAAACTATCTTTATATCTAGTTGTCCTAGTATGCAATGCCCTAAAACGCTGCCCTGAGGGTAACAATTGAAACAGGTTATGTCCAGGATGTGTGGAATCTGTGTATATTTTCATCGCCCTCTTTTTAGCTCGTGTGGTATACAATTCCACAATAGATGGCAGATTAGTAGCAATATTTTTTTCTGCAGTTCCAATTATCCTTTGAAGTCTATATCTGTCATGCCTAGTCGCAGAACTAAACCAGACAGTTATAGAGGAACAGATAATGGATTCAATAGCACCTCTATAGAATTGAATCAACAGTTCTTTTGGCAGTCTGAACTTCCTAAGTTGATGCAGAAAAAAACATTCTTTGTTGTGCTTTCTTAATAATACTTTCAATATTAGATGACCATTTTAAATCTTGAGATATAAAAGTACCTAAAAATTTAAAGGACTCCACTATTGACACTAAGTTATAAGATCTTGGATAATAAAAGGGAAGAAAGTTGAGCAAGTGCATAAATTCACCTATCTGGGGGTGATCGTGCAAGAATCTGGGGCTAACAATGCACACTGTAATTGGAGAGCTGAGAAGGCTGAACAGTCTGCTAATGCTATTGTGAGATTCTTCCGAACAAAGGGAGGTCTCTTTGTTCCAGCAGCATTAAGGCTGTACCAACACAAAGTCGTAGCTCAGCTCCTATATGGCACCTATACAGGAATATCTCTGGCTGATCTGGCTGTGTTAGAGAAGGTACAATCCAAGTTCTTCCGTTCTATCTTACAAGTCCCTCCAGGTGTTTCCAACGCTTTGATACGATTAGAACTGGGTCAAATGAAACTAGAAGCCAGAATACTTATTGCCTCTGTTTGTCAGTGGCTTAAGAGCTTCTCAGACCAAAAAGGCCTTCTCCCTTTAATAAACCAAGACCCTTTTCAACCTAGGTGGATACAAACTTTAAAAAGAAAATTAGAATCTATGGGGCTCTCAATAGATGACCTATTGGTCCAGAGTACTACACAGGCCAAAGCACTTATTAAACAAAGGATCCAAGACATTGAGCGCCAACGAGATATAGCACAATCCCCTTTGTTTAGGGCTCCTATGGAGACCAGATATGTTATGAGAATGGCCAACTATCTCTTACAACTGGAAGAGCCTGCTTATCGGAGAGCCTTCACTTTAGCCCGCAGTTCAGTTATTCCTTCAATGGTTTTAGAAGGGAGATATAAGAAAATTCCCTATGAAGATAGACGCTGCATGTGCTCCCAAAGGGAGGTGGAATCTATGGTACATATGTTTTTTTGTTGTCCTCTTCACAATCTTTATAGAGAGAGATTCATTCACCCATGCTTAGATAGACTTACAGTACACCCAAACGAGATGGGCCTGGAAAGACTTTTAAGTGATGAAAACTCTTTTATTACCAAACAAATAGCCAAATTCTGCTTATACCTGATTAAATTCCATTCTAAGAAGGCAGGCTAGTTTTAACTAGAAAATTATCTATTTTCTTTTACTGGTTTAGTTTCTTTTTTCATTTTAATATTTCTATGTATATTGTTATATCTACACTGTTTTTGTAACTCTATAATTTTGCAATCATGTTTTAAATGACTTTTAATGACTTTTATGGTTTTATACCACAATGGTTTTTTTTCTATCTATCCTTCTGATATTGACTATTTTTATAACAGTCCTGTTTCTATTTAGTGGCTTTCATCAAAAGTTTTACAATGTTTTTAAAATGTTTTTAAGGTGTTTTATTCTGGCAAATTTAATGTTTTATTCCGGCAAATCGTTTTATTGTGGCAAATTGATATTTGGTATTTCTTGTCTTGGTTAACAACCATAAATAAAGATTCATTCATTCATTCATTCATTCATTCATTCATTCATTCACTAAGTTATTTGATATCATAAGAGGTCTTCCTAAAATCATCACCATTTCAACAGTTTTGCATGTGTTTAATTCAAGATTATTTTTACACCATAAAACTAGTTGTTCAATCTCTTGCCTATAGGCAGATTCATCATTGTCCCGAATGAGGCCAATCACTGTAGTGTCATCTGCAAACTTCACTATTTTAACAGAGGAATCCTTTGAGGTACAATCATTAGTATATAAGGAAAAAAGAAATGGAGAAGGGACACAGCCCCGAGGGGCTCCTATGCTTACCTTGCTAATATCTGATATAATTTTACCTAACTTCACCTGCTGCTTTCTGTCTGTTAGGAAGCTTACAATCCATTTACAAGTGTAATCAGGTACAGACAGCTGTTTTAATTTAGTCATAAGGATATCAAGAATAATAGTGTTAAATGCAGAACTAAAATCAACAAAAAGAACCCTTGCATAAGATTTTGGAGATTCAAGATGTTGCAATATATAATGTAAGGACATATTAATAGCATCATCTATTGATCTGTTTGCACGATAAGCAAATTGCAATGGATCTAATGACAAATCTGTGATAGATTTCAGGTAAGCCAACACTAGTCTCTCAAAAGTTTTCATGACCACAGAAGTTAAAGCAACTGGTCTATAATCATTCAATTCCTTGATAGAAGATTTTTTTGTACTGGAATAATCAAGGAATGTTTGAAGCAAGAAGGAACATAACACATCTCCAGTGATCTATTAAAGATGCGGGTAAAACTAGGAGCTAGTTGTTCAGCACAAACTCTTAAACAAGAAGTGATTTTATCTGGACCTGGTGCTTTCCTTAACTTCTGTCTGTAAAACAGACCTTGCACCTCCTTCTCTGTGATCACCAAAGATGGAGGACCCGATGGCATGGGATAAATTTCCAGAGGCTCAGTTGTTGTTAAATCTGAGATGGAAATTGTAGGAATAGATGGTTGCAGTTTCCTCTCAAACCTGCAGTAAAACATATTCAAGTCATTCACCAGTTGATGAATTCCTTCAACATGGAGAGGAGGTTTGCTATGACCAGTAATGGTTTTTAGAGTTTTCCACATATTTGCTGATTCATTTGTTGAAAACTGGTTCTTTAACTTTTCAGTGTACTTCCTTTTTGCTGCTCTGATTTCTCTGGTCAATATATTCCTAGCCTGGTTGTACAATGTTCTATCACCCTTTTTGTAGGCTTCCTCTTTGGAAGTTATATCTTTCCCATATAACCCTGGCCCATTCTTAATTGGATTTTCACCTGCCAGGACATCTGGCTGTCTGAGATCAGGCAATCAATAATCTTACTAATGGGGTTACGCAATATTCTATGGGACGTCATGCAGCAACAGCCCAAGAGGTAAGAAACAGCTGCATCCTGAGGTTGCCCTGAGCCAATCCCAGTAAAATAAACTAGGCAGCACACTTCAAGTGATAACAGCTCCGAAGGGTTTTTGCAACAGAACAAGAAAAGGGATGCATCCTCCGTTTGAGAGGGGAAGAAGATAAAGAGGACACACTAAAATCAACATGAGAATCTTTTCTCTGAGTTTTAGAACAGGAACACATTGCACTGATGTTTGAGGATACTGTATTACATGCCTAGGCAGCAAAGATGAGCATTTTTGAAGCATGCAAATGGCTGGATCTACAATTTAAAGGAGCGCCCAAATGTGTGCATAACAGAGGGTCTTTTCACAAGACCCCAAAGATCCGCTGGTCCCTTAAATTCGGACCAGAGATCTTGGGGGTTTGTTTCTGTTCCTGCGTCCCCACCCCTCAGCACTTCCTGCTCCTGTCAGCGTGAGGGGGGGGGGAGGGGAAAAAAGGACAAAAGAAGCCTTTACTAACCTGCCAGTGCCAGTCCAAGAGCCCTTCCTGGTTCCTTCTCAAGGAGCTCTTAAAGGGGCGGGAGGCAAAAAAACAACAGACAAGCGAGGAGAGCCCGGCACTCTTATCCGCATCAAATTTTTTTCACCTCCAGAGAGCAGGTACATGAAAAATGTGCTGGGTCATGCTAAAGTGGGTGGGGTCGCACTTAATTGTCTGCAAACTCCGGAGCTGGTGGGGAAACATTTCTAAGCTCCGGAGCTGGGAGCCATTTGCAGCGCAGCTTAGGGGTCGTGTATAAACGTCCAGAGAGAGAAAGAATGAGAATGGTTATGATTATGTAAGGGTAAACCTTGGAAATAATGAATAATGTAACTCGTAATTGTAAGTTACTTCCAAGGTGAAATCATTAGCACCTAATTGGTTCTAGAAGTTGCCTTTAAACTAGCATATTGTGGCACTTCTCAAAAGATCATAAGAAATGCCCCTTGTAAGATAACGTAAGTTTCTGGAAGAAAGTGCTGTCCTTTTCAGTCCCAACCTTTTGTCTCTGGCCTGCACACACACATGGAGTGTAACCTTAAGAAACCTCTTTGAAAAGGAACATGGCTCCGAACAAGGTTTGTCATCCTTAGCGTAGATTGAGGGTGGGCACAATGCATCCATAAAGGCTCTGGCCTTATCAGACTCCCACAATTCTCTGTCAAAAAGGAGGGGGGAGGTCTCCAGCAAAATAAGGTGAAGGTGAATTCTAGAAGCTTCAAGAAACAAAGTTTTACCTTTTAAAGAGGTCAAACTGCCACATGCAATGTCTAGCTCATGGAGATTTTTGAAAACAAAACATGGACTTTTGGTTTCTATTCCCCCATTTTTCCTTATTTTATTTCTGGAGTTATAGCCATCTAATGCCCTTGAGAACACTGGGAGCAAAAAATGAAACCAAAGAAAAAAATCCAGTCCCTAGACTCACTTCCTATAATTGCTTTGTATGATATTCATAGGATAAAACCAAGCAAAACACAGGCTTTGATGAACCATGTCTTGTGTCGTTACAGTCCTGACCAACTCTTCATGACCCCATGTCCATGGAGTTTTCTTGGCAGGAATACTGGAGTGGTTTGCCAGTTCCTACTCCAGGCACCTACAGCACCTGGTATTCCCTGGGGGTCTCCCATCCAAGTTCTAACCAGGGCTGACCCTGCTTCGCTTCTGAAATCAGGCCAGACCGGATGTGCCATAGCCTAAATGAAATAGTAAAGAAGAATCTAGAGCAGACTATCACAGTTAGTTGAACTTGTACAGTATATAGCTCACTGGTGATGCCCATCTGATGTAGTATATACTCTTGTGGGAGATGAGAGAATGAGGAAAACAATTTTCACAAAATTTTGGCTTCAAATGTTTACTTTTAAAAGCTTCCGACTTTCTCTTCAGTTGCGATGCATATCCGTTCACTTATATTGAACATATTTGCACTGAATACACTGTCTCTCAGTGAACAACGAAGCACCCAGCCCTGTTCATCTTCCGGAGGGGTTTGATGCAAATATTCTCATATCTTTTGGATTGCGACGGATATTTCACCGTCTTAAAAATCCAAAGTGCGTCGAAAGCCACTGGAAGGCAGGGCGCTCGTGCGGTGCCGGCGAGGGGGCTTCAGCTTTGCGCGGTGCCTCGCTTGCCGCAGGAGTTGATAGCCGAGGAGACAAGACCCCGCAGAAAGGAGTTGGGTAGGAGTTGGTGGGGGGGGGGCGATTGGAAGTGCGAGAAGGGCTGGGGCCAGATCTCACCACCGGGCGCTCGAAAGGACGAGCCCAGGAAAGCCCAAGCGAATGGAAAGTAGGAAAGCCAAAGGAAGCGGGGTACTTACCGCCGCCGCCGCCGCCGCTTGGAGGAACCGCTCCGAGCAGAGGAGCAGCGCGGCCAAAAGGCGCACGACGCCCATCCGCAGCCCGCCGCCGCGGCCCATCCTCTCTCGCTCGGCCGGCCGAGGAGCGGGGGATCGATCGCACTGCCGGCCCTGCGACCCCCCCCACCCCCCAAGCCCCAGGCAGAATGACCGCCTCCCCGGGTCCCGCCTCGGGCAGTTCTAGAACCGGAGAGGCGAACTTGACTCTCTCTCTCTCTCTCTCGGCTCGACTTGTGGGCGGTGGCAGCCCCTCCTCTCCACCCCCCCCCCTCGCCGTCTCTCTCTCTCTCTCTCTCTCTCTCTCTCTCTCTCTGCCTTGCCCCCCACCCCACCCCCTTTGCCCACGGGACAACGCCCGGGCCCGGGGCAGGAGCGGCTCGCTCGGCCAGTCCCCGCTTCCTCGGCGTTTCCGACGACGGCGAGGAAGAAGAGCGCGCGCGCTTGGCGAGCCCGAGGAGGTTGGAAGAAGGTGAGGAGGACCGGCGCCCTTGCCCGCCGCGTCCGTGCTGGAGGGGCGCCGCGTCGCCTTTCCCAGCCATTCGCCACCGCGGGACACGGGCCTCTGGGCGCCCCCTTTCCACTTCTTCTCCCCCCCCCAAAAAAAAAAAATCCCTTGGGGCGGATCGAGGCGACCATCCGCGCCTCTGGTTTGGCGGCTCCACGTGCGCTCGCGAGGGCGCACCTGACAGCCAGCACCCCTTTCCTGGGGTGGGGTGGGGTGGGGTGGGATTGGGGGGGGGGGTTCAGGTGCTGCCGCGGCGAATCGACACGTTGTGGGGTGGGGGAGAGGAAGGGAGCAGGGCTCCGTGTTGGGGGGGCGTTGGGCTCCAGGAAGGTCCCTGCTTAGGTAATCCTCTTTGCCGATCTCGAAGACGGGAAGGCGCTGCTTGGCTTGACGCCAAGGGTCGTAATAGTACTGCTCCCAGGTTAGTCACTGAAAATGAAAGAGGCAAAACTGGCCTCTCCAAACCGGCATTCGTGCTCCCCCTTTGAAATACGTGTTGTGTGTCTTTCTCAGGTTCCTAGTGGCCGTTTCCTGAAGGAGGAGAAGGCGAGCATGGGAAGCTCCCAGCACCTCCGCTCACGACGCTGGAGCGGGCAGTGAGTACAGTAGTCATGTTTTTAACACCTTTATTCAATTACGTGATTGACTGATATACCGCCCTATGAAAGCAATGCCCTATTTTTGGCGCACAGTATTTTGCCTGTTTGTTACTAAATGCAACGCTGAAAACATTTGCCAGACTATGCAGACAGTTCTTGTGGCTGCTTTCAGTCTGTTGTCATAAATAATTGGAGCCTTCTGTTTTTCTGTACAGAACTTTGAAAACTATCCTAGCACTGACGGTCTTCCTATGTGGGAGAGTGCAAGCTGTAAGTACATTATTGGCTCATTTCTAGACAAAGTTTCATTCCCACAAATAAGCTTTAAAGAATTGTCTCAGATTTTAAAGTGCTGCAAAATGCCCCCTTATCCTTCTTTTTGTGCTGTCATGTTTGCATGTGTATTTCAAACACAATATGGGTTTTTTTCTTGCCTTTTTCTGTCAGTGTGTGAGCCAGTGTACTGCAGCCAAAAGGTGCTGCCTAGATGCCCTAAGCCAGGCATGTCCAAACTTTGGCCCTCCAGATGTTTTGGACCACAACTCCTACAGTCCTTTGTCATTGGAAGGAAATACAGGCTTGGAATTCTGGGAGTTGTGGCCCAAAACATCAAGAGGGCCAAAGTTTGGACATGCCTGCCTAAGCACATCTGATCTCTCCTGATTTCGGAAGCTAAGCAGGGTCAGCCCTGGTTAGTACTTGGATGGGCAACCACCAGGGAATACCAGGTGCTGTAGGTGCCTGGAATAGAAACAGGCAAACCACTCCAGTATTCCTGCCAAGAAAACTCCATGGACATGGAGTCACGAAGAGTCGGTCACGACTGTAACAATGCAACACACACCCTGCAGCCGAAACTCTGCTCACTATCTAGGTTCAGTCCCAGGAAGGCAAGGTTCATTCAGCCTTCCATCCTTCTGAGGTTACTAACCCAGCAGGGGAGGGGAAAAAGTCTTCCTGTGCTTAATAATAAAGTTTTAAATAAACCGGGACGTGCTTTAAACACTATGGGGCAGTATATAAGCAACATGCTTTGCTTTTGCGCTGAGATTGTTCACAGAATTCTGTACAAGGTGGGAAAAGGTGAAGGAAACATTACCATCAACTAGTAACTTTTGGCATTGTTTAAAATAGATGGACAAGGATCTTCAACTCTCATTTCGTGAGCAACCAAACCAACAAAATGATCCACCTCAAAGGATGCTGTTGGGAGGGATGTAACTGGAGTGTATCTTTGTGTGGAAAGATTGTGGATGCTGTTCAGTTCTAATATTCTGGGCTAATTCCTGGGCTCAGAAACATTCAATCCTACATTTATAGGGTTTATCTGGTTCTGGGGTTTTAAAAAAGTAGCTCTTCCAAATATTCTTGCCTACCCCCGCCTGATTTTAAGGAAATTATAAACAGTTTTTGCACATGCTTTTATTTGTTTATTTTAAATGTTTTTATGCTGCCTTTTTTCTAAAGATCCACAGTGATTTACATTATTAAAGGAAACAAAGTTAAAAGCTAATGTAATACATTATTAGAATGTTAAAAAAGAATTAAACAAATATATTAAAATGTATAAGAGCAATATTTAGAAACACCCAAGTAAAACAACAGATGCAACACATGTTACTTATATATCACCCCATAGGGCTTAAAGCATTCTGGGCAGTATACAACCTATTATGCAAGCTACACATTTCCCCCCAGCAAGCTGGGTATTCATTTTACTGACCTTGGAAGGATGGAAGGTTGAATGAACCTTGAGCCCGCTACCTGGAATTGAACCCAGGTCATGAGTATTGGCTGCAGTATAGCAGTTTAACTATTGCAACATGAGTGGATCCTCAAAGTTGATTTTTAAAGGGATACTATAATCCCTTTAAAATGCACTTCATCAACCAGTGTCTTTAAAGGAAAGCCTGACTGAAGAGAAAGATCTTCACTATTTGCAAAAATATAGCAAAGATGAGCTTTGTCCTGTGTCCCCACCAAACATTGCCTGTGAGGGTGGTGGGACTGAGAGAAAGGTTCCCCATGGTTATTTTAACTTTGGAAAATGTAATTATACAACACAGCATGTGTATAAGTTTATATGGAAAATATTGGAATGTGATATTTTCACAATAGAGCTCTCTAACCAATAAGAAGCTGTTTGATATTAATCAGTAGCAGTGATAATGTATGTGAAGCTTTTGGAGTTTCATGGTGTTCTGCATCAATGTGCCATACAACGTGATCTGATCTTCCTCTCAGTCAAGTGCATTGACAAATAGAATGTGCCTAAAATTGTAACAAAAAATTCTGATCTTTCGTGTGTTGATTGAACACACTAATTCAACATTCAAAATGTGGAAAAAGTAAGTGAACACTTGAGTTGAGCTCAAAAACGCCAACTGGAGTCAGGTGTTAGCATACCTGGAGTCTTGTTAAGAAAATGAGTTTGGAGGTGTGGACTAGAGCTACATTTTGTTGACGGATAAAAACCACTCAAACCTTTTGAGTTTGCTCTGCACAAGAAGGATAAATTTATGTGAGTTTGGTCTCCCATAATACATCTGGTAGTTGAAGGCATTTTTGTATCCAGTAAATGTTGATTAGTGGCATCATTTGATATTCCAGCAAGTCAGCAGTTATTTTAAAATCATTTGTTTGGTTCCTTCCCCATCATGCTAGTTAACACGTGTTTCTGGGAGATGTAGTTCACCTGAGGAGCTGCCACTACTGCTGGGGCCACACACCTGAAGAGCCGCCACTCAGCTCTGGCCCTGAAGCTGCCTCCAGGGCCAGGCACACCTGAAGCAAGCCAGCCACAGAGGGCAGCTCTGGCCCTGAAGCTGCCTCCAGTGCCAGTGGAGCACCAGCCTGCCCAGCGGCTCTTCTCAGGAGGGCCAACCACAGCAGTGCGAGGGGCTGGCCTCGCCTTGCCTTGGGCCTTCACAGCGGGCCCACACCTGGCCTCCACCCACGGGGTGGCAGCAGGGCTGGCGCATCCCTTAAGGCGAACTAGGCAGTTGCCTAGGGCGCCGAAATGGAGAGGGGGTGCTGGCCAGCCTGCTGCCCCCCTGCCGCACCCCCGCCGCTGGCCGCCCGTCCCCCTGCTGCCCGTCGCCGTCCGCCCGCCACCCCCTGCGCCCATCGTCGCCCACCCCCTGTGCCAGTCGCCATCTGCCCTCCCCGCCCCCTGCTGCCACTGCCGCTGCTGCCCGCCCCACCCCCCGCCCCTCGCCTAGGGCGCAAAAAAACCTAGTGCCGGGCCTGGGTGGCAGGGGAGAAAGTGGAGGCACAGCCCTTCGGACACCGTGGTCACTGGCAGGTCCTTTGTGCAGTCACGGCTCCAGGCACAGATCTTGCATGTCTGGGGCTGCCAGCAGGGACCTCACACTGCTGCATCTGCACACATGCCAGATGGCCTTGCACGCTGCTGGGGCCGCTGGCAGGGACTTTGTGCCATGAGAGCCGCTGGCAGAGACATCACACCGCCATGCCCACATGCAAACTGGCCAGCCCTTCACACCACAGGGTCACTGCTGCCATCCATGGATAACTGTACCCGCAGATGGTGAATGAGCAGATACAGGGGTCCTACTGTACCATCTCCTTCTGGGGTCCCAGACTCAAATACTGAACAACAAAAATGTCACAACAAGCCTACTATTTTGATAATAATTTCAGTGTCAGGAGTGAGGGCAGTAGGTAGTAGAACAGCAAAATTGGCTACTAAACTCCTTTTTAAAAAACTGTGTCCACACAGGACATTAGGCCTGCTTTGAACACCCTGGCCTTGCTCCCATTCCCCACCCTCAACCCCCACTTATTTCCTGACCATTACTGAGATTAGTATTAGTCACAAGAAAGCAAATGAACATTGTTCAAAATAGCTGCTAGTTCCTACCCTCTCCCCAGTACAGGATTCATTTTGGCTTGAAAGTGCACCAGTAAAGCAATAGTTCCCAACCTTGCATCTCCAGATGTTCTTGGACTAAAACTCCCAGGAGCATTCATCACTAGTTGTCCTGGCCAGGATTTCTGGCAGTGATAGTTAAAGGTCATATAGGAACCAAAATTTGGGAAGCACTGCAGTAGCTCCAATTTTGACACCTGTGTCTTTTTGGCACTTTCCCTCTTAGGTCCTGCGAGATTGGTATGCAGAGAAATTCCTGGTCTCTGTGTCAGAGCTCTGTTGGTTGTGTGCTGAGCCCAGCTGTTTTGTGCTCCATTGGGGGAGGAGTTGCAACACTTGCTGTGGGCCGGTTTTGAACCTTTCAGTAACAAATACCCCTAGGGAATTACAGCGTTCCAGCCGCAAATTTTTGTACACCTAAATTTCAGAGTTCCAATGGCCCCATCTTAATTACAGCTCTGCATAATTGACCAGTACTTATTAGCATGGGACAATCCTCAAGTCCATTCTTTATAACATCTTGTCAGCCCACATCAAATTCTAGCTTGGGAAAAGCCCTACAAAGGTTGTGGCTCTGGGAGGGAACAAGTGTAAGATTTGTTCCCAGTCTAAAATAATTTAGGTATGTAAAAGTATGCAAAAGCTAGTTGACCAGTTGGAGTTCTTCTCTCATTTCAACACTTCCCAGTCTGTGAACCTGAGTTCTGGTGGCCATGTAAAAAACCCAGTAATCTGCAAATATCAAATAATTTGCTTTGGTTTAATTCAATTAGAGAGTTAAAGAAGCTCTCTTTGGAGAAACAAATTAACCCTTAATATGCTTTCCCCCACATTTCCACCCACAATCTGGTCCTCTCAATTCTATAGGACTGGGGAAATTGTTTGCTTATTTGTTTGTTCAATAGGTAGAATGACCCGTTTGACCTTATATCAGTTCACTTATATCAGGCATGTCCAAACTTCGGCCCTCCTGATGTTTTGGACCACAACTCCCAGAATTCCAAGCCTATATTTCCAATGGCAAAGGACTGTGGGAGTTGCAGTCCAAAACATCTGGAGGGCCGAAGTTTGGACATGCCTGACTTATATGATCCATTCTTTACTCCTGTTTATTTGCGAGTTCCGTATAGCTGAGATGTGATTACAGAGAACAGGCTGTGGCGGAGGAGAAGGGTAACAAGGCATCCTATTGAAATAACATAGAATTCCCCCACCCCAGCCCAGCCAACTGTAAATGAAGGGGGGAAATCCTGAGTTAGATGAATCAAGAGGTTGTTGGCTGTGAACAGTCACAAAAGGAAGAGAAGAAAAGGAAAGGGAATTAAAGGAGCATTACTAGATAAGAAGTGACCTGGGCTGTTCCATATAACTCCTTCTTGAGCAGAAGTGACCTGACATCAGAACACTTAGAAAAATGCTAGGCCTGTGGTCCAGTGGGAGGAGCCATCCTAATGTATAATAAACACTTTCTCTGAGGATCTTGAGAAGTGAGCAGGAACAAATTGATTTTGTTTTTGTCATTTTGGCAATACATTTGTGGGAGAAACTGAAGCATTTACACATTGTGTCCAGACTAGTTTCCTTCAAGGAGGTATAATTTATCATTATAAAAGGACCTTAAAAGAAAACTCTGTGTTATTGTCTCAAACGTGTTGTCCCAGAAGGTCAAACTTCTCTTTCTTATAGGAAATTATTTTAACAACTGTGGAACATCTGAAGAAATTAGTCATGTTAGTTTTTATGAGCAGGAACCGTCCTGTGGTGCCTCACAGAATGTCCACATTGTTGTACCATAAATAAGCCTTCTTGGAGTATAGCCCATTTCATCAAGTGCATATGTTGTTATCTGTGTTTTGAGCAAAGAAGGAACAAGGCACAGCACCCATGGTTGCAAGTAGAACTGTAGATGGAGAAGTTAGAGGGAAATTACATGCCCAATGCAGTCACAGTAAAGTTACATTGTTAATACTGGCAGTTCAAGAAACACCAACTGATAGTGGAAAATCATGCTAGTAGGTCAGCCAATTAACACACAAGTGGTGATAGACTGGGATTTCCTAATGAATTGTAGCTGTTGAAATGTAACTCAACAGTTTTGTTCTCTATTGTTTGAAGCTTCTTTACTTCGCAGTGGATAGTTTAAGGAGAGTGAGAGATAGTCCCAAGAGGTCAAACTGTTTTTCCATTTTAAATGATGTGTTTTATGGAGAGTGCGGAATGGCGTTATTGGCAGATGATGACATAGATCTCATGAAATGAAAAACTGTGGTGGCTGACATTATTGTACTCTGTATTGATATTGTCACAGTTGATATGTGGCCATAGATGTCATGTAGTTTGTTGTAGAGAATGTAAACTAGTTTTATATTCTTATTATGTGGCCTGCTGCTGCTAATGAGATTTACAGATGAGTTGACTGATCATTTAGCAATGTATGTACTGGGCCTTCTCTGCTCGAGACTAGCAATAAATAGGATCCAGGTTCAAGACATTAAAATATTCCTGCTAGTCTTAGTCAGTTTATTAGATAATTTGTACATATAATCTTGGTTTGAGGTAAACGGATGGATGATGCCATATAGGATTCCAGACAAACAAACAAAAATAAGAATTTCTCTGTTGTCGATGTTTTTTAAAAAGTTAATTAGCCATCTCTTTTCTGAGTTTTGCAGAAAATGAATTTTGAAAAGCAGTAACACAATTATAGTAATACCTCAGTTTACAAGTTCCTTGGTATATGAGTATTTTGCAAGATGAGCCAACATTTCTGGAAATTTTTGTTTTGGTTTATGGGCAATGTCTTTTGCCATCATCCCCTCCTCTGCCATCATCCCCTCCGCTGTCACCACATCTGTCACCATCAGCTCCTCACCACTGCTGCTGTCGTCCCAGTGAGGGGGTGAAGGTGAAGGCGGCAGTGAGGGGATGAGACAGCCTGGGCCAGGTGCATCCCTCCCTTCCTCATGGCCTGGCTTGCTTCTTCTTCTTCCTCCTCCTCCTCACTGTTGCCACCGCCATCTTGGGATGGCACCCAGATATCGCCTGGCAGGCTCCCAAGATGGTGGAGTTAGAGGACAGCTGTGCTTCTGGCTGTCAGGTCAGGGCAATCCTGCCGCAATCCTGCCATGGGATTGGGGCCGCCAATTCCAAGCTGCTGGGTTGGGGCATTTGGATTGTGGCCGCCAGCTCGGAAGCATCAGGATGGGCCTTCTCCATCCTGAAAAGGGTGTGGAGCTGTGTCAACATGCACATGGGGTGGAAGCGAGCATGCCAAGGAGGACAAGGGCATGCTCACTTGACTGAAAGAGACGGGCAACCCTACTTCTCTTTCCTTCTCCATCCCACCCTCTGGTGGCTTAAAGGGGCAGTGCCTGGTTACTACCACCTGCAACCACTCCCCCCCCATGGGTTCAGTGTGAGGGGCATCAGCGGCTAGACATGACCGAAGGAGGGGGAGCTGCCGGGACCACCTGCTGGAGCCTGGACTCCAATTTCTGTTCCAGCTTCGGCTGCTGCATGCAGTGGAAGAGAACATGCCAAGGAGGGCAAGGGCAGGCGGGTGCTCCAGCCTCAGGGACCGGCGACCAGCCTGAGGGGCAGAAATAAGTGACAGGCGAGCCGACCGGACGGTGGGGTAGAAGAGATCCTTTTTCTTTCTCCATTCTGCCCTTCAGCAGCTTAAAGGGACAGTGCCCAGTTACCGGGCACCCACCGTCGCCGCTGCAATGCCAATCATGTGACCAGGGCTTTATTGTGTACACAATACACCTCACATCTGGGCTGCCCACTTGCGCTTCCAAAAGGTCCTGCCTTGAGGAAGAATCGCCACGCTCATCCAGCTCGCCTCCCTTGCTTTGATGAGAACCTGATGCCTCTGGGGGACCTTTCCACAGCCAGCTCCTTCGCCAGTTTTCTGCCCACAATCCCCAAGGGTATTCATCGCCAAATGCACAAATGGGAACTATGTTGGGGAGGGGGCTCAAAGTGCAGGATCCAGTGTGTTGTATAAAGCCCATCTGGTTTGACTCCATAGCTGAAAGCAGGCTCCTTACTGCATTAGCCTCCAGCCTCTTACTGTTTTTTTTCCATAGGAAATAACGGAAACTGGGGGCCCAGAATGAATCATCAGTACAAACTGTTTCTTTTCTCTGTGTGATTACACTCTTCTTAGCTATGAAATATGGGTACTGCTTGAGAGCCCTTAGCATAGTTTTTGTACAGTTCTGCTGTCCAGTTTTAGAGTTTAGTACCAGATTTTCTGATCTAATATAAAATAGGTAATTGAAATGCATGTTAAAATGCAATCATCATGAAAAATAAAGCATCCATACTGTAAAAATTGGGATGCAGGTGGTGCTGCGGGTTAAACCACTGAGCCACTGAGCTTGTCAGTCTAAAGGTCAGCATTTTGAATCTGCACAATGGGGTGAGGTCTCATTGCTTGTACCAGGTACTCCCAACCTAGCAATGCGAAAGCATGTTAAAAATATGAGTAGCTAAATAGCTACCACTTTAGTGGGGAAGTGCATTTAGTCTTGCTGGCTAGATGTCCACAGAAATATAGGGCATCTAGGCAACTGCAGAGTTCATGTGTGTTTGTGTGTTGTGTCGTTACAGTCGTGACTGACTCTACGTGCCTCACTAACCACTAAGTAATACATTAAGTATGGCAGGAGAATAATAGAATTATAGAGTTGGAAGAGACCTCAGGGGCCATCCAGTCCAACCCACTGCCTTGCAGGAACCCCATCAGGGGCATAAATGTCTAGAACAGGCCTGCCCAAAGTCTGGCCCGCGGGCCAAATCCGGCCCGTCAGACCATTCTGTGTGGCCCACAGCTGGCTGGTCCGCCCCTTCCTCCCCCTCTTTTGCCCCATTAAAAAAAATCCACCAACACTGACACCGCTGGGAACCTTGTGAAGCTCGGTGCAGCCACCACCGACATAGTCGGGAACATTGTGAAGGTGGGCACACGTGCGGGGCAGTGATCAGGCAGGCCGTGCCACTGGCACTGCTGGGAAGCTTGGGCAGACGGGCGGTCTGCCGCCACTGGCACCGCTGGGGAATGTGTGGGGGTGGGCAGGCCAGCAGGCCTCTGCCACCACCAAGGAGTTTTGGGGTGGGCTGGAGGCCGAGCCGCCACCAACGCTGGGGAACTTGGGGGGGGGTGGCAAGGTTGCACAGATCGCCTCTTCCAAGGGGCGACCTGTAGCCACAGCTCCCTGTGCTTCCTTTGGTCCCCACCTTCCTTCTTTCCTCCCTCCCTTGGTCCCCGCCTTCCTTCCTGCAGGTGGGGTTGCAAGGGGTCAGTGGGTGGGGCTTATGGGTCAGTGGGTGGGGCTTGCAGTGGGGTGGCAGGGTCAGGGAGCAACCGGCCCCTGACACATTCTCAGCCACCAAATCTGGCCCTCCTTACAAAAAGTTTGGGCACCCCTGGTCTAGAGACAAATGCTGGCTGCTCAGTTTATAAACAGATGAGCGTTGGCCCCTAGAGTCAGAAATGAAGGACAATTTTAATTGCTAGGCAGAATTTTTACCTTTACTTTACAGTAAAAATACAATCAAAAGACTGCTTGAATAAAAAAAAAGGTCTTTGTCTGTAGCTTGAAGGACAACAGACGTGGGTCATGCTACCCTCCCAAGCTGGAATGTTCCTGAGCTGAGCCATCATTGTGTACTGGTTGTGCTGTGCTACTGACCTATTACAATAAGCATATCAAGTCAAGAAGTTATGCCAGTTGATATGTTGCAACTACAGATGAACACGAATGGCCATTTGACCCAGTTCAGTGGCACAGCTGCTCTGCAGGTGGCCCTGGCTTTGCACACCCTTCCTTCTCCAGACACTGCCTCTTAGTGGGCAACCACTGGAGGAGATTTATAGCCCCACACGTGCTATTGACTTATTTTACATATTGAAGAGAAAAAGTCATTGTGGAGTCAGTACTTAAGGCCTTCTTAACATCTGTGTGTTTAGAATGCCAGATATTAGTTCCCTTTAGCCTGATGAAATAAAAGCACCTGCTTAACCCACTGTAATCTTGTGCAATTTAGCCAGCAGGACTCCAAGTTCTCATTTTTTTTTTTAACTCCAGGGTCCCTTAACACAATGTGTAACAAACTGTTCTTACTCTGGCTAGCATGCCTCCAGTCCAGAGTATACGCCTACACACATTGTGACAACAGCAATAGTGACTGAGGGCGTGGTTACATGATTGAAAACCCCTGCTTTTAAATTGAGTTTAGTGAGTTTGAAATTGATTTTTAAAATTCTGAACGCAGAGAACCATAGGGGTGTTGGTTGGCATTTTTATTGGAAATGAGAGGGTCATTTATAGTAAATTGTTTGTGAAATCAAGTTATTTTGAATGGTTTCAGCATACAGTGGTACCTCTGCTTACGAGTTTAATCCATTCCAAATGCATGCTCATAAGTTGAACAACTCATAAGTAGAGCAGCTGTATCTAAAAAAGAAAAATTAAATTAATTTAAATAATTGGGAAAAAATTGTAAGTAGAGCAGACCGCATCTAAAATTTTAACTGGCCTTGGCAGTTAAAAAGCCAACGGTTTTCCGCTGCTAAGTCAAATTGCTCATAAGTAGAGCTGCTTGTAAGTAGAGGTGCCATTGTATTTGAATGCCTCTGTCAGTGTAAACTGTATCTGTGCAATTTGTCAAGTAAAGGATTTATTTATTTATTTATTTATGAATGAATGAATGAATGAATGAATATTTTTACCCTGCCTTTTTTCCTTGGAAAAGACCCCAAGGTGGCTTACAATAATGGTGGTGATATACAGAACAGAATATTTAAGACATATTCAAGTTTAAGAACAGGGAATTAGAAGCGGCATATTACAACAATTAAAAGGCATCATTAAAGCTAAAAAGAAAACACAAACAGTTAAAAGAAAAAAATCCATTATGAGGGATGGAAACTAACATGGAAAACACAGGCGTTCTTCTGAAACCAGGCAATGCAATCATGGTAATATCATGGGTTTCAGACACCAGAGCAACCTTGCAGTCTGATTTGTTTATATACTATTCATTAATCTAGTAGCCACTTCTGTTAATGTACCTTGACTGTACTTTGAAAAAGATAAAAAAAGCAGAGCTCACACCTAATTATCTTGATATGATTATGGGGCACTTTGTCAAAATGTTTTGCTGAAGTCAATTTTTATGGCATTCCCTCTATATAACAGGGAAAATACCAGTCAGAAAATGAAGACCGCTTATAGGATGTTGCATGCACAGAGAGCTCAATTTTTGATTTGTTGGTCTGACAACCTCTTAAGACAAGGGTTCTGCTAAAACATTCCCTCTATTATTCTGCCTTTTTATTTCAATTGGAAAACTCAACAACCATTAAACTCAGAGGGGAGAAATAATTTAAAAGAACAGATTTTTAGCTGGGGTGGTGCAGGGTGTGTATTTGGATGTAGTTCAACTAAGTAGTTAATGAAGGATACCAGATAGTTTTCTGAAAATTCAAAACTGGGAAAGGGATGAAATAAGCAAAGCAGCATGATTTCATTTTATGGTAATTATTTTGTGTTTTCCTGAAGTAACCACAAAACTTCAGTGTTTGAATCTGTCCTCAGTGCAGCTTCTCTGAGCTCTTAGTAAGTTACTTGAGTGTCCAGGGGATAGGAACAATGATTTTCCAAACTGAGATGTGTTTAAAGACATTAATGCCCAAAACCTCATGATTTCTACACTGATTTCTAAACCAATGTTCACATGATTTGTGTGCTGGCCGTTTTTTGCAACTAAAACTCTTAATGACCCATGGCTAATTGAAGGTAATTGAAATCTTATTTTTATATTTACTTAATATTTTAATTTTAACCCTTTCTCTTATTTTATGAATATAATAAAATGCTATTGGCACAAGCCCATTTCTTTCTGGAAACAGAGCATAATAAATAAACATTTCAAGAAAGGCTTTTTTAAGTTTGGGAAGGGTGTATGTTGACAACCATGGCCTTGACATAATGTGGGAGAGGGGAGATGAGCTTTAAATTGTAAAATTCAAGCTGTATTGGGAGTGATCATTGTGTATCACATATCTTGAAATAATTTCAACAGTTTACATTTGGACTATACATTTAAGACAACAACAAGTTTCTCCTTGTGTAGGCAGTTCTCAAAATGACATGGGAATCAATACAGAAATGAAACTGCATTTGCATATGGAGCTCCCTAGGACAGCACTGAGCATATCATTAGCTAATTGATATACAGTGGGACCTTGCTTTAAGCAATTAACCTGCTCTCCCTGACATAATGTCAAGCAAAAATTAAATAAAATGGATCTGGATGGGGCACAGTGCTGCACAATGCATCCTGGGAAATGAAGTCCTTTGGGAGGGGGGAATGTGCAAAGTGGGTTTTATATGTTAAGAATTGCATAAAATGACACATTATTTCCAATGAACTTCCTTATGTAGGGAAGTAGGGTTTTTAAAATGAGTCTGTCCAGAATTCCTGTTAAGCTTCATACAGCACAAAGAACCACAGAATAGTGATGTTGTAAACGGCCTATATAACCCCAGCTCCTGCCAGACTAGCAGTTCGAAAGCATGTAAATGCAAGTAGATAAATAGATACTGCCATAAAAAGTAGGAAGGTAACAAACCTCACCTCATTCTGCTGCTATATGTCTGAAGAAGTGGATATGTCTATGAAACGTCACATTAAAATATGAAAGTTAATCTTTAAGGTGCCACATGTTTTGTGTCTTTTTCCCCCTTTGATTTTTGCCTACAATTCTTGAAAGGACTAACATGGCTAACCTGTCTGAAAGGTAAAACAGTGTTTCCTTGCAGCCATGCCAGCCACATGGTCACGGACTTGCTTGAATACAGGGATGAACACCCCACACAGAGTTGGACATGACTAACACGCATGTGCGGGGGGGGGGACTTTTACGTTTTTAAGTGGCCTACAAGGCCATCAAAGCAAACCCCCTGCTCCAAGCAGGAAGACAAATAAAAGGATATCAGCCGGGTGGCTGTCCAAATTTCTCTTGAATGCCTTCAGTGGTGGCACATTCACTTCCTCTTGAGGTAACTGGTTCCACTGTTGTACTTCTCTAACAGTTAGGAAGTTTTTCCTGATGTATTTACAGCCGAAAGCTGGGTTCTCTTAACTTGAGCCCATTGTTGCATATTCTGTACTCTGGAATGGTCAAGAACAAATCCTGCCCTTCCTCTGTATGACAGCCCTTCAAATATTTGAAAAGTTATTTTCTTATCTCCTCTCAATCGTACTTTCTCCAGGCTAAACATACCCTATTTTTTCAATCTTACCTCATAAGGCTTTGTTTTCAACCCCCTGATCATCCTTGTTGCCCTCTTCTGAACTTGTTCCAATTAGAATGAAGGAATTGTTCCAAAGAAAGAAGAAACAATTCCTGATCCCCATCTGGAGGAGCCGTTAGTAAATGGGGAAAAAAGTTCAAACCTTGGTTTTGAAGAAATATATTTCTAAAAATATACCATACTCTGTATATTATGTAGGTTGTCAGTATTTTTACTTAAGTTACATGACTTGAAAATGTCACACAGGATGCTTGTAGAGGAACATGATAATCCATTAATGTAATCCTCAGACTTCCAGATCTGTGCAGACAATAACAGCTATCTTTCTTCTCCTGTATGAATCATACTATGACAGCACATGTCTTTATTTGGAGATGTAGCCACAGGAAACATGCACCTCGATATTCCAGATATTTACTGACATTTCTAAATTGCTAATTAATATACAATTAGAATATTTCACAATTACATGGTGGTATTGCTATAATATTTAAAAGCAAGCAGCGGGATTTTTTTCTTCTCTAGACGGTACATCTTCAAATATTCCTGTCTGTTCCCAAGATTCAGACATTTCCTGAGTCTTGCTAGTTAAGCTCAGAGTATAATGAGAGAGGATGTGAACAGCTGCCAAGATGACATTGTGTGAGTCTAACTGAAGGAAGTCCGCTATTTGATATTTATAATCTCAGTATGTTGGTTGTTTGTACTTTGATAAGAACATTTTAGCATTCAGAGCAAACCACAAGACACATTTCAATCCAGAGATCACGTTTATGCATCTTTTGTGTGCCACAATAAAAAAACTGAAAGAGGCAAGGGAAATTTGGTGTCCTAAAACAATCACTGTAATTTTTGCCACGTTAAATGGCATATTTGTGCACCATTCGAGATATTTATTTTAGCTATGGAGCTGAATGCAAAAAGATAGAGGGTTCTTAATGAGACAGATAGTTCACTGATGAGGAATAGAATAATAGAATCATAGAGTTGGAAGAGACCTCATGGGCCATCTAATCCAACTCCCTGCCATGCAGGAGCCCCTTTACAATATTTCCGACAGATGGCCATCCAGCCTCTGCTTAAAAACCACCAAAGAAGGAGACTCCACCACCCTCCGTGGCAGCATATTCCACTGCCAGACAGCTCTAACTGTCATGGAGTTCTTCCTAATGTTCAAATGGAATCTCTTTTCCTGTAGTTTGAAACCATTGGCCCGAGTCCTAGTCTCTGAAGCCATAGAAAACAAACCTGTTCCCTCTTCAATATGACATCCTTTCAAATATTTAAACATAACTATCATATCCCCTCTCTGTCTTCTTTTTGAAAGGCTAAACATTCCCAGTTCCCTAAGCCGTTCCTCATAAGACATTTCCTCCAGATCCTCAATCCTGGTCGCCCTCCTCTGCACCCGCTCGAGGTTGTCAACATCCTTTTTAAACTGAGGCGCACAGAACTGGACACAGTACTCCAGGTGGGGTCTGACCAGAGCAGAATAGAGTGGCACTATCACTCCCCTTGATCTAGACACTATGGTTCTGTTGATGCAACCAAGAATCGCATTGGCTTTCCTGGCCACCGCATCACACTGCTGGCTCATGTTCAATTTGTGGTCCACCAAGACCCCCAAATACCTTTCACAGGTACTATTCTCTAGCCAAGTGTCCCCCATCCTATATCTGTGCAATTCATTCTTTTTACCTAGATGTAGCACCCTACATTTCCCTCTGTTGAAATCCATTCCATTAGCTTTGGCCCAGCATTCTAATCTGTCAAGGTCCTTTTGGATTTTCATCCGATCCTCTAGGGCAGGGGTGCCCAAACTTTTTGTAAGGAGGGCCAGATTTGGTGGCTGAGAATGTGTCAGGGACCGGTTGCTTCCCAACCCTGCCACCCCACGGCAAGCCCCACCTACTTTCTTTAAAAAAAACATGGGGTGAAGGAGGGGGAGGGAGGGGCGGGCCAGCCAGCCGCGGGCCACTCAGAATGGCCTGACGGGCCGGATTTGCGCACGAGCGCCCTGGGCTGGACTTTGGGCAGGCCTGCTCTAGGGAATTAGCAACCCCTCCCAATTTGGTATCATCTGCAAATTTAATTAGCATACTCTCTATTCCTTCCTCCAAGTATTTCAAATAAACTTTTTAAAAAGTTAACAATCTTTGACCTCACTTGTGGGAAATTAACCTTGGTATTTCAGTGGAAGGCTAGAATTCGATTCCCAGTTTGTTATTATGTAAGGGAATTTCACAAGTCTTGGCAGCAAATTGCCACTCATTAAGAAGATGGTGTTTGTGTTCTTGGATGTGCCTCATTGCGCAATCTCATGAATGGCTAGAATTTCAAGACATGCCTTGCTAATGAATACTGTTTTGCTGGCAAGCCTTATTGAATATCTCTTGCACAAGGCATAAATTGGCGATAGGCCGAATTGCAGAACTAGTGGACCCCAACAGATATCTAAACAAAAAAACTGGGGGAAAATCTTTGTTTCTGCACAAGGAATTTTTATAAGTTATCATAACACTTATGACTGTTCCATTTCTTAATTCAGCTTCTCTGGTTTTATCAAGAAGGATGCATCAGCAAATTCACAATGACACTTTTATGCTGAGGGACACATGAATTATCCTGGGAGCATAGGACAGAAGGGATAATTTTGTAATCCACTGAGAGGCTAAGAGTTGTTGGCTGCCAGAAGGAATACTATGACAAGAGGAGGATTAAATTGACTTCATACATAAGCAAGGGTGCACAGCTTCAGAATTAGGGTGGCTGCTGCTCCATTGAAAACAAGTATGGCAGCCATCACCAGAAAGGAGGACATTTTTGCATTAAATTTGCATGGGCTGATTTAAATGAATACCGTACTGTATATGCAAATATCACAGTTAGACAGTTGTTGAAATTTGTTGCTTAGCATAGTAAGTCACATATGAGTAGGTTTATTGAATTGGAGGGTATTTGAATCAGAAGGTTCAACTGGGCCTACTTGAGTTCAACATATGGAGCAACAGCAACAGGATTTCGGTCAATATTACTACAGTTCAAGTGGTAGTGTGTGCTGAGGCCAGATAGCTCACTAGGGGTGTGCACTTGCAGTCCCTCCCTCACATAAACTCAACTGATTGTGTGGTGTGAAAATAAAGCATTGGTAATTTAATACCTTCATTTGACATCATCTTACCAGCAGAATTGAGCAATAAATTGAAATAACTCCTGATTAAAGTGAAGGAAGAATGAGCCAAAGCAGGACTGTAGTTGAATATTAAGAAGAAGAAGAAAATCATAATTACAGAAAAAATGCCTAACTTCAATGTTGACAATGAAGAAATGGAAATATTTAAAGATTTGGTATATCATGGTTGAACCATCAGTCCAAATGGAGGCTATGGGTAAGAAATTAGAAGAAGTCTGAGACTTGGAAGGGCAGCAATGGAGGAATTAGAAAATATTATCAAATGGAAAGATGCACCGTTGGAGACTGAGACCAAGATAATTCACACTATTGTATTCCTGATTACTATGTACAGTATGGATATGAAAGCTGGATAGTGGAGAGCTGACAGGAAGAAAAATAATTTGTGTGAAGTATGAAGGGGAGAGCTTTGCAGATACCCTGGTCTACCAGAAGTGTATCCAGGATCAAAGCAAGCCTGAATTATTTCTGGAAGCAAAAATAACAAAACTGTGGCTGTACTACTTTGGACACATAACAAGAAGCCAGGATTTGCTGGAAATATCAACGATAGTTAAAGTTGACAGTAGCAGGAAAAGAAGAACAAATAGGAGGATGGATTGGCATCCTAAAGGAAGGCACAGCTTTGAGTTTACCAGAGCATAGTGGGGCTCTTTAGGACAGGCCATTGGGTGATCTCTCATTCATAGGGCTGCCATCAGTTGGAAATGACTTGACAATATGTGACACAAACAAGCATTGTTTCAACCAAGTTTACCATCTCCATGAAAGTCACTAAGGCGGTTGCTTCACATCCCTCTCATCGTGGTTCGCCGTCCACTTGGGACCGGTACGAAAAAATGTTACCACATGTCCATTGTGTGATGACGGGAGTTAGTCCCGACCATGCCCCCTGAACTGGGATTTAAGCATGATGAGTCATACCTCTCCCTGACTTCGGGAATCTCTAGTCTCAGTTCTTGTTTCGAGACGAGAGCCCATGAAGTAAGGCTCGTCACGCAACATGCACATTCTCCATCTAGTGGAAGGAGTGCGAAGTTGCATTCTCCAGTACAATCCCAATGCCATAAACAATGCATTGCAGAGAGGGAAGAAGACATAAAACCTCGAACTTTGCTGCTTAATGCATGAAAGCCAAAGTTACAGAGATTCAAAATATCAAAAAACAGAAGGTCAGACCCCCCCCCCCCAAAAAGGGGAAACGAAGGCAGGGAAGTACAAATGTTGTCACGAAACAAGGATGTAAAGTAACAGTCATCACAAGCCCATCAATGACGCCCATGGGTAAACGGAAACAGGGACAGAACCGGGACAAGACCACTTGACCGTGAACAATGTTATCACGAATTGAACGTTATCTCGGAACGAGGAAGGACATGAAGTAATCGTCTAAGTAGAATCTTGTGGGTGGCTTACATGTGCACATATCTAGTTGCATAATTCACTGTGGTGAATTGCCACTAACAAGTTTAGAACCAGTTGCCTTATGAGACACATTTGATTGTAGAATGGATGTGCATCTAGCAATGGGGGCCTTGACCCAGTTAGTTAATGCAATTCACTTAAGTCAACAAATCACCTATATAGGATTCTAGTTTTTTATATAAGGAATGACATTTTGTATATGTGTGTACATACTTTTCAGAGTAGTTATCTCTGATAAGGCTTTTTTTGCTTGGAAGCCTCAGCGGGTCCAAAATGTTGCAGCCAGGTTGTTAACTAGGGCTGGTTACAAACAGCATATAACACTTGCGTTTCAGCAGCTCCACAGGATGCCAGTCTATTTCCAGGCAAAATTCAAAGTGCTGGTTTTAACCTATAAAGCCCTAAACAGCTTGGGTCTAAGCTATCTCACATAAGAGTCTTGATGGACCACAAATTGAACACGAGTCAGCAGTGTGATGCGGCGGCCAGGAAAGCCAATGCGATTCTTGGTTGCATCAGCAAAACCATAGTGTCTAGATCAAGGGAGGTGATAGTGCCACTCTATTCTGCTCTGGTCAGACCCCACCTGGAGTACTGTGTCCAGTTCTGTGCGCCTCAATTTAAAAAGGATGTTGACAACCTCGAGCGGGTGCAGAGGAGGGCTACCAGGATGGTTGAGGGTCTGGAGGAAATGTCTTATGAGGAACGGCTTAGGGAATTGGGAATGTTTAGCCTTTCAAAAAGAAGACAGAGAGGGGATAAGATAGCTATGTTTAAATATTTGAAAGGATGTCATATTGAAGAGGGAACAGGTTTGTCTTCCATGGCTTTAGAGACTAGGATTCGGGGCAATGGTTTCAAACTACAGGAAAAGAGATTCCATTTGAACATTAGGAAGAACTTCATGACAGTCAGAGCTGTTCGGCAGTGGAATATGCTGCCACGGAGGGTGGTTGAGTCTCCTTCTTTGGAGGTTTTTAAGCAGAGGCTGGATGGACATATGTCAGAAATATTGTGATTGGGGTTCCTGCATGGCAGGGGGTTGGACTAGATGGCCCCTGAGGTCTCTTCCAACTCTATGATTCTATGATTCTAAGTGATAATTTCTGTATGCAAAGTGACACCTCCAAAGAAGAGCCAGATTATGAAGGCAAATGAATTGGATCAGCTGAATCTAACCCAGTTAGACCTGCCTGAAAATGTTTGTCTTAAAATACCCAGACTTTCTGGTTTTGTGTTGTTCAAGTCTAAAGATGTAATGGCTGATTGTAGTTCAGGACCATAAATACACGAGCAAAAACTTAGTTTGTTTTATTTGTCATTATAATGTAATAATTGTCAGAGATACAAATGCAACACTAGACTCCTGACCCCAAGTAATACCTAGTAACATTGTTACCCTCCCCGCATTATATTTCCTCCTTACTTTTTGGAGCCAGATTATTTCATGATGGTATTGTGTATTATCAGATTTATATTTATATTTTAAACATTATTTAATAATAATAATAATAATAATAATAATAATAATAATAATAATAATAATAAAGTGGAATAGTTATCAGATTTTGATGTCATTAGACTGAGAAGCGTCAAGTGGAAAGTTGATACACTCTAGTCGGAGGAGAATGTGAGGGCAGAAGGTTATATTTATTAACATTTAATTGCTGTAACTCACCTGTGAATTATCCTTCATTTAGCTGGTCTCCACAGCAAATTGTACATCAAACTGTCACCAGATCTAGCATAGAACAGAATCTAGCATAGAACAGAGTTGCATGGAATATCAGTGGTATGCAGTTATTACAACGTCTATGTCTAAACTGGCTCCACAAGGAAGAATCTCCTAAATGAATCTGTAGAATCTTCTACCACTGCAGGAGAGCTTCAAGATCTGGATATTTCTGATTTACAACAGTCTAGTAGCAGTTCTTCCTTTTGGATCTGTCTCTGTTCACAAGACTCAGCATCCCCACAGGCTGAGCTAGCTCTCTGTGTATAAGGGTCTCATGTAATAGCTAATGTCAGCATTGAAGGAAATCCGTTGAAGTCAGTTGATTTGAAGACATAGGCCGTTACTTCACGAACCTCTCGCTGCGCGGCGAGCCGTGATTTCTGCGCGAATCGGTCGGTTTTGTCCGCACGATCCTCCATTTTGGATTCGGCGCCACCCCGACCACGCCCGACCACGCCCTAAACCGTGCTCCAAGCGGGGAGAGATTCCCCTGCCGGAGGCCGGGAATCTCCTCGCTTCGCATCCCGCTTCGTATCCAAATTCACGTGTGGCCAGTTAAAAAGTATATTTATTTTTTTTTAACTTACTTTTTCTCCGAAATGCCGATGCATAGATATTTCGGTTAACCCGTTCTTTTGATCTTGCCTTCTGTACACGGGGCAGGGGCAACAGAGGGGGGGCAAGCGTCCCCGGGTGACGTGAGCAGAGCCCCTCCGCTGGCAAGGGATGGCGAAGGGCTCCGCAGAGGGAGGGGGGAGGGGGTGTCAGTGCCGCCGCTGCAAGACACCCCCGCGCGCGCCCACCCAGAGAGCGGCGGCGGGGCACACAGGGCGATGAAGCTGAGAGAAGCCTCTCCCCCCCCCCCCCCCAAAAAACCAACCCAGCAGCTCTGCTTCAGGGAAACACGATGGCCGCCCACAAGTCCTCTGACCGCAAATGACAGCCGGGTATTGATGCATCGATACGCCGTGGTAATTTTTTTAAAAAATAAAAGAAAGCAGAAACCGGACGTTGCAAGTAAGCTTCCGAATGCGAAGGGAGCACGTGAAGTACTACTGGATTCGACCCTAAAACCTCGCCCGGTGAGGACACGGAAAGAGGGGTGGGGGCGAATGGAGACCACGTGACTACCACGTGACCGCCTTCGAATTCATAGCGAAGGCAATCACGCTGCGAAGAGAAGTTCTTCGTGAAGTGACGGCCATAGTGGCTGCCAGCGTTTTCTCTTTTCTAGTAGAATGTAAGAGTTTTATCACCAGTAGCAACCCCTGCTCCAGCTAAAAAATGTACCTTAAGAGAAAACACTAAACCACTCCCAAATGAGGAGCTTATGGGAGTAATGAGTATCAGGTGGCTGCCATCTCTTTAGCTGAATAATAGGCAACCTTTTCACTCTGAGGGCTCTCTTCACCTCAGACCAAACTGGAGCCAAAACTGAAGCAACAAAAAACTGAATTCTTCCCCTGACTCTCATTGGAAGTCAAATATATGTTGTAACTCTTTTATTTCTTAAAGAAGAATTGGGAAGTAACTGCAAAAGGAACCTGATATTCCTCATACCCATGAGTTCCTCATTTTGGGATGGGGGAGGGGAATGGAGGTGTTAGTATTTTCTCTGGGTTTTATAGCACTATATCCTTTTAATGAATATTGCAAACACAATGAACTTTACAAAAATTGTGATTTTTTTTTTCCAAATGATAAAACAAGAACGTTACTTGAAACACAGCCCTAAAATGCATGCTTAAAATTATTCACCTCTGATTTACATTCACCAAGACTGTGGTAGAACAGACCTTGATGTATACAAATGTCTCTTTCAGTCAAAATGGAGCATTGCTCCAATTATAGTCTTTAAAGCCCTAAACTAAAATAAAATTCTGATACAAATATATATCACTACATGGATTAACCCTCCCAGTTCCCCTCCTGCAGACACATTGAAATTCTACTACTTAAATCGAAGTAGTAAACACCTACATCATCCTCCAGGAGAACAGAAACTTTCCCCCTCTCCACATCTCTCTCACAACTGAAATTTTGAACCAAAGCTCCTTCCTAAGGTTTCCTCACCCACTGCACAAAATTGAATAGTCCATAGGATTGCACAGGCACAGCAGATCCTTCTGAGCAGATATCTCCTGAATTTGAAATAAATCTGTATAAGTACATTTGTACTAGCCTCCTTTGATTTAATTTTTAAGGAGGGAAATAATCATAATTTTTTAAATAGAGCTGAATTAGGCAACCCTTGCCATCATAGTTCATGCTTCTGTGGGTTATGAAGCCTGTCAGACAAAGGTGCAGGTTTTAAAAAATGCATCATCCCTGCCCCTAGGCCGCTATTGTTACACAGCAGATGCCATGAAAGCAGAATTGTAGAATACAGTGGAACCTTGACTTACATGCTGCTTGACTTGCGGCATATTTGACTTGCAGCAAGAAGGGGCCTGTTTGACTTGAGTCACAGGCTCCGACTTACAGCTTGCGATGCAAAGCCCCGGAATCCACCGGAGGAGAAGAAGGCCCGGGAGCTCGGGGCTGGCCTCACTGGTTAGACAGTCAGCTCAGTCTTGTAAAAAATCTGGCTGCAGAAGTCTGGTCCACAATGGAAGCATTTTAGTTGGGGAGCTGTACAGTTATGGGTCTCTAATGGTAAGGATAGGGTTGTTCAGAACTTGGAACGTCAGGTTAAAAATCAGTAAAACTTAAATGATAGACATTGTTGCTATGAACATTAAAAAGTAGAGGCGTATAGCTTGTGGACTATAATTCCACTGCCTCCTACTCTCTTTGAAGAGACATTTTATTTACATCCCCAGAAGGAATCTCCTATTCCAGTCAAATTTGTGTTAAATTGCTGTTTTCGGGGTCTTTTTCATCGTCTGGAACGGATTAATCCACTTTCCCATTACTTTCTATGGGAAAAGTTCATTTGACTTAAGGCATGTTTGACTTATGTCTAGACCTCCGGAACGGATTAATGACGCAAGTCAAGGTTCCACTGTAGTTCTTTTATAAGAGTTGATCCCTCACTGTTCCCACCCCCTTTGCTTGTAAAAAGTGAATTTATGGCACCTGATATACATCCAGATTGTTCAGTGGGTTGGGGTGGAAAAAGAAGGCTTTACTTTCCATGAAAAATTCTGTTGACTAAAGAGTGTTAGAGGCTTTCTTTATGAGAACAAGCCTCATTTGGAGATTTTCTAAAATATTAATTAACATGAAATCCAGCCTTCGGGGGGGGGGGGAGGTGACAAAGATCACATATAAGCAAGTTTTCCGACTCTTTAAAAATCTAGAAGAGATTAGCTGGGCTGAATTGTTTTTATAATCCCCTTGGCTTTATAATAGCAATTCATGTGTGCCCCCCCCCTGCTGCTTATAATGAAAAAAATCAACTAAATGTTATTTGTTTCCTTATAATGTAGTAATTCTGATGAGAGACAATGCAAATTGGACAAAAGTATCTGTGCTGTGTGGAGAGTGGAGTTATTGTCCTAAAAGTACAGCTAATGTTTACATATACAGTGGTACCTTGTATAAAGGAATTAATTCGTTCCAAATGAAATTATGTTAAGCAAATTTTCCTTTATACAAATTTCCCATAGGAATGCATTGAAAACAGAGTACTCCCTAATCGCGACCATTTTTATGTTGTACAGATTCACCCCTTAGGCAATTCTGTTAAGCAAATTTCCCCTATCTCTGGATTTTTTAATGTTGTACAGATTTTATGTTATACAAACCATTTGTTATATGAGGGTCCACTGTATAGTACGTTGCACAGGAGAAGGTAGCAGATGGAGTTAGAGGTATCAGAGATTGTCAGCTTCAAGTATGTCAGAGGCCTGGGAGTTGTTTCTTTTGTGTGTGACAATTATCAATACCTGCTACTTCATCCTCTAAATAGACATGGAGGCAGAAGTATAGCAAGGATAATGTGCATGGAGGAACCAGCAGCCTGTGGTGGTGGTGGAGGGAACTGGTACAGTAGTGTGAAATGGGATTTCACTTACAAGTGGTAGTATATGCTTTTGTCAATTTGAGTCACAGCTTTTATAACATCACTGATTACAGTCATAATCAGTGCTTATGCTGGGTTTGTGGATGGAAATGGGAGTTCCTTTTACACAGTAATAATTCAACAAATCACCAACTCCAGACACTTCACCCTGTCCACTGTTCAAGACCCAGTCTGTTGTTCTTTGCTTGGAGCAAACTTCCCCCTACTTCCTTCTTTCTGCCTCTAACCACACACACACACACACACACACACACACACACACACACACACACACACACACACACACACACACACACACACACACACACACACACACACACACACACACACACACACACACACACGTGTGCATCCTTAGTTGGGCTCCACATCTGACACTCCTCCCCTTTTATACCAGTGCTTCATACCACACACACTCTCCTTCTTCCTCTTCCTCCTGCCAATCCACTCCTGCACTTAATGAACCCCACGTCACTGCCTTACACATGCACTCTCTCAGGTAGAAACACATGTACACAAGCTACGCGCACACATGCAGGCAAGCAAGAGGTTGGCTAGGCACCTTCCCACAGCCCCTCCTCAAATGATAAAGGCCGCAAAGACACTGAGTGTTGTGGTGGCTTCTTTTCTCACTCTCTTCTTTTCTCCCTCTCTTTTCCCCTCATACACCCTCACTACATTCCCCATTCTCTTTTAGTGGCCCCCAGCCTTCCACTCCCTCGCTTTTTTTCACAGTTGGTTCTTCTCCCTGTTCCCCTGTCCTGCTCCCCCCCATCTTTATACATATTCATACAGCCCTATTGAATCCTTCTGGCAAGAAAAAAAAAAGTAGGAGCCCCCAGGCAGGGAGAGGAAAAAGCCACTTTGCAAGCAAAAAGTGCCAGGTGGATTCAAATGAGAGACCAAAGTGGAGATGTTTTGCCATGATGCTCAGCACTGTGTTTGACAAAAACTAAACGCAGCATATCAGCACAAACACATCATTCCAACCATCAAGCACAATGGTGGAGGGGTGATTATTTGGACTTGGTTTGCAGCCACAGGACCTGGGCATCTTGCAGCCATTCAGTCGACCGTGTAGTCCTCTGTATACCAAAGTATTCTAGAGTCCAGTGTGAAGCCATCTTTCTGACAGCTAATGCTTGGCCAAAAGTAACAGGACAATAATCCCAAGCACACCAGCAAATCTTTAACAGAATGGCTGAAAAAATTATAGAGTCAAGGTGTTTTATTGACTCAGTCCAAGTTCAGATCTTAATTTGATTAAAATGTTGTTGCAGGACCTTAAGAGAGCTGTGCATAAGCTAATGCCCACAAGCCTCAATGAACTGAAGCAACGTTGTAGGGAAGCATGGGCCAGAAATCCACCACAACAATGTGAAAGAATGATAAAGCCATGCAGAAAATGATTACTTCAAGTTATTGCTACTAAAGGTGGTTCTACAAGCTATTGAATCAAAAGGTCTACTTAGGGTGCTTTTACACGACCCCTAAGATCCACTGGCAACTTAAATTCGGACCAGAGATCTTGGGGGTTTGTCGCTCTTCTTGTGTTCCCACCCCTCCGCACTCCCTTGCTCCTGTCTGCGTGAGGGGAGGGAGAAAAAAAGGGAGAAAAGAATGCAGGCTCACCTCCGCTCTGCCATTGGGAGCTGCCCCGGGAAGCATTCCAGTCTCTTCCAGGCTCTTAAAGGGGCGGGGGCAAAAAACAAACAAACACAAGGCGTGGAAAGCCCGGCACTCACTGCTTTACATCCGCATCAGAAATTTTTCACCTTCGGAGACCAGGTACTTGGAAAATGCTCTGGGACGCACTTAAGTGGGCGTGGTCATACTTAATTTTTTTTAAAGTCCGGAGCTAGTGGGAAAACAATTTTAAGCTCCGCATCTGGGAGCCCTTTGCCTCGGATTTTAGGGATCATGTAAAAGCGCCCTTAGTCACACATGGCTTCTCCATTTTGGCTTTATTTTACAAAGATAATGACACAGTGTAATATGTCATTTTGTTTTTCATCTGAGGTTGTATTTAGTTAACTTTCAGATCTGCTCAGAACCGGATGATGATTATTATGTTCTGATATGTAAAACCATAGAATTCACAGAGGGCATTCTTTCTTTTTCACACGACTGTATTTTGCTTTAGGGCACAGAGTGGATACTTGAATTAAAAAAAATCATTTGATCAATAAGATGTATTCCTGAATGCAACTCAAAACATTTTTAAATTTCATCTACAGTCCCACATACTTTTGATTGTTTGTACATAAATGGTAACTTCTGTCTGAACAAAACATTTCCATCTGAACACAAGTGGTTCCTAATAAGTCTTCAAACACACATGTAGTTTGTGTCAGTGTTAATAGGAACAACTTTTAATGGCAGGTGGGTGAACTCTGTGAAGCTGATCAGATTTTTAGGTATACTGTATAGTACTTCTTGTATACTTCTCTGTTACAGCATCACAGACCTACATAACACAGTATTTTTCTCTATCCTTCCTTTTTTGTCTCATTTTTAGACCTAGCATTAATAAATCTGCAATTCCTGTGTTAATAGGTGACCAAGTCCATAAGATACATCATTTGGAATAAACATTTGGTCTAGGTTGTAGTATCCTATGATTCGTAACTTCTGGATGAGGCTCAGATTATAACTCTTCACTTAAACTTGCTTTAGTCTTCAATATAGTTTTTATTCTTGCTGTTTTCATGTTATATAACCAATATTTGAATGTGTGTATGTGTGTGTTTTTTTTTAAGGGTGGAAAGTCGTATACTGGGCCATGTTCAGGAAGAGACTGCAGTGGAGGATGTGAATGTCTGCCAGAAAAAGGAGGACGTGTGAGTACCAGTATTGCATCACATTAAATAAGCCAGAGACCTGTTCCGGCCCCCTTCTACCTGTGGCCCTATATCACCTTCCATGTTTTTCCAGAAAACTCTCTTGTCATTTCAGTGCTGTTTTAGAGAAGCTCAGGTAGAAGGGGAAAACAAAACCCAAGGAACCTGTCAAGGTACAGAACTCCATGGCATTCCAAACCATTGTATCAAGTTCAGATAGAAAAATACTATATGATGTGATTGAATTAATGTTATATAATATTCATTGTTACATCTCATTGCAAGAGTACTTCCAGAAAAAATGTTGTTTTTATTTGTTCTTACAGTAGGACCAGTAGGTTGGCCAGGTGGGTCTTTACAGAGGGTGCCTGGCCGACGACGGTGGCTGTAAGATTTTTTTTTACTACTGCCACTGCTGATGCTGCTGGCCAGGCATCCTCCAGAGGGGTGAGGTAGGGACTTCAAAGACCCACCTGGCCAACTGGCCTTTGAATTTCCCACTCAGGTCCCAGGCAGCAGATTGGAAGTTTCAGCTGGAAGTTTAAAACTTCCAATTTGCCACCAGGGACCTGACCGGGAGGGTCAAAGGCCAATTGGCCAGGCAGGTAAGTCCCCACCCCACTCCTGTGGAGGGTGCCTGCCTGGCTGGCAGGGCCGGCAACAAGAAGGAGGGAGGTCGGCATTATTTTTTAATCCCCCCTTGCCATGCCCCCCCAATCACCAATCACGGATAACTGAATCCATGGTAGGTGAATCAATGGATGTGGGGGTCATACTGTATTACTTAAATATTTTGAAACTCTTTAAAATAACTTATTAAAATTGGCAATAATGTACTTCATTATGTTGTCTTTCTCCATCAAGATTTATTCTTTCATGGCCACAGAAGCACTGCTTTGTTCTACATTTCAGCAGAGATTTTACTGCAAATCCTTCCAAATACAATGCCTAGATAGGAGACTGCTTTATTTAATACAAAAACTACATGCAATACTTGCCTCATCTGACTATCTGGTTATGGCAACTTGACCAGTGAGGTTCCCATCAACAGAGAGGTTTAAACAGGGTTGTGTTCTTGCCCCTACCTTATTTAACCTGTATATTAATGATCTTGCTCCCACACTGCTAGAAACCAATAGCCATAATCCTAGATCGGGCCATCTGACAGTTCCCATCCTTCTCTATGCAGATGATATGGTGCTACTTTCACGGACTAAGATAAGTCTGAGACGATTCATTGCGAAATGTGTCAATTATCTAACCATCAATTAAATGACCCTTAACTATAGTAAATTTAAAATAGTGGTATTTAGTTGGACCTGGAAACCCCAATCTTGGATATTTAATGGGAAAGCAATCCAACAGGTTAAAGAATTTTCATTACTGCATTTCATGGACTAAACATCGCCATATTGTTACCAACTTGGTAAAATTGACCATGCTTTTTTCATGTATGGGGCAACAGACATATTACCACCACCCTACAAGTTTTTAAAGCCAAAGTAATCTCCCAGCTGATGTACGGAATGTCAGTTTGGCTGAAAGCCTTGAATTCAAAGGTGGAAGCACTTCAGGCTTCCTTCCTTTATAAAACATTTGCTGTTCCTCACTGTGTGTCATATGCAGTGTTGTGCCTGGAGGCTGGTTTAATCAGACTGAGTGCTCAAGTGTACCTGAGGCAATTTAAGTACTGGTTGAGAATCTGTTTCATGTCTTATAAAGACCTTTTAATAGCAGGAATCCTCTCTGACATCTTTTTCCTGGTCTTAAATTGTCCCTCCAAAAGATTCAAACAGTTGGTATTTCACCCAGTCACCTGGGGGCCCTACCATTTAAGCAGACACATAATCTGCTAAAACGCAGATTACTTGATATTGAAAAGCAATACCTCTTTGCAGTAGCCCACAAAGCTTGCTCACCTTTGAATCTCCAACTTCCCGTGTATATTGATAAGCTACCTGCATTTTCTAGATAATCATCAGAAAGGTCTGCTTTTACTATAGCAAGATGCAACGTACTCCCATCAAACATTCTGTATGGCAGATCTAGTTACCAACCATCAGAAGCATAGCTCTACAGGGATATCCATATCTCTCATTTGGAGCCATTACTCGTAAGATTTTTAGATAGCTCAGAAGAGGTGACGTTGCATTACTTATTGCTAGGCAAGAACAAAGTTTATACCAGACAAATTGTGATATACATTAATTTATTGACATAGAGGCGCAGGTCACAGTTCCCAACTGGGTTCTTTGTAACATACCCTAAGGATGAATACCTGCTTCAATTCTTGGTATTTTTATATTGGAAACGTATAAATGCCTAGATAACATTCAGCTTCCATTTCAAAGTTTGTACAGAGAGAAGAGTCTCAATAAAATATTATTTTAGATGGCTGCTAGCATATGCATCCAAAATTTTAATCCACTTATATCTGATAATTTTATATAACAAAACAATAGTATTTCTCATCTCAAAACCATTAAACAGTTTTTTCTGCAGAATTTTATTTCTAAATAAACCTTTTCAATCCAGTACAGTTGTCCACCGCTATTTTGTTTTTCATATACAGTAGGACCCCGGTATCCGCTGGGTATTGGTTCCAGGCCTTCCTGTGGATAAGAGGGAACACCCAAAAGCCTCAAAACTTCTTTTTTGTGATAGTAGCTTGCTTTATGGCTGCTGTTTTGTGACAGTAGCTTGCTTTACGGATGCTGTTTTGTAATAGTAGCTTGCTTTACAGCTGCTGTTTGTGACAGCAGCTTACTTTGCAGCTGCTGGATTATTTATTTAATTTTCCCCCTGCCACCCGTGGATAACGAATCAGTGGATACGGGGGTCCTACTGTACTGCAGTTCCGGTATATTGCAGGACCACAGTATATGAAACAAAGAGCTCCTGGGGCAAGCTGTGTGGGTCTGTTTGGGGCCTCTTGCACTTACCTCAGGTCTGGTGCTGCTCTGAACGGGCCTCCAACATGCTACACAGGCCTGTTGGAGGCCCCAGAAGTGGTTTCCAGTGATCCGGAATTTTTTTATAGTTTTCTGGAAACAATTTTGGGGGCCTCCGACAGGCCCGGGAAGCCCGTCGGAGGCTCGTTCGGGGCCGCGCCAGGCCTCAAGAAAGTCTAGGAGGCCCCAGATAGCCCCCCCCCAGTCCCAACCTGACCCAGCATCTGGCATATTGCGGATTTTCCATTATCGTGGGTCAGGGTGGGTCCCTAACCCCTGTGATAGGCAGGGGATTACTGATGATGATGATGAGGAGGATGATGAGGAGGAGGAGGAGGAGGAGGAGGAGGAGGATGAATAATGACTGGGTAGAATTTAAAATATCACTTATTTTTAAGAAACTGTTGAATTCCTTAAAAGCATGCACTCACATCCCTGAAATAAAATAAATGCCAGTTTATGCTTTTTGTGATTTTAATTCCAACAATTAGTAAGACTGGGTCTTGTTATTATACCTGTCAGTTAATTATTCATCATTGCAATGGTTTTTGTGTTCTGGTTTTGTACGTGTATGCATGGTACAGTAAGACCCCCGTATCCGTGGTGGATTGGTTCCCAGCCACCTTGTGGATAATGAAATCTGCGGATAAGAGTATACACTCTTATCCAAGGGTGCTGAGGTAAAAGCAGTTTGAGAGCTCACCAGCACCCCGGGAACACCACCATGGCACTACGCCACCTCCACAGCTGACTTGGCAGGCGGGTTCTCCCTGGCGGCACAGCCTCCTCTTCCTCCGCCCAGCTCAGCCACTGCTTGAAGGTGGGTGCACGGCCTCACCCACCTCCTCCCAGTTACCTATCCAGCAAGCAGGTGGGTGTTCCTGAGCAGCGCTGCCTCCTCCTCCTCCTCCTCCTCTCCTGCCACTCAGCTGGTGGGTAGGCACTCCTGGGCCACGTGGCCACGGGCGGATGGGTGCTTCTGAGCCACGCAGCCACCTGTGTTGCTGCCGCTGCCCAGCTGGCGGGCAGGAAGGCGCTCCTCCGTCATTTCCCGCTGAGCTTGCAGGTGGGTGCGCAGCCCCTCCACTGCTGCTTTCCCATGCCCCCCCTCCTCCTTACAACACCAGGGAGGAACAACTTCAGGAAGTGACGGCAGCAAGGAAGGGGACTCATGGGCAAGGCCGCTGGCTGCCTGGTGGAGTCCTGGCTCCGTCGCCCTGCCCAGGTGCTGTAACGTTGCATGGGCAGAGAAGGCTCACTGGCATGGTGCCGCGAGCATGAGAAGACTGAAGGTGTCATCGCACGAAGAGAGGTGTGCAGGGGGAGGCCCTAGGAGGTGGGAAGCCACAAAGACAGCAAGGTGAGGAGACACTGCTTCAAGTTGCAGTATTAAACTGCAGTTGAATTAAAAGTTTATAACAATTGAAATTATGAAATTATAATGCCTGTCCATGAAAAACCTCATCTGAATATTCAGCCAGTTGCCAAAAGCTCTCTAAATACAAAGGACTCTCTGCCTATTGGCAGAAGGATTTTACAAAAGGAAAGGGAAGTCTAACTGACTTTATAATGAAGTTCTGTGTATACTGTATGCAGACATTCATAATTGTTTGGTTCGCTCATTGTAACATAAAGAGGGCACAGTTCTATAAATCAGTGTAAAGATATTCTTATGTCACTCCAAAAACTAGTAATAAGTGTAGTGAAACAATTCATTGAAATTGGGAATGGACTTGTTCACTTGAATTAACAGCAGACCATTATTTGATGCTTTTTATGAATTTATTTTTAGACTCGTGTTTTTAGTCTTTTCATTGGATCGAGAATGTGATACAAAAAGTCCTTTGTTCTTAAAAATGAAGAGTTTCCCATTACAAGTTCAAACAAGATTGCATTAGCATTAGGAAGAAGTAATACTAAAAAAGAACATTCAAATGTCATTTTTTTCTCTTGCAAAATACATGTAAACGAACCCAAAAAAATCACTGTGTTTTGTCACTCAATACAGGCCTTAACAAACAAGAGACTTTCCAGCATTGTATTATTTTTGAAATTATTCCACAGTTATTTTCACTAGAAAAACTATAAATATATATTCATTGCTCAATTATTTTCATAATACTGTATATTAATGTATATGCTCTCTACATTTAAAAGCATTTCAGAATTATACATTTCCTTCACACTTTCTGTGGTCAGTGATATTTATACATTTCTTACAAATTTATACAAATCAGTGGCTGATTGCTTTTCTTGGGTGTTCTCTTAATATTTAGGGCAAGTGGGGAGATAATATTCATTCTTATAGCCTACTCAGGGATCATTAAATATCATTACCATGATTAAAGAAGCCAAAAATGAAACAATGCAGAAAACATTATTGTTTACCAGTAAGAATACCTTTTCCCATCTTAAAAAAAGTCACATGCTGTTTGAGACAATTACTAAGGAATTGTTTTAAAAACTATTGTCTGTTTTTTATCAATCTAGATTATTTTAAAAAACAGCAATAGAATCATAGACTAGTAGAGCTGGAAGGGGCTTATTGAGTGCAACCTTCTGCTTAATGAGGGAATTCAATATATTTTTAAAAAACTTACAGACTCTTCTCTAATTTTCTCTTGAATACCTCCAGCTTTGGAGGTCTTACCACCTCTTGAGGTAATTTGTTCCATTGTTATACTGCTCTAACAGGACGTTTTTCCTGGCATTCAACCAAAATTCGGCTTCCTCTAACTTGAGCCATTGTTGTGTGTCATGCACTCTGGAACGACCAAGAACAGATCATGCCTCTCATCTGTATGACAGCCTTTTAAGTATTTTAAAAGTACTATCCTATATTTTCTCAGTCTTCTTTTCTCAAAGCTAAACCTGCCTAGCATTTCCAGTCTTTCCTTGCAGAGCTGGTTCTCAGCCCCCCTGACCTTATTCCAGTTTTTTGGCATCCTTTTCCAGGTGTGATGTCCAGAACTGGACAAAATACTCAAGGTGAGCCCTAACCAGTGCTAAATAGAGAAGGACGAGCAACTCAGAGGATTTAGAAATTATACTTCTGTTAAAGCAGCCTTAAATAGCATTTGCCTTTTTTTGTGGCCAGATCATACTGTTGGATCATATTCAGCTTATGATCTATGGCATTGGTGGTGAACCTTCAGCACTCCAGATGTTTTGGACCACAACTCCCAGAATTCCAAGCCTAGATTGTTTATGGTCCAAAACATCTGGAGTGTTTATGGTCCAAAACATCTGGAGTGTTTATGGTCCAAAACATCTGGAGTGCTGAAGGTTTGCCACCACTGATCTATGACAACCTCAAGATCCTTCTCACGTGTAGTGCTGCTGAGCCAGCTGTCCTCCATCTTGTATCAGTGCATTTGGCTCCCCTTTACTAGGTATGGAACTTTGCCCTTATCTTTTTAATTTTATTCTCTTATTTTCAACTCAGTGTTCCAGTCTATCAAGATCATTTTGAATTGTTTCTGTCTTCCAAAGCATTAATTCATCCAGTTTTGAGTCATCCGCAAATATGAGAAATATTCTTTGCTCACCCCCATCCAGGCTGTTAGTAAAAATGTTGAAGAGTACTAGGCCCAGAACTGAGCCTTGTGGTACCTCACTCGTTACCTCTTCCCATTTGAGAAGGAGCCACTAGTAAGCACTCTGATTTTGATTCTGTAACCAACTGTGTGTCCACCTGGCAGCTCTTCTATCAAGGCCACATTTAGTTTTCACTAAATTGCCAACGAAACCAATTACAATATTAGCTAACTATAGCAAACATGAGTACATAATTTTTGTAACTAAGCATTGCCATAAGACTATTCTAGTTTAAGCGGAGGTAGAAATAGTTCTAGAGCAGCATATTTTATATTTTGGTAGTTAGTTCATCTGAGATCTGAAAAATTTAAAATTGGGGATTGAAGGAGAACTCATCAAATTTGCAGATGACACAAAACTGGGTGGAATTGCCAATACTTTTGAAGACAGACTGAACATTCAGAAGGATCTTGACAGACATGGAATATTGGGCCCTGTCCAACAATATACAGTTCAACTGCGATAAAAGTAAGGCAGGAGAACCCAAATGCATAGGTATAAAATATGCGGTACCTGGCTCAACAGTAATATCTGTGAGAGGGATTTAGGTGTCCTGGTGGACCACCACCACAATGGGTGCAGGCGGAAAACAGTGTAAACTGACAGCTGCCAAGAAAAAGTAAACATGGTCCTATTTTTGCAAACAAAGCAGGGGACAGCAGCAAGATCAGGTGGTATGAAAGGACCACCCTGTCTGTCTCAAATGTCATTTTAAAATAAATCCACACCTCCCCTCCCTTTGTGACCCCATGTCCATGAAAAGAAGTTTTAACAAACTGCAGAGAATACTGGAATGGTTTTGCTATTTCCCACAGCAGACAGAGAAGGCGAATTACAAGCATTTCCTAAAAATTCCCTGAATGGTCCCCCATCCTAACTGAAATCTAAAGTACTAACCAGGGCCGACCCTAGTCTTAGCACAGCAGCCAGTACCACTCTATACTGCCCTAACTGCCACATTTGGAATACAGTATCCAGTTCTGGTCATCCACAATACAAACAAGACCTGGAGGCCCTAGAATGGAACAAATTTGCATGAAGAGCAACAAATATGATCAGGGGACTGGAGATTAAAAAAATAAAATAAAATAAAAGAGGGCATTTGTTTATTCTATAAAAACCTGAAGATATGACAAGAACCAATGGGTAAAAACTCAAGCATTTAAAAGAGCCAACCTGCATGTTTCTGAGACATTTCCTGCCAGTGAGAGCCATTAAATAGTGGAACAACTTGCCTCCAAGGGTTTTGGATGCCCCATCACCGCATGGCAAATGGAGAGTTATCTGTCCAGGATGGACCAGGTCTCAGGACCTTGGGGGGGGGGTTGGATTAGAAGACCTCCAAGGTCCCTCAGGCAGGCAACTCAACGATGATTCTTTGGAGAAACCTATTTTTAAAAATTTTAAACATTTTTTCCCAGGCTGGGTGAGAAATGTGTGTGATGCCAGGGGGGAGAGAACGACAAATCAGAATCTTCTCTTTAGTCTTCCACTTCACCCTGGGCCATCCATCTGTCACAACAGTCTGCCTTATAGGTATACAAATTTATAGGAAATGACATTTTAAACTCCACCTCAGCAATTTCTTCAAATTTGCAGATGACACAAAACTTCTTAGAATTTTTTTAATTAAGTAAGACAGACTGAATTTTCAGAAGGACAAGACAGACTTAGAATATTGGGGTCCAACAATATGCAGTTCAAAAATTACATTGAATATATCAAACCAAAAATAACATTTAACATATTAACAAATCACCAAATAATATCACAATGCTAATAGGTTTGTTAGGGATTGCCATCTTTTCCGAGAAATGGACCAGTCACCTTTAGAAAGCCAGTGAGTCAGCATTTCAATGCAGCTGCCAAAAAAGTGAAAATGGTCCTCTCTGTTAAGAGGAGGACACATCAAGATTGTTTCCAGGATTTTGCATACCCTATCCTCTGCAGCAACAATTACCTGGTCATAGGAAATATGAATATCTGTCTATATTTAATAGAAAAAATTCTGGTCTAAGCTCTAACCCAATCTTCAACTATCTTTCCTGAAATGGTCTTCATCCATTATCCAGTATGCCCTTGCCTCTTACATGTCCACCACATATGGTAAAAATTACCACAGTCAATTTACATTTCCACATTCTGGTCAGCAGTTATACAAACAAGATAAACGATGTGGTGAACAAATGCCATCTATAGAACATCTTATGACAAGGGGACCTTAAATTAAATAGATTTGAAAATTTTGACTAAGAGGGAAAAGAGCATCCCATTTATTTTAGATGAATAGAATATGACAAGGACCAAAATTTTCTGCCCATCTTATCCAACCTATCTTTAACCAGACATTTATCAATCATTTTTTAGTGGAACAACTTGCTATAAAATTTACTAAGGGCTTTGAGTCCCCATCACTGGAAGTTTTTTGAAAAGATTGACAGCCATCTGTCCAGGATGGATGAGGTCTCCCCTCTTTGGGTAGGGGTTGAGTATAGACCTCCAAGGTCCCTTCCAACTCAACGATGATTCTATGAGAAACCTATTGATAAAAATATTAACATGTTTTCCCCAGGCTGGGTGAGAAATGTGTGTGGTTCGGGGGAGGGGGAGAACAATACAGAATCTTCTCTTTAGTCTTCCACTTCACCCTGGATCATCCATCTATCACAACAGTCTGGCTTATGGGAATATGCTTTACAGGAATCAGCTAAACTCCACATCAGCAATTTCTTATTTGTGGATTTCATCTTCTTCAACCAAAAAGCCCAGTAGTCTGTATGTAACACAAATCTTTCCCCCCAAAGATAGGGTCATAAAAGCAAAAAAAAAAAAAAAAAGTGTTCTGCTTATATACTACCCCAGAATACTTAAAGCACTCTCTGGGTGGTTTGCAAGTAATTATACAGGCAAAGTGCACACACACACACACGCCCTGTTAAGTGGTTACTCGAGCCAGCTACCTGGTTTTGAACCCCAGGCCATGAACACAGTTAGAGCTGCAGTACATCAGTTAACCACTGCTCCATGAGACATAGTTTGACCAAGGCCCAAATGACTGGAAATGACTCTTTCTGGGACTGAGTAAGCCCCCTCTCCTAGATGTAACTTTCTACTGCAGTAGGAAATAGGATTGCAAACTCCCCTTATCTCCTTCCTGAAGCAGAACGGTATCAATGCTGAACTCTAAAGCATCAGTTTGGGCCCCAAATTGGTTTTGGATATCAGAACAGACCAGCCCTTTTCTCATTAACTGGCACGTATACACATTAACTCATTCCAAGACATTAATAGTAGAAAGAATTAAAAAATGATTAATTTACTTATAATTAAACAGATAAAACAGCAAAGTGACCAAAATGGCTGCCTTGCCTCAGCAGACTAGAAAGGGGAAAAAAACTCTTATCAGAGAGATGGTGGATTGTCACCTCAGCACCCACTCAGAGACAGCTCCTGGAGGAGGTAGGGCAAGGAACCCAGCGCACATCCTCTGAGTAAGTGCCAGCTGGAGGAGGCAAGGCTGGGAAGTGCCAAACGCCTGTTTGGCTGAAGGACAAACCAGCACAAACTGCCAATTTGTGCCTATCTCTAGTTGGTTATAGGGCTGATGTAATACATTTATATTGAGAGAAATCCCAGCGGCAGCTGGTATGGATATGAAATTTCTCACTGGCTAGATTATTATTGCAGAGCTACAGAAACAGCTGGTTTACAGAAGAGAAAGAAACTACCACCACCACCACCAAGATGGTAAATACAGGAAAAAATATTTATTAGGTTCTACCAACACCAACACCCAATTTTATTTCTTTAAAAAGATTGCACAGAAAGGGTAGGATGAAAGCAAACAAGCAAATATTCTTTGAGAAACTGCAAATATCTGTTAGGGGAGACTGGAGAAATTGTATTTTTTGTGCCTGTTATGGAGGAACAAAACCTTAAACAACCTTAGATAAGTAATTAAAAGAATTTGATGGATGTTAATGGCTTAAACTATTGACATTACTGAAGAGGGAACATCATTTATAAATTAGGAAGTTAAAACTAAAACAGGAAATTCCAAAGGAAGTCTCTTACATGAATTGATAAACAGAGAAAACAAACTGAATCCCTAAAATGGAAAGGAGCATTTTACTGTCTAGCTATCCATGAAGACAATACATATGGTTCTGAACTGTGAAAGGCAAACCATGCTATTATAATGATATTACAAAGAGCTTCTGTGACATGTATGTTAGAACGGAAAACAATGAACTAACAACATTTTTATATTATAAATGTTGTTAAATGCCAACAAATTGATTCTGATTTATAGTGACCCCCATGCTTTAGTGATCGACAGAAAGTTTCGTTGACAGCCCTTGCTAATAGAAAGTTGTGGCTTTCTTTATTAAGTTGGCTTTTAGCCATCTTACGTTTGGTCTTGCTCTTTTCCTGCTGCTTTTAACTTTCTGCAGCATTATTGGATTACCTATGAGACTTCCATTCTTCTGAGGTTGGTGAATTGAATATCGAGCTCATGAGGGAGAGGGGGAATATATAGCCAGCATTATTAAATTGTAAACTGCCCAGAGAGTGCTGTGTAAGCGCTATGAGGCAGTATGTAAGCAGCATACTTTTTTAATAACTAAAGCATATCAGTAACTAAAGCATACTGTTATAATAACTAATAACTAAATAATAACTTATTGTAGTTATTATTATAACTAATAATAACTAATAATTTATATTATTAGTTATTATATATAATAATATATATTATAACTAATTATAACTAATAACTAAGCAGCTATTATTATTATTATTATTATTATTATTATTATTATTATTATTATTATTATTATTATTATTATTATTATTATTATTATCTGGAGAACACAGCTGCCAGGTGTTAAGCTGGAGTTGGCCTTCTCCAATCATCAAGCTCTTTCCAAGAGCCTAGGATGACTGGAGATATCTTCGTAGAATATAGGCTGTTCCTAATAATGCCGCCATTTGTAATTGACCAGTGTTGATCCTGTCAATGCTGAGTGTTTTCAGATGTTGACCCAAGTCTTTTGGGATTGCTCCCAAGGCACCTATTATTATTGTAATTGTTTTTGCTTTGTTATTCCATATCTTTTCGATTTCTATTTCTCAGTCCTGATATTTGGTTATTTTTTCTAACTCTTTGCCACTGACTCTTGTGTCTCCTGGTACTGCCACAGCGACAATTTGAACTTTGTTTTCTTGCTTTTATACTATTGTGATGTCTGGAGTATTGTGGACAAGGTGTCTGTTGCATTGGATTCTGAAATCCCAGAGCACCTTGATGACTTCATTTTCGCCCACCTTTTCTGGCTGATATTCCCACCAGTTCTTGCTTGATGGTAGCTTTAAATTTTTACAGTGGTAGGTTTAAATTTTTACAATGTTCCAGTGGAGCATTGCTGCTACTTTATTATGATGGGCTAAATAATCAGTCTGAGTGATTTTGGGGTAACAGCTGATGATGTGATCTACAGTTTCATGCTTTTCTTTGCACAATCAACATTTATTATATTTCGATGATTTATCAATTTTCACCTTTATTGCATTTGTTCTTAAGGCTTGGTCTTGAGCTGCCATGATGAGTCCTTCAGTTTCTTTCTTCAATGTTGCTTTTCTTAACCAGAGCCATGTTTCTTCTTGATTGATCTCATCATTGGTGTCTCTTATAAACTGACCATGCAGTGCTTTACTATGACAGTTCTCTATTCGGCTTTGCATTTGTTGACTTTTAAATTCTTGTTTAGTTTCTTGATATTTCTTTATTGTGCCTTCAGTAACTATTGCCTAAACAGAGCATTTTCACTATGCTGAAGATAGACAAATATTCCTTAATTTTCTTCTTTGATGGTTTGATAAACTTGCAAAAGGCCTCAGTTTCCTATTTTCCTTGGTAAGTAGAGCCTACTGACAGCACTTTGTGGATGTAATACATGGTTTATTGTCATTGCTTTTCTTGTCTTTCAATCTAATTCTTCTAATTCTGCTTGGGTCCAGTTTATAATACCTGCTGTGTATCGCACAACTGGAATATCCCATGTGTTTATAGCTTGGATGGTATTTTTTCCATTTAATTTTGATTTTGGTATCTTTCTAACTCTTCTGATGTATTCTCAGCTAACTTTATTCTTTACATCTGTATGCTTGATGTTATCTGCTTGTAATACTCCAAGATACTTATATGATTCTTCTTCGTCCAATTATTTTATGAAGTTATTAGGCATATCAATTCCTTCAGTCTTTACTATCTTTCCTCTGATGATGCTGAGTGTTGCACACTTGTCTAATCCTAATTCTATTGCAATATCATTGCTGAAAATTTACACTGTATTGAGTATTGACTCTATTTCTTGTTGTGATTTCCCATACAGCGTTGAATCATCCATATACAGCAAATGGTTTATTCATCTTGATGTTTTTGATATTTGATAGTCTATATTTGTCTTATTCAATATTTTTGTGAGTGGAATTAGAGCAATTACAAGCAGCAGGGGTGATAGTGAATCGCCTTGGAATATTCCACAAATTGACATAGCCAATTTGTTCACCAGTGATGGCTAGCTTGGTGTTCCACTTTTTCATTGCTGCCTTGATAAACCCTTGGATACTTCCAATAATTCCTGCTAATTCCAATTTTTTTAGTATCCAATCATGTGGCAAAGAGTCGAATGCTTTCTTACAGCCAATCCATGCAACATGCAAGTTGGTTCTGTATCTTGTCAATAAGTTAGTTGATCTTTGATGCCACGGCTATTCTTAAAATTGCCCTTTTGTTCAAAAGGCTATAAGTTGTTTCGCATCAAGTGGCTCTGGGTGGTATCGGCAAAAATTATTCCTGTAAGGTATTTGAACATTGTTGGCAAGCACATACAGTAATTGGACGAAAGTTGCTAGGTATAGCCCCTTTGCTCGGATCTTTCATAATTAAACATGTTCTTCCTGTTGTTCGCCATTTATCTATTTCACCTTGCTGGATTGTTTGGTCAAATTGTTCAGTGAGTCATGAATGCATACTAGTTAGATGTTTCAGCCAAAATCCATGCAATTAATCTTCTCCAGGGGCAGTCCAATTCTTAATTTTTGTAGTTCCTGCTTTTGCCATTTGAGATGTAATATTCATTCTATCATCATCATCATCATCATCATCATCATCATCATCATCATCATCATCATCATCATCATCATCATCATCATCAAATTATCACACAGCAGACAAGATAACTACGCTGGATTTTAAATCACTAGTCAAACACTTCCCAAGCGTTTAGGGCTATATGATGTATTGGCGAATTATGCAAGTAGATCCCAGTAAGGTGGCTTTCTGCAGCTGACTGATGGTGACTTTATCAACTCCAATTGCTTCATAATACTTGCTTAGGTCTTTAGGCACTGTACCCAATGTGCCAATTACCACTGGGACCACCTGTAGTGGTTTATGCCAGAGTCTCTGAAGTTCAATTTTCAGATTCTGATAAAGGGTAATTTTTCCCAAGTTGTTTTTCGATGACTACTATCACCTGGTATAGCAACATCAATGATCCACACTTTTTTCTTCTCCACAATCACAATATCCATGTTATTATTTTCCAAAACCCTGTCTGTCTGCATTTGGAAGTCTCAAAGTAATTTTGCATGCTCATTTCTAATCACTTTTTCAGGCTTATGATCCCACCAGTTTTGCTACAGGCAAATGATAGTTGTGACACAAATTCCAGTGGACCATTTGAGCCACTACATTACACTACACTGTTTGTAATCAATCTGAGCATTTTTCTTGAAACAACTCAATATATGGTCAATAGTTTCATCTGCCTCTTTACAGAGTCTACATATGCAGTACTCAGCTGATTTTTCTATTCTAGCCTTAACTGCATTGGTTCTGATAGCTTGTTTTTGAGCTGCAAAAATCAGGGCTTCTGTCTCTTTTTTCAGTGTTCCATTGGTGAGCCATAACCAGATCTTTTCCTCATCTTCTTTTCCTTTGATTTTTTTCATTATCTGCTGAATTTGACATATGGGCTCAAATGGCTTTTTGATTTTTTGGAATCCACCAGCTTGTACATCTGGCATTAGGGAGGTGCATGGCCAATACAGCAATTGAACCTGAATCCAGGTGGCTGTGAAGGGGCGATGCCAGGTGCCCACAGAAAGGGCTCCGAGTGCCACCTTTGGCACCCGTGCCATAGGTTCGCCAACACTGCTGTAGAGTTTACAGTCATGAAACAATGACAATAGGAAAATTACTTCATGTTTATTGTCTAAAAGGGAGATAACCAGGCATTCCCTTGGAGGCTGTTAGGAGAATACTTTCAGGATTCATTCATTTTAGGTTCTCTCAGGAATCCCAAAAGAAAATAGGCAATTTGGACTACAGGTGTTATCTGATTGTTTATTGACAGCCCTGGGTCCAAAAGACTGCCCAGACTGTACATTTAATCCTTAGCAGACAGAGTAACCCCTGGAGGACCTCTGTCTTGTTGGGATTCAGCCTCAGCCTGTGGTTTTCCATCCACCCTAGCATGGCTGCCAGGCATTGCTTAAGGGATAGGATAGCATCCACTGCAGAGAAATGAAAGGTGAGTTAGTTGGGTATCATCCTCATATTGGTGTGATAAAACTCCAAATATCTGGATGACTCCCCCAGGCGGTCTCATATACAGTACATGTTAAACAGCAGCGAGGATATTATTGACCCCGAGGGACTCTACAATTGAGAATCTAAGGGAATAATTATGAAAGTTTTTCCAAGAATGTGACTAGTATTAGTCAGATTTTGCAGAGTAGCACCTCACTGCCTCTGCTATGTGTCATCTCACTATTAGAGCCACATTGTTTCTTCTGATTTTGTCATTTGTAGAGTAAAACATCATGTAATTGTGTGTCTAAAAATGTCATGCTGCAGTCCACTTTAGTTATGTCTCCTCCAAGTATTGCAGTGTTTGAAATATCAATTTTTTTAGTTTATTGTTTTGAGTTTACTTTGATTTGTACTGCTTACATTCCATGTTGCACCTGTTAGTGTAGGCTAGGGTAGGGCTTTCCATTTGCCTCTGCTGTATATCAGGAATTTCTTTTTCTTAGCATAGATTTGAAAGGTTTTCCAAGAAATGTGACCGGTATTAGTCAGACTTTGCATTATGGTACCTGACTGCATCTGTCAAGGGAAAGAAAGCTGCAGCAAAACTAACCAGGAAAGGGAGGGTGGGTGGGCTTAGCTGCAGCTCGTTTGTTGGACTTAGGCAGATTGCAGCAGTCGACCTCAGACAAGATGAACTAGAAGGAACAGCATTGCTTCCGTTTTTTCTCCTGACATACATGGTTAAGAGAGGATCTGTATGGCAGTACCCCCGGCACACTACTAGAAAAGGCAATGTTGTTGACACTGCTCTATGCTGTGGCTATCCAGCAGAGAGCACAAAGATTTATTATGGCTTCTTAGAGGGAGAGAAGGAACTGCATTGTGAAAGCAGTGTATAAATTCCTAGCATAGTGAACATTTTGTGGGGAAAGCATTAATAAAGGCATCACATTTATCCACCACAGAAGCTGATATGCTGCATGCTAACTTAAACATAGTTCTGAAACATCCAACAATTCGGTTAATTAGTCAATGTTTATATTTTAACTGCATCTTTTGACTGATCAATTTGAAATGGGGCTTTAGGGGCTATGGCACTTTATTAACAGGTTTTCTTGTTTCAGACTGTGCTCATGTTTCCCATTAAACTGAACATAACCATGGACATTTAAGGCTGAGGCATTTGGCTCTCCAGATGTTGGACTCGAGTTCCCATCAGCTCTAGAGAGCTTGCCCCCCATGAGGGATGGGATGAGAGCTCATCAACATCTGGAGGGTTGCAGATTCCCTGTTCTTTATTGTAGATTTTATGTCATATATTTTCCTAACGTTATAGGGTTTGCACAAGAATCACAATACCCATGACCTCCATCTAGGCTAAACTCTTTTGGGATCAAGCGGCAAAATCTCTCATGCTCTTTGACTTCATTGATTTAATGATAAATGACACATTCTTGGAATGCTTTCAGAAGATGAATTCTATATAATATGAATGTGGGAAAAACATTTGAAGTAGAGGGAAAATTTGAAATAGTATTCCCTTCTGGTGCAGTAGTACAGCTTCTTTCATTCTAATTCCCATGCTATCCTAAAGCTTGTTAACCTAAGAGACTTGAAGCTATGAGAAGTTTAAGCCTACTCTAGGATGGGACTCTTTCTAAAGATAAAAATGTTGGACACAGGCCAGTTTCACAGCTTTAGTTTGAAATATTTTCATTTTCCAACTGTGCTAAAGCACAACCAAAGTACTGTAAATGCTGTGTGAAATTATTTGAACGCATTGACCTGCTATTAAGGGACAAATCTGGTTGAGAAAGAATGACAGTGAAATCATAATTTCTTTCTTACTGGGAGCTTGGGAGCCACTACGTGCACTTATATCCCACGTGTAAGGTATTCTATTGTGACTGTCGCTTACCACAGGGGCCATGCATCCGCTTAGTAAGCCAGTAGCAATGGTGGCTACAGTATTGCTCGTTGAGCTGAAAGTCAGCCTTAACAGAGGTGGCACAATCCATCACCCCTTGGTCAGCAAGATATGCTTAACATAACAATGGAAAATATCCTGTTGGTGTAGCTACACCAGCAAAACCCAGATCAAAGCCCAGAAGTAAGTTAAATTGATTAAAATTAATTAAAATTAATCAGTTCCGACACCTAGATCTGTTTTACAGTGGTTCAATAAGATTTTGCCAAAATTTTAACGTAATTTTGTTGATATGCTGCCTGCTTTGCAAACATAGTTTACAGTGGCATTAAAAAGAATACAGTGGTGCTCTGACTTAAGAGCAGCTCAACTTAAGAGCAATTTGACTTTAGAGCAGATAACTGTTGGCATTTTAACTGCTGCCTTACAAATTTTAGATATGGTCTGCTTGACTTTCAATTTTTTTTTCATTTTTTTATTTTTAACTTATTTTTTCAATGTTTTAGATAGGTACACTGACTTAAGAGTAGTTTAACTTAAGAGTGTGCATTTGGAACGTATTAAATTTGTAAGTTGAGGTACAACTGTACTAGTAAAATATAGTAATTTACAATAATTAAAAAAGCAATTTACAATAACTCATAATAGCATTGCAATGCAGTTAAAATTAAAATATTTTAAAGGCTGATGTGGATACAGCCCAGTCTTCAGCTGTCAGATATTTCAAGGGAAAGAAATGCTGGCAGTGATGTCTAGAGTTTGTTCATCCCCTATTGTCCAGATTTCCTTGGCTGTCTGTGGATGGTTTTCTTCTTCTTACCATCCATGGTAATAGTACAGTACTGCTCAGAGTATGGTAGCCAAAAGCACTTTATATTTGTATAAACATTACATGGGCACCTGAGTTTCCTTAGAGGAGTTCCTTCACAGACTGTTTAAACATCCATATTGCTATCACTCCAGTGATGTTTTATATTTTATGCATTTCATTTTATAAATGCATTGGAAAACATTGCTGTTAACTTGCAGTTTTAGCACCATTTCCTAATGCCCCCAATGCTTATAAATTATATGTGAAATTAGCAGTGTTTTCTATTTTCTTATCCTTTTATATGTGAAAAAGAGTAGAACATAAATATTTGCTTATACAGGATTATACAAAAATCCATTCTCTTTTATCAACATAGTTCTTGTGTCACACAGTGAACTGCGCAAGGCAAGATGTTCTTGACACTCTAGTAACACCCCAGTGCACTGGAAAATTATTTCAAAAGAAACTTGTGCAGCTTTATGAAATGCTGTATAACATATCCAGTAAGTACAGGGCGTTGCTGCAAGAGATATACTTGGTAAAATGACCATCTGCCAGAACAACGCTGGATCCATTCTGTTTGGCCGTAGCTTCTGCCAAGATGTTAAAGGCAACATAGTATGATGGGATTTAATTTTCTTCCATTTGGCAGCTGCAGCATGGGTAATGATTGAATTGAAGCCATGAATGTTTAAACACACATTTCTGGGATTTAGAAGGAAGTAGTTTCACTCATTTTTCCAGACTGGCAGTGGGAACCAAATAGGCACTTGCAAATTATACAGGCTGTTTGCATTGAATGGGAAGAGCCCCCAGACTTTGGGTATTTTAGAGGAGTAAACAAGGTGAGGTTTTCCCCGTCTTACTGAGGAAAAGCTGGCAGGAACAGTCACAACAGTTACCATGCTCCCATTCCTCCATGTCCTTGGCAGGCAGCAGCTGGCTACTCAGAATGTAGAAGTATCTGTATCTGCAAAATTGGTCACACTTGTCCCACCCACCACCCACCCCACCCCAGAATATGTTTTGACATGGGAAACAGTGCTAGAAACAGTTGTCTTGAACTCACAATTAATTAGAATATCGAGGAAGAACACAATTCAAGGACTGAATGGGTCCAGCGTTGCCCTGGTCTAGAGGAAATGACCTAGACCTCAGTTGGTTGTATTGGTTTATTTATTTATTTATTTATTTATTTATTATATTTATTAACCGCCCGATTTTCCCATAGGGAACTCTGGGCGGTGTACAGACATCACCCCAGCAGTGATTACCCAAATACAGACGGACCCCAACAATAATAAAGTCAAAACCAAACAAAATGCCATCAAAATACAAATACCATATAAAAATACACAAAGCAAGTTAAAAAAAATTACACCACTAACCAAGACAGGATCAGAGTCAAGGTTAAATCCGGCAGGAAAAACTGATGTCCGCAGTTTTAAAAAACAACAAAAAACATTACAGTGTGCTCAGAGGGCGCCGAAGCATGGCCTGAAGAGCCAGGTCTTTAAGGCCCTTCTGAAGGCTGGCAGCGTCTCCACCTGCCTGATCTCAATTGGCAGCTTGTTCCAAGAGGCCGGGCCAACCACCGAAAAGGCCCGATTCCTGGTGGAAGCCCTACGGGCCTCTCTCAGTGTCGGCACTCTAAGAGAGAGGGAAGACGAAGCTCTAGTTGGCAAGGACGAGATTGGTCTCTGGGAGATCTGCTCCGCCTGATAGATAGGTCCCAAGCCATGGAGGGTTTTGTAAACCAAAACCATGACCTTGAACCTTATCCGGGAAGCAACGGGCAACCAATGCAGGCAGGCCAGGATGGGGGTGATGTGGGCATATCTGCTCGCACCTACCACAAGCCTGGCCGCCGCATTCTGTACCCGTTGCAATCACCGGATAAGGGTCAAGGGCAACCCGGGCTAAAAACATTTCCTTCTATGTTGTGTTTTGATTTTACGCAGGAGTAAGTGAATGTGTATAAACTGTGGTGCATCCAATTCACTGATGGACTGATACATTAGCTCAGTGGTGGCGAGCTCATTGGCACTCCAGATGTTTTGGACTACAGCTCCCAGAATTCCGAGCCTAGATTACCAGTGACAAAGGACTGTGGGAGTTGTGGTCCAAAACATCTGGAGTGCTGAAGGTTTGCCACCACTGCATTAGCTGATTTGTTAATTCTGACAACAATGCCATTAATGAGTGCAGAGCCAATTGCATCCCAGTCACAACTGTGTATTGCAACCAGGCACCCTGTTAATCCGCTGCAATTTACTGTTGTAAACTCTAGAGTAAAATCCCCATAAAATTCTGACCAACATTTCTCAGTGTGATCATGCTGTGGAGAAGAAGCAACAAATAAACTGCTGAGAGGGACTAAACCAATAATGTAACTGGAAACATTTGGTGCAATTTTCGCATGACAGAGTGCCAATGTCAGTCTCTTATCAACCTTGTGGCTAGAATGTGTCACTTACAGGGTAGGTGTTTATTTGGCCAGAAAAAGGAATAATGTTTATAAAACTGCAGTGATACCTGTATATTAAAGAGTGGTGTTTGAAAAGCTGATGAATGAGTAACAGCCGGTCCTTGTTGAACTCTGCACCTAATCACCATAGAATCTAACTGCAGCATTGAGCAGCTAGAATAGCTAATGGCTCTTAGTGGCTACGGTGTACTGGAAGTTTTAGTCCAGAGAAGTAACATTTCCCAAGTCAGACAGTTTGAATAAAGGACATTTTTTGCTCTTTAAAGTGGTGCAGGTAATATACAACTTTCAAGAGATAGGGATTACCAGGTCTGTCTGCTCAGGAGTAACCCAGATGAAGCTAGAAGAAAGAAAAGTTGAATCATAATCAGAGTTTGTGTGTCAGGAAGTAGGGATGGGCATTTTGTTTCCGAAGGGAACTGGTTTGAAAAGAAACATGCCAGCACATCTGGTGCTTGGAACCCAGTCCCGCCCTCCAGAACAAAAACAACCAATGTCTTACCTTGCTGAAGCTGGGGCTGGGCAAAATTCCAACCACGAAAAAGCCTCTGATATGTCATCTTGTCCTCTCCCTGGCACTGGCCAATCAGGAGCTGTGTAATGACATGCATCACCCCGCCTGCCTGTCTGATTAGCCAGCGCCAGAAAGAGGAAAAGATGGTGCATTGGAGGCTGCTTCCTGGTTGGAATTTCACCCAACGTGAGCTACAGCAATGTAAGACAGTGGTTGATTTTGTTCGAGAGGGTGGGACTGGGTTCCGAGTGCCAGCTATGCTAGCAGTCCCCTTCCGAAATGAAACACCCATCTCTATCAGGAAGTAATCTGGCCTACTGTTCATTAGAACACAAAACAAATACCTCCTCAGTGTTAATGTTAAGTTACTTCTGGCAGTGTTAGTGCTTACCTTACATTATATTTACTTCAGAACAGTCTTAAGAGACAAGAGAAATTCAGTGCTTGAGCCCATGCAGGAAGTATTGCTTCTGCCAATGACACTTCTAGTATAGGCTAAAATGATGCTCAGTGCTAGACTTCTGGTTAAATTGGGTCAGCAGCCAGGGCCCCATGCTCCTCTGAGTGGCTCAGGACTCTTGCTTTGAAGTAAAACCCAGAAAAGTAAGACTTCAGACACTTCAGTACAAGCAGTCCTGTCACTCCTACCACCCCCAAAACAATACTAGATAAGCATGCATTAGTGGCTGAAACTCAAATGACTCTTTCTGTGGAAAAGCATTGCTGTGCAATGGGAATACCTTTGCCAGAAAAATCACTTATTCCGTAGGCACATCTTACTTCTGGGTTTTAGTGATATAATGAAGCTGAGAACTAGGAATATATTGGGAGGGACTCTAATAATAAAATGGTCTAAGGGAAAGAGAGACTGTTTTCATTCCGGTAGCTAAGTTTGAACCATTGTTTTGACACATGTTTGCAGAGGAATTATTGGGTTCACCAACTCAATTTTTTTCTTTGACACATTTATTTCCAAATAGTTCCAATAGTGGTTCTTTCATTGTATCTGCTTGACTGCTCTGGCAATGTAGGAAATTCTGTTATATTAGTAAGAAGCAGCAGAAGAAGAAGCAGAAACAACAGCAGCAATAGTTCAAGGCATGATACTGCTAACGCTGTTATTTGAAAGTAGTTTCACAGGGGCCAGAATAGCATGAGATCCATGAAACAAAACAATCTGCAGTAAATACATCAAATGCTTGTGAATGAATGACTTTTTTTGTGTGAACTCTGAAGGAGAAGTAGGCTGGAATGGTGTAGGACTGTTTATATAGTTTCAACTGTATTCCAGACGTATGATGATAAATGCATATATTTTAAAGAGGATTTTTAAAGTGTTTTTGAAATTTGATAAAAAAACAAGTGCATTGATTTAAAATGCAATTTATTTATTTCATCTGCTTTGAAGATGCTTGATGTGTTTCCCTGGAATAAATTGTGCATGGCTACCCTCTGCTTTATTATATTTTGTTATACTGTGTGCATTGTCTGAGCCAGTGCTTTTAATAAGCATCTTAAATGCTTTACTTGTAATTCATCTTCACATTGCTGAACTAAGAATGTGCAACTGGAAAAACTGGGTTTCATTTATTACATCTCTCTCTCTCTCTCTCTCTCTCTCTCTCTCTCTCTCCCCTCTGTGTGTGTGTGTGTGTGTGTGTGTGTGTGTGTGTGTGTGTGTGTGTGTGTGTGTGTGTGCGCGCGCGCGCCCCTTGATTTTGGGTCATGTGGGTACTGGCCCTTTCATTAAACCTGAAAGCACCCACCTTTTTCAGATTCTTGAGGGTTTTTCATTTTGGGTTCCAGTGCTATTCCTAAAAATCCAAGCAATTAAGCTGAAAGATAGAGGGAAAAGATTGGGACTGGTAGTAGGAGTGGGGAAGTGTGCTTTTGGTGTTGGCAACAGCAATAGCAAAGCAAAGATAGGAGAGAGAGTGAGAAGAACAGGTCTGGGAGGAGAGTGATGGTGGCAGTGAGGCAACCCCATAACTCCAGGGGAAAAACAAAAAACCAAATCAGGGCTGGTGATGAGGGCCAGGAACTATATGTGTAGTGGTGGCAGTGGCAATGGAACCGTGGGAGAGAGAGTAGAAAGTTCAAGGCTGCCAGAATTATGGCAATAAGGAAAAGAAAGGAGGAGATGTTAGGTAAAAAACAGAGCAGTGATGGCGGTGATGCAGGCAACTCCCCCCCCCCCCAAATCTTCCATGAATGAGTCAAAGACAGATAACCAAATCCAATAATTTGGGAACCCTTTTCCATTCAGTAAGCCAAAACTATTGGGTTTCGGATGGTAATAATAATAAGAAGAAATATAAGAACCTAAAACCAAAAGGAAGTACTGTACCTAATTAATGTTTTTTTTTCATACAGCTTAACCCAAAATATCTATGCTGGAACATTATAGGAAGATTAGATTTGTGGTTAGAAAGGGAAGGTAGCAGATGAACTTTTAAAGTTGGTGATACAGGGTGGGTAACTGTGGCCTTCCAAATTTTTGATTTTTATCCTGCCTATAGTTCCCATCAGTCCTGGCTTGAGCGGTCAGTGATGAGAGATGATGGGAGCTGCAGACAGAAAACATAAGATCTCCATCCCATGGTATCTTTTGATCTGCATCTACAGTAGGGCAAGGCCCATGGTGAGTGAACACCAAATTGCTGAAATGTAGAAGGCTTAACACTGTATAATTGTACAGTACTGTATTCCTGCATTGAGAAGGGGGTTGGACTCAATTTAAGCCCCTCCCAGCTTTATTATTCTATGATTCTAGCATGCCTAGCATGCTTTTTTATTTCTAGAATAGCATATTCCACCCTTGTTTTCCATCTCTATTTACCTTTTTATTTTTGTTTGCCACAGTTTTTCTTCTCTGAAATTGCTTGTTGAATAGAGGAAGGTACACACACAGTTATGGTCCAGTTAGCTCCATGTGCCAGTCATTCCTGAGCTTTGTCTCAGCCCTATTCCCTGGCATCCCTAATGGGTACTAGTTGCTATTGCTCATACACTGCTGCAAGAACCTATTTGGATTTGGGTGACTTTCAAGGCTAACCCATGATTACAATGTCATGAGAAAAAAATATAATTTGTGGGAGATAATACTCTGGAAAAGGTTTCCATAAGTCAGAAGTGACTTGGCAGCTCACTACTGTTGCTGCTGCTGATTATGTATACTGATAATTTGTCACTAATTTAATTATGATTGTTTTTTATTTTTGCAATATTATATTTTCTAGATTTACCGGTATGTTATCTACATTTGCTTATATTCTTATAACAGTGGTACCTCTTAAAACAAAATTAATTATATCGTTCTATGGGTCAATTTGTTTTAAGAAAATTTTGTCTTACAAAATGTGGTTTCCCATAGGAATGTGTTGAAAATGGATTAATCCATTCTGGAGGCTATGGGTCACTTCGTTTTATGAACATTTTGTCTTACAAAATGCAATTTCTCATAGGACTGTATTGGAAACAGATTAATCTGTTCTGGAGGCTAGAATAAAGACGTGCAGAATGATTTTGCTTCTTACAAAGTATCCCATAGATAATTTTTGTCATGCAAAGCATTCCTATTCCCAGAATTGTTTGTCTTCCTACCAATTTTTTTGTCTTACAACGAGGTGTTTGTCTTAAAAGGTACCACTGTATATATTGCTTATTGTTGATTTGTACACCACCCAGATTAGCAATTTTGCTAGATGGTGCAGTATAGAAGTTTAATTAATAAAATAAATAAATAAATCATCATCATCATCATCATCATCCCTCTTAACCTGTAATTTATTCTTCTGCAAAAATATGAGCCAAAAGTGCTGTGTGGCTGGAAAAAAGTCAATGCTGTTTTAGGTTACATTAAAAAAAGTATAGTCTCCAAATTCCATGAGGTGCTACTTTGCTTCTATTCTGCACTGGTTAGGCCTCATCTAGCATGCTGTGTACAGTTCCGGACAACATACTTAAAATAGAATGCCAACAAACTGGAACAAGGGTGATCAGGGGATTGTACACCGAGCCATATGCAGAAATACTGAAATAACTCAACATGTTTTTAATCATGAGAGAGGAATACTGAGGGGAGATAATGATAGCACTTTTCAGTTACTTGAAATGTAGTCATACAGAGGAGGTGCAGGATTTGTTCTCGATCATCACAGAATGCAGAATATGAAATAATGAGCTCAAGTCACAGGAAACCAGATTTAAGCTGAATGTTAGGAAAAACATTTTAACTGTTAGAGCCGTATGGCACTCTAGACATCTAATATTGCCTTTCTTTTCAGGACATGCACTGCTCATCAAGTAATGATATTAACTGCTGTAAGGCCAAAATATTTAATATTAATTTATGGTCCCTAACCCTCGCGATAGACGGGGGGTTACTGTATACAAGTCTGTCAACTTTGTTTCTTGTATAGAGATAGGGATCTGCTTTGCTTTTGATAAATCCTTAATTTAATAACATTTTGTTAAGTTATTTATCCCAAGCTCTTGCAGCTTCTTTCAAACCATAGATCCCCTTCTGAAGTTTACACACTAGACTAGATCCTTCTTGGGATCTGTGAATCCAGGAGGTTGTTCCATGTATATTTCCTCGTCATTTTCTCCATGCAAAAATGCAGTTTTCACATCTAAATGTTCAACATGCATTTTCTTAGAAGCAGCTAGACTTAGAAGTACCCTAATTGTTGTGTGCTTGACAACTGGAGCAAAAGTTTCATTATAGTCTTCTCCATACTTCTGTGAATAACCTTTTGCTACAATCCTAGCTTTGTATCTTTGTACATGTCAATTTTCATCTTGCTTGACTTTAAAGACTCATTTACAGCTTATGGCCTTCTTACCTACTGGTAATTTTGCAAGAGTCCATGTTTTGTTTTTTTGCAGTGCACTAATTTCCTTCTGTGCTGCTTATTTCCATCTGTTTGCTTCTGCTGTGGGTAGCTGCTGGATTTCATCCCATGATGCAGGCTCCTTTGTTTGTGACACCCCTGCGAGGTAGGACAGTCGCTTTGCTGCAACTCCCTTATTTGGTCTTGATGAACGTCAGGAGTGGATCTGGATTTGGCATTAAATCTGGAATTTCTCCTGTTATTTTGGCCTCATCTTGTGCACCAGTCACTCCATCATCTGACTCCGGTGGAGTTACAATTTGAATATCCACCTCTCTCTGGGTTTTATTGTCAACTGCATTTTGGAATATTGGATAGTGACATTCAGCTAGTTCTTTCATATCTTGACTTTCTTTGTGATAGGCATTAGCATTCTGCTCATTGAACTCTCATCAAAATACACAACTCTGCAAATGTCAGCTCTGCCCATTTTGCCTATAGGATCTTGTATCCCTTGGTTCCCAGTGCATAGCCAAGTAAAACTCCTTCTTCCACTCTGACATATAGTTTGGACCTTTTCTTTTTTGGTATGTGTGCAAATGCTTTGCATCCAAACACTCTCAGTTGTTTAACACTTGGCTTGCATTGATGCCACAGTTCAAATGCTGTTTTGTTGACTGCTTTGGTTGGCAATCTGTTATGCAAATAAACTGCTGTCAATACTGCATCTGTCCAGTATTTGTTAGGTAGTTTTGCTTCAATGAGCATACACCTGACCATTTCCGTAACTGATCTGTTCTTTCTGCGGTGCCATTCTGCTCTGCTGTGTATGGCACTGAAAATTGTTGCTGAATTTCTTGTTCTTTGAAGTTATTTTGCATTTTCTGTGAGATATATTTCCCACATTGCCTGATCTCACAACCTGAGGCTTCTGGTTAAATTTGTTCTTTACCATTTCTACATATGTCTTCATTGCGCTGAAGGTTTTAGATTTTTCTTTAATTACACAGTACCTTGAAAAAATCATCAAAAATGTAATAATGTACTTGTGTCCTCCTACTGAGGATGGTAGGGGTCCGCATAAATCCATATGAATTAGCTGTAGTTGCTTTGTACTTCTTGTTTCACTTTTCTTGGGAAAATATGGCCTGGTTACCTTTCCTTTCCCACAAATTTCACATCTGGAATCACAATCAACATTTCTATCAATTTCAATTCCTGTGATGAGCTGATTTTTCTGTAATTTCAGAATTGCATATATTTGCCTATGCCCAAATCTCCTATGCCACATGACTGCACTGCTGTCTTCCTTTCTCTTGTGAGCCATAAAGACTTCATGTGGTTTCTCACAATTTAATTCAAATAATCCATTATTCTGGACTCCAGTGAGATAAGTCACATTTCCAAGTGAGACAGTGCAACTAAATTTGTCAAATTTTACTTTAAAGTTCTTATTTACTAGTGTGGATGCACTTATCAGATTTGCTGTAAGTTGTGGAACATACAATACTTTCTCTGCAGTGAGATTTTATTTTTATTTTTCATTTTTGCATCTCAGCAAAACATTTCCTTCTCCTTGTACTTGTAATATTTTGCCACTAGCACATACTATATTTTTCAGTGGACTTGTCTTTAATTCAGGGAACAAATTAACATCTTTAATAACATGCATATTGGCTCCTGTATCAAGATAGAAGTTAGATTTTAGATAACCAGTACTAAAACTGTATAAATGCATTGCTGATTTCTTTTCCTTTTGATTAGGATTCTCCCTTCTTGCTTTGCTTTTACATTCTGTAGCAAAATGTCCTTTCTTTTTGCAAAAATGGCAAATTAAAAACTTATTTTTATAATTATTTTAAGTTTCCTTTGTTTCTCTCCAACTGTCATTTTGTTTTGACTGTCTGGAGAAACTATCAACTTTAAAAGCAGCAGAACCAGTTTGATTACTTGAGCTCTGTAATCTAACATAGTCTTCCTGTAAGCAGGGAATCAAACTATCCAATCTTTCTTCATGCCTTTTATATGCTCTAGAAAAAGAATCAAATTCTGGAGGCACTGAATTAAGAATTAGGATAAATTGCTTTCTTTTTCTTAAGGCTTCACCTGCTCCAGCCAATTTTTCAAATACTGCTTGCATTCAAAGAATATATTGATCTATTGTTTCTGATATTTCATGCCATTTTGATTGTGTAATTTGCTTTAATAAATTAGCAATACTTTGTCCTTTATCACTTTGGTATAGTGATTTTAATTTGGTAAGCATTCCCTTGGCTGTCTGATTTGCACCAATCTTTCTTCTGTTAAAGATTGAATTATGAGACATTTTGCCTTTGCATTCTTCAATTTCCAATCTGTGTATTGTTCATGTGCTCTTTCAGGTTCCTTTTCTGTTAAAACCTCTAGCATACCCTGAATTTCATACAGATTTTCCAGACAAAACAACCACTTTTCAAAATTAATAGGCTGGAACTTTAGTTCAACTGTTTGGCACTTAATATCAGTGACTCTGTCAGCTCAGCAGTTAAGAGTAATCAGATCATAAGCAAAGAACCATCTAACTTTGCTACCATGTTAGAGGTCTTTCTTTTACTTGGTCCAGTTACCCCCCACGTGTGCACGCGCGCACACGCACACACACAGAGAGAGCAAATAATGAGTCACATTAAAGTAAAAAAGGTTTATTAAAGTTTAAAACAAATATTCCACATTAAACAGTTTGTATTGAAGAACGTCCCTATAGTTGTTATACCATCCCCTAAAGCTGGATGGTTTGCATGAAGCTAAGACTCTCCATTTCAACAGCCACAAGAAGATATTAAAACAGTCATTTTCTTGAGTGTTTAACTGGCAGACCTTTCAGAAAGGAGGGACATAAAAGTATAGGCAGACCAATAGTGAGTCAGATCAGGGTAATTGACATACCGCATTCTGATACTTTGGATCTGCATACTCTAACAAGAAATACCATCAAAATATTTTCTGAAATAACTATCCAGAGAAGCACATATTTATTGTACCCATACAACATGTTGAGAACCAAATTAGTGAACTGGTATATATTTTGAAGTACTTGCATGCAGTGGCAGATAACTGAATAGGGACCTTTCAATTGATGCCAACAGATATACAGTACTATTTGATCATGTTTATGGGCATTTACTTTTACAATTGTATAGCGACACAACTATCTTTGTATAATGCTTAATTAAAATTCTTTCCAACTTGTGTAATCATCATGGGACAATGAAAATATTGGAAATTTGGAATCACTTCTCTGTTTATAATGCATGTAATTTGAATGTGGGCAGAAACCAGAATGAAAAGTCTAAAGGAGATGGGGATGCAGCCATCTGGATTTCTACTATTTTCCATGGGGTTTATATGAACTTGCTGTGCAAAGACATATTGCTTAACAGTTTTAATGTGAAAAAAAACCCTCACATTCATTACTCATAAAGAGAAGAAAGCAACAAAGCACCTTGTGGCACTTTTATAATAATACATCTTGTTCTTGCATTGGAGACTTCAGTTTGTAACCTAGGTCTCGCTTGTCCTCAGTGCACAGAAATTAGAATAATCTGATACTATGCATATTTTTTAGAAATGATTTGGAAAACATTAGATCACCCTGTCTTAAGATATTTTAGTCATCATGTTAAAATCAAACATCCCATAATCTTTTTGTCTTTTTTACATTTTTCCAATTTTTCAGAAAAAAAAACCCAAAAGGCTTCTGGAAAAACCCTGTTGTTGTTTTTTTTTTGGGGGTAATTTTTTCCATTCCCCCAGGCCTTCACATCTCTAGGGCTTAGGTCGCCTGTTCAAGGTTGACTCAGCCTTCCGTCCTACTGATGTCAGTAAATTGAGTATGCAGCTCATGGGGGTGGGGCAATGTGTGTCCTGCATAATTAAATTGTAAACAGCCCAGAGATTGTTTCAAGTGGTATGGGGTGGTATATAAGCAGCACACTTTGCATATTTTGATGGAGAGTGTCATTCAATACAAAACAGTGGTAGACTGCCTGACCCATATTAAATCAGGCCATCAAAATAACCTTTTATTTGGTGAATGCAAACACTTGCATCCATTTTTCACCGGCAGACAGCATTCTCCTAATGACGAGGATGTAACCACCATGATTAGGATGTATTCACCATGCTAAGACAATCTATCATACATGTTTAAGGATTATCCCACCCCTTTTCTTTTTCTGCAGAAAGCCATCCCTTCCATCCAACAAGGTGGAATGTTGGAAGAATTCTGTGAAAGGAAACATGTTTTTTTCCTGTCTTGTGTAGACTATTTAAATTGTGCCCATTACATTCCTTATAACTTTTTTCTACTATTTTGCCCAGTCAGTTTGAAATAATTGTTTAAGATTGTAAGTTTGCTATATATATATATATAAGAATTTTAACAATGAGTGCTTTGGGATACAAATCTGTTCCCAAAACTCTCAAAACAACAAACAATAAAAAAGAACAGATGTCTTGAACGCCTACTGAAAGAAAACATCTGTGTTCAACTTCCTGAACATTCTCAGTCTTTAGCAGACTCCCACGCATGCTGAAAAGTACTTGAAAATAAATGAGTTGTCCACTCAGTTTCAACTGGTTTTATTGTGGGAAAATTCTTTCTTTCTTTCTTTCTTTCTTTCTTTCTTTCTTTCTTTCTTTCTTTCTTTCTTTCTTTCTTTCTTTCTTTCTTTCTTTCTTTCTTTCTTTCTTCCTTCCTTCCTTCCTTCCTTCCTTCCTTTCTTTCTTTCAACTACAGCTCCCCAAATCCCACTGACATTATGGCTGCTGGCATTCTCAGAGTTATACTCTATTTCACATAATAACTTTTCCAATCTGTAGTTAATAACTACTTTAGCACCAAAATACCCAATATAGTCTTTGCCCTAAAAATATATGGTAATTAATGAGACAACCATCTTGCATATTTAAATTTTTTTGTCCATTTTCCTTAAAAATTACAGTAGGATACCCATGTCTGCAGATTCAGAATTGGAAATCTTGGTGTGAGTTAAGTGCAGTAGGACCTCTGTATCCATTATTTCACTTATCTGCAGTCTGAAAATATTATACATATCATAGCCCTCCAGTAGCTGGATTTAGCAATGATGTTAAAATATTTTCTGGGTGTTTTCCCCATTTACTGTATTATATATTTAATATTTATTACTATCTGCAGATTTCAGGATCTTTGAGGGGCCCTGGTACCAATCCCCTGTGGATAAAGGGGTCCTACTGTAAACTCAGAACAGCTTACATAAACGTTCACATGAGGTAACTAACAGTGTTTCTGAGTTCTGACTGACAAATGTTTGAAAGCTTTATAGTGTTTGGTACAGTTTCAACTTAATACAAGAACAAAAAAAATTTGATATTATAAGATAAAACATAAGGGGGAAAATATAGGAAAGAAGACTAGGCTGCAAATAGCCTTCACCTTCTGCAACAGGATAACCTCTACTGCTCACAGAGTGACACCACACAAGAGAAAATCCAAAAAGCAGACTCCTTTTTCATCAGTTAACCACTTCTCAACCAGATACAAAGCCAATGGCAGGGCTGTTGTTCAACACATGTGAATGATACTGAGGAGGAGAAGGTGTCCTGTGCAATATTGTGTGCAATATTGTGTCATTTCCTGTCTTTGTAACCATGAGCGCAAAAGCACAATATCCCATATTATAAATTGGAGGTTTTTTGAAGAATTGAATTTCCTGTCTTTTTAAAACAGTTTAAATATGTATATGCTACCCACAAGTTCAATCAGAAAATTCTCTCATATAGAATTACTCTACTCAGTGGTAAAAGATCCCAGAAGATGAACAAATGGGATCTGTAGTGTGCTTACTGGGATAAAACAAAAGTGAGAACTGCTTGGATGTGGCCATAGTTCCTCTATACCAGTGGTATCCAAACTTTGACCCTCCAGATGTTTTGGACCACAACTCCCACAGTCCTTTGTCACTGGCAATACAGGCTTAGAATTTTTAGAGTTGTGGTCCAAAACATCAGGGGGCTGAAGTTTGGACACCCCTGCTCTATACCAAAATATTTTAAAGGACTGTTTTGGACATAAGTACTGTATATACTCAAATATAAGCCTAGTTTTTCAGCCCTAATTTTGGGCTGAAAAAAGGGGTCCTCGGCTTATATTCGGGTCAATACTTTTAGCCACTGAGGCAAGTTTGGGTTGGTGGCTAAAAGTCATTTTAAACATTGTGCGCCACTTCTCGTGACACCCCCATGTTTAAAATGACTTTTAAAAAAGTCATTTTAAAACAATGTTTAAAATGACTTTTAGCCACCAACTCAAGCACTTGCCACAGTGACTGAAAGTCATTTTAAACATCACACCCACACCCAGCTCACAAAGGAGGAGTTGCCAGGCCCTGCTGCATTTCCCACCCTAGGCTTATACTTGAGTCAATCAATTTCCCCAGTTTTTTGGGTTTAAATTAGGGGGCCCGACTTATACTCGGGTCGACTTATACTCGAGTATATACGGGGTAAATGGGACTTCCCTGCAAATGTCTGAGAAGGTGCAGCCCATGCAATCAAGAAACATACACACCTTTTAACATTTTAATTAAACTATTGTCGCTATGCCCGCTCCACCAAATGCAGACTAGAAAGTGGTGTTGCAGTTTCTAGTCCCTTTCTTTGAGTTAGGCAAGCTGAGGAAGAAAAGCTGTATTGGACCAAAATTGAAGAAAAACAAAACAAAAGACACAAAACGTGGTACTTTAAAGACTAACTTTCATATTTTAATGTAACATTTCATGGACATGTCCACTTCTTCAGACATATAGCAGCAGATCAATAGTATTGGACCCAAAACTCTATGGATATGTTGTGTTGATGTTTTCCAAAGGATGCCCCTTGACTTTTTAAAATAAAAGTGGGGTGGAGCAGTAGATAAGAGGAAGATCTAACATTAGATTGATTGACTCAGTAAAGGAAGCCACGAGAAAAGGGGCAGCAGGAAGAGAGAACAACCTAACGCATGATGTTGTTTTGCAAGATCTCTTAATGATAGGACATAGAGAGCGAGAAGGTCAAGAGGACAGATAAGTTACCTCCCTTCTCTTTCCCCAACACTTACCCCAGAGCTGTCTTCTGCCTTGTAAATAAACTAAGTAAATTTACTCATGAGTATATCAGGCAAAATGTGCTTGGGGATCATCCCTAAGCACAAAGTATAAAATCAGTAATTTTGCAACTTAAACGAGTGAGCTGCTGAGTATTTTGTTTGTTTGTTTGTTTGTTTGTTTATATTTTATACCACCCATCTTTCGGGGGAACTCCAAGTGGTTTACAGCAGTCATATTAATATCAATTAATACGAATTAATATTCTATATTTTAAAAAAATATCTTTCTAAGTACACAGTGGTATCTCTACTTACGAGTTTAATCTGTTCCGAATGCATGCTCATAAATTGAACAACTTGTAAGCAAAGCAGCCATATCTAAAAAATAAAATAAATACATAGAAAAATTGAAAAAAATTGTAAGTAGAGCAGACTGCATCTAAAATTTGTAAGGCAGCAGTTAAAACACCAACAGTTTTCCTCTCTTAAATCAAATTGCTCATAAGTAGAGCCGTTCATAAATAGAGGTACCACTGTACTTGCTAGTGAACCTGGGTAAACATACATCTAAGCAGGGTACACTTAGGCCCTTTGTACACGACCCCTAAACTCCGCCGCAAATGGCTCCCAGCTCCGGAGCTTAAAATTGTTTCCCCACCAGCTCCGGAGTTTACAGATAATTAAGTGCGACCACGCCCACCTAAGCGCGTCTCAGCGCACTTTTTGGGTACCTGCTCTCTGGAGGTGAAAATTCCTGATGCAGATATAACGTCGTGACTGCCCGGCTCTCCTTGCTTCTGTTTGTTCTTTTTTTGCCCCCCCGGCCCTTTAAGAGATCTGAATGCAGTGCTGGGACGGCAGAACGGAGGTGAGCGGCATTCTTTTCTTCCTTTTTTTCTCCCTCCCCTCACGCAGCCAGCAGCCAGGAGTGCGGAGGGGGTGGGAATGCAGGAACAGCGACAAACCCCTAAGATCTCTGGTCTGAATGTAAGTGGCCAGCGGATCTTAGGGGTCGTGTGAAAAGGCCCTTACTTGTGAATAAATTAGGTAAACTTACTCATGAGAGTAAACCAAGTAAAACCTGCCTTGAGATTACCTCCAACCACAAAGCAAAACAACACGGATTTTACAGCTTAATGAGATTCTGAATACTTAAAATATATCATTAAATATTTTCAAAGGAAGGAGTTAAAAATATTTGGCCAGGAAGAAGTTAAATCTTTTCTTTCACAGTCATTGAATTGTGTTCAGAATGGTGGTGGTCAAAAGTTTGATAATGTTGGCAAGTTCTAAAAGAAAGTCCAGAAACTCATAGCTAATCTTGCTCCAGAATCACTACTTTGAAACTGTCAATATTAGAACCATGAATGGCTGTATTCCTGTGAAATAAACAAAGCAGCAGAGAGGGATTATTTTCTTTCCAGGCATGCAAATTTTGTCTTATCAGTGGATTTGATCTGTTTTAAATCAGCAGGAGCTCCAGGTTACTTGGTTCTGCACAGGGTAACACAGTGCAATTTTAAAAACACCCTTTGCCAAAATGTCTCCATAGATGGCACAGATGAAAAGCAGACTTTGCCAAATCTGTGCCCAATTTGGTGCTGATCCGTGGTCCAATTTCATAGTTTTAATCTTTTGCTTGGGGCACCCCCTTTTTTTTTTGAGTTGGGTTATGGAAGACCGCCTCCTGCTGCCACACAATATCTATTGCTGCATGCTTGTGCTGCAATAATAATAGAATTTAAGATGTCCTTCCAGTTAAACAATGAAGCAAGTAGGTCAGGTGGTGAGGAGTGATAACAACTATCTAAAAACAATAGTGTTTTACTAATAGATGACGTAACTGCCCTTGTATTATATTATATTGTGCAGTAGAGCAAATCTGCCTTCTATAAGGCAAAACTAAAAATAAGCCAGCCCAAACAAAAAATAAAACTGCTACCATTGGTAGTGTTAACATTCAGGGTGCTCTTTGCTATTTAAAGCTTAGCATAGTTTTTCCTTCTGGTAACACTGGCATGATTTTGTGCAGCAATATTAGACCATTGGCTCGTGCTTTAAATCATGGATACATAGTATAGTATAACACCCCATATTCATAAACTGGAGATTTTTTTAAAAAATTACTGTATATTGATTGACTAAACGTTCAGCAGATATATTAAATAAGTACATCCTAAATAATGGTGCCCTAGAATAACGGGGCATGGAATGGTGAGGTGAGAGGCAAACCTAGGACTTAAACTGAAGAGGTGTGAACTGTACCAAGGTGTGAACCAAGTGGAAACAGAAGCCACATTCCGATCAGATTTAGTGCCATTTTAACTGTATCAGCCACAGGAAGAAGTGTTTCTGGCTACTTACCAGTCCCATTTCTAGCAATATCTCTCAGCTGTACCCATTGTATGAAGTAGCTGGCACTATATCAGGTTGTCTGCTGGTCTAAGCAGTGTGGAAATCTTGTTTCTAGTCACTGAAAAACAAGTGAAGGAAGAGTGAGTCACTTTATATCAATATCTCTCCCTGCTAAATACCTCCAATTTTAAAACAGCTGCAGACATCTTGCAGTATTTTTGCTTACTGAAATCTTTGTATGGTATTGAATGGATATTTTCTGTTCTTCATTTCTTCCTTATACTGCAGTTTCAAACCCAGAATTAAAAACTCAGACCTCGTGTTTTTAGTCTTACTCTATCTGGAGAGAGAAAAACAAATACTGTATATTCAGTATTAGAATGATGAAGGTTGGTAGAAGAGCCAACATTTCAGTGCCTCATATAAGCAGCAGATACATTTCCTGTAGCTGCGAATCATAAGCCAGTGCAGGGCCAGGACCATGTGGGGCCTCTTGGCTCATCACAGGCATTTTATACACCCTGACTGGATTTTGGAATTTAAAAAATAACTAAAACTTGGGATAAACAATTCGTAATTTATAAGTTTATTTTGTGATACTAGTTGATATAAGAACATAAGAAGAGCCATGCTGGATCAGATCAAGGGGCCATCTAGTCCAGCTTCCTGTATCTCACAGTGGCCCCACCAGATGCGTCTGGGAGCACACAAGACTAGATATCTGTCTCCTGATACCACTCCCCTGCATCTGGCCCTTGAAGTACCCTCTTTTTAAGCCTGGAGAATACACATCTCCATCATGATTTGTAACCTGTGATGGACTTTTCCTTCGGGAATCTGTCCAATCCCCTTTTGAAGGCATCCAGGCCAGATGCCATCACCGCATCCTGTGGCAGGGTGTTCCACAGACTAACAACACACTGGTTAAATAATATATTTTCTTTTGTCTGTTCTTACTCTTCCGGTCCTCAATTTGAGTGTATGTCCCCTAGTTCTGGTGTTTTGTGAGAGGGAGAAGAGTGTCTTTCTATCCACTTTACTCATGCCTTGCATTATTTTGTACATCTCAATCATATCCCCCCTCAGGTTCCTTTTTTCCAGACTAAAGAGCCCCAAATGTTGTAGCCTTTCCTCATAAGGGAGGTGCCCCCACCCAGTAATCATTTTAGTTGCTCTCTTCTACACCTTTTCCAGTTCCACTATGTCTTTTTTGAGATGCTGTGACCAGAACTATACGCAATGCTCCAGGTGTGGCCTTACTATCTTTTTGTACAATGGCATTATAATGTTGGCTGTTTTATTTTCACTTCCCTCTTTGATTATCCCTAGCATGGAATTGGCCTTCTTCACCACTGCCACACACTGGGTAGACACCTTCGTTGAGCTGTCCACCAGCACACCAAGATCTCTTTCCTGATCCATCACGAATAGCTCAGTTGATAGATAAAGTTTTGGTTTTTTTGCCCCAATATCCATTACTTTACATTTTCCTACATTGAAACACATTTGCTATTTTGTAGCCCATTCTCCTAGTTTGGAGAGATCCTTCTGGAGCTCTTCACAATCTCTGTTTTTTTTACCACCCAGCAAAGTTTCATGTCACCATTAATAGTTGTGGGGTTGTGTTGAGGACGAAAGGATGATGTCCTCTCCCACCTGATGCCATGGTACAGTGCATCTTGACCCATACTAGATGTTAGTAAATCATCCATTATAAGTCATGTGATTCTCAACCTTGGTCCCCAGGTTTCTTGTACAGCAACTCCCAAAAGCTTTCACCACTGGCTGTATTGGCCAGAATTTCTGGAAACTAGTCTAAGAACATCTGGGGATGCAAGGCTGGAACCACTGCTTTGAAGAGCCTTCTTGCTTTCAGCATATTTGTTTTGTATTTACAGTCTGATCTACTTAGTGCAGGGTTCCCAGACAGTGGAGATGAACTATCATGTACCTGACATTCTTATGCCTATTTTCTTTTCTGTTCACTGAGTAGCCTTCAGGCTACACAGTGCGGTAATATAAATCTAATAAATAAATAAATAAATAAATAAATTCAAGAGTTTTTACAATGGGAAGCCTGATCCAGTGAATTTATTCACTGGATCAGGCTGCCCATTGTAAAAACTGTTGATTGAATTATTTTTAGATGTACTAACATTAATTCAGTGAATTCAAATTCACCTTGCACTAGCTGTATTCAGACCGATGAAGCTGTTTGGATGAACAGCGAAACGTTTCTATCTCTCAAAAAAGAAGTCCAGTAGCCATGACTCAACTTCCAGATTAATTCAGTTATTTTTTAAAATTTATTTATAGATGAAGGTTGGTGCTGTGTAGAGATAGGCACGAAATCAATTTTTAATTCATTTCGTTATTCATTATACATTTTGTAACATTATAAAACAAATAACGAACCCCACTCTAGAAGAGAAACAAAGTGAAACGAGACAGAAACTTCTGTTTCATTCCATTCCATTTCGTTTCCCCTTAGGAATGCATTAGTGATGAATTCCTGTGGAGAAAATCCCGCAGTTCCCCCTAACTCTGGAAGAGAAACAAAACAAAACAGAAATTTCTGTTTCATTCCGTTTCATTTCATTTCCCCATAGGAATGCATTAGCATTCCTATGGGGAAAACCCGGCGGTTTCCCCCCAACGTGCCCGATGGGAAACTGCGGGCTTTTGACCTCCCCCAGTGCCGATCCAAAAAATGCATGGGGAAAAGGCGAACTGAACAAAATGAAATGCAAAATGAATTTTTAAAAAAACATAATTTCATATGAAACAAGCCCCCCTCTCCCCAAACTAAAAATGAAACAGAATGAAACAGAAATTTTCATTTCATGCCCATCTCTGCTATGTGTCCAGAAATGCAATGTTCAAACTTTTTAGTACAGGTTCTAGCTATTTCACAGTTGTACGAGATGGGAGAATAAAATCACTAGGAGCATTTCCCAAATTTTGGTTGAGTTCAGACCCATTTATTTTTTTAAAGAAAAGTCTTTGAATAGACTAGACCAGGCCTGCCCAACAGGTAGACTGCGGGCTACTGGTAGCCCGTGAAGGGTTACAAAGTAGCCCGCCAGCCATCAATTAAAAAAAATGAGGGGATAAGTTTCCCACCCCTCCCTCCCTCCCCCATCCCAAGGACCACCACTGCCCCAGCAAAGTTCTGGGTCTGCCAGCCCACTGTCTCAGCCAAGCGGGGCAGTTTCAAGGGCCCTGGCACATTGAATTCTGTTCCCTCCATAATGGATTAATTGGTTTTCAATGCATTCCTATGGGAAACCGCTGCTCTACTTACAAAAGTTTTTACTTATGAGCATGTGCTCAGAACGGATAAAATTTGTAGGTAGAGGTTTTAGTGTAGGAGCCCTCAGGCAATTTGGGCTGGAAAAAGTAGACCTCGGCCTGTTCAAAGTTGAACAGCCCTGGACTAGACAAAAGAGGGGAGAGAAAGAGAATGAGAGTGGGAACACTATTCAATAGAGCAGGTTGTTCTAATTAAAGAAGAACAAATCTAATTCCTTTAAGTGGGACAATTTACTCAGAAAAAAAAATAAGACAAGACTTGAGAAGCCAAATGAGTAACTTGTGGGAATTTTACATGCAGAAGAAAGATTGTTGAAATTGCCGTAGGCAGAAAGTATGCAAGTATGCAAGCATTACACTGTAGCTGTACTTGATGCTTACGCTGCTTTCCTGTCAAGGACAGAGGGAAACAACCCTCTGCACATAAAGAATTCTACCTACCATATAGCATGATGGGGAGTCCTAGATATACACCAGGCTCCCTGGTTTGTAATTCTGAGCAGTATGTGACAACATCTTGAGAAATATTTTCTGGAAATAGTACTAATTTTGCAGATAGAATAAATCTCATACTATGCATTTTCCACAGATGATGAAAAAACGTTATATTTTTGTCTATTTAAAAGGGTGATAAAACAGATGATAAACCCTCTGAATGCTCAACTTGGTGACATCCATGAGTGACACCATAACCTTTCTAAATATCAAACAGTTTAAGGAAACAGCTGCCAAACCAATGCAGTCCATGGGAAAAAAATCTTCTAAAATTATTTGGTTGATTGTTTAGTTTGCTGCCCGCAAACAAGAATTTGACTTTGAGGAACTTGGAGAAGATTTCTTAGCAGGCACTTTTATGAGTATTTGATGTTAATTTTGTCCTTATTTGTAATTAGAAAAATCCCCATCTAACAGCTGAATCATTTGTCTGGAATTTGTTTCATTTTCTGGGAGTAAATGTCATATGTCTGGGCCAGAATAATTTAAATAAACATGGTCATTGTGCTCAAGTTTATGGGACTTTTTCCCTAGACTGCAAAAGTTAAAGTAGCAGGAATTCCTTAAGTTTTATTTTTAAATGTGTTTCTTTTAAAAAATATGTTATTGAGAATCAAATGATAGAGCATAGTTTCTATTCTTTTTGGATCTGGAAGTTGAGTCATAGCAACTGGACTTCCTTCCTTGAGATATTGAAGTGTTTCACTGCTCACCCCAACAGCTTTGTCATTCTGAGGAAAAATAGTTGCAAGTCCTACATTTTATAGTTAACTTTGTCTTCATGTCACCTTGGTCTGAAATAGGCTCATAAAGATGAACAATGGCCTGAATAGGCTCATTAGGTGGGCAATAGTCTCAATAGGCCATTAGGTGAACGATGGCCTAAGCTGCTGAAACCTATAAAGTACGGGGCCCTTAGCTATGGCCTTGATGGTGCAGGTGTGAAGTATTTTTGATTTGTCTGTCGATTGTTGAAATCACTGCCTGATAAGCAGCAGAGAGACTGTACCTCAGCATCCCACCTTTGTTGAGAGAGGGTTTTTCAATACGCATATGAATGGCTTCAAGAACAAGGGATCAGTCTGAGACCCAGAGCCGACGGAAGAACCTGGTCATTCCCTACATGGCAGGAGTGTCGGAGAAGCTTAAAAGGATTTTTGGCAAACACCACATCCCTTTTTACTTCAAATCCAACATAGGAGGGGCAACAGCTCATTACCAGAATCAGCAGTACACCTCCACTTGAAGGACAAAGGGCACTCATTCAAAGATGAAGATGTACACATATTAGACAGAGAAGATAGGTGGTTTGAGAGAAGGGTCAGGAAAGCCATTCATGTGAGGACTGAAAACCCCTCTCTCAAGAGAGGTGAGGCACTCAGGTGCAGTCTATCTGCTACTTATCAGACAGTGATTTCAACAATCCTTAGACAAATCAAAAATACTTCACACCACCACCACCACCAAGGCCATAGCTAACAATCCATACTTTATGTGTTTTAGCAGCTTAGGCCATTGTTCACCTAATGGCCCATTGAGACTATTGTCCACCTAACGAGCCTATTCAGGCCATTGTTCATCTTATGAGCCTATTTCAGACCAAGGTGACATGAGGTCAAGGTGAAATATAAAATGTAGGACTCAGAACTATCTTTCCTCAGACTGACAAAGCTGTTTGGATGAACAGCAAAACATTTCAGTCTCTCAAGAAAAGAAGTCCAGTTGCCATGACTCAGCTTCCAGATAAATGAACCTGGATGACTGAGAATCTTCACAGACACATTCTTTTTGGAATATCATATTTTGTTTTGTTTTGTGTAACTGTTTCTGTTGTAAGCAGAATTTAATACATTTATAGGTTCATTGCCCTGGTGAGGATTTGTCCCAAAGATAAAACAATCAGAAAGAAAGGGAGGGAGGGAGGGAGTATATTTATTTATTCTTTCAGAGAGAAGTATTCCAGAAAACTGGAAGTACAAGAAAATGGAGGTTTTCATACAGCACGAGTATGATTCAAAGTAAATTGTGGGAGTGGCCCCACCAAACAACAAATTATGTTTTATATGTTACAGGAGATAGATACAATTAGAATAGGTACATCTGCAATCATTTTGGTCATACTTAGGATAAGATGGAATACGTTCACAAGTTTCTCTCAGTACAGATAAAACACTCAATTTACCCAGTGGCTTGTGATCAAGCTTTCACAAAGGAAGTAATGTGAGATAAGTCACACAAGAATATTTTCTGTGAAAGCAATCCTGTGGTCAGCAGAAAACTAGGTGATGGCAACAGGAAGACTCAGAGGACATTGCACTGACCAGCATAACTTTATATGAGTCAATAATTTATTTTATTATTACAGTTTCCAGGGCTATATAATAATAATAGTGCAAACAAAAACCAAAGTGTAGGTAGTGTATGAAAGAGAATGAACCCTCTAAAGTTGTGGAGAGAGATGTACAGTGGTACCTCAGGTTACAAAGTTGATCCATTCCCCGCAACACTCCATAATCCAGAAATTTAGTAACCTGGAACTGCACAGGGGAGCAAAGCATTCTGGGTATTTTTTCATAATTCCTTACCAAAAATATGTAATGTGGTATTTCGGGGCCATTATTTTCAATGGACTTTGTTACATAACCCAGAAATTATGTAGCCCATGTCGTTTGTAATTTGGGGTACCGCTGTACTCCTGTTTGGTCCATAATACACTCCTGGTCATAAAACATAATATAGAATAATTTGTCATGACAGAAGTTACAAATCTGCAGTTACTAATATTTGAAAGCAGCCCCAAAGAAAAACTACTTATGCACTTAAGAGAAAAGCAACACTGAAGGGAAGTTCTGCCAAGTAGGAAGTTCTGCCTGTTACTGGTATATCTGATAATGTGGTAGAGCTCATTAACATATACATATGTGGGGCTTGCAGTGTTGAGCTTAGTCTATGGACAAGATTATATAAATTGATGAAGTCTTTTATTTATTTATTTTATTTATTTATTTATTTTTACAACTTATATGCCGCCCACTACCCAAAGGTCTCTGGGCGGCTTACAATCAAGGAATTAAAACAGTTAAAAACATCAAACAACAATAAATAATTAAAACAACAATAAAAACCTTATACTAAAACATCACACTAAAATTGCCATCAGAAGACCCACAATCTAAATTGTATCAATTAAAAACTTCTGGAACAGGAAGGTTTTTACCTGGCGCCGAAATGTCATCAGTGTTGGCGCCAGGCGGATTACTGGGAGGGCAATAGCTTTACAAGCCAACTTCCTTGAGGGATGGCTCTTTCAGGAGGGCCCCTGGCTTGATCTTAATTGCCGGGTAGGTTCATATGGAAGGAGGCGGTCCTTCAGGTATCCAGGTCCTAAGCCATTTAGGGCTTTATATGTCAAAACAAGCACTTTGAATTGGGCTCGGGCAGCAACTGGTAACCAATGTAGGCTACGTAGAATCGGCGTGATGTGATCCCCAGCGGCCCCACCACTTTGTCAGTTGTCGAACCATCTTCAAAGGCAGCCCCATGTATTGCAGTAATCTACGGGATGTTACCAGTGCATGCGTAACTGTTATGAGGCTCCATTCATTAAGCTGATATATTTTCCGCAGCTGGAGAAAGGCACCCCTGGCCACCAGTCCACCTGGGCTTCCAGAGTTAGACCGGGGTCCAGGAGGCTTGCTTAGGGGGAGTGTTCCAGAATAGGGAAGTGTTAACCTGTCTGGCGAAGCACCCACTAACAGCACTTCCGTCTTGTCTGGATTGAGTTTCAATTTGTTAACCCTCATCCAGTCCATTATCTGAGTTCAGCACAGAAACCGCCTCACCTGGATTGGTGGAAAACGAGAGGTAGAGCTGAGTATCATCAGCGTATTGCTGAGTCCTCAGCCCAAACCTCCTGATGACCTCTCCCAGTGGTTCCATGTAAATGTTGAACAGCATGGGAGACAGTATAGAGTCCTGAGGAACCCCATGACATAAATGCCACGGGGCAGAGCAACTGTCCCCCAGCACCACCTTCTGGACACGGTCAGGAAGGAATGGAACCATCGCAAAGCGGTGCCTCCAGGGAAATCCAGAAGGACACCATGGTCGATGGTGTCGAAAGCCGCTGAGAGGTCCAGGAGTGGACAGAGGTCATCATGACAGGCAGTCTCTGTACCAAAACCCGGCCTGAAACCAGATTGAAATGGATCCAGAGGCCTGTTTCATCCAGCAGTGCCTGGAGTTGCCAGGCCACCATCCAACACCTTGCCCAAATAAGGGAGGTTCGCTACTGGATGGTAGTTAACCACCAGCCCTGGGTCCAGGTTAGGTTTTTAAGGAGTGGTTAATCACTGCCTCTTTCAAGATGGTGGGGACTACTCCCTCTCTTAATGAGGCGTTTACAGCTTCCTGGACCCAGGTGCGAACTCCCCTGGCAGATCTTTCAATTAGCCAAGAAGGGCAAGGGTCAATGGCGTAGTGGTAGCACGGACAGATCCAAGCACCCTGTCCACATCCTCGGGTCTCAATAATTGAAACTCATCCAATAATACTGGACCTAAGTACGGCACACTGGACACATCCCTTGATTCTTGGAATCTGAGCGATTTTTTTCCTCGAGCGGGCTGCTGAGTGGTCCAGAACCTCCACATGAAGAAGGTCCGGACCACCCGAAACAGCTCTGCTAAATTCGGTTTGTGAAATATTGCCTTTTCACAAACTGTATTGCCAATGAATGCCCATAAGCTCAGACTCACAGTGATATTTTCTCCATGCGCTCCAGCCGTCTCCCCTCCTGCTTCATTGCCCGCAGCTCAGATGTATACCAAGGAGCTGTCTGGGCTCTGCGTAAGGGGAGAGGGCGCTTAGGTGCGATCGTGTCAACCGCCCGGGACATTTCCCTATTCCACAGGGTGACCTGAGCTTCGACAGGAGCGCCAACCATATCACCCCAGAGCTTTCAGGAAACCATCTGGATCCATTAGTCTCCGAGGGCGGATAATCTGAATAGATCCCCCACCCTTGCAGAGGGTAGAGGAAGCTAATAGCCTAAACTTGACCAGAAAGTGGTCTGATAGAAACCCATTCAGGCCAGCCAAGGCAGGGTGGGATTCTTTTTAAATGGAAATGATACCCAATGTGGTCTAGTGGATAGAGTGACAGACTGGGGCTCCAGAGGCCTGGGTTCATATCCCTGCTCCGTCATGGAAGCTAAACTAGGGACGTGGAACTGGTAAAATCACTTACCTTGAATGTCCTATTAGGGTCACTATCATTTGGTTCCGACTTGATGACATGTAACATAAATTCTGGAGCTGGCTGCATAGCTCAGTGGTTTATGTATCAGGCTGCGGAGCTAGAGCTGGGAGTTCATTTCCCCACTGAGTGCCCTATGTGTGAAGCCAATCCATGCGGCCTTGGGCTAGCGCACAGTACCAGGATCCCCACAAAAGGGAATGGTAAATCACTTCTAAGTATTCTTTATCTGGAAAACCCCGACAAAGGGTCAAGATAAGTCATGGTGGGATGGACTTGATGCATATTATTATTATTATTATTATTATTATTATTATTATTATTATTATTATTATTATAATAAAACAAAAAATAATTAGTTCTAACAGCAAAATCCAAAGCTAGGTTTGGACATTTACCTGTCCAAAATATATATAAATGCTCATCTTCCAGTTACTGGACAGTAACTGAAGAGCTTGGGATCTAGTATGGAGACAAAACTCCAGAGAAGGCTTAAAATAATCCCATGTAACTATGGCAGCTACACAATTTCTTGTTAAAAACTGTCAAATTATTCCAATTTAAGGAGTTACTAAAAAGGCTTCTGAGGTTTATTAGATGTTTGCCATCTCTAAGTAATTTTTCCATTGTCAGTCAGATCTACCAACTATAAAATGATAGCTGAAATCTTGTTTGTAGAATAAGCCAAAGCATAACTTTCCCTGTATTCATTACTAGACATGGGCATGACTCGGCGAAATTGTCGTTTCCGTTTTCGGTTATCGTTTCCGTTAGGTAACAGAAACGGTAACGATAATTAAGTCAGAACTTGAACTTGAACCGAAAAAAGAAAAATTTGGTCGGGTTTTTCGTTTCCGTTTGTGACATCGCGGCGATCGCGCAATGCGAAGCACAGAAAAAGTTTTTAAAAGTTTTTTTTTTAAAAAAAACCCGACTCCCGGCCAAAAAAGCAGGCAAAAATATGCCTGCCTGAGGCTTTGCCACCTACCAGAGGGGTGGTTTCTGGGGGATCCCTGGCTTTCCCCCTCTTCTCCTGTCCTGGGCTGCTTGCACCAGGCTGGGGGGGGGTCATCCTCGTCGTCTCGACATGCCATGCGGTGGGGGGGATCCAAAATGGTGACCACAATTTTTCTTTTGAAATCGTGGTCAAAAAACACACCAAATCACCACAGAAATATGTGAAATTTATTTATTTTAAATGCCTGAATTTTTATAGTAGCAGCAGTGGGTTTTTTATAGCAATAAAACGTTCTATTGATTTTATTTTATTTTATTTTATTTTATTTTTTTAGACCTGCCCATTTGGGCTGGGCATGGGATGGGACCATGCAATTTTTTTTGAACCATTCCACCAATGGCATCACCAGGTTTTTGACTGACACTTCTGGATGCCGGCACCTTCCAGAAATCGCAGTCGGGTGTATGGATGTGGTTGAGAGAGGAGGGCTGGCTGCTGGTGCTGGTGTGATCTGATCGAGATTGAGGAGGGAGGCTGGAGGCTTTAGGATTTAAGTTAGGCAGGGAGGGAGGGAATTGAATTTAGAAAATAATTTCTTTGATTCCCTGCAGCTTTGTCTGCTGAAGGGAATAGCAGTTTATTCTTTATTTCTTCTCTGGCAGTTTGTGAGGATTTTTTTCTGATATTGGATAAAGGGGGAGGTTCGACTGGGAGTGGGAGGTGTGGATTTATTTTAAAAATATATTATATACTACCATTTATTTTCTATTTTCCCAACTTCAATTTGCTTGCACACACATACATTTGGGGTGCAAGCCAAGAACAGAACCTCTATCCTAAGTGATATCCTAACTGCCCACTCGCCCGCCCGCCCGCGGCCTCTGCCCGCTCGCCTGCCCCTCGCCCCGCCTGCCGCCTAGGGCGCAAAAACACCTAGCGCTGGCCCTGATTGCGGGACGCCCCTATGCTCTGGGAAGTCAAATTGCGCTAAATCGTGGTGGAAACAACAAACAACAAACGGAAACGACAAATTTTTGAAAAATTTCACGACAAACGGACCCGTTCCGACAAACGAAAATTCGAAACGTCATTTTTTCTGGTCGTGCCCATGTCTATATTCATTACATCTCAAACATTTTCTCCCAAGTATGCAATTTCCAAAGTACTGTAGCTTTAATTTAACTATGCATTTTGCCAGGAGGCTTTTTGTTTCTGTTTCTGTGTTTGTTTTGTTTTGTTTCTTATTCTGTATTCTGCATTATCCTCTCTGAGAAACCCTCCTAAGGTAAAACAGAGGAATGCAAAAACAAGATTAAGAGGGATTGAGAAGTAGCAAACAAGAGAATGGTTTTGGGCAGGGTGGATAAGAAATTAGGTTTTCAGAAATTAATGAAACATCTTTATGATTTTTCTGGCAGATTTAGCTAATCTCCCCAAGCTGTTTATCTTTTACTAACTACATCTGTCAACTCATACTGCTGTTGTAATATGACTTGAAGATATATATAGTCATCATCCAACCTTTGCTTTGGGGCACTTTTTTCCATGGTTATAGGCGCTTCTTTTTTGATGTTCTAATGGCTAGTTGCCTTTTCATTCAGAAAGAGGCAAGCACGCCCCCTTTCACTCGACTGAGCACTTTTTCGTGGAACCACCACTGGGGCTGTACTTTTCTCCAAGGCTTACAGAGGTCCCTTTAAACAGCAACTCTTCTTTGCTATAGACAGTAAAGGGTGCTTTTTATCACTAAGGATGAGAGGACAGGTAAAGTGCCTTTTTGGGCAGGCTGCCACATGACTGAAAAAGATGACTTTTCAGAATAAACGCCTCAAATCTGCTGTGAGATAATCATAGTTTATCTTGTCAATTCTTTTACCAGGATACCCTTTGGCTTAACCCATTGGCTTAAGTTCTTAAGACAAAATGTTCTATGCCTGAGCCATGCTTCCCATCTATTCCTTGAAGAATAAGCTGCAGCAGATGGTATTTCTTATTGTGCATTACGTGTCCAAAGTACAGCAATTTTCTTCTCTTTACAGTATGGAGAATTTCTAACTTTTTATTCATGCACTGTAATACAGCCATTAGTGACTCTGGCTGTCCAAGATATCTTCAGAATTTGTCCATACGTCCCCATTTTGAATGCTACCAGGTTCCTGCATAATGTGTCTGTAAGGGTCCAAGTTTCAACATCATAGAGAAGTATGCTGAATACATAGGATTGAATTATTTGAGTACGAAGTCTGATAGATAAGTCCCGGTTTGTCAAGACTTTTCTCATTTTCTGGAAAAAAATTCTAACTTATTCAATTCTGCACCGAATATCACATGAAGGCTCCCAATTATCTTTGACAAAGCATCCCAAATATTTATAAGATGTATCAGTCTTACAACTATAATTTCACAGTTGTCATATATTTTTACACATTTAAAATATTTTAATATGCATTTATCCTATATTTTGTAATTATATTTTATCTAAACATGATACAGTGGCAAACATAAAAACATTTTACATTACATGTGGTGTATTAGATATCAACATATTACATTGCTTTGCAATGGCCAAGGCATCGCTCAGAGAGTCTCATCTTGCACAATCAATTTGAAGCTCTTTCCCTCAGCACACCTCATGAGGCACACATAGAGGAAGAAGTGGTTCCGCCGGAGGATCTCTCCCTCATCACTATTGATGAGATACAAGATCAGGTACATGTTGATGAGCAGGCTGCAGGAGAGAAGCTCATTGTGCTAGGGGATTCTATCATTAGAAATACGGAGGGATGGATTTGTGAGGAGCATGATAACCGGATGGTCACTTGCCTGCCGGGTGCAAAGGTTGCAGACATCACCAGAAATATAGATAGCTTGTTACAGAGAACTGGGAAGGAGCCAGTGGTCATGGTACACGTCGGTACCAATGATGTCAAGCGGTCAGTCTTGGAAGCCAAATTCAGGTTGCTAGGTAGAAGATTGAAGTCCTGGGCTTCCAAGGTAGCATTTTCAGAAGTGCTACCTGTTCCTCGTGCAGGTCCCGCCAGGCAGGCAGAACTCAGAAGCCTCAATGCGTGGATGAGGCGATGGTGTCAAGAGGAGGGCTTTAGATTTGTCAGGAACTGGAGAACATTTTGGGACAAGCCAAACCTGTTCAGGAGGCATGGGTTGCACTTGAATCATGATGGGACCAGATTGCTGGCACTCAACCTCAAAAAGGCAGCAGAGCAGCTTTTAAACTGATAACTCGACAGGAGCTGTGTGGCATCCGGCGGAACACCTCATCCTCGGGAATGAGGTTGGAGAGGGTAGAGAATCACATAGAGATGACATAGCAAGTATTAACACTGGCAGAATAGCGGAATGTGACAGTTCGTCTACTGAAAATAAAAGCTGTGGGGGGAGAAGAACAAGGCAGCAGCTGTTGCGGGACCCACTGTACAGGTGCTTCTACGCCAATGCTCGAAGCCTCCGAGCAAAGATGGGAGAACTTGAACATCTGGCAGCTAGGGATAACATTGATATAATAGCCATAACAGAAACCTGGTGGAATGTGGAGAACCAGTGGGACACAGCAATCCTAGGCTATAAACTCTATAGAAGGGATAGAGAGGGGCGGGTTGGAGGAGGAGTGGCCATCTATGTCAAAGAAGGCGTAAAATCCAGCAGAATGGAGATTGACAGAGGGTCTGACTCCACCATAGAATCACTGTGGGTTAAACTACCAGGTCCAAAGAGTGATGTGATAGTTGGAGTATTCTATCGTCCACCAGATCAAAAACTTGAGGGGGACTTTGAAATGAGGAGAGAAATCATGGAGGTGGCTAAGAGGGATAGGATAGTAATCATGGGGGACTTTAATTATCCCCACATTGACTGGGCCAAGGAGCTCTGGGCAAGAAAGAGAAACTGGGTTTCTCGACTTGCTGAATGACTGTGCCTTAGAGCAACTTGTCATGGAGCCCACCCGAGAACAGGCAACTCTAGATCTAATATTGTGTGATGCTCAGGACCTCGTCAGGGATGTGAATGTCACTGAGCCTCTGGGGAACAGTGACCATGCTGCAATTACCTTTGCCATGCATGTCGGAGGAAGAGTGTCAACCAAATCAGACATAAAAACCCTTGATTTTCGAAGGGCAAACTTCCCTCAGATGAGGAAACTAGTTAGAGAGAAACTGAAGGGGGGTTAGAAGAATCCAATCTCTTCAGAGTGCATGGAGCCTGTTTAAAACAACAATTAGAGGCCCAGCACAAGTGCATACCACAAAGAAAGAAGAGCTCATTTAAGTCCAAGAGGACACCGGCATGGTTAACGAGTGGAGTTGGCTCTAAAGCACAAGGAGAGGTCCTTCTGTAAATGGAAATCCTCCCCAAACGAGGAAAATAAAAAAGGAACACAAACTCTGGCAAAAGAAATGTAAAAAGATGATAAGGGAGGCAAAGAAAGACTTTGAGGAACGAATGGCTAGCAATATAAAGGGTAATAATAAAAGCTTCTTTAAATATGTTAGAAGTAGAAAACCTGCCAGAGAACCAATTGGGCCTCTGGATGGTGAGGGAGGAAAAGGGGAGGTTAAGGAAGACTTGGACATTGCAGAGAAATTGAACGAGTTCTTTGCGTCTGTGTTCACGACAGAGGACCTTGAGCGGATTCCGCTGCCTGAGCCGCCCCTCTTGACTAAAGAATTAAATCAAATACAGGTTAAAAGAGAGGAGGTTTTAGGACTAATTGATAAATTGAGGATTAACAAGTCACCGGGCCCAGATGGCATCCACCCAAGGGTTATTAGGGAACTGAGAAATGAAATTGCAGATCTCTTAACGGTTATATGCAACTTGTCTCTTAAACGGCCACAGTGCCGGAGGACTGGAGGATAGCAGATGTCACACCAATTTTTAAAAAGGAAGGAGGGGGACCCAGGAAACTACAGGCCGGTTAGCCTTACATCTGTCCCAGGGAAGATGGTGGAAGGCCTCATCCAAGAGAAAATCTTAAAACACATAAAAGAACAAACCTTGCTGAGAGAAAATCAGCATGGCTTCTGTAAGGGTAAATCTTGTCTTACAAACCTTTTAGAATTTTTGAAAAGGTCAACAGGCACGTGGATTTGGGTGAACCGGTGGATATAGTCTATCTGGATTTTCAAAAGGCTTTTGACACAGTCCCTCACCAAAGGCTGCTGAGAAAATTGCATACTCAAGGGATAAGAGGGCAGGTCCTCTTATGGATTGAGAACTGGTTGAGATCCCGGAAACAAAGAGTAGGTGTCAATGGGAAATTTTCACAATGGAGAGAAGTGAAAAGCGGTGTGCCCCAGGGCTCGGTCCTGGGACCGGTGCTTTTCAATCTGTTCATAAATGACCTGGAGACAGGGATAAACAGTGAGGTGGCCAAGTTTGCAGATGACACAAAACTTTTCCGTGTGGTAAAAACCAGAGAAGATTGTGAAGAGCTCCAGAAGGATCTCTCCAAACTGGGGGAGTGGGCTGAGAAATGGCAAATGCGTTTTAATGTAACCAAATGTAAAGTAATGCATATTGGGGCAAAAATCCAAACTTCATCTATCAACTCATGGGCTCTGAGTTATCCGTGACGGATCAGGAAAGAGATCTTGGTGTGTTGGTGGACAGCTCCATGAAGGTGTCTCCCCCAATGTGTGGCAGCAGTGAAGAAGGCCAATTCCATGCTAGGGATTATAAAAAGGGGACTGAAAATAAAACAGCCAACATTATAATTTATACAAAACAATAGTAAGGCCCCACCTGGAGTATTGTGTACAATTCTGGTCACCGCATCTCAAGAAAGACATAGTGGAACTGGAAAAGGTGCAGAAGAGAGTGACTAAAATGATTACTGGGCTGGGGCACCTCCCTTATGAAGAAAGGCTAAAACAATTGGGCCTCTTTAGTCTGGAAAAAAAGGGGGATATTTGAGACATACAAAATAATGCAGGGTATGAGTAAAGTGGATAGAGGGAAGCTCTTCTCCCTCTCTCAAAATACCAGAACTAGGGGACATACACTCAAATTGAGTGCTGGGAGAGTAAGAACTGACAAAAGAAAATATTTTTTCACCCAGCGCGTTGTAAGTCTATGGAACTCCCTGCCACAGGATGTGGTGATGGCATCTGGCCTGGATGCCTTCAAAAGGGGATTGGACAGATTCCTAGAGGAAAAGTCCATCACGGGTTACAAACCATGATGGAGATATGTAATCTCTAGGCTTTAAACCAGGGTAGTTCAAGGGCCAGATGCAGGGGAGTGGTATCAGGAGACAGATATCTAGTCTCATGTGCTCCTAAACGCATCTGGTGGGGCCGCTGTGAGATACAGGAAGCTGGACTAGATGGGCCTTTGGCCTGATCCAGCATGGCTCTTCTTATGTTCTTATGTTCTTATGTTGTACTTTCATCACCTTATATTTATTTATTTGTTTGTTTTAATATTTATATACCACCTGTCTTCCGGAGGAACTCCGGGCGGTTTACAACAGCAGCAATAACAATAACAACAAACTAAATAATGAAAAAGAAAAAAAGCAATAATCATAAAAATGAAAAGAAAAATCATAATATAAATATCATAATAAAACTACAATAAAAATTCACTGGCAGGAAGGTGGGACAACTACAAAAATATTTACTTAGACTGCTTATGTTTTTATATACAGTATACTATTATTTATCATAGTTACTGCATTTTTTTCACTTTTACCTTTTCCATTTTCATGATTACCTTTCAATTATGTTACTTTTTATTAACTATTAGTAATTAATTACCCATTTTACAACACAAAGAGTGTCCATTTATTCTTAAAGATTCCTTCTTCACTGCAGCCATGTAGGTATCCTTCCTCTAATCTGCCAGCAAACTCTAGGTTGAGGAAATCTGGAGATTGTGATATAAATAGTTCTTTTGTCTCTCCGTGGTGGTTTCCTCTGGAATGACAAACATGCTGGGTCAAACTCTTTAGATGTAGCTTCTTATACTGAGACACAGCTCCCACCTCCTCTGATCTCAAAATCTGAGCTAACATTCCTGGGGGGTCTCACCCACATTCTCTTTGTTTGATAAAATTTTCCTTGAGGTCTGTAGATTTTTCAGGATTTACTGCAATTGAATCTACTCCCATTAGTATTCTTTGCAAATAGTACAATCTTTTGCTTTTCTCAAAGTTTTCTCTCTCGGCTCTTTAACAGGTTCGGATTTTGTATCACAAAGTACATAATTCCTTCCTATTTGGAACTTTGCCAATACTAGATTGAAATGATTGTCTGCCAGGTATTTCTGGAAACTCTTGTGTCTCAAAAGACCTTTCTAAAACTCTTACATACCCTGCTTCTGCATCTTCCCCCCTTTTTATTATGTTACTGTTTGTTTTGTGCCACAATTTTGATGCAAAATTCATACTCTTTTCCAGAGTAAATTCATGCGCTAGCCTATCATAGGTGTTTACTAAGGCATTAGCCACTGTACTGGATGCTATATCATTCTTCACTTCTCTATCTGAATCAGGCCTTGACCACTATGGTACCGGCTCATTTAAAAGGGATGAATTATATTGATATTTTCATCAATAAAATTTCTTTCATATATATTTTCTCTCATTAGAATAAATTATAGGTTTATTATTCATTTCTTCACTTTTGACATTCCTTACTTCATGGCTTTTACTGTTAGGATTATGATTTTAAGTAATTTATTTTATTTATTTTAGAGTATTTTTATCCCACCTTTCTTCTTGGAAAAGGACCCAAGTAATCGTTCTCCTGTGTAACATTCCATGCTCTTTATAATAACCTTTCATTTTTTTTGAATAAGATGCACCAGTATTAGCTCTCAAACCTCCTTTTAACCATTATCAAAGATTATCACCTGGTATAGCAACATCAACGATCCACACTTTTTTCTTCTCCACAATCACAATATCTGGGGTATTATGCTCCAAAACCATGTGTTCGGAAGTGCCAAAGTAATTTTGCATGCTCATTTTCAGTCACTTTTTCAGGCTTATGATCCCACCAGTTCTTTGCTACGGGCAGATGATAGTTCTGACACAAATTCCAGTGGACCATTTGAGCAACTACATTATGACGCCGCTTGTAATCAGTCTGAGCAATTTTCTTGCAACAACTCAATATATGGTCAATAGTTTCATCTGCCTCTTTACAGAGTCTACATGTGGGGTACTCAGCTGATTTTTCTGTTCGGTCTGATTGCTTGTTCTTGAGCTGTAAAAATCAGGGCTTCTGTCTCTTTTTTTAGTCTACCATTGGTAAGACATAGCCAAGTTGTTGTTGTTGTTGTTGTTGTTGTTGTTGTTGTTGTTGTTGTTGTTGTTGTTGTTGTTGTTTTCTTTCTTCTTCTTCTTCTTCTTCTTCTTCTTCTTCTTCTTCTTCTTCTTCTTCTTCTTCTTGTATTTTCCTTTTCTTGAAACCATCATGGTTCAGTCCCCTTTAACATCTTAGTACCACAGTAGTACTAGCTATTGGTGTTTCCTGCTCTTATGGGGTTGCTTTTAAAGTCTCCCTGTATAGCATATTTTGCACCAAGAAATGGGTTTTCAGATGTCTGTTCTGCAGTTGAGGACATTATTATCTCAAATAAAGGGTTCAAAATGTTATCCGGCATGATATAGCATTTTGCTCTTTAAACACATGTAATTGTTCCCCTCTGGCTGTTTACATAACTCCTCAGGCTTTGAATGTAATTCTGAAAGAGACTCAGTTTCCTCTCTTTGGTATTTCTCCATTTTTCCCTCATGTAATTTTACAAGTTTATTTTGTCCTGAGCACAAATTATAACACATATTTTTAAAAACATCTAATTAGGTCATTTCCAATTAAACATGACTCAGGAATATCATTTGAAGCAGGCACTGTTCATGAACTTGTCCAAACTTTATACTGAATATTTCCTTTGCCAAGAAGCACTTTAAATGGTAAAGAGCCTATTCCTTTAAGTAAAACTGCTTTTTCTGGTAACATGTTCTCTTTTAGGCAGACCTATACAAACTTGAGAGCATGTCTCCCTCAATTCCCACACTGGATCTTGGATGCAAATTCTTCTCTCTTATTCTTCCATCAGGTCAGAATTTATGGAAATAAATAAAGTTGCACTTCTCCTATTTCCCTGTCACTTGTTCTCTCTGTCAGCTTGGTTTCCATAGCAACACGTCTGCTCACTTTTTATATGCTCATTTTTCTATATGGTCAGACATATAATATACAGCCCTTCCAGGATGGATGCTTTCTTCCCAATTTTTTACACAAAATCATTTATAATGTCCTTTCCAACATCTGCAAATTTTTTTGCCCATTTCTTTGTTAAACTGTCTCTGGCCACCCCCTCATTGTATTTTGGATAATTTATTTTCTGTTCTGGCTGTTTCCCTAACTTTGTAGGATTTACTTTTATCAACTCCAAGTTTTCAAGTTTCCTCTCACACTGAGGGTGTTTAATTTCTCTCAGAGTTACTAGTCTATCTGTTATTTCACCAGCTTTCTACATGGCTACCCATCTTGAATTAGCTATCTGATTTCATTTGGTAAAGTCATAAAACTGTTCCAGTCCTATTGATTTTTATAGTTGTTCCATTGTTTCAATTCCTGAACCTTCAATCTAGCTGTTGAGTAAATTAGCCAAACCACATGCCAATTGGGTATATGTTTCCTCCTTTCATTTAATCCAATTTCTTAGCTCTCTGCTGTGGTATTCAGCTGTCAAACCAAATCTTTGTTTCACTCTACAATTAAATAATTAATAATCTTGTCCTTCTTCCACTCTCTTTTCCCCATAAATTTCACCACCACAATTCTGAAACCTTATAAATCACACTCTTGTCTTCATTTGAAATCTGTAGTTCTGAACAAGTTTGCTCAAAAGTTGTAAGAAATGGCTCTATATTATCCCTTTTGCGAATCCTAAAGAACCTCTTGAGGTCATTTTGGAGATCATTGTCAATTCAAAAATGTTATTATTTGAGTTGTTATTATTCAAGATTTGAGCTGCTAATTCTTAACTGAAATTCCATTTCTTTCTCTCTTAATCTTACATTTTCTTTTTCTGCTTTTTTCTCTTTCTCAGTTTCTGATTTTCTTAATTTAATTTCCTATTCCAATTTTTCAAATTTCCATGCTTCTTACTAATAACAAGACAAGTGGGCAAAGTTTTTCCAGGTCCCTCAAAACTCTCAACCTCAGCTTGTCTTTTTACCTGATTTGGGTTCCCATATCTATCTATGTTTTTATACTTATTGGGCTTGTAGGCATATCTCTTTACAGTTACCATAAACTGTTTATTTCAGGAAATACTTTAATTTATACCTACCACCTATTTCAGTGAACAGTCTATTATTCCTCAGTGATTTGTTAGTTTATTCCAAAGTTTATACTTCAGACATTCACTGATGTTGATATTTTTAAATGAAAACCTCTTTCCCCACAATTCTGCTACTACTTTACCACAGGCTTTTTATCTCAAGGAATGCTTTAAAATTCAATTTTCCAGTGTCTGCATGCTTTACCAATGATGTACTTACCTCAGAAAACTACTGTAAACTTAACTTGGTTTTTCTCTCCCCTCCAGTGTTTCATCAGTTCTCTCACACTTTACCAAAAGTGTTTACCTCACAGGCTAGTGTTAATTGACAGGGCAACTGACCTTTTTATTAAAAAAGAGTTCTTAACTCTTCCAGAGTTAGAATTACTAACCACCAGGTCTTTAAATCCCCCTAGAATTTGCCCAATATCTCTTTAGGAACATCCAAAATGTTTCCTCGGCTTTTTCAATGCTGTTCCTCTACCCAATCTCTAAATCCTTTCCTTCGGGTTTGTTCAGACCTTTCTTGGCTTCACAAAACAAAACAAAACAAATAAAAAATCTCCACAAGATGGGTGCTGGGGGAGGCAAAAAAAACCCAACACACACACCACCCTTGCCTTTCCCCGCCCAATTGGGTGCGGGAAAAGGCAGGAGGTTTTTTCTCTTTCTTTCTTTCTTTCTTTCTTTCTTTCTTTCTTTCTTTCTTTCTTTCTTTCTTTCTTTCTTTCTTTCTTTCTTTCTGCCTCCCCCAGCATCCATCCACTGGTGCACAGGCTGGGAGAGGCCCCCAAAAAAAGTTTAGAAGTGAACTCCCACCTCCCCCCCAACTTGAGCAGCGTGGGGGAAAGGCAGGTGTTTTAAACTTTTTGCTGCCCCAGCATGCCAGCTGATGAGCGCTGGGGGCGGCAAAAAAAGTCACACAAGCACACACACACACACACACACACACACACACACACACATAATGAACTGAACTAAAATGAAATACGAGACAAAGTTTTTTTAAAAAAATTGTTTCATAGAAAACAAACCACCCTCTCCCCAAACTTAAAATGAAACGAAATGAATTTTTTTGTTTGAACTAATTATAATGGAAATATGGGTGTTCCTGCATGGCAGACAAAGTTTTTCCAACTCTACGAAAAAAATTGTTTCATAGAAAACTAAAAACCATTCCCCTGCCCGGGAATCTCTCCCAAAGTCACGTGTGGCCACTAATTTTTCTTTTTTTTTTTTTTTTTCAACTTTTTCTCCGAAATACTGATGAAAGGGAAATGATATTTTTGTAATGGTAGTTTGAGGCGGAAGTTGCTTGGTCACTGCTCTAGGGATTTAGGAAGGGATTACTCGAATGCCCTTGGAGGAATGGATCATAAACAACAAATGTTTGTGCTGGTCCATGGATGACGGGAACAGCATTTTTTTATGGCCGCCAATGGACAAATACAAATCGGGAGTGGAAAACGAAGGATCATACAGTAATTCAGGTTCCTGCAAATGACAGCCGGGTATCGATGCATCGATACGCCGCGGTAAATTTTTTTAAAAATGGAAAACCGGACGTTGAAAGAAATGGCTCTGAGGTGGCAAAGTCTCTTGAGGACCGAAGGGAGAACTCTCGCATTCAAAGCGAAGGCGATTCTCGTGAAGTAACGGCCAATGATTCTTGGAAACATGAAAAACCTAGGCTGAAATTTTCTTCCTTGTTTCCATAGGAAAGGCATCCGTTTAGTAAGAAACCCTACTCCCTGTGTGGCTCCTTCATCTCACATCATAAACTAATACAGTAGAAGATGTCTTATTTCCTGTGTTTCTTTAGTCTTTGTATTTATGCTGCTGTTGCTGTTGCTGCTGCTGCTACTACATGGTGGGTCATGAATTCCCCTCATTCTCCAGGATCACTGACCAGCCAGAAGGCAATTCAAAGTACACATAAAAATAAAGGCCACACTGAGACATATGACTGAAATCTTGGCTGAAATATAGCTAGAGGATCTAGGAGGCAGCCTGTGCTCAGAAGGAATGCTTCCTGCCCCCACCCTCCAGGGACTTGCAGATGTCTGCTTCCTGCTCACTTTCCCACGGCCAGCCCGTTGTGATTTGTGAGATAATGATGCTGTTTGAATGTCACTCCTGTAACCTTTGGAATGTGGACACAACCCCTGGGTGGGAGGATCTCTCTGTCCCAGTGGATAAGGGTGATTCTCGGATTCCACAGGGAGACAGATAAAGGTTCGGGAATTGGGGTGGGTGGGTAGTGGTAATTAAATAGAAAAGGGAAAATAATAATTAGTTCTGATGACTCTAGGTGCTGTTATCAATGAAATGAGGCTCACATTTGAGGCCACAGTAACTCTCTCCATCTGCCAAATGCAATGCAGCTGCTCTATTAAAGGTAGAAACCTTAGTGAGAACCCTTGGTCTGAGCACGGGAAGTTACCTCACCTCATGTACCCTTTTCATCAGACCACTGGATGCCCGTGGAGCTGGGGGGAAGAATATTACAGCATACAATACTGGGAATTGTAATTGATATATAAATCAAATAAATAACTAAATGGAACCCTGGATGTAGAAGAAATAGCCAGTCTCGAGGCAGTTTTCCAGGACAAGAAGCCTTGGGTAGGGAGAGTCCCTGCTCCAGTCACTTTAACTTATCCTGTAGACAGACTGTTCTGCCTGCCAGAATTGAAGCATTCCTTGGAGAGACATGGACATGCTGTTCTCTGCAGCCTCACTAATGAAAGAATGAAGGAGGAACACTTCTGCTTGGAGAAGGAATGGATCTGTATAAGGAATGGATCTTTATAAAATTTGTATTAATGGGGTTGGTGTATACCAGTAGATTGGAGGGATGTGATAGAATCTCAGCTGAGTTTGAAGTAGAGATGGGTGTTTCGTTTTGGAAGGAGTCCAATTCCAAAATAAAACTTGGCAGCAGAGTTGCTGTTTGGAATGGACCCACCCTCCAGAACAAAATCAACCACTGACTTACCTTCCTTTGGTTCGCACGGGATGAAACTCCAATCAGGAAGCAGCCTCCGACGTGTCATCTTTCCTTCTCCCTGGCACTAGCCAGTCAGGCAGGGAGGCAGGATGATGCATGTCCTTGCACAGCTCCTGATTGGCCAGTGCTAGGGAGAAGGAAAGATGACACGGAGGCTGCTTCCTCGGAGTTTCACCCCACGCGATTCAAAGGAAGGTAAGTCAGTGGTTGATTTTGCTCTGGAGGGTGGGTCCCTGTTCCAAATGGCAGCTGTGCTGCCATGTTTCATTTCAGAGCCGGAACCCTTCCAAAGCAAAACACCATCTCTAGTATGAAGCATTTGTAATGCAATAGGCTTTGCTTCATGGCAACACAAAGGCACACACATTTGTCTGCTGAAACTGATACACAACTGATACTTTTTACCCCTGTCAGAATTTGGGTGATTGGCTTCAGTGGTTAAAATATTAAAATATGAAGCACCAATTGTGTGTGTATGCCCCAATAAGAATATAGTGGCTGCAGGGTTCAGAAATCAGGAGCTTAACCTTTATGTATTTGTCTGAATACATCCATCATGACGGGCATCCTAGTTACACAACACATTTCCAGTCTGAGCAGTGGGATTGTCTTGGTGTAATGGTCTTGATATTCCCTTTCACAATTTTGTATTCATTTTAATAGCAAAATTGCGTGTTATGAATAGTTAAATGTACTAAAAAAATAATATGATGAGACTGTGAAGCTTACCAGCATGAGTCACTGGCCAGATCCTTGTGTATCATAGATACTGCTGTAGTGAGCTGTAAAACTTTTACAAAGCAAATGGTATTACCCTTTATTCCTAAGACACTTGAACTCTTCAACCAGTCACTGTTCCGCTGATAATTGGTAGATTAGTTCTTTTTCTTCCTGACAGTTTTGTAAAATAGTTTTTACCAGACATGAGAAAGAAAGTTGTTAAAAAGAGGCATCCATGTTGCTGTCTCACAGTCAAATTGCTCTGGCTGCTTTTATAGTAAACAGAGATTCCCTACATATAATCTCATCAATGGCTGATACAAAAGGCATGCAAAGCATGTCTCCTTTGCTTCATATAAGGCAACAAGAACTGACTGTTGATGACCATTTTAGGAGCTTCTTGTCTCAAGTGTTGGTAGACGTTAGAGCACTCTAGGATAATGCCTCTCCCTACATCCCTTCCTGCTTTGACCTACTTACCTACTAACAACATGAGAACTGAAGCTGCAGGGGAAATATTCCTTAAAAGTGCTTTGGTTTTCTAACCATGTTTCTAAAAATATAGATAGTGAGTGCCATCTACAGGCTTGTTTCATAGTGCAAAAGCTGAAGGAAAACATACTGTATTAAGACAAAACCATATCATGTGTAATAGTAGTATAGTACCTCTATCTACATACAATCTAGTCAATTCCAATTTATACCAACCTTTTCCAGGGTTTCCTAGGAAAAGAGTGAATAGAAGTAGTTTACCATTCTTCCTGGAGCATTTTGACAGCTTGCTCAAAGCCACACAGACTATCTCTTAATCACTTATTAATGATTTATTGATATTCACTAATTAATAAATAATTGCAAATACTGCAGCAAAACCATATGATATGCAAATATTGGTACATTGCAACACAACTATTGTTAACATCTAATGATGAATCTGTCCTAGAACACTTAGCATTCTGGTTAGTCCAGTCTATTTTAGTTTTGAAATATGTTTAGACTGCCAGTTTCAGCATAACTTGGTTACTCAGAGTTTCCTGGCCTTTTTATAAAGATATTTTTATTTATGTATTTATCCGCCATTCCTCTAAGGAAACACAAGTGAGGCTTACATAATTTTACTATCACATATATTTTAGAGAGAGGGAGGAGGATTTATCATTGGCCATTCAGCATTCACCTTGGGGCTGAATATGGATCCAAATTCTGGTTTTCAGCATGCAACTGAAGAATCTTTAACAATGAAGTTTGGCAGTTTGCAAAGCAACATATATAGTCTTTGCAGGAGGCACAGTTCACACAAAGTGATTCTTCCCTAGAGAAATCATCACAAAATTGGGTGATTCCAGTACAATTGATAAATCCATAACAAATATGATGGAACAAAGACAGGTGTGGAATCAGAAATATTCATTCATTCATTCATTCATTCAATTTATATACTGCACATCTGGCAGAAACCCACTCTTACAAATAATGTAATTCAAAGCAGTTTTGCACTTCCTGTAATAAGAATTACAAAGCTGAACATGAATGAGACTTGGGCTATAATTGGAAAAGTTTTGCAAACACTGATACAAATAAGCTCTTCTAGTCAAAGATGCGGTGGAGCAAATATTACATGCAACAAGCTGCTGTTGTGCCACATGGCTGGAAAAAATCCTCTGGAACTTGGGTAACTGTATCTTGGTTTCTTTTGAACTGCACTAAAAGGCTTGATATCCCTCATCACTGTAATTGCTAGATAAATGATGTCCTTTTGGAAAAAAATATGTTTTGACTCCAGTCGGGAGGGGGTAATAAAAAGAACCAGCTAGGTGAAAGAGGAACTAGAACACAATTCCAAAGATATTTCTTTGCCCAAAACAATAAAATTATGTCTTCTCTATAACACACATCTAAATATCATATTCCCTCCTCATTGTATTGTCTGAAGCTGGTTCACTGGCAAATACTCACTAATTATTCCTGGAATTTTATTTTCCTTCTGCTTAACAATGAATGTGGTAGGTGGCAACATCCTTTGAATTAGAGAGATAGAGAGAACACAAAACTGAGTTAATGCTCCTACCCTCATACCTCATGGCCTTCATAAGTAAGTCTGGGAATGCCCCCCCTCCATTTTGTAAAGATGCCTTAAGGTGGTCAACCAAGATGTTCACACACATACATACACGTCCAACCTGCCTCTAATGGGTGATTCAGCCAATGTAAACAGAAAAAGTGCTTGCAGTCCAGTCCACTGTCAAACAAACTTTGTTAAGAAGTTCTTGCTAATGTTTAGGTGAGATCTCCAGTCTTGCACTTTTAATCAATTGCCCTCCTTTTAACTGTTGAGTTCTCTTGTAACTTTACATGGAACTTTACTCTCCTTTTAACTGCTTGTGTTCTCTTGTAGCTTTAATGTAATGTTGTCTATTAATGCTGTAAGATTTCCCTCAATTCCCTTTTCTCAATACTTGAACATGTCTTAATTTTATAGTACTGGACTGCATATTATCGTTCATTACTGTAAGCACCCTTGGGTCCTTTTCCAAGGAGAAAGGCATGGTAAAATAAATAAATAATAGGCCTCATGTTCTGAAACAACACAACACAAGTTTTCCCCCTATTCTATGTGACAACTCTTCAAATTTTTGAAGATATTTATTTATTTATTTATTTTTATTTATATAGCTTTTATGCTGCCCACTACCCAAAGGTCTCTGGGTGGCTCACAATCAAAATAAACAATTCAGACAATTAAAACATCAAAATTGCAATATATTACACTAAAATATTTACAAGCTATATCAGATGAACACTTATACACAACAGTGTGAAAGTATTAACATAAAAATTTGGTGTATATTTCAAGGAAGTATGACAATAAAGTTTTGGAGAGTCTAACCAAGATCAACTACAGAATAAATTAGATGATGACACCCTACACAGAAGAGGAGGCACAACATTTTGAAATAAAGTGGATACCAGAAGTACTGTTTGTGTTTAATAGAGATGGGCACAAAATGAAATTGTTTTCATTTCATTTTTCATTTTTTGTTTCATTAAAGAATGAAATGAAAAATGAAGTGTCCTAAAAAAAAAAGAAATGAAACAGAAATATTCATTTTCCCCATTTTGTTTTGTGTGTTATTTATATTGACAAATGCCAATCTCAGTGTTTGTCAAAATAAATAATAAAAATAAGTGCCACCTGCCACGTGGTCCCAGTTGGTCGGCACTAGATTTTAAAAAAGAAGTGCAGACCAGCCCATGGGCCAGCTGGTCGGTGCTAAATAATAAAAAAATAACTTTTTTAAAAAAATAAATAAATAAAAGTGCCTACTGGCTGACAGGTCAGCTGTAACATTAAAAAAATTAAAACAAAAAAAAACAAAAAAATGAAAAGCAAAACATTTTTTTAAAAAAATCATTTCATTCTAAATGAAACAAAACAATAAAAGCAAAATGAAAAACAAAATGAAATGCCATTTTGGCGTTTCATGCCCATCTCTATTGTTTAATATTCTAAGTTGTTGTATTTTCTTTACTCAATTAGGCAGCATATTGGTTTCGTATGTTTTGTTTCTTTGAACACTAACTCATCAAAGTGCAACTGCACAGCAAAGGAAATGTGTATTCACTCATATTCGCTCATTCAGACATCATACCAGGAAATTTGAGTCTGTTCAATTTAAGTGCAACACTTAAACTGCTTGTAGTTCTCTTTAGAGCCCTGGAAATGACATTGTTCAAAGAACTGTATTAACAGGCTTTTTTCTGTCTTGACTGCTGGCTGTCGACTTGGAGCTTTGATAATTAAGCTGTTAAAATTTAAACGAAAATAAACTGGAGTATAGCTTTAAAAAAGTAAAGAAAAGAGAGTCTTGGAGAAAGGCTTTGCTGGGGAATTGTATGTCGGCATTGCCCCGTGTTTGTTTGTGAGCTCATGAAGTAAGAGGCAAAAGGTCAGGGGGAAGGTACTTTGTGTGTATGTGTGTGCATGATCACATACTTGAAACAAAGTGAAATAATTCAACTTTTTAAAAAGTTGCAGAGGGGAAAAGCTACAAATTGGAGATGTGAGATAGAATCATAGAATCATGAAATTGGAAGGGTCCTATAAGTGCAATTCCTGCACCTGCTCAGTGCAGGAAAACAAATACAGTGGTACCTTGTATAAAGGAATTAATTTGTTCCAAATGAAATTATGTTAAGCAAATTTTCCTTTATACAAATTTCCCATAGGAATGCATTGAAAATGGAGTAATCCCATTTTTATGTTGTACGGATTAGCCCCATAAGCAATTATGTTAAGCAAATTTCCCCTATCTCCAGAATTTTTTATGTTGTACAGATTTTATGTTATACAATCTGTTTGTTATACAAGGGTCCACTGTAAGAGGATATCTGCCTGGTGGTTGTCTAGATTTGTTCTGATTGCCTAGAGTGTTGGAACACTCACCTCTTCTTGCGGCAATTGGTTCCATTGCTGTACTAGTCTAACAGTTAAGAAGTTCAATTCAAGTCTCGCTTCTTGTAACATGGAATCATAATCTGAGATACCAGGTTGATTTCCTTTTCCCAGTGTGTCATGGGATCAAAAGAGAAAAGAGGTTAATCGGCCCATGCCAAACCTATAGCGTAGTCCATATTTGTTGTTATTGTGATTGACCCCTTTGTCCACAAAATAGGCATTTCCTATCTTATTTAGGAAAGGGGTGGTGTTTTCTTCACCATTATTATAGCAATGTGTCTACGTGATAGTGGTTCCTGAGGAGCTGTGTCTGTTTATATTCTCAGGGCCAACCAGGACTGCTTGGGCGGCAAGGCCTCTCTGGGCCGCCTGGAATAGAAGGTATCCCAGGACTCCCAGGGCACAAAGGAGACAAAGGTGAAAGAGGCCGCCCAGGAATTGCTGGACCAAAAGGAGAAGTGGTAATTGGAATACCCCTATATGTCAACCTAAACATAAAGAGCAGACAACAACAAAGGAATAATTCCATCATATTGTGTGTGTTTTTAATCCTAGGGACAACGTGGGATCACTGGCTTTCCTGGTGCAGACGGTATTCCTGTAAGTATTCCACTCTGGTCCATGCATTGGTCATCTCAAGACTGGACTACTTCAGTGCTCTGCATTTGGGGCTGTCCTTGGGGTTGATGCAGAGACTCCCAACTGATCCAGAACATGGTAGCCAGATTGCTGACTGTGATTTAAAAATATGAACATATATAATTTTAACGTTTTCATAGTAGTTTTAAATGCCTTGTGATAATTACTTATATGTTGGTGTTTTATTTTTATTCTTAACTTCTGTATTTAGATAAATGTAAACATGTAGCTACTCACTTCAAATACTGACGTTTGAAAGTAATATGTAATCTTCTGCCTGGAATTTATTGAACCAAGTCTGATGGTGCCTTTAATACTAAAATATTATTTCAGGGTGAATGTTCTCGGATTACTGTACATTTCTTCATATACAACATCCAAAATTGTCTTCCCTAAGTTATGGCAGCCTGAGAGTCATGACATCATCATCAGGGGGAAACTGCAAACAATCATACAGTTCCAGTTTCTATCACAGGGCTTTCCCAACTTGTATTTAATCAGTCTAGCTTTGTGCAAATCAGATGAGCACTCAGATGGAAGCAGGAACTCTTCACCTACCAGGAGTCAGCCCCTGCTGGACGATATTACTGGCAGTGGAAGATTGTTAGCAATTAAGGAGCTCCTGTTTCCATATCAGGGCTTGCCAGATTTGTGCACAATGAAGCTCAACTGAAGACAGGTTGTATGAACCCTGAAATGAAAGTAAGAACTTTGGAATTATTGACAATATCCCCCTCCCAGTGACATTATTGTTTTATGTGTGGGCAATCTATGTAATCTGGGGAAGATGATTTTGGCTAAGTCTGGCACTTAAGTTGGTAATAGAGTACACATGAAAAGGGTGAGAAAGCTGAAACTATTTCTAAAATGAACTATTTTTTAAAATGAAAATACTTTGTACTTTGCTGCATGTAAATCATTCTTTGAGTACTTGAGTGGCTACTAAACTTAGCAAATGATGGAAGGCTATTTGTCCACCCGTCACCAAAATATGAATATCAGTGTTGCAAAAATTAGCACTTTGACAATCTTGGTAGGTCAATTTCCAGTTACCTAGACGGTGGAAGAAAAAGACAACAACCACTACAAAATAACTTTTTAAAATATGTATTCTGCAAAATAAAGGACTATATAGGGTTAATATAGGGTTAATAGCTGTACAATATCTCACAGTTTACAGATGTGTGCTAGTATTTATATACCCTACCAGTTAGGTATCACTGACCAAGTTGGAGAAATAGGCAGGATATCTCTCAATACCATTTTCAGGGAATCTTAAGCGAAGACATCTGCTTGGGAATACCCTGAAGCAAATGGTGAGCCAGTGCATGAGACAGGATGCTGGACTGGATGGGCTGTGGCCTGTTCCAGCAAGGCTGTTCTTATATTCCTATGTTCTCCTGGACCAGATGGTTTACATCCCAGGGTACTAAAAGCTGGCAGATGTGTTCTCAGAACCACTGAATGAAATCTTTGAGAGGTCCTGGAGCATAGGCAGACTGCCAGAGAACTAGAAAAGAGCTGATGTGGTTCCAGTCTACATAAAGGGGAAAAAGTGGATCCAGGAAGCTACAGACCAATCAGCTTGACATCAGTGCCCGGGAAAATCCTGGAAAAAATAATTAAGCAGCAGATATGTGAACCCCTTGAAAATAATTAGGTGATTACTAGAATCCAGCATGAGTTTGTTAGGAACAGGACATGCCAAACAAAACGTATTGCCTAAATTAGTGGACCAAGGACATGCAGTGGATATAGTATCCTTAGACTTCAATAAGGCATCTGATAAAGTAGACCACAACCTACTACTGCTTAAGATAGAATAAAGTGGGATAGACAGATGGATTCACACCCAATGTGCGGTCCTCAGTGGAATCACATGTGCATGGAGCAGTGTGCAGTGGGGTCCCTCAAGGTTCTGTCTTGGGGCCCAGTGCTGTTCGACATCTTCATAAATGACCTTGATGAGAGGATTAAAAGAGAACTCATCAAATCTGCAGATGATACAAAGCTGAGGGGAATTTCTAATATTTTCAAAGACAGACAGAACATTCAGAAGGATCTTGACAGACTTGGAATATTGGACACTGTCCAACAAGATACAGTTCAACTGTGAGAAAAGTAAGGTCCTGCATCTAGGCAGGAGAACCCAGTTGCATAGGTACAGGATGTGAGGTACCTTACTCAACAGTAATACCTGTGAGAAGGATTTAGGTGTCCTGGTGGACCACTGCCTAAGAATGAGGCAGCAGTGTGCTGCAGCTGCCAAAAAAGCAAACATGGTCCTAGGCTGCATCAAGAGGGGGACAGCAACAAGATCATGGGAAGGGATAGTACCACTCTAGACTGCCCTAGGGAGTCCACATCTGGAATATAGTATCCAGTTCTGGTCACCACAATCCAAACAAGACAAAGAGGCCATAGAAAAAGTGCAGCAAAAAGCAACAAAGATGATAAGGGGACTGGAGACTAAATCATATGAAGAATTACTAAAAGAACTAGGCACGTTTAGGATGAAAGAGAAGACTGATTGGAGACATGATAGCAGTCTTCCAATACCTGAAGGGTTGCCATAGAGAAGAGGGCATTGACTTATTCTGTTTCACCTGAGGGTATGACAAGAACCAATGGGTGGAAACTAATCAGAAGGAGAGCCAACCTGGAAATAAGGAGAAATTGCCTGACAATGAGAGCTATTAAACAGTGGAACAACTTGCCTCCCAATGTTGTGGGTGCTGCATCACTGGAGATTGTCAAGAAGATATTGGACTGCCATCTCTCTGGGATGGTATGAGGTGTCTCCTGCCTTGGGCAGGGGTTTGGACTAGAAGACCTCCAAGGTCCCTTCCAACCCTATGATGATTCTATGATAATTTTGTGGTGTGCAGTGATCTGAGGGGAAAGGTATGAATTAAGTTTTATAACCATTTAAATGCAGGCTTCTCGTGTCCATCACTCCCCCCAAATATATATATATATATATAGTTTGTTTTTCTAGAGTAATTTATGGTTTGGGTGTATGGAGGAGACAGGTCACTAGACCACGAATCTTGATTCAGTTCCTAATCAAAGAGATAGGCAGAGCTATTACAGTATATATATCCTTCATTATAGTTACCAGAGTATCTTCTTCTTATGTGATTCCCCACTGAGGTCTTCCTGGGGAAATAGTTGTAAAATATCTGTGTAGTCTCTGTATTGCTAAACAGTTGCAGAGACAACTGAAACATTGGAAATGAATCGAATGATGAGGTACAGAAAATTGTACGTTCTATGATGTTTAGCAGACATAGCCTTGAAGAACAGTTGGAAGAAACTGTTTTTTTTTTTTAAATGTGCTAAAGGGAAAGTGCTCACTACTAGTGTCGCACTCTGCATTAATTCTGTATATCTACACAGTTATAAAACACTCACTGGTAATAACGTATCTGATCCTTTCCGGTTTCCAATTATCCTTTCCTAATTGAATAGTTAATATCAATGTGGGCAATAGAAGGATAGGTGCCATCAGGCTATATTGGGGCTGTTGCTTTTTTTTTTTTTCCTTAGTTACTTGATGGGACCTAATTGTCCAGTATGCAGGACAAGTACCACACCACAGGTTCCCCAGGCGCCAGGAGATTAGGCAGGAGGACAGATGTATCTGATAAGTCAGGATTTTGTTCTGCCTCCTCTCATGCTTTGACAAGTCCTTTTCCAGAGGAAGAAAGTAAGAGAAGAAAGACGAACCATACCCCAAGGTCCCTGCAGATTTGAGCTACTGTAACTGGATGCATGAACTGGGTTCTTCTAGTTCATGTAATGGCCCAAGTAAACCAGTTCTCTATCGTTCCTTGAGTCAAGGAAGGCCAAGTTGCCATGAATTTTCCAGTTTCTGACATTATCTATCCCTTTCTCCTAGCTTGGTGATTGTAAATGTGACCAGATTTCTTGTCTGTTGCTGATGTTTCAAATGTTCTCTGGGACATCTGGTTTAAGCTGTAGTGATATAATTACGAGTTACTTTTTCCTCTTTCTCTCCAGATTCTCATGGAGCTTTTGTTTGGGTTCCTGGTGAGAGCATTTTGAGAGCTGTGTGAAGTGCAGGCAGAAGAAACCAGAAACAGATGGCCAGATGAACATACTGATGTTTATTTTATCTCCGCAGGGCCACCCTGGTCAAGGAGGTTCAAGGGGCAAACCAGGCTATGATGGCTGCAATGGGACCACAGGGGATCCAGGTCAGCAGGGGAAAACGGGGCCTGCTGGACTGCCGGGTTTCTTTGTAAGTTACAGATAAATGAAATGGACCTTATGATTGATGCAAACCTACTCTTCTAAAACCAAGCCAAACAGACATGACTCATCACTGTGTCCTTCTCAGGACCAGAGGAATATATTATTTATTTTTATTTAATACATAAACACACACGCACACACACACACACGCACACACACACACACACACACACACACACACATACATACATACATACATACATACATACATACATACATACATACATACATACATACATACATACATACATATGGGATAGGCATATATCAAGAGTCTTTAGAGGATCCATTTACTTCAGTACAGAATCTATTAGAAGAAATAGAGAGGTATGGAGAATTGGCAGGACTAAAAATGAACATGACAAAGACAGAAAAACAGAAAACACAACTCATAAACAACACTAGGATACAAATAGTAAAAAAAACTAGATACCTGGGGATAAACCTGACATCAAGATGCTCATCATTGAAAGATGACAATTACACTATACTATTGCAACAAACTGTATGTGGAGAATCTTTCCCAGCATGCCTCTGTGGCATCGCCATTAACAGCAAATCACGTAGCAGGCAAGGAAAGTTTAAACACATGCTTATTGTACTAATCAGGTCAAGGTTAGATATGCTCAAAACAATATGTTGCACATTTAGGTGGAAAAACACTTTGTGATTGGCTGAAGTTACATGGTCTGATCAAGTTCCCAGGCTAGGATTCTACACATGCGCAGAAGCTTGTTATGTGATTATGCATCCCTGGGCATGCTCAGAACTGCTAAGTTTTAGACAAAGAAATACCCTTATTTGGGCATTGAGCAATCGTGTAAGCTTTTGATTGGCTAAGAACCTGCTGCAAGGTGATGATGGGTATTGTAGTGCTGTGGTTTGCAATAAAACAGCCTTGCTGGGGTGCGGCAAGGGGGGAATCAAGAATAAAGGGGAATCAAGAATAGGGGGGAATCAAGAATAAAGAAGAAGAAGCTGCTTCATTTTGCACCAAGAAGAACACTTGTCGGAGTCTTTCTTTTTCCTACCCATTGGGGGGGGGGGGGGCTTGCTGGTTAAGCTTTCCTGCTGGGTTCCCACATCTACTCTCAAGCCTTAAACGTTAAGGCTTCCCTGGGTTTAATTCCTACATTTGGCAAGCAACTTTCCAAGCCTCACAGATTGGGACTTCCCACGGGAGTTATTCCCACAACTGTAGATGATTTGGAAAGATGGAAGAGATTTGGAATGTCTTTACTGGGAAGAATTGCTACTCTGAAAATAAATGTCCTTCCAAAATTACTATATTTATTTCAAAATTTGTCAATTAGACTAGATTAAAAAATTCTTTCAGGAACTAAATAGAAAAATTTCAAAGTTTGTCTGGCAAAGGGAAAAAAGCAAGAATTAGGATTAAGTTACTACAGGAGACAAAGGAAAGAGGAGGATGGGGATTACCAAACTGGTATTTGTACTATCAAGCATGTGTCCTGACATAGATAAGGGAGTGGATTAAGTTAAAAAATAAAAGAATACTTTATCTGGAGGGCCATGATTTACAAGCTGGTTGGCATGCATTTGCATGGTATGGTAAATCTAAACAGCATAAATATTTTGAAAACCATAAAATAAGAGGATCTTTATTGAGAATATGGGAAGCAATTAAAGTTCTACGGGAAAATGCCAAGATGGGTTTCACCCCTGGAGGCAACCATATACCCTAATGTGATGGATATAGAAAAAGCAACTCACTATGACCTGTTGCTGAATGAAGGAGGAGTTTTAAAGACTGAAACCCAACTGAAGGACCAGGGATTGTTTTATTCATGGTGGCCCCTATTACAAGTGAAAACAATACATAATCAGGATTCTAAAATAGCTGGATTTGAAGATAAATACTTACCGATGGATAAACTTTTACTCTTCACGGAAGAGAAGCAAATTAGGCAAATATATAACTATCTATTAGATTATGAAATGCAGGACGAAGAAGTGAAACAAACAATGATACAATGGGCCAAGAATTTTGGATATACAATTGAACTGGCACAATGGCAAAAGTTGTGGACAAAAAAATTATATGCTTACAACATCCGCAGCATACAAAGAAAACCTTTTAAAAATGTTTTATCGATGGCATGTTACACCGGTTAAAATATCTAGAATATACTGCAACACATCGGACAAATGCTGGAAATGCAAAAACACGTAGGGTTGTATTACCATTTGTAGTGGACATGCGATAGGGCTAGAAGTTTCTGGGTAACGATCCATACATGGTTGAACCAAATTACAAAACAGAACATAGAATTTAGGCCAGAATTATTTTTATTAGATATAACATCAAATTTAATGACAATACAAAACAACGACTTAGTCCTGCACATAATAACAGCGGCTAGACTTATTTGGGCCCAATTTTGGAAAAGCGACTTATATATATATCAGAAGAAATGATAATAAATAAAATACTTGACTGTGCAGAAATGGACAGACTAACCTACAGACTAAAAGAGAAAGAGGATTGTAAGTTTTTTGAATCCTGGAATGCTTTCTATAAATGGTTATATATAAGAAATAGGAGAGTGGAACAGAAGATATAATTCTGTATTGTTATATAGATGGCTGATGTGCATAATGACAATGAGGAGGTTGAATTTTCATGTATCAAACCTAATGCTGGATTTAGACAAAAACTATTGTCATGCCCTACATTAGCTGATGCCAAACGTCTTGCTGACATGGATCTGCCTTTAGGTCCAGGTAGACAAGCTAGATTCTTCTGGAAGGGCCCAGAAGGCCAGAAGCTACTCTACAGAGAGAAGTTGAATGACAATAACACTACAGTGGCTCCACATCTGTAGTTGGTAGTTCCAAAATGCTACCGAGAAGTTGTTTTGAAGATGGCACATGATTATGCAGCACATAATCATGGTTTATGCAGCACATAAACATTGGGGTGAAGAAAACTCAGATTAAGATAATTAATCATTTGTTTTGGCCTGACATCACCAAAGATGTGAAGAAATACTGCTTAAGTTGTGATACTTGCCAGAGAGTAGGTTATCCAATGGATACTACAAAAGCAAACATGAAAGAATTCCCGTTAACCGGATACCCATTCTCTACTTTGGAAATGGATATTGTCGAACCTTTACCAGAGAGTAATACAGGCATGAAGTACTTAATCTGTTTCACTTGTCCAGTTACCAAGTGGGTGGAAGTTATTGCTACTTCATCCATCACAGCAAAGCAAGTCGCCAACGCGTTCCTAGAAATATCTTCGAGAATTGGTTGGCCCAACGTATTAGTTACAGATCAGGCGAAAACATTTACAGATGAGCCGCATTCCATTACATGTACATCAGTGACTTCCTGGCTAACAGAAGGCACATCTGACTGACTAACATTAGCATTAGGCTGAGAAACTTCAACCTTTGTAACAACATCAATGTCATTAGGAAAAGACAAAACACCATCATCATCATTCTAAAACCCTAGCTCTATTAGAATTAAAAGAGAGGCAAGGCCTCACCTTGCTTATAGAATCACATCTTGAATAGTCCATGTAAAGAGATTTAGCTAGCCATGGAAAAACAAAGCCCTCTCCCCCTGTCTCTCTCTCTCTCTTTCTTGGTCTCTTCTCTCAGCATAACTTAGGCCGTTACTTCACGAAGTACTTCGCTTCGCAGCGGGATTGCCTTCGCTTTGAATGTGAAGGCGGTCACGTGGTCTCCCTTCGCTCCCACCCCTCTTTCTCTGTCCTCACGTGGCGAAGTTTTAGGATCGAATCCATTACTACCTCACGTGTTCCCTTCGCATTGGGAAGCTTATTTGCAACGTCCGGTTTCAGCTTTCTTTAATTTTTTTAAAAAAATTACCTCGACGTATCGATGCATCAATATCCGGCTGTCATTTGCGGCTGAGCAAAATTACTGTATGATCCTTCGTTTTCTACTCCCGAATTGTATTATTTTGTCCATTGGCGACGTGAAAAAATTGCTGTTCTCCGTCAGGGTCACTAGGTGGACCAGCACACAACATTTGTTGTTTATGATCCATCGGTCCTCCAAGGGCATTCGAGTAATCCCTTCCTAAATCCCTAGAGCAGTGACCAAGCAACTTCCGCCTCAAACTACCATTACAAAGCTATCATGCCTCCCTCGCGTTCATCGGTATTTCGGAGAAAAAGTAACTGAAAAAATAAAAAAAAAAAAAAATTAGTGGCCACACGTGACTTTGGATGCGAAGCGGGATGCGAAGCGAAAAAGATTCCCGGCCTCCGGCAGCACGGTTTAGGGGGCGTGGTCGGGGTGGCGCCGCAGCCAAAAAGGAGGAGCGTGCGGACTGAAACGATCGATTCGCACAGAAATGACGGCTTGCCGCGAAGCGAGAGGTTCGTGAAGTAACGGCCTTAGACAGTCCGTCCTGGGAAGAAAATGTCACAGATGTTCAAAAGCCAATCACAGGTCACATTCTGGCTTCGCAGACTTTGTTGACACACTTTGTTGACATTCTTGCATGATAGAGATCTACAACTGAAGTGAGAATTTCTGTATCTGTGTCTTCTGTATTGCAACTTTGTTTCAAACCTAAAAAATAAGCTGAGCTTGCTTTCCTCTCCTTCTGATGGCCAAGAACATTGCCAAGATTGGAATATTCTCCACCCAGGCATAAAATCTGAGGTTGACTGCTTAGAATAGTATAAAGCATATACTTTCAAATGCTAGGAAGTTTTCAGTTGGCTGGTTAATATAAATGGCATAAAGACCTAACTTAAAATCCCTGCTTAGGCATGGAAAATATCTGGGGGTGACGTGTAACTGTTTAAACCACTAAATAAGCTAAAATAAAATAATACTAAAAATACAGTGGTACCTCAGTTTACGAGTGCTTTGGTCTGGCGTTGGCTTGACCTGGGCCCTCATCAATATTTGTTCACCAGCTGGAAAATCTTGTGAGGAAACAATCCTGATGAACTTCATATGTCATTGTGTGCTTATAGTTAGGAGATATCACACAGGGGTTGTTAGGCGGCAGCTCCTGTTTTAGGGGGGTGGCATAATTGTGAGGGAGCCTACATATCAGTTTAGTGAGGTGCTGCTGAAGCCTTCAAGGACATAAGAAGCTAAATGTATTTTTCCTCCTTTCAATCAATATAGGGAATTCAAGGACCCAAAGGCCAGAAGGGTGAACCATTTATGCTGACTCCAGAATTAACCATCCAGTTCATGGTAAGTCTCAGCAGCCATAATAGCCTAGTAAAAACCTAATGCTTTTCTGGTGAAGAAATTAAACTCTTTCTCACATTCTTGCAAATGTTGCAGTGGTTTAGAGACTCTTGGATATCTTCAGTATCAAAACAGTAACTTTTCAGCGATATCCTGAACCTTTATTTTCAGCAAATACAGTCTGGCTTCTATCATTAACATATGATCTATCATATTATTACTTGCAGCCTGACTCTTGAGTATGTTAAAAAAACTTGCTATTTGTTTTTTTCTTAGTAGTCCTATAAAAGGTATCACTTATCTCTCAGTGTCTCATTTCCCCCCATAAAATGTGTATACAGTAATACAGTAATACAGTAAACCCCCACCTATCACAGGGGATAGGGACCCGACCCGACCCGCAATAATTGAAAATCCGCATTATGCGGATGCTGGGTCAGGTTGGAACTGGGCAGGCTCTCTGGGGGCTCTTGTACTTACCCCAGGCCTGGCACTGCCACAAACGGGCCTGCAAGGGGCTTTCCAGTCCCCCAGAGGCCCCAAAAGTGCCTTCTAGTGATCTTGAGGTCGCTTCTGGTTTACCAGAAGTCACTTCCACTTTGCGAGGAAGCACTTTTGGGGCCTCCGACGGGCCTGGGAAGGCCTTTCCTCCTTATCCCAGGGCGCCTTTTTTCATATACTGTGGACCCGCGATATACAGGGACCGCAGTATATGAACCGCGAAAGGACGGGGGACCACTGTACCTCAGCTTACGAGTGCCCTAATGCACAAGTGTTTTGCAAGATGAGCATAATTTTCGTAACACATTTGTCCCAGTTAACAAGCTCATCTTGCAAAATGAGCACCAGAGCATCAAATCAAAATTTCAAGTATTTTGATTTATGAGCATGTTTCCGAAATGAATTATGCTTTTTTTAAAAAGGTACAGAAGTAAATTACAAATATAATCCATTCTGGAAATGTGCTTGTAAACAAAAGCACTCGTATATCAAAGCATATTTCCCCATAAGAAATAATGGACACTCAGATTATTCTGGGGCCCCATGGACCATATATAGTCCAGGATTTTGGGGTCCTTTTTAAACTGAACAGGAGTGCTATTTGCCCTGTAAAATAATATTCTTCATGGCCCATTTTAGGCTTCTTCTAAAATAAAAACAAACCACAAAGCAATTTGTGTTGGGTTGTCAAAATTCATAACTGTGGCACGAGAGGTGCTGTGCGTTTTCACCTCCATCCCCGGCCAGCCTTCCCCACTCACTAGCTGGCACCCTCTGTTTGGGTAGTCTTTGTTGGGAGACTGACCAGTTCAGGCTGGAGCATGGACTTCCCCTCTCTGCCTCCCCCAGCAGCTGCCCACTCAAAAGGCTGTGTAGCAGGAATCCCTAACCCACCTCCTCATCTGAATGCTTATACATTTCGACAACTCAGCATGAATCACTTTGTTCCCATCTCTACTGATCATACATAGATAGACAGTATAACTTATAAGTGTTAGCTTCCTGTTCACTTTTAACGTCCTTACTATGCTAATGGCTATAAGTGGGAGCATCTAACTAAATATGTTTTTATTTTTAAAATAACTTTTACAGTGGTACCTCGACTTACAGACATCTAGACTTAAGAAAAATTTGACTTAATAGAAATCCGTGGGTATAGGAAAAAATCGAGTTACGGGAGAAAGCCTGTTTTTTCGAGTTATGAAAGGGAAAAGGAAAGGAAAGATTCCTTTTCAGAATAGCTCCTGCTTGTTTGCAATAGCAGTACTGCCATCTTGTGGCCACCTGACTCCAGTGCTGCAGTTAGGAAGAAGGAGGAGGGATTTTGAACAGGAAAGCTGAGAATTGGGGCTTCTTTTTTAAAATAACCTTTTCAAACTGCTCATGTTGGATATATTTGGCACCGTTTTGGGAACTTTTTGGAACTTTTTGGGTAGATTTCTCAAAGCGGCTGAAAGATAGGGAGCTGATCTTCTATCATTTGCATGGTTGTTAATGTGTTTTTTTATTTGGGGAGTTATTTCCCACTTGGAACGGATTATTATGTTTCCAGTACATTTCTATAGGAAACTCTGTTTCGACTTTTAAAAAAATTGACTTAAGAAAATGCATTTGAAACAGATTAATTTTGTAAGTAGAGGTCCCACTGAACTTCATTTATTTGCAAACTGTTGTAAATTTAAAATTAGGTGTATCATTTACCATTTCAAATTATTTTCCTTTAGGGAGATCCTGGAGATCCAGGTTTGATGGGCTTCCAGGTAAGCAATGTAGTTAACAGATGACACTCATCTAATAATGAAAGGTGTATTTTAAAAATTAAGAACAATTTGACTGTGAAATATTTTTCTTGACGTCTAGGGACAACAAGGTGCTCCTGGTGCGAGGGGTGTATTTGGTCCAGTTGGAGAGCCAGGTCTACCCGTATGTATTACGAGATGTAGAAGTTCTCATCTCACTGCCAACCTCCGAGCTTGTTAGAAGAAATTCCATTCCTTAGTCACTCTAAATGGAGAATGGTAACACTAATGTAGCAACATATATCCAGACGTGTGCGTGCAATCTCAAATGTGTATGTGCAGTCCTTATTAATGCCTGTGTCAAGTATTGGTTTTATAGGAATAATAAACAGTAAACTGAGCAAATGAAACACAAGGAAAGGTTTATAAAGAATAACATATTTTTTAAAAATATATATTTTAGATACCCTTATTATGATATTGAGAAAATATCTAGTGTTTTCTGTATATTTTCATAAATTGTATACTCTTTAACTTATGGATGGATGGATGGGTGGATGGATGGATGGATGGATGGATGGATGGATAAAGCACATTATTAATTCATTCATATAGTTTCTGTACCTAAATTTTGTTTGCAGGGATCTCCAGGGCCACCAGGACCACCGGGCTCTCAAGTAAGTCTTTTTCTTATTGTTGGGTGGATCTTGAGTCTTTTAAATTGGAACTAAATTGGAAACATTGGATATGTCCACTGGTGTTATCATCAAAGCTCTGATTGAAGGTCATTGGGTAAAGGGGGAGGGTCAATGGGTAAAAAAATCATTTCCTAGCCATTGGGTCACAGTAAAATGCATTTATACAAAATTGTAAAATCCAGAAAAACCAGTGAATTTAGTGCTCAGTCTAGAAATGAGTATTTAACACATTAACATTTATTCTAAAGGCAGAGTTTGGGAGTACTACCTGGAAAGTTAAGTAGGAATGCTAATGCAGGATCTTACAGTATTCATGTCTTGTACCATTTGTTGGATGGCCCAACAGTGTGGCAACAAGATAATCTGGTTTTGATAAATATGCTCATGGCATACAGTTCACAAAGGAACTAAAGAAGGAGAGTGATGGATGGACTGCAGTTAATACTGGTTTTTAAAAACCAGAAAGGAATAATGACTTCAGAAAATGGATTACATTTACTGAAAACTATATACATACTGTATATAATGCACAATGGCACTAGCAACTAAGCCTGGATGTAGAGAAATCTGGCAGAGATAGGTAAAATGTAGCATAGTCTAATAGTTCTTGGCTACCTAACCTATTGGTTATCTAGTTTATCAACAAGGAATATTCACTGATTTAGTGTTACTTCCAGCTACCCATTCTGATGAAAGAAAATCCATAAGGGCATATCAGAAGTAGAGAAAATGTTCTTAATTCATACTGATCAATCTCAAAGGCAACAGAACTGACATTTCTTTCTGATTTTAATAGTTATCAATAAGTATGGATTTAAAGTTCCCCTGATATGGAAACAGAGTTACAAAATATTATTTGAAATACTGTACAGTGGTACCTTGTATAAAGGAAATTAATTCGTTCTAAATGAAATTATGTTAAGCAAATTTTCCTTTATACAAATTGCCCACAGGAATGCATTGAAAACAGAGTAATCCCTAATTTGCCCCATAGACGATTCTGTTAAGCAAATTTTCCCTATCTCCGGATTTTTTTATGTTGTACAGATTTTATGTTATACAAACCGTTTGTTATACGAGCGCCCACTGTATAGGCATCCTTCAGTCTCAATAAACTATGGTATTGTGCTCTGTATAGTAGCCGTGTGGTTTCAACACTGCATGCAAAGCTGAAGTGGCCTCTTCAGAACACAAGGCCTGGGTAGATTAATATGGAGGTTAAAACTGTTACACAAGCAACAACCCCACTTCTCAGTAATGGAATGGAATGGCAAAGACAATATGATTAGTTCCAGCTGCATTGCAGGAGTTACCAGAACATGATTGTACTGCCTCTGGGACTCCTGCTCTGGATTTTGCCTTGAGGTTAACTCTGAAGCCTTTTCCAGAAATGGATATAGCCACAAGGCAATGGAGGTTTAAAACCAGAGTTTTCCTCGTCCTACAAGATTATTCTTCCATTTTATCTGCCATTGGGGCATAAAGCCCTCTTCTGCCTTTAAAACAATTGACCCTCTTCTCCTATAACCCTGGGAAGGGGCCCTTACGAGGTACTACCAGCCAGGCCAGCTAGATCAAAGCATTGCTGTCAGGAGGGGGATTCGAACCCACGCCTCCAGAGGAGGCAGCAATCTGAACACTCTAAGATATTAACAAATGACAATTGGTAAACTAAATTTCACAGAGTTATTTTAAAGTAGTGTAAAATGACAACAGTGGTATTATAGAAACCAATATACAGTATTTTCTTCATTTTTATTTGGTCAGGTTAGGTATTCTATCCATCTGAAAACATTGGTTAATGCTTACTAATTGTAATTTCAGGGCAACAGGGGTCTTGGCTTTTATGGAGAAAAAGGTGAAAAGGTAAAAAGGATTCATATTTATTTGTATTTGTAATAAACACTGTATGAGGAGCACAGTTTAGAGTGGTCATTCTTTCATCAAGGTACTCTGCCAGTACCTTGATGAGTCCTCCCTGAGGACAGTCATGCAGGCCCTAGTGATCTCGAGGATCGACTATTGCAATGCCCTCTACGTGGGGTTGCCCTTGACCCTGGTTCGGAGGCTCCAGCGGGTGCAGAATGCGACAACCAGGCTGGTGGTGGGTCTCGTAGATTCGAGCACATCACCCCAGTCCTGGCTCGCTTGCACTGGTTACCCGTTGTCCTCTGGATTAGGTTCAAGGCCCTGGTTTTGACTTTCAAAGCCCTCCACAGCCTGGGACCAGATTATCTGGCGGAGCGAATCTCTCAGAGATCAACTGGGGCCAGACCCACGAGATTGGCGCAGGCGCGCTCACTGAGGGTGGCCACACCCAGAGAGGCGCAGAAATCTCGTGCGCGTGACCGCGCCTTCTCTGTGGTGGGCCCCATGCTTTGGAACCATCTCCCCAGTGAGCTGCGCCTAGCAGAGTCCCTGCCTGCCTTTAAAAAGGCCCTGAAGACCCACCTGTTCAGGGAGGCATTTGGTGACCTTTCTATTTAGTCCTTTTTTTTTTTTTTGCCCTTTGCCATCTCTGCTTGGATTATGCCTCCTTTTGTGTTCTGTTATTGTCTTGTTTGTCTTCCTGCTTTTATTGTAAGCTGCCCAGAGTTCCCTCCTGGGAAGATGGGCGCGATATAAGCCTAATAAATAAATAAATAAATATTATGCTTTAGAATAACAGAATCATAGATTCATGAAGTTGGAAGGGTCCTACAAGGCCATTGAGTACCATCCCCTACTCAATGCAGAAATACAAATTAAAGGATACCTGCCAGGTGGTTGTCTCCATTTCTCTTGAATGCCTCCAGTGTTGGAGCACTTGAGGTAATTGATTCCATTGTCATACTGCTCTAACGGTTAGGACATTTTTTCCTGATATTCAACCAAAATTGTTTCCCTGTAACTCGAGCCCATTGTTGTGCTTCTTGCACTCAGGGATGATTGAGAATGGATCCTGCCCCTCCTCTGTATCACAGTCTTTCAAGCATTTGAAAAGTACTCTCTTTTCTCCCCTGAGTCTTCTTTTCTCCAGACTATAGATGCATGCTGTGTACTTAAAATGAAGCACTGATAGCCAGCTGTGATCAGTCTCTCTCCTCCTCGCCGCCCAATCCCTCACCAGTCTTCATGCGTCACCATGGTCCTTTCCCTGTGGCAGCACACCAATAATAACCAGCTCTTCCTGCCTCCCCATGCAGCAGAACACTCAACAAGTCTATAGAGACTGTTCCTCCTGCCTCTCTGACAGAGTTATCAGCTGCACATGGAGGCAGGAAGAGCCAGCCAGAGTGCTGGTGATGATTGGCGAAAGGGCCCTGACTGTGCATAGAGACAAGGGAATGGTCCGGGCACCTGAAGGAACAGGGAAGGTCATGGGCCACTAAGCGGCCATTTCTACTCAAGGCTGTACGTGCCACTTCTTTCAGTCTTTCCTTATAGGATTTGGTTTCCAGCCCCCAAATCATCTTTGTTACCATCCTCTGAACTTATTCGGATGCTTTGCTGATGTAAGCAAACAGCATACTATGTCTACAACAGTGGTTCTAAACCTGTGGGTCTCCAGATGTTCCTGGACTGCAACTCCCAGAAGCCTCCACCAGTTGCTGTGCTGAAAGGGATTTCTTGGAGTTGCAGTCCAGAAACATCTGGGGACCCACAGGTTGAGAACCACTGGTCTACAACATAGGAGACAGAATAGAACCCTGAGGGCCTCCACAGACCTATGGCCAGGGTATCAAAAAAGAGATCCCCCACACCACCCTCAGGGTTTTCCCCTTGGGAAGGACAAAAGCCAATGTAAAACAGTGCCTTTTAGTCCCATCCTAGAGAGATGGTCCAGACAGATATACCATGGAAAGTATATAACATTTTCCTGTTTAAATAGGATCACCAGCAAGTTCAATCCTTCTCTAGCCAAGACAAGGTGGCTGTCTCAGGTGTAAGACCACCAAGGGTGGCCTTTCCACCTAAACAGCCAAATCTATGCAGCACTGCCTCTACTCTCCTGAAGAGACTGGTTTCAAATTGCTTGGCTTTGAGGATTTTTCAGAATCAGTATTCCCCACCCCACCCTCAGGATCTCCAGTGGAAGGCCTGCAGAAAATGCCTGATTCTGAGATGTCCTCAAAACCCAGCAGTTAGAATAAAGCAAAAGCAAAAAGAAAGTGGTCTGCTTATATACAGCCACATCCCACTTCAAGTAGTCTCTGGGCAATTTACAGTTTTAACTACATTATGCAGGCTACACATTGCCCCCCCCCCCAGCAAGCTGGGTACTCATTTTACAGACCTCGGAAGGCTGGAAGGCTGAGCAAACCTTGAGCCTGCTACCTGGGATTGAACCCCAGGTCATGAGCACAGTTTTACCTGCAGTACAGGCATTTAACCACTACGCCACGGGGCTCCTGCTTCCTCTGTAGAAAGCTAGTTAGCTTGCTGCTTTTTTTCTACAAAGACATTCTGGAATATGGGAAAAGCAGCAGAAGTGGAAAGAGGAAATGGTGGAGGAAGAGAAGAGACAGAGAGGTGCTCTAGTGAGAAGGTGAAGAAACAATCAAGGTTTCAAGAAGGGAGAAAGATATGACAGACTTGGCTGAAGGAGAGACATGAAGGGGTGAAATGTGAGGAGAAACAAACAGTGGGCCTGTCTGGACAGGGGAGAGGGGGACCAAATGCCTGGGATCGGGGGAAATAAATGGTGGTGATACGATGGAGGAAGAAGAGGTGAAGGGGATGGCAGCAGGAGATTAGACAACACATTGGTGTGGCACCTTACAGGTAGGAGCAATGACAGTCAGGAAATCCTTAACATATTGATTCTAACCTACATATTGTCCCAGCCCATTCATATATATATATAGCATCAGCTCCTTCATTTTCCCCGATCAGTATAATCCTGATCAGCATAATTTTTCTGATTTTATGAGTTTTATGTGTTACTAATTTTGTGCGTCCCTAAATGTGTTTAACTTTTTTTTAATAGTTTAAGGATTGTCTCTTCTCTTGACTTCACTTGCTGAACATATCATTATGGTAATGTTTTTCTTGTAGGGTGATCCTGGCCCCCCAGGTCCCCCTGGACTTCCTTCAACACGAGAACTGGTCATTTCAACTGATGTAATTTCAATTGAATACAAGGTAATTAGAAATAGTACTGAAAATTATACAAAGCATTTGTGCGCTTTTTTAAAATGCAAAAATAGTGAATACTTGTCAGAGTTTGCTTGATACGTTAACTTTGAAAATGTGTTTGTTAATAGTAAATGTTAGAAGTTGGTAAATTAATCTATTACTGTTTAATTCACTGGATTAATATTAATTAATTCATCAAACTATAGCGGATTGAGGAATGGGATTTGTAAAGCATGACATGTAAGTTTTTATGGCGCATTTGTTATTGGCTCCTTATGGCGCATTTGTGATTGGCTCCTTCAAAAGTGTTCTTTTTATTGTTTTAAAGTTCCTTTTTCCCACCGGGCATTTTTCCAGATGGTCTGCAAATTCCAGACCTGTAGTCTGAGAAAATTCCATAATTTGGATTCTATCTCTGTCACTTTCACTGATTTAGATGATCTGAATTATACATTTTGTTCTAGGATACATTTTGTTCTAGGATAGCAAAGAGATGGAAAAAGTTAAAGTTGTTATAGATATAATGGAACCCATTGGGATCGTGCAGGCAACAAGCAAGTACTGCTGCATAGAGATGACCATGGTGGCTCTTTTGAATGCACTATGAATTAGCTGTGAGCTAAACTGAACAAATGGCTATGCAGCCATTCACATTGAAGAAGCTGCCTCGTGGTGAAATTAATTACTAGTCATGAAATAAAATGAATATGGACCTTACAAATATATTGAAGAGGTGTCTTCCTTGTAATCATACACCTGATGTCTTTTTGAAAAGCTTCATCCATCTCTTGGGTATACAAAAGAAAACAGACACCAGATCAGGTGAGGGGAGTAGAAGAGAAGGGGGATGGTGAGACAGAGGTCATTTGGGGGGTGAGAGAATAGGAAAATTTAGATTGTAGAGGTGATGGAATATAGACAGTTTTTACCTTAGAGCCTTGTGGTGGCAGATAAACTTTCATGAAAAAAACAGTGAAAATATAGAAGTATTTCATTTGATAATGACTCAAGAAACCTTGACATGTTCAGTCAATTTTTGTGTGTGTCCATCATGCATATGAATTTTATCTCAGCTGTTCTTCTTTGTATTCTTGATTTGTAATTATTCGATTCCAAAATGGTGACCTTCAAATCTTCCAAGGAGTGTCCTGGTAGATTGAAATGGTTTGAGACAGGTTTCTGTGTATTGTGATTTTTTGTGTCAGACTTGTGACCATTGATCTGTTTCCATAGAGACTGTCCTGTTTGTCTAATGTAAAGTGCAGATGGGCATTGTTGGCAAAAGATGGTGTAGATAAGAACATAAGAAGAGCCATGCTGGATTAGGCCAAGGGCCGATCTAGTGCAGTTTCCTGCATTTATTTTATTTATTTATTTTTAACTCTTGTATACCGCCCTATTCCCACAATGGGGACTCAGGGCGGTTAACAACATAAAAAGTAAAAAACATATAAAATCAGATACAGGTAATAGGCAACAGATTTACTAAAAACAATTGGATCCAAGATTAAATAGGCGGGGGGGAAAAAAGGAAAAAGAAAAAAGAAAAAGGACAGGGTCCCTAACCCTCGCTGTAGGCCTCTCGAAAGAGCATGGTCTTAGGGTTCTTCTTAAACGCCGCCAGCGAGGGAGCCTGCCGTAGTTCACCTGGGAGTTTGTTCCAAATTGCCGGTGCCACCACCGAGAAAGCCCGACCGCGAGTACTCACTTTTCGGGCTTCCCTCGGGGGGACCGTCCGCAGGGAAAGGGTCACCGAAGCACGGGTGGGCCAGGGCCGGTCTAATTGTCGGGAGCGCATGAGACTAGATATCTGTCTCTGATACCACTCGCCTGCATCTGGCCTTGAAGTACCCTAGTTTTAACCGTGGAGATTACACATCTCCATTATGGTTTGTAACCTCTGAAGGACTTTTCCTCCAAGAATATATTGAATCCCCATTTGAAGGCATCCAGTCAAAATGCCATCACCACATCCTGTGACAGGATCACATTGTTGGAAGAGCAAGTGAAGTTGCCCTGGATATTATACAGTATATGGTATTGTTAGGTCCTGAGATTGTTTTGCCAGAGTACATGTGTGGGCAGAGTTGGCATCTGTGTTTATGGTATGGTTTAGTCCCTTTGCCTGTGTTGCTATTTTGTAATCCTGTGTATGTTAGTATTTGCTTGAGGTTGGGGGGTTGTCTGTGGCAAGTATGGATCTCCCGCCAAGAGCTTTGGAGAGTGACGTGTTCTTGTCAAGGATGGGATGGAGATCATTTAAGTTGCTTGTGAGTGGTCTCACTTGTGGTCTGTAAGTGACAACCAGTGGTGTTCTGTCATTTGGCCCTTTGGATCTGTCTTGTAGCACGTTATCTCTGAGTATGTGTCTTGCTTTGTTGATTTCTTCCTTAATCATACAAGGTGGGTCCTGTAGTCTGAGGAAAGCCTTTTGTAGATCCTTTAGTTTGGAGTCTCTATCTTCTGGGTCAGAGCAGATGCAATTGTATCTTAGGGCTTGACTGTATACGGTGGACTTCCTTGTGTGCTCAGGATGGAAGATGGAAGAATGCAGATAGGTACTGTATTTTGGTCAGTGGGTTTTTGGTACAGTGTGGTACTAAGATGCCCATGTTGTAGTTTCAAAGCGGTGTTCAGAAAATTCACCTGGTGCATGGATTGTTCCAGGGTGAGGTTGATATTTGGGTGAAAATTATTGAAGTCCTGGTGGAATTTTATTAGGGTTTCCTCTCCATGGGTCCAGATCAAAAATGTTATCAATGTATCTCAAATAGAGAAGTGGGTTTTGGGTGCGGTGGTTAAGAAGCCATGAATATGTTTGCGTATTGTGGGATCTGGAGGTAGGTTTTATTGTCAAAGTAAAATAGTTGTGTGTGAGTACAAAGTCACAGAGGGTGGTGATTGTGTGGGATTCTTCCTTGTTTTGGGTGATGTTTATGAAAACTTGTAGTCCATCTTTGTGTGGGATATATGGTATAGAGAGCCTTTACATCCATTGTAGCCAAGATGGTATTATCGGGAAGGTTCTGTGTGAACTGAAGTTTCCTTTGGAAGTCTGTAGTGTCATTTACATAACTGGGTGCATTGGTGGCATAGGGTTTGAGAACATTGTCCAAGTATCCAGATACTCCAACTGTGAGGGTGTTGATGCTTGATACAATCGTTCCACCAGGGTTACCTTGTTTATGTATTTTTGGAAGAAGATAGAAGGTTGCTGACTGAAGTTCTTGTGGTGTATTCTGCAGTTTTGTTCACATATGTTTCCAGGGAGGTCTTCCGTGGGGTTCTGTAAGTCCTTTTGGAATTTGGTGGTTGGGTCTGTGGTTAGGGACTGGTAAAATTTGGTGTTCCACAATTATCTTCTGGACTCCTATGTGTAGCTTGATTAGTCCATGATAACCACAGCACCGACCTTGTCAGCTACTTTGATCACTATGTTGTGATTGTTCCTGAGGCTGTGTGTAGCATTGCGCTCTGTTTGGGTGAGGTTGAATGTTAAGTGTGGTTCCTTGTTGATTATCTCATTCCTGGCATGGTCATGAAAGCATTCAATATAGAGGTCAAGTTATTTATTGCGGCCTTAGCATTTGTCCCACTTGGTGGGGGAGTCTGCTATTCTTGTTTTGGCCCTCCACTTGCCGTGGTCGTGGGCTAGATTCTGGTGAACCCAGGAGAACTTCATGTCATTCTCAAGGGTGTTCGTCCAGCCCTGTTTTGGACAACCCCTCAGTTGGGGTCTGCTGACCTGCAGGGTGAGATTTAAATCATGATTTAAATCAATTTGATTTAAATCAAATCTACTCTGGCACAGCTCTGTTCCCATGGCATTGGCCTGCTCTACTGGCCATTTTAAATCACTAGTTAGCAAGACTAGATTTAAATCATAGTTTTCTACATAAAGGCTCATTCTTGCTGTTATAACCTTACAATACAACTAGATGAAAATTTCATTTTTAGAATAACAACCATTCATATTAGTTTTACAGTTATATAAGATATTGTTTTTAATACTATTAGAAAAACTATAGATATTTATAAAATTATTGTAAAAGTGAATTATCTCCAGTTTCATAGATTAATCATTCATATTTGGACAAATTTTCTTCTCTCTCTCTCTCTCTCTCTCTCTCTCTCTCTCTCTCTCTCTCTCTCTCTCTCTGTGTGTGTGTGTGTGTGTGTGTGTATATATACATAGACTGTCAGGTGCTAACAATGAGGTTAAGGTCTTTTTCTCGACTCTTGTTCAGTTTATAGCATTTTGCTGTGAAGAAGATGCATGTGATATCTGTAGTCACAAATTCAGTTTTGAGAACTGCAAAACCAAGCATCTGTGTTAATATATTTTTTATTTTAATTTTTTGCATTTGTATTTTAAAAAAGAAGATACAGTAATACACAACTAGCGCTCCCTTCACCTGGGAACCAATATAACTTGCTCAGTTCCCCACCCCCTTACTTATAAATGCTATTCTTTCCATTGTTTGACTGACCCCATATCCCTTCCAAAATATATATAATCTTGGTTTAGCATTCTCCCTTTCCCTTTATCCAATATAGCATTTATAAATTCATTCCATATCTCATTAAATCTATTAATATTCAACTTTCCTTTTTAAAACTGAATTTCATAAGTCAGTTATCATTAATTGCAATATTCCAAATTTCATTATACCGTTCATGGAATTGGAAAACCCAGTTTTGCTTCCAGGGTTTTTGTTTGTTTGTTTGTTTTTTGTTTTGTTTTGTTTTTGTTTTTTGCAATAAGCAGTTTTGCTGCTGTTAACATATTCATTAATACAGTATTTCTTTTTTGCAATATTATCCACATTTTCTATTAAAAGTAACAATGCTATTTTTGGTGATGTTTCAGTATTAACTTTCAATATGTCTCTAACTTCTTCAAAAACCTCATTCCATACCTTTTGTACTACTTTGCATTCCCATCATAAGTGCCACTAGGTTCCCGCTTCCTGCTTATTGAATCTCCAACATTTCTTAGACTAATTTGCATTTATATTACAGTATTTAATTTTGTCAGCATTAGGTACCATCTCCATATTATTTTATATCAATTTTCTTTTGTGATAATATCTTGTAGCCAGAAATACTGCCCAATAATCTTACAGAAACCTCTGGAGGAGCATGACATTGTGAATGGCTTAATGGAATTTATATACAAAAAAAAATTAAACATATACTAGACAGCCTTATGCTACATAATTTAAAAAAACTCATCATTTCATGATGGAATAACGTTTGGATGATAAAAATCTGGTTTAAATCAAACAAATCCATTAGAGATTGGTACGACCAGAAAAATTTTTTTTCGAGTTGTCGTTTTTCGGGACAGGTCTGTTTCGGGTCATTTCCGTTTTTCGCGAAATTTTTTAAAAATTTGTCATTTCGTCGTTTCGTTTGTCGTTTGTCGTTACCGCCGCCGCGATTTCGCGCGATTTGACGTCCCAGCGAGTGGCGTCCTGCCGGCGCTAGGTGTTTTTGCGCCCTAGGCGGCAGGCGGGGGGCGGGGGGCATGGGTGGGCAGCGGCAGGGGGGAGGGGCACGGGCGCGGGCGGCGGGCGCGGGTCCCGCAATGACCCAGAGCAGGCGGAAAACACTTTAAACTGACTTGCTGCACAAGACTGCATCGAATAAAGCAATTGCAATTTTTGCAAACAAAGTGGGCAGTGCACCCACAGCAGAGCTGCAGGCAGGTTATGAAAGGACCTTGGCTTGTCACCAAGCAAATGAAATTTTTAAAATAAATCCACACCTCCCCTCCCACTCAAACCTCCCCCCTTTGAAGCACTATCAGAAAAGAAATCATAACAAACTGCAGGAGAATAAAAAAGAATAAACTGTGTTGCTATTCCCCACAGCAGACAGAGAATGAAAGGAATTATTATTATTTCCTAAAAATTCAATTGAATCAATTCCCTCCCTGCCTGCCTAACTGAAATCTAAAGGCTCCGTGACGCGAAATCGAAACTAATCTAGCACAGCAGCCAGCTACACACAGCCCTCTCCCACCCACATCCAAGCCCGGACTGCGACTCTTCTGGGAGTGCCTCGGCTTTTTATGCCCTCTTGCACATCCAGAAGTGTCAGTCAAAACCTGGCCACGCAATTGGTAGAATGGGTCCAAAAATTTGCATAGTCCCATCCCATGGCCAGCCCATCATTGCGCAGGTGTAAAAAAATAAAAATAAAAATAAAATAAAATAAAATCAGTGTGACCTTTTACTGCTATAAAAAACCCACTGCTGCTACTGTAAAAATTCAAGCATTTAAAATAGCTAATTTTCTCATGTTTCTGTGGTGCTTTGGTGGTTTTTTGGACCACGATTTCAAAAAAAATATTGCAGATGCCATTTTGGATCCCCCCGCACCACATGGCAAATTGAGACGCCAAGGATGCCCCCTCCCAGCCCGGTACCAGCAGCCCAGGACAGGAGGGGGGGAAGGCTGGGGACCCCCCCCCAGAAACCACCCCTCTGGTAGGTGCCCTCAGGCAGGCATATTTTCGCCTGCTTTTTTGGCTGGGAATCGGGGTTTTTTTATTTTTAAAACTTTTTTTCTGTGCCACTTGGCATCGCGCGATCGCCGCGCGATGCCAGGAACAACAACGACAAATCAGACCCAATTTTTCTTTTTTCGGTTTGAGTTCGAGTTCTGACAGCTTAATTGTCGTTACCGTTTCCGTTACGTAACGGAAACGATATCCGAAAACGGAAACGACAATTTCGCCAAGTCGTGCCCATGTCTAAAATCCATTTTTATTTTAACCAAAAAAAAAGCACCATTGATTTTTATCTACCCATCAAGCTGATTCCCAATCTGTAAAGAATGAGTGTTGAAGTAGTGATACTTTATTGGTCTAGGAAGACTTGCTTTTCAGATTTTCTGCAGAAGTCTGCTCTGCAGAAATCGGTTCCAGCTGCTTTATATCAGCAGCTCCAATCTTCCTGTTAATTTGTGGAAACTGAAAGGATCTGCACGCTGTGGATAATCTGAGGGTATGATTGATCCTTGACTAGCTTTCCATAGTAGGTCCATTAGCTAGGTGCATATTGTAAATTTACAATCAAGCATGGATTTTGTAAGGGTAAGCTATTTAAAATATCCAGTGACAGGTGTGAGCAGTTCTGAGGAATGTCTGGATGTGTTTTTTTCTAACCTCCATCATGTATACAAATTCCTCAGGGAAGTGATGCTTATTGACTTGATTCATTGCTTTCCAGCTTGGATTGCATCTCTACACACTTTGCATTAGCATAGAAATATAATGTCGATAAAGAGCCCACGCCTAAACTTCATTTTCATGCTGAAAGTAGAATTTCTGGCATGCCCCATATTTCAGTGGTGTGCAGTAGAATATTTATTTATTTATTTTATTTATTCTTGTATTTATATCCCGCTTATCTACTACATGTAGTACTCTAAGCAGCTAACAAAAGCAATATGGCAATTGGTCCACAAGAATTGTCAGCATAATCAGTAATGGGCTAGGAGCAGTATCTTACCTAAGTTAGGATTCAGTTAGAAGCTGAATTTATTATTCAATTAGAGACCTTTACCTTGTTCACCTTTTTACTGATATAATGCTACATTGGTGATGGAGCAGGAGGTCCATCCAATTGACTTTAGCATGCCAAGTAAGCCCCTTAGTTGTGATTATTCCCCCTAGTTGTGATTATTCATGGCTCCTCTGCTAGTGGCATTCCTCATGGTGAGAATACGTCAATATATTACCTCTGGTGTTACTCCTATGGCTGAGAGTCTGTACCAGTGTTTCTCCAATACAACACAAGCTAATGAAGGTGATCCTCGTACCAATGGCATTGTCTACCATATATGTGGAGTAGGACTGGACCCTGCAATTGGTTTTATCAATGCAATTGTTTCAGTATTAAATGTTATATTTCTGTTATGTTTTAGGGAGTGAAAGGAATAAAAGGAATAAGGGGAGAACCTGGAATTCCGGTGAGTCTATAGAAAAAGGTATAGTACAGTTGCCCTGCTAATTAATCTCAAACACTTTCAAGAGAAAGAGTTAAATCAACATGTGTCATACCTGGAGTTTTCATTTGGATTTTTCATTAGTAATGCTCTTCCCCATACTAGACTGGGTCATGGTTTTGCAGTTCCATGGCTTCTTGGATTATTTAGATCTGTTCCAATATGGCTTCAGGTGTGGGTCTGGGACAGAAACTGCTGGCACAGTTGCTAAAACTTTCTCAGAAACACTCATTTCTGACAGCTGTCTCAAGGTCACCTCAGCCTTCCATCCTTCTGAATTCAGTAAAATAAGTACCCCGATTGCTTGGGATGGGGTAGGAGCAATGTGTAGCCTATATAATTAAATTGTAAATTGCCAAGAGAGTGCTTTAAGCACTATGGAGAAGTATATAAGTGGCACACTTTTACTTTAGTCACCTTGATGGATGACTTATGTCATGAACTGGACATTGTCCCTGTTGGTTCTATTGGACCTCTTAGTAGTTTTCAGTACCATCAACCATCTCATTTGGGCCATCTCATTTGGATGGGACTTGGAGGCTCAGTTTTACACTGGCTTTGGTCCTTCTGATAGGGGAAAAACAGAGGGTGACACTAAGGGACTCCAGCTGAACACCCTGGCCATTGGCCTGTGGAGTCCCACAGGGTTCTTTGTCTCCTATGTTATTTAACACATATATGAAACCTCTGGAGGAGGTTATCTGGGGTGTTGTGATTTGGTGTCACAAGTATGATCTTTCCTTGCCATCAAAATCTAAGGAATCTATTTGAGTTCTAGATCAGAAAAGAAGTCCAATTGCCATAACTCAAATTCCAGATAACCTCACCTGGATGACCAAGAATCTTCACAGGCGTGTTGCTAAGCATTTGGGGACAAATACCCTGAAGAAACACTTGCGTTTTAATCTGAGATGCAGACAACAGAGCCTCACCCCAACAAGCCTTTGCCTGCAATCTAAAGTAAGAAATTACAGGGTGAATAAGATAGTTTAGAAAGCACAAGAATGACTGTTTAATGAAAGGCTCAGGCAAGTGCACTTCACCATAGACACTTTGGAACACAGAATAGACCACCTTCACCAGGAACTATTCTCCACTCTATCCAAACCAACACTGGATGCAGTCATAGAAATTATCCACAAAGCACAACTGGCCCAGCACTGCAAAGGCAAAGAGAGGCAAATGAAGACGTTTGATCTTCTTCTGTCTCAGAAACAGCCAGTAGAAGAAATCAGCAGGAGGAGAAGGATGAGCGGACCATGACAGAAGACACAAAGGACAAATGGGTGAAGAGCCTCTCAAACAAGGAACTCCCCAAGCCATAGAGGGAGGTCCTATCTGAAGACCTACACTTTGTCATCACACCCAAACAGGTTCCTGTTGTGGAGTTCATCACAGCTACAGAATTGGCCATTCACAGCAACAATCTACCAGCAGCAGAAGCTAAACAACTCCAGCTAAAAGTCCCTGCTGCACACTCCAGTGCTTAACCAACATCATCCAAACTCACCAGCCAGACAATAAGTGCTCTGACATCCCTCAGCAGGGATGAGAACACCGCCATTCTGCCTGCAGACAAAGGAAGGTGCACTGTCGTCCTCAACAATGTGGATTACCACAAAAAGGTTATCAATGTGGATTACCACAAAAAAGTTGACCTTTTTTATATTTAATTTATTTTCACTAGTTGTTTATTTTATTTTATTTTCTTAATTGTTTTTATTGTTTTGTTTTGTTACCTGGTTATTTGGTTATTGTTTTTGGTTGTCATATTTTGTATTGTTTTGTTTTGTATTGTATTTTTTTTATTTTATTTTTTTTTCCCTCTCCTTGTCTGTATTTGGCACTGCCAGGTTTGGGCCCTTGACCGTTTTAGATCTTATGGAGTCTGCTGGGTGCCCCATTAGGGTGGTGTCGGGCCGTGGGAGAGCAACGATCGGATCAGGAGAACTCGGGACAGACATCTTCTGCCTGTCCCCGTTCTGATCCGTCGGCTGCCAAATGGCTGGGATCCAAACCGTCTGTCCCCCGACCTGTCCTGTCTGCTTATTAAATAAAATCCCTCTTGTCCACGATCTTATCGGAGAAGGACGACCTGGCTTTCATCACGGAGAAGGGGGTGGGGCTTCCTCGCCCTCCTTTGCCCCCAGGGCTACCGTTTGCAGCAGCTGGGCAGGTCGAAGGGGCGGGGGGGCGGGGGGCTATGGTCTTTAGGGACTCTTTTCATATCAGTAGATACGTTGGTGAGTCCGGGTTTGGAATGTCTCCACCTTATGGTGGGTCACAGGGACAGGTTTGGGGTAGTGCTTGTGTACCGTGCTCCCCGCGACCCTGCACTCTCCCTTCCGGAGCTCTCCGAGTTCATCTCGGCGGCACTTTTGAGGTCCCCCGCCTATTGGTGGTGGGGGATTTCAACGTGCACGCCGAGGTTGGGCTGTCTGGAGTAGCTCATGGAGTCCATGGCCTCCATGAACCTGTCCCAATTAGTCATCGGACCCACTCATACTGGTGGACACACCCCAAATCGCGGGGTTTTGATCTGGGGTCGGGAGAGCCCGTGTCATGGTCGGATCATTATCTACTGACTTTCTCTCTTGCGGTAGTATAAAGCTGGGCCCGTCCATCTGGGCCCGCCCCGGGGCTCCTAACCCTGCGCGTTTTCGGAGGCCCTCGGGATGTACCAGACGGTTTGGACGATAGCCCAACGTTGGTTTGAGGAGGTGGCTGGGGCTGTCGACCGGATCGCCCCAAGCGCCTGATCCGATGCCGAGCCCGCTCGTCCCCTTGGTTTACCGAGGAGCTACGGGCGATGAAGCAAGAGCGGAGAAGGCTAGAGAGCAGATGGCGGAACGCTCGGACGGTTCAGAATTGGGCTGCAAGGCGTTGAAAGTCGCTAGTGCGATTAGGAGATCTTTTGCCGCCCTGAGAATTGGTGAGGCCTCGAATCGTCAGCGGAAGTGTGGTCCGAGACCTCACCAATCCCGCTCCGCCTGGGCCTCCTCCTAGTGATTTCACTAGTGAGTCATTCGCAGCCTATTTTAAATCTAAGATAGAGGCCATCCGTTATGGATGCCGGTTGCCTGATCCGGCCCCTGTCATGGCCAGTGTCGGGCCGCCTCGCCTCGGTTTGTTGAGTTTGGGCCTGTTACACCAGTGGATGCCTCCAGGGCACTGGGACACTGCATTCTCCGTTCGACCCTTGCCCTTCCTGGTTGATTAAGAGCGCAACATGCCGAAATGGGCTTCACTGATTGCCTCAACCTCCTTCAAGGACGGGATTTTTCCCAGTCTTTTGAAGGAGACGGTGGTGAAGCCCATTATTAAAAGACCAGCTTGGCAGTGGACGATTTGTCCAACTATCGCCCCATAGCCAATGTTCCCTTTTTGGGCCGAGTCGCCGCCCTGCGTCTCCAGTCGTTCCTGGAGGAGAACCATGTCCTGGATCCTTTCCAGTCCGGGTTCAGGCCGCGTCATGAAACGGCCCTGGTCGCCATGATGATCTGTTGAGGAGGGCTGACAGGGGTTGCTCTACCCTGCTGGTCCTTCTCGACCTGTCAGGGCTTTTGATACCATCGACCACGGTATCCTGCTGGAGCGGCTCTCAGAGGTTGGGATTGAGGCCAGGCTTTTGCCTGGCTCCGGTCCTTCCTCGGGTCGCACCCAGCGAGTGAGCTTGGGTGGTGAGTTGTCGGCTCCCTGGACACTCTCTTGTGGGGTGCCCATTGCTCTCCCCAATGCTCTTTAACATCTATATGAAGCCGCTGGCTGAGATCATCCGGAGTTATGGAGTCTGCTGCCATCAGTACGCTGATGACACGCAGCTCTATCTCTCCTTTCCACCTGTGCAGTGGAGGCCGTCGGAATCGCTGCTTGGCTGCACTGGACTGGACCAGGTCCCACAGGCTCAGACTCAACCCAGGCAAGACCGAGGTTATGTTCTTGGGGGCTTCGGAGGGGTACTGTGGCCCTCTTCCCAGTCTGGATGGGTCCGCCCTCCAGCTGGCGCAAAGAGTGAGGAATCTGGGCGTCGTCCTTGACCCGGATCTGACCCTGGAACCTCAGGTGTCAGCCGTGGTCAGGTCGGCCTTTTACCATCTTAGGCTTATCGCCCAGATTCGCCCGTACCTCGATGAGGGCTCCTTGAGGACTGTGGTACAGGCACTGGTCATGTCGAGGCTGGATTACTGCAACGCTCTCTACATGGGGCTTCCCTTGAACCTTGTTCGGTGACTGCAGCGGGTCCAGAATACGGCGGCCAGGCTGGTGGTTGGTGCGCGTCGTTATGACCGCGCCACCCCCATCCTGGCTCGCCTACACTGGTTACCCGTTGCCTCCCGAATAAGGTTCAAGGTGTTGGTTTTGGCTTACAAAACCCTCCATGGCTTGGCCCCGGCTTATTTGGCGGAGCGTCTCTCCCGACAATTAAATCCGGCCCGACCCTCCCGAGCCTCGGTGGCCTTATCACTGCGGACGGTCACTCCGAGGATGCCCGTAAGGCTAGTACTCGTGGGCGGGCTTTCAGTAGTGGCCCCATCCATCTGGAACAAACTTCCCAGTGATTTACGGCTGGCTCCATCGCTGCAGGCATTTAAGAGGAACCTTAAGACCTTCCAGAAGCCAGCGATGTCTAAGGTCCCACTCTGGTTTTTTTTTTTTTTTCTTTTATATATATTTTTGGATTTTATAACCCCGCCTAACTATTATTGTTCATTGTAGCTTTGGTACTGCTTGATTCCCTTGTGTTGTTTTAATTGTGATGTTGTGAACCGCCCAGAGTCCCCATCGTGGGAATGGGGCGGTATACAAGTGTAAATAATAAATAAATAATAAATAAATATCTCACTTCTGGATGACCAGCACACATGCGAAAAGCTGAAAACAGACCCCACCAGCAACTGCAAGAAAAAGTGAGAGAATGCTTGAAACACTTGGAGAAGGACAACACAATTTACAGTGTAACCTACCACCATTTATATCCTGGAGATATAAATTGCCTGCCTGTACAGACTTCCCCAAATTCACAAGCACGGAGTCCCCTCAGGCCCATCGTCAGCAGTATAAACTTAGTAACATATAACATTGCAAAATACCTGGCTACTATCCTAGCACCATTCGTCGGACACACGGACCACCACATTTGCAATTTAAAGGAGTTTGTTTCTGCGGTCAGGGAGCTGATACTGGATACAGATAAAACCATGGTATCCTTTGATGTTACATCTCTCTTCACCAACATTCCCACCATTGATGCCCTAACAACGGTAAAGAAGAGATAGCACCCTCACCACTAGAAGCAGCCTCAACCCAGAACAGACATGCCTGCTCCTGGACCTGTGTCTGAAAACCATGTATTTCACATTCAGAGGGACTTTTACAGACAGAAGCATGGTTGTGCTATGTGTTCTCCAGTGTCATCCATTGTTGCAACTTATACCTAGAAGAAGTGGAGAAAAATGACTCAACACCTTCCCAGGGACAATACCAACCCACTGCTTCAGGTATGTAAATGACACCTGGTAAAAATCAAGACTCGAGAAAGTACAGGCCTTCACAGACTGCATCAGTGCAGTGGACCCAAATACAGTGGAACCTTGACTTACGTCATTAATCCGTTTCAGTGGTCTAGACTTAAGTCAAACATGACTTAAGTCAAACAAACGTTTCCCATAGAAAGTAATGGGAAAGCGGATTAATCTGTTCCAGATGATGAAAAAGACCCCCGAAAACAGCAATTTAACACAAATTTGACTGGGATAGGAGATTCCTTCTGGGGATGTAAATGAAATGTCTCTTCAAAGAGAGGAGGAGGCAGTGGAATTATAGTCCACAAGTTATACGCCTCCACTTTTTAAATGTTCATAGGAACAATGTCTAACATTTAAGTTTTACTGATTTTTAACTTGACGTTCCAAGTTCTGAACAACTCTATGCTTACCATTAGAGTCCCACAACTTTACAGCTCCCCAACTAAAATGCTTCCATTGTGGACCAGACTTCTGCAGCCAGATTTTTTACAAGACTGAGCCAACTGTCTAACCAGCGAGGCCAGCCTCAAGCTCCTGGCCCTTCTTCTCCTCCGGCAGCAGCGGCGGCTTCGGTGAGGCCGAGGACCAGCTCCAGGTGCTCTGAGCTGGCCTCGCCGAAGCCGCCGCTGCCAGAGGAGGGGAAGAAGGTAGGAGCAGTTTGGAGGTGGCAGCCACGATGCTGGGTTGTGGCTGCCGCCCAATTCCGGTGCCTTGCGCCGGGGCTCCGAGATGTAAGCCTGCGACTCAAGTCAAACAGGCCCCTTCTTGCTGCAAGTCAAATATGATGTAAGTGAAGCAGTATGTAAGTCAAGGTTCCACTGTATTAGGTTCACTAGGGAAGACACCCAAGACAACAGGTTGGCTTTTCTGGATTGTGCAGTTATCATCGGACCCAACCGTGGCTTAGGAACAAGATTACAGGAAACCTACCCACACTGATCATTACCTACTATTTGACTCCAACCCTCCATTACAACACAAATTAGGAGTCATCAAGACTCTGAACCACAGAGCAGACACTATTCCCCCCCCAAAGGAACCAAGAAGAAGGAAGACAGGCACCTGAAGACAGCACTTAAGGTCTGTGGATTTCCAAAGTGAGCATTCAACAAAGCAGTGTCCCAGCTCAGAAGAACAATGGATCAGCATGAGATCCAGAGCCGAAGGAAGAACCTCATCATTCCTTATATGGTTGGAGTGTCAAAAAAGTTTAAAATGATTTTTTGGCAAAAACTGCATCTCTATTTACTTCAAACCCACAAACACATTAAGGCAGAGACTCGTTAATCAAAAAGACCTGACACTATAACACAAGAGGAGCAATATAGTATATGTGGTCCAAGGCAGTGAGGAGTATGCAGACCTCTACATTGGCGAAACCAAACAGCCATTAAACAGGAGGGTGGCCAAACACAGGAGGGTCAACAGCTCAGGACTGGAATCAGCAGTGTAGCTTCGTTTGAAGGACAAAAGACACTCATTCAATGACAAGGATGTACACATATTATACAGAGAAGATAGATGGTTTGTGAGAGGGGTCAGGGAAGTCATTCATGTGTGTATTGAAAACCCCTCTCTCAACAGAGGTGGGGGGCTAAGGCTCAAAATGTCTGCCACTTATCACACTGCCCTCTCATTGATCCCCAAAAGAACTTCACACCTCCACCAGGAAGGCCACAGCTAACATCCCATATTTAATGGGTGTTGGGAAAGATTGCATAGGTGGGACTTTCACACAACCCAGGCCATTGTACATCTAATGAGCCTGTTCAGGCCACTGTCCACCTATCGCTACTGAGCCTATTCAGATTAGGGTGATGTGAAACCACAGTGAACTATAAACTGGAGGCCTCACCCCTAACTTTCTTCAGACTGATGAAAGTGCGTGGATGAGTAGCAAAACATTTCAATCTCACAAAAAAAGAAGTCCAGTTGCTATGACTCTATTTCCAGATAACCTCACGTGGATGACTGAGAATCTTCACAGACAGCGGTGTCTCATGTCAGTAATGAACTGGATGAGAGTGAATAAACTAAATCCATACAAAAAAGAGGTGCATCTGATTAGTTGAAAGGCAGATCAAGGACTAGGGATGAAACTATTCCCTCTAAAACCACAAGTGCACAGAATGAGGGTATTCCGTGCATTTGCATGATTGAAACGAGTGTGCCAGGTGCACCCTTTCGTGGAGAGGTCTGACCTGGCCACAGTGGCACATACCTTAGTTACATACCGGTTGGGTTACTGTTATGTAGTCTGTGTGGGACTGCCATTGGAAAGGGTTCAGGAACTTTAGCAGGTCCAAAGTGCTACAGCCAGATTGGGGCTGGTTATAGAGATCACATACTGTATTGCCCCTCTGTTACAGTAAACTCTGCTTCCTGCCATTTTGTCCTGAGCACAATTCATGGTGCTGGTTATAACCCATAAATCCTTAAACAACTTGGGTCCAAGCTATCTGAAGGCTATGTCTGTGAGCCTGTCCAGGTGTTAAGAACATCTGGGAAAAGTTGCAGTCCAATCACCTTCAATGGAGCATTTGGTGGAGACACAGTAGAGTGCCTGATCTGTTTTTGACTAATGTATTTACCTTTTATTTATCAATCATTTGTAATATTTGAATAATTTACAGTTTTTAGTTTTTAATATTGTTTCAATTTATGTATTTATTTATTTATTTTAGGGTGTTTTTACCCCACCTTTCTCCTTGAAGGCGGCTTATAGTAATGAGGGATAATATACTGTCCAGTACAATTAAGACATATTCAAGTATTGAGAACTACAGCATCCTACAGCATCAAAAGATAACATTACATTAAGCTACCAGAGAACGTGAGCAGTTAAAAAGAGAGTAAAAATCCATGTAAAGTTATGAGTGAGGGAAACTAACGTTGAGGACATGGTGTCAATGCAATCACAAAGTCTATAAACACAAAGTCTATGTGTTCATGCATGATAGATTCGTATAAAAATCACATAATAGGTAGTCCATATTTCAGGGAAAGCTTGCCTGAAGAGAAAGGTCTTTGCCTGTTTCCAGAAAGACATAAGAAATGGGGCAGTCCTGGCCTCTAGTGGGAGGGAGTTCCAGAGTCTGGATGCAGCAGCCGAGAAGGCTCTTTCATGTGTTCCCATGAGACGTGCCTGTGAGGGTGGCGGGATGGAGAGAAGGGCCTCACTGTGAGATTCAATCTTTAAGGTACCTAGGACCCAGGTCGTACAGTGCTTTGTAGGTCAAGGTCAGCACCTTGAATTGTGCCCAATAGCTGATTGGCAGCCAGTGGAGCTGCTTTAATGGGGGTGTAATGTGATATTTGTATCCCATCCCAGTCAGCAATCTGGCTGATGCATTTTGGACCCATTGGAGTTTCCTGAGACTTTTCATTGGTAGCCCCACATAGAGTGCATTACAGTAGTCTAGCCAGAGCTGGTTTCTCAAGAAACAGGTGTAACTTGCATACTTAATTGTGCAAATGTGCTACTGGCCACAGCCGTGACCTGGGCTCAAGGATGAGTCCAAGAGAACCCCTAAGCTGTGTACCTCTTTTTTCAATTGGAGGGTGACCCCACCCAGTACAGATTGCATCCCTATCCCTTGTTCTCCCTTTCGACTGACCAGGAGCACCTCTGTCTTGTTTGGGTTTAGTTTCATTTTATTCATCCTCATCCAGTTCATTACTGCAGCTTAAACGCTCATGTAAAGTTGAGATAGTAGATCCCTTAGAATCCAGAAGTGACGAGAGGTCGAGCTGGGTATCATCGGCATAATGGTGGCACTTAACCCCAAAAGACCTGATACTCTCTCCCAGTGGTTTCATATAGATGTTAAATAACAAAGGAGACAGAACAGAACCCTGGGAGACTCCACAGGTCAGTATATGATGCTTGTATGCCCCATTCCCACAATGGGGACTCTGGGCGGTTTACAGTATCAAAATTAAAACAGCAAGAACAATTGTGAACTACAATAGCAAAACAGCAATGACCAAAAGAAATTTGGCGGGATAATAATATTAAAAAAAAATGTATGCCACCTTTCATCCTTTTATAAGGGTAAAAGTATTTTAAATAAATAAATACTATTTCATGGAAATACTAGCTTTGCTGTTACAAAGATCACCCTCATGTAATCTCTTATTATGCTAAATTTATTTCATATGCCAAATTAAACCAAACTTTTCTTTTGTTTTTGCTTGAGGTAGGGTTCACATGCATATTCAGCAGAAAAAGGAGAAGAAGGAATAACAGGTTTTCCTGGACCAAGAGTAAGTAAAAACAAGAAGAAATTAGCTCACTATCATTCTAATAGGACATTTTTCCTGGATGTCTTGAGTTGTTTTTATTAAAATTTTGCTAAAACTACAGGAATCTTTGGAAATCCTCACAAGCTCCTGCTTCCTATTGCATCCGCTCAAGTGATCACACAACCTGAACTGATACAAATTAATTCAATTTGGAAAAAAAAGTAGAAGGCTTGTCAATGAGGGGGAAAAGTACAGATCAGGGCTGATTGAACTGACAGTGTCAGGTAGCCGAAGGAAAATAATTACAGATGGGCACGAATAAAAAAAAAATGTTTCATTTTTCCTTTCATTACAGAATGAAACAAAAAACGAAGCACCCTTAAAATGAAACAAAACAAAATGAAACGGAAATTTCCATTTTGTTCCATTTTGTTTTTGTTTATTATTTATGTTGACAAGTGACAATCTCAGCGCTTGTCAAAATAAATAATAAAAATAAGTGTCGAGGTCAGCGCTAGACTTAACAAAAAAAGTGCCTATTGGCCCATGGGCCAACTGGTCAGAACTAGACTTTTTTTAAAAGTGCTAACCAGACCACGGGCCAGCTGGTTAGCGCTTAAGGAAAAACAAAAACCGACCACCCTGCCTCATGGATTTCCTCTTTTCTCCATGGGTTTAATGCCTGACTAATGATTATATTAATAAATCCAGTACTGAGCGGAAATCCTGTGCATGTATGTTGGGTTTAAAAGACGCCAACTCTTTTCAAGTGTGACATGCATAGATAGAAATCCAGAGATGCTGGTCACAGAACAGTGTACCTGACAGAAATATATGATTTCAGTTCTCCACGTGCAGGGAAAGAAGAGAAAGACTGGATACACTTGGTGTATATTTAGAAATGTTGCTCCCTTGTGTAATAAAAGATGTTTGCCATAGCATATGATTTATCTCAACTATATAGCTTTCATTCCAGCATTGTTTTGTGGTGTATTACTAGAAGGTGGAGCTGGCTTAATCTGGACATTTGATTGCTGAATCATGTCTCTCTGAGGAAATCATGTTCTGGGAGCTAAAATGGCTGATCAAAACTGGAGCATTCACATCTTCTAAGGAGTAGTAGACATTATGTGTGAATAATTTAATATTGTTATGTTTGGCACTAATGCCATTCTTTTACAGGGCTTACCAGGAATCAATGGTTTAAAAGGAGTGGATGGGAATGTGGTGAGTATATAGTCTCAAGATTAAATTGTGACTTGAACGTATGTTCACTTGACATTTTTCATAAGAAATAAGCTTTCTGACTTGTCCTTCCTGCATTTGCAGCCACACTGCCTCTTGGGAATGAGATGCAGAGCTAACTTAATTATTAATTCTGACTTATAGCAGCTCTTTTCAGAGTTATCTAGGTAGAGAATACTCAGAAGTGGTTCACCCTTCCCTTCTTCTGGAGGGTGTCCTAGTGATGTGCAGATTGCCCAAGGCCATCCAGGCTGGCTCTTCTGGGAGACAGAGAGGGGAACTGCGGCTCACCCATGACTCCACAGACAGCTGGCTTAGCATTCGCTTAATCTGCTACCCTCTCTTTTTTACCCAATGTGTGGGGAGGAGGGAGGGAGGGAGAGAGAAGGGTGGCATGACTACTAGAGGAAAGAAAAAGCTTAAAACTGGATACAGTTGTGTGCACGTGAATGTGTGTACTAGGGCAGGAATGGGCAAGGTGGCCATAGTCTCAACATACTGCGTACTTTGAAATATTTTTAAGTGTTTTTAAATGAGTTTAAAATATTTAGTTGTGTTGTATTTTTGTTGTATTCCACCTTGAGATATTAAGATATAGACTGAACATAAATCTTTTAAAAATGAATGAATATAAGCACAAAGCTCAGAAAGGGTCTGAAAGGATGGATAGATAGATAGATAGATAGATAGATAGATAGATAGATAGATAGATAGATAGATAGATAGATAGATAGATAGATAGATAGATAGATAGATAGATAGATGAATGAATGAGCTGAAGATAGCAAGAGCTAAGGTTAGCAAGAGCTACTAAAATGCACCAAAGTGGTAAGAGTGAAGCAAAAGACAGAGAAAACAAATAGTAACTTGACTCATCAGTGGGAATGGAAAAATGGTAACAATGACAAAGAAAAGGGAGACATGCTCAGTTTTCTTCCAGAGTTTTAGAGCTATGACTCTACAGGGAAATGTAAAATGCAAGTGGAGGGGACAGGATTGCATGTTGAGATTGATAAACAAATCTCCAGGGCCAGATGAACTGCATCCAAGAGTACGGAAAGAAGTAGTTGAACTCTCAGGACCACTTTCTTGAAGTCATGGAAGCTGGGTGAAGTGCCAGATGGCTGCAGGTGGCCTAATGTTCTTTTCTTCAAGAGGGGCAAAAACAAATAATCTGGGAAATACAGACCAATTTACCTGACAATCATCCCCAAGGAAATATTTAGAAAACATTATAAAGCAGGCACTCTTCATGCAATGTGAAAACAATGTAGTAATAATCAAAACCAAACATGGATTTGTCAAGAACAAATCGTGACAAACTAATCTCATTTTTACTGGATAACCTCCTTGGGAAACTGTGGGAATGCTGAGGACACATGTATCATATTTTTCTGTGTATATGATGTTATTTTTTCTAAAATCATGACATGAAAAATTAAGGGGTGTGGTATAAACAGAAGTAAGCCTTTCTGGGGGTGGAGGTGGGGTAGGTGAGAAGCCAAACTGACCTTGCTGCTTCCTTTCTGTGTTCTGAAGTCTCCTCTCTGCTTTTGTTTTTGCAAGGACCAGAGCTTTTGCTTTTGCAGGGAAATGCTTGGGGATGGAGCAATCCATTAGGAAGTTCATTTTCACGAAAAAGAAGGGTCTGATCCTACAAGAACAAAGCAGAGAGGAGGACAATCAAGCACTCCTGTAAAGAAAACAAAACAAAACAGAAGGGGTGGGGTGGGGTGGAGGAGAGATGAAGCAGCTGTTTCATTTCGCTGCCACCCCAAACCCTTCTGTTTTCTTTTCTTTTCTTTTCTTTTCTTTCCAGGAGTGCTTAATTGCCCTCCGCTCTGCTTTGTTCTTGTAGGATCAGACCCTTCTTTTTCATGAAAATGAACTTATTCATAACAAGGCCTAAAACCATTCAGGGCTTCATATGTCAAAACCAAAACTTTGAATTTGACCTCCTTTTATTTCAGCCTGAACAATTGCTGCTAAAAATGTGGCCCCTCCATTATCTAGTCAGGAATTGCCAACTATAACTGGAAAAACACAGAGTACCACTGTTTCAAAGTAATTGTTTTAATGCATATATTTTAGGGTTTCCCTGGACCTGATGGTATCCCTGGCGCTCCTGGTCAAAAAGGAATAAAGGTAATTTAACTTAATTAGCTGTTTGAACAGCAAATTAGCTTGACTGAACATAATCAGAATAGAAGATAAAAATGGAACATGCAAGGTAGAAGTTCTAAAACAGTTAACATTTAATAATGAAACATTTAGCAGAGTTTTAATATTATTATGGGGAGTGTTGCAATCCACAGGAGAAAACAGAAAATGTAGTCAAGTAAGAGTAATTTCTGAGTATGGAAGGTGATTTTGAGACAAGGTTTTGCCTGTGGCAGGAGAAAAGATCTTCATCAGAGATAGGAATGAATACAAAAATGAACCAGGAAGTTCATTTTAAAAAAATCACTGGTTCATTGAGTTGTGTGGGTTTAGGTTTGTCCAAACCAGAGAACCCAGTGCTCCCCGAGTAAATGAACTTTTTCCGCAGTTCAAGAAACTCCTTGGTTTGTTCCCACACACGCACACAAAGAGCGAGCCCTCCTTCCCCTTCCCACTGCCCTGTTGCCTCCCTGTCTTGCTCTGTCATCACCATCTCCTAGTCGGTGCATGCACTCACCTGTCAGCTGAGAGGCAGGCATGCGCACAAGCAGCGAGCTGGATTCCAGCCAGCTGCTAACAACAGGAAAATAAATAATTTGGTAAATTCATAGTTCATGGACTTCCTCTGACTAAGATGAATCTCCATTTTGTTAACGATCCCTACTCTTCATGGTTCTGTGTTTCGTCCGCATAAGGACAGTATAAATGAAAACTATTTGCCTTTATCCAGGGAGAAACGGGAGACAGGGGAATTGCGGGCCCACCAGCCTACTTATATCGTCCCACAATAATAAAAGGTATTGCTTTTCACATTTATTTAAAGATAGCTTTTCTTACTGATATAATAGTTAGTGTTCACTGGCAGGAGTGCCCTTTTGATATATAATAAATAACAGATGTAAAGATAGTTCATATTATTAATCAAATTAAGAGGCATTGATATAGACAGGATTCGTTCACATGATTGTCATATTCCAGTCCTCAAAATCTGGACAAGTGTTTCTGGCATATTATTCAAAGTATGTACTTATTTACATATTAATTTACATATGTAAATTAAAGCCATTAATTGTTGCATGTTTCTACCAACATGTTTCAGCCCTGGCATTATTTAAATGGTAATTAATGGCCTGGCGTTATTTAAATAGCAATTATATAGTGCAAGGGTTAGTGTTGGGCTTTGAACAGGAGGACTCAAGTTCAAAGATCATCTTAAACACAAAATTTACCTGGTGACCTTTGATCCATCAGTACCTCTCAGCCAAATTGATGCTATGTGGATGTTTTCCAGGATGAAATTGAAAAAGGAGAACCATGTAAAGCAGCCGTTTACATTGCTGGCATACCTATATAAACAAATAATGCCCTTTTGTAGCACACAGGCTTTTGGTGGTGCTCTGATGAGATGGCTAACATTTTTTGCTATCAGTTTTTACTGATTTTTTTTAAAACAGTGACGGGAGATAAATGAGATTATTACAGCAATCCCCCAGATGTGATGCACTGTCATGTGATTAGCAGGAAAAATGGGGGAGAAACTAATGGCAAACCACAGAAATGTCATTTTATTCACTCATACAAGTTTGTTAAGTCTTGATACCTTTAAAAGGTATCAAGTTTATATATTCTCGAGGGCTTTCACGGCTGGGATCTGATAGCTGTTGTGACTGTGAGTTTTCCGGGTTGTTTGGCTGTGTTCTGGAAGTTTTTCTTCCTGACGTTTCGCCAGACTCTGTGGCCTCAGAGGGCAAGGAGCTCAGGGAACCTGGAATTCTCTTTGTGTTCTGGGTATAGAGTGAGTACCTGAGCTCCTTCCCCTGTGAAGATGCCAGCCACAGAGTTTGGCGAAACGTCAGGATGAAAAACTTCCATAACACGGCCAAACAGCCTGAAAAACTTACAGCAACCATTCAAGTGTATGTTCATGCATTATTTTTCCTCATTTACAAAATTGATAATAATTTTTGTACGCTGTTTTCCTTTATATATTTGCCAAAATCCTACTGCATCTTTCCTTGATGTAGACATTAGGGTTTTAACCACACTATTGAGAGTGTTTTATCAACTGTGTTGCAATCTCTTTTTGCCATGCCAAGATGTGCCTCTCCAGTAGGCCTATGGCTTGAGGCTGGCATGCCATTGATGGAATGCCAAGCATGGTTAAATGCATTTTGCTACTAGCTAAAGGTGATCTTGCAGAAGGACATTTTTGTCAGTTCATGGCACAACAGAGTCTTAGAAAAACTTCACCTATGAGGCTCCTCTATGGGTTTCCTCTTGGCATTACCTCAGTATTAAGCTATTAGTTACTCAGCATATAAAAGAAATAGATCTCCAATATTCCTTGGCTTGTGCAGATAGAACTTGTTCACCAACATAGTTTGGGTTAAATTTTAATTCCCCTGAGCCAGCTAACTATCTTTATTATATTACAATTCTGGGATACCACTTTGCCTTTTCAAGGGCTAGATTTAATTGTATACCCTCAGCCTTACTTAATGAGAGTTTAAATAACATGCCTTATGAAGAAAGTTTCTGTCCCTGTGGAAAAGAATCTGTAGAGACCCTGTTCCATATTATTATAGAGTGTTGTCTATATATGGCAAGGCACGTAATTACTACTCTTTCCCAATCATGTGCAAACACACCGGTTTATCTCCCAACAATAACCTAAAGATGTTGTTGTCTGGTGAAAATCAAGCAATAACACAGTCAGTTGCAAAAAATTTATTTTCAGTTATAAACATTTGCAATCGTTACAGTAAGTCTCCATATTTCAATTTACATGTAACTTTGTACTATGTTACAAAGTTGTACCATAGTAACTAAAGTTAATATGTAACTTTGGGTTATTTTAAAAAAGTTCTATATTGTGCCTTTGTTTCTATGTTGTCATGTAGTCTTTGACTCTTCTATCAAATAATCGGGTCTGTGACTATAAAATTTGATTTGATGTGATCCAGACATTTTGTATACATGTTTTGAGCTTTGCAAAATCTGAATGACAGGTTTTGCTTCACAGTGGCTTGTTTAAAAATACAAAAAGCAAAATCCTCCTCCAGTTTCATATAGATATATCTATGTATATTTACTGATATTATACATTTTGGGGGCATGCTTGCAGGTGCAAGAGGTGACTGGGGCAGTCCAGGTGTTCGTGGACCTGAAGGAGACAGAGGCCAGCAAGGGAATCCTGGTCTACCTGGTTTGCCAGGGCCATCAGCTGACGGTAATCTCCAGCCACTTTGTTATTCAGATAAAAATCTAATACAGAATGAGATGCAGACAATGTCTAAGCTGAATTATAATAAGTATTAATAGATGGCATCAACTACAGTGATGCCTTGAATTACGAATGCCTTGAACAATGAAAAAGTTGAATTACAAAAGGAAATCTGCCCGTATAGGGTAATTTTAAATTATGGAAAAGGTGGACTTTTTTTGAACTATGAAAAACTTCAATTAATCGTTCAAGGGGAAGCCTTTCCTGACCCAGCAAATTAGGGCAAGAGCTTCCCTTGCTTTTCTGGGTTGGCGGGAAAGCCCCTCAATGAACTATCAACATCAGCAGTGTGATGTGGTGAGCAACAGTGCTTTACCTCTGCAGCCATTTGACTGAAGCCAGACCGGAGGACAGGAATGATGCATTGCCCCCTCTCCACCACCACACAGCTGATTTTGACAGCTGGGCTAGGTCAGGTCCTCCTTTTCCTCCAGGCGAGGATCCGGCTTGTGGTAAATCACCTGCACAGAGCCAGGTGAAGGCGGGGTGGCGGTGCTTTGTGCACTCATCCATAGCCTGTTTACTCTCCAGGTACGGCACTTCTGGAATGCCCAGGGCGGCGTGCCTGAAGAGGAAACGGGCTATGAACAAGCACACAAGGCACCGCTGCCCCCTCCTGCCTTCGCCGATTCTGTACTAAGCTGTTTGGAGCCCATTTACTTTCCAGAGTCTGCCCTCTTAGGCAGGGGAGGATGGGGTGGGTGGTGAAGTTGCCACCCACCCCATCCTCCCAGGGCTGAGATCACGGCAGCCAAGATCGGGTCTGCCCAATCTCTGCCAAGGGAGGATGGGGTGGGTGGTGAAGTTATCACCCACCTGATCCTTCACTGGCTGAGATCAGGGCAGCCAGAGAGTAAGCAGCCCACGAACAAGCACACAAGGTGTCACTGCCACCCCCCTGCCTGGGTCTCTGCAACTATCCCATAGGAATTGGGAGCCTATTGTAATCTGTTCCGTTTGGAACAGATTAATAGATTTTCAATGCATTCCTATGGGAAACTGTGTTTTGAGTTTTGAAAATCTTGAACTGCAAACTATCTTTTGGAATGAATTAATTTTGTAATTCAAGGCATCACTGTATTTTCTACTCAGTATAATGGTTCTCTGGGACTTAGGATAATATATACATTATTTTCTTGTTCATATTATGTTGCTGTTTTTAGAACTTTCCTAACATTTTGATATTTGTTGCTTTCCCCTATATTACAAGCAAACATTCATGTTGTTGCATAGCTGGCCTACTTGAAATGCATACCTTTATTTTCACTGTACAAACAATCAACAAAATCACTCCCTGCTTCTTGTAGATTGCATCTATCATGTGCAGTATTATTGTAGGTTTGGTTTGGCTAGAAGCATTAATAAATTCATATTTTTGGTTTTTTGATTCTTATCAGCTCTCTGGGTCTATCGATAATCATTTCCACAAGCAATAGTTCTAAAAATATAACACTCAGAATGAGATTCAAACAATGTCTGAGCTGAGTAAGTGTCAATAGACAGTACTTACCATGTTTTGTTTAGTATAGTGGTTATATGAATATCTGGTGTTATTTTGTATTCAGGAAGCATAGTATGTACAATTTACAAATGTAGGTTAAAGAACTAAGCCAATGAGACTTACATACATACATACATCTTTATTGGCATTAAAACAAAGAATATAGAACACAACCAAAACAGTGATGGTAAACCATTGTCAAGTAAAACAATAGGTAAAAAGCCAAAAAGGGGATACACTCTCATTTCTTATTAATAACAGCTACTAGAAAATCTGCAACTTGTAAGGTGACCCATTCGGAATTGTCACGAAGTAAAAAGCTTGTGTATTCCTCTGGAGGGCCAGAGAACATAGACATAATTGGGTCTAAAAAATCTTTGCGTAACCTAGTATGGGCAGGGCAACGGCACAGTATATGAGGGACTGTGTCTGGTTCAAGTTGGCAAAATTTACAAAGCCTCTGGGACGGTGGTATACCCAAGTATCTTCCTGAGAGTACTGAGGAGGGGAAAATATTGAGTCTGGCCAACATGAAAGCACGTCTCTTATTTGGATTAATCAGCTTGCGGAAATAACAGAGATCATGGCCAAAGACCGGGGATAGGTTAAAGAAACGTGGAGAGCAGGTCCAATTTAGATTAGAGGAAAGTAATTCAGTTTCCTCTTCAAATAATTTTGCCTTAATGGTCAAGTAAGCTCTTTTAAAGTCAAAGTTGGCAAAATAGCCAAGAGTAAAGCCTGAGTTGTGGAGTTTGTTTACAAAGAGGGAATCCCAGGTGGAAGTAAAGGGATCCTTTAAAAGATCGAAAAGTAAGGCACCAGGGGAGGAATTATAATGGAGGGTTAACCAGTATTTGATGGCCCGAGACCATGCCAAAGTGGAAGGTAAGTGAATGCCCAACTCAAGGATCATGGTTGAAAGTTTGATTGTGTTGGGAACACCTAGCATTTGCCTTAAAAGGGGGGCAATTACTAGGTCTACTTTTGTGGAAGCCGCCTTGATCCAAATCGGAACTCCTTACAGAAGCTGACTGAAGGTCTTTGTCTGAAGAACCTTGAGGGCCGCAGGTACATACTGGTTGCCACTATGGTAATGAAAACGGGATACTGCATTCAAATGGAGTTTGGTTGAAGATATTGCCAAGTCTCTATGGAAATTCCATTCTCATTGGTGGTGGAAATTTATACCTAAATATTTGAATGTTTTAACTTGTTCAACTGGTCTGCTGTCAATGCTCCAGGATAGCGGTTTCCATAGATGAGAAAAAAAAATATTTTGGTTTTTTCGGAGTTGATTATTAGATCATTAGATATACAATAAGAATGAAAAGCAGATAGGAGATGCCGTAGCCCGATTTTGGAGATGGAGAAAAAGGACAGAATCATCAGCATAAAGGAGAATTGGTAATGGGGAGTTACTCAAACAAGGGGCGTACTTATCACAATGAGATAGTTGAGAACGTAAATCGGCAAGGAAGAGATTGAATAGTTGGGGCGCTAGTATACAACCCTGACGGACACCTTTGGATACAGTAATCTTTTCAGAAAGGGAGCCCTTGCGGTTTATAAGGACCCGACATGAATTGGAGGAGTGAAGATTCCTAATTAAGAAAAGCAGTCGAGAGTCAATTCCCCAAGAAGCAAGTTTGTGCCATAGTAGGTTCCTATTGATAGAATCAAACGCACCTCTCAGATCGATGAAAGCAGCGTAGAGTTTCCCTTTAAAGTGAAAAGAATATTTTTCCGCAAGGAAAGACAGCAAAAGGAAAGACAGCTAAAGTGGATGATCCTGGACAGAAACCAATTTGCTCATTGCCGGGAAGGCACTTCGCCTCCGCCCAGGCTACTAAACGTTTGAGAAGGAATTTTGCATAGAGTTTACCTATAGTGGAAAGGAGACTAATAGGCCTATAGTTGGACGGGGATGTAGGGTCATCCTTTTTGAAAATTGGTACTAAAATCGAAGATAACCATGATTCTGGGAAAATCCCAAAATGGTTAATCAGGGTAAATAGTTTAGCCAGGATGGGAGCCCACCAGTCAGGGGCATTAATCAGTATTTTGCTTACAATCCCATCGGGTCCTGGGGCTTTTCCATGTTTCAAGGTGCTAATCAGTTCTAGTATTTCGGATTCTAAAACGGGAGGCCAAGGGGGAAGGTCAGGGGGCAGGGGAGGAAAAGGGAATACCAGGTCAGAAGCAGCAAAGGTTTTAGAATAGTGTGTAGTCCAAGCAGAGGGAGAAATGGGAGGAACATCAATTAAAGGGGGGACCGGGTTGGAACGGGACACCAGTTGCCAAAATACTCTGCTGTTCTTGGAGGAGATGGCGTCGAATAACGTATCCCACTGATTTAGAGCAAAAATGTGCTGTTTCTCTTCCAAGAAAAGATGGAAGGACTTTCTAACTGAAAAATAAAAGGTAAGTGCCTCAGAAGAAGGATGAGAGCAAACAAAGGAGAACAATTGTCTCAATTCATATTTTGCAGATCGACAATCCTGGTCAAACCAGGAAACTGGTTTGCTCTTCCCTGTGTGTGGACGGGGAGGGTTCAGTGAGTTGGTTAAGTGTGAGATAATTGCGGAATATGCTTGGATAGCAACATCGGGGGAGTTGGTTGATTGAATAGTTGCACACTGGCGAACAGTTTCTCGTGATCTGGACCATTGTTGGAAGGCCAGTGAAGATCTAGAGGTCCACTTAGGATATACAAAAAGATCAGTGGGGGAGTCGCTACTGGTGGGATCTGAGAGGGGGTTCAATAACGACACCTGCAGAGGGATATGGTCACTATCGGTGCGCGGGCTAAGTTCAAAATTGGAAGTCTCCACAAGAAGGTCGGGGGAAATTAATATATAATCGACCATGCTCAACCCTAAGGGTGAGAAGAAGGTAAAATCACCTGAAAGAGGATAATCAGGGGCACCGTTCAAAATACGGAGATCATAACATTAGACATAGATCGACCATTAATAAGGCATTCTTATTGATGGAAAGGTCCTTGGACTTCCTGACCCCCGAGAAAGAAGGAGGAATCATCTCCTCCTTATCCCAATTCATATATTTGGCAAGGCTTAGATTATTTGCTCCTAGCCTAGAGTTAAAATCACCAGCAAAGAGAAGAGAGAGAGAGGGATTGGATACTAATACTTGGTCAGTAATTCTTTTTACTTCTGTCCATGGATCTGTGGAAGAAGAACCATAGGGAGGGATGTAAACATTCAGCATGAGGATGTGGCGCTCACTATTATTAAATAGAAAGGCTTGAACATAAGGGGAGTGAGAGGTAAAAGGGGACAGAACAAAGGAGGAGGAGGGTTTCACTAGAAAGCTTAAGCCAGAGCGAGGACAACCCAACTTATTTAGTTTAAAAGCAGGAAGATTGTAGGAAACAAACCCAGGAACACTGGGGCCTGTGAGGGACCAGGTTTCCTGGAGAAAAATAATATCATGCCTGGAGAGATATTCTATAAAATCGGAGCCGTTCCTTTTCCTCTCCCAACCTGCAATGTTCCATGAGACCAGTTTGATACTAGATGGAGACGGGGGGAGGGGAGGGGGAGAGAGTCAATTAGATATAGCAGCACCATTGGCATGTTCTGAACACAAGTGGGGGGTGCTGGGTTGGGCAGGAACTGGCCTGTGCATAAAATTAATATCTGGAGGTAAGAGTATGGCAGCTTTGGGAGAAGTAATAGGTTGAGTTAAGGCATTGTTCATATTGTGGGACAGCTCAGACCTAACTTTGTCAAGGGATGAGATGATCTTAGTTTGTTCTGTCCAAGAGAGGCCTTTAAAGGCGGCAGTAGTTATATTATCCCCGTCCACGTCGACATCAAGGTGCAGAAGTAGGTCTTCTTCCAAGGGGTGAGATACCTCTTTACGACAGCCCTCCGTTATTTCCAGATTATGCGGAGTAGCAGCAAAAGACAAATCCGAATCTTGATTTGGTTTTCCCTCCGGTATGCTAGTGCCGCGTGAGATGACATTGGAAGCAGGTTTTCCTTGTGATCGTTGCATTGTCTTATCAATCGGTTCTTGACTCCAGACTGTTAAGGACTCCGTGAATTTTGCAAGGGATTCTTCCAGAGAAGAGGTTAGCTTTCTCAAGGACTCAATTTCGGGTGGAAGCTGCCTTTCAGGGGTTAACTGTAGTAGCTGCACGTCCTCTTTTTGGTTATCTGCAGAGTTGAGGTTTGGGAAGCAGCCAACTTGATGTGGCCTTGGCATGGAGGCAGCGTTTAGCAAAGGAAGCTTTTTCAATGATAACAGTGGTTTTAAAGTGTCCTCACTAAAAACTCTTCTAGTTCTTATGCAGAGAGTGTTCAAAAAGTCCCTCATTTTAAAAAGCGTAAGAGGAATTGTAGATGCATCAAATTCTAAAAGCAGCCTTGTGGAGTTGCGTGATGCAGGTAAGGGCACAATGGATTTTAGATCAATTTGTGATGGTGTCGTTCTGAGGAGAGAGCTTAGGGAGGATACAACCTTCTGTCTATTTGCCCATTTCCCTCTATTCATATAGTTGTTTGTAATCTCAAGCATTATTTTAGCTACTTGAAGGCGACGGGAATGGGACCCACACACCTTACTGTCCTTAGAGGGCTCTTCGACAGTTTTGACCATATCCTCCATATGGCCCCCTGTCACTGTTTCAGCAAGGGGATGTGAGTGAGGTTGGGCTTTTGAAAGCTCTCCTTCATGTTTATTGAGAGATTTATGGACACTATCCAATTGATTGCTGATGTTTTCAAGCTTTTGAAATTTTGCTAGGACAGTTCTCCCTGTGAGAATACAATGCTCTCCAACAGTTTCAATTAAAAATGCCCCCTCCATTGATGATCACAGAAGTATTACAAGGTCTTGTGCAAGTATCAGAGGGTGAAGAGGGTTTATTGCCTTCATGAACTTGGGCAGTAATCCCAGATCGGGGGGGTGGGGGGAGAGGCAGTCTGTTCTGGGATCTTATTTTCATCATCATCACCATAAGCCGGAGGGGGTTCAGCTTCCAACACTGCAAATTTATTTGGGGAGGACATTTCAGATATCTCACTTACGGTTTCTCTTACTGTCTGTGCCAGTATCTCGTCAAGCCGCAGTTGTTTTGCCGCCTTGGCTGGGGATCCTGATTGAGCCCTCTGCCGCTTCTTCTTCCTCCTCATTATGATTATATATTCCCCGGCAAGAACTTCGGGTCCGGACGAGAGCTCCACTCAAATGTCATCAGCAGCAGTTGTTTTCAGACTCAAGGCCCTAAAAAAAACCTTTAAAAGTCTAAAAGAACAAAATGGATATCTTGGTACCCATTTGTGAAAAGGGTAAAAGGATAAAAACTCAGAGAGCTTAAAAAGGTTGCAGGGAGCAGGGAGCCATCTTTGTCACTGCCCGATGAAACAATGGACCATAAAGGCTGAGACTTGGGATGCTGAGCTCCCATTTTGTTTATGGTTAGACTTTTGGCAAACCACTTTATCTCCCATTGATCTGGAGAAAATGTTCAGATAAAATAAATACTATCAGTGCTATTATTTCTCTGTAATTTGGTGTTCTATCAACTTCTTCTAGAGCACTGCTTCTTGGTATTGGGTAACCCAGATGTTCTTGAACTGCAACTCCCAGCTTGAGGTAAAGGCTTCTGTGAATTGCAGTCCAAGAATATCTACTGTATTTTCTGTTTATAAAACGCCCCCATGTGTAAGATGACTCCACTTTCCCAACCCAAAATCACAGTTCTGCAACAGCACAGTTATCTCCTCATCTTACTGTGACATTTACCTCTTTGTGCTGAATAATTTATTAGATGTGTCTATGTAGATTGGTTGTTTGTGGACCAATGAGAGGGTTTGGGGGAGGAGCCTGAGGGAATTTAAGGCTCAGCCCAGCACTGAGTAGTTCATATAGGGACTGACACTGAGAAAAGATAGATAGGGTCTAATTGAGAGACAGTTAAAGAGATTGGATTGTATAACTTCTGTGAGGAAAACTAAGTGTTGAGTGTATGTAAACTTAAGAACAGGGTGCACATGTGATTGACTTTATCAGTAACCAAACTTCAATGGGTTTCACCTATATTCTTCCTTTTGTTTGTACCTAAACATGTTACCATTTATGATTTTAATTCTACTCTGTAATAAATAAGTTTCTTTTATCTTTATTCAATTTAAAACTAGTCTGAAGGCATTAATTTACTAGAGAAACTAGTTGGTAGCAGTGAAAGAGAAAAATAAAAGCTTGTCAATAGCCTGTGAAATACTTATACATACTTCCATGTATACATGCTTCCATATATAAGATGATCATCAATTTTTATTCTACAATTTTAGATGGATATATAGTCTTATACATAGAAAAATACTGTAAGTTTTTGTTGTGTTGTTACAGTTGTGATTGACTCTTTGTGACCCCATGTCCATGGGGTTTTCTTGGCAGGAATACTGGAGTGGCTTGCCAGTTCCTACTCCACCCAAGCTTAAGAATTACTGCTCTTAAGCATTCTAAAAATCTCACCTAGCTAACACATTCTTCCATTTCAGATACCTTTCTGAGAAGAGGTTTAACAGGAGAAATGGGGCCTAAAGGCTTTGTTGGTGATCCAGGTTTCCCTGCCAGTTACCCAGGTTCTCCAGGATTAGATGGTGACCCTGGATCACCTGGTTTCCCTGGCCTCCCTGGCCCTCCGGGAACTTCAGGTAAGAGACTAGAATGTTTAGTATGTTTTAAAAAGGAAAACATATGATTGGCCTTTTAAAGAATATACTACGAGTATTTCCTTCACTGGGCATTTCAAAACTGAAAAAGAGAGCCAATGCGATTCTTGGTTGCATCAACAGAACCATAGTGTCCAGATCAAGGGAAGTGATAGTACCACTCTATTCTGCTCTGGTCAGACCCTACCTGGAATACTGTGTCCAGTTTTGTGCGCCTCAACTTTAAAAGGATGTTGGCAACCTTGAGCAGGTACAGAGGAGCGTGACCAGGAAGTTTGAAGGTCTGGAACAAATGTCTAATGAAGAACAGCTTAGGGAACTGGGAATGTTTAGCCTTTCAAAAAGAAGGCTGAGGGGGGAATATGATAACTATGTTTAAATATTTGAAAGGATGTCATATTGAGGAGGGAAGAGGTTTGTTTTCCATGGCTTCAGAGACTAAGACTCGAGGCAATGGTTTCAAACTACAGGAAAAGAGATTCCATTTGAACATTAGGAAGAACTTCATGATGGTTAGAGGTGTTCGGCAGTGGAATATGCTGTCATGGAGGGTGGTGGAGTCTCCTTTGGAGGTTTTTAAGCAGAGGCTGGATGGCCATCTGTCGGAAATATTGTGGTGGGGGTTCCTGCATGGCAGGGTGTTGGACTGGATGGCCCTTGAGGTCTCTCCCAACTCTATGATTCTATGATCCTATGATTCTATGAAATGCGAATTTCAAGGTTTCAAGCCAGGTAAAAAATTGTTTTCAAAGTATACTCCATTTTCACTGCCTAAAGTAATTTTTCTACCTGTACTAATATAATCATTTAGACTTAATACAGACTACCTACTGTATTTACAGTAATCCACTGCCTCCAATTATTTGTGGTAAACATAATCTGTACACCTCACTTTTTGGGTATAGCACATAATGCATGTCTATTTGTTTCCATGTTTTTTGATCCAGGTCTTCTAATTCATTTTGGTTCCAATCTATTATTTCAGCAGGGTATCTAATTACTGGAACTGCCTGTGTGTTTATGGCTTTGATTGTATTTCCACTGTTCAATTTTTATTTTAAGTTTTTTTTTGCAGTCTTTTGACTCTTTCTGACATTCCTTTCACTTCTGTGAAGGATGTAATCTGCTGCTAGTATTCCAAGATATGTATAAGTTTCATCACTAGATAGTGATTTTGTAATACAGTGGTACCTTGACTTATGACATTAATTCATTCCAAAGGTGTCTTTGGAAGTTGATCAAGTTGTTAAGTTGAACAGTGGTTTCGCAACCCCCTCAAATCAAGGGCAGCCAAAGGCTGCTTTCCACTTTCCTGACAGATAGCTGACTTTGACAGGTATGACCTGTCAAAATCAGCTCAGTGGGGGATTGCAGAGAGCAGCCTTTGGCTGCCCTTGATTGATGGAGAAGCATGGTCGCCTAGCAAGGGAAGTGTTTCCCTTCCAAGGCGCCCAGGCTACCAGAAGATGCATCCGTCGGACCTGTCAAAGTCAGCTGTCATGCAGAGCAGAGATCAGCATTCGTAAGTCGAATTATTCTGTTGTTGAATCAACCGTAAGTCGAGGTACCACTGTATTGCCATTTTAAAACTCTGCTTTGTCTAGTTTTTTTTTATCTTGCCACATTTTATAGACAGAGCCGCACATTTATCAATTCCAATTTTTCTCTGAATGTCTTTAGAAAATATTCACATTGTGTTTAACAGTGATTCTAACTCCATTTTCATTTTTAATTTTCAAATCTTTCAAGTGTTTTAAGTTGCACTTAAATTGTTCCCCCCCCCCCCGGCTGAATGTCCATTTTGGAGTGCCAGGAGTTTTCTGGTGTGTTTGCAGCTTATAACCAAGTTCTGTGGTTAGTATGGTAGTTGTGCTATACATGAGCTGTTAGATTTTGTTTAGCCGTTGCATACCGGATCAGATTCAAGGTCTTGGTTTTAGTTTATAAAACCCTCCATGGCTTGGGCCCGGATTACCTGACAGAGCGCATTGCCCAGCGATCAACCTCGGCCTGTCCAGTTTGGCAGTCGTGAGCGCACTCACTGAGGGTCATCCCCCCTAGAGAGGCCTGGAAAACCATCACCCGTAACTGGGCCTTCTTGGTGGTGGCCCCCTTGTTGTGGAATTCCCTTCCTAGCGAAGTGCGCTCTGCACTTAAAAACTCTACTCTTCTGCGAGGCCTTTGGTGACCTTCCTTAATTTGCCTCCCCCCCTTTTTTTTAATCTCTCTGCCGTCTGCTGCTATTTGCTGTTTATACTAATAAGCAAGATGCTGTTGCGATCACATCGCTCTAGCTAAGGGTGCTGCATATGTTTTAAATTTTAAATTTTACTTGTTTGTTTATACTGTGATTGTATTGTTAGTGTTACTGTATTGAAAATTTGCTGCAATGGTCAGCTCACTGTAAGCCGCCCAGAGTTCCCTCGGGAAGATGGGCGGGATACAAGTTCAAAAATAAATAAATAAAATAAAATAAATTAATACATCTGCATCTATTAGTAGATTTTTACTGGTTTATTTTATAACTGGTGCAATATTACCCAGCAGTCTCTGGGTTTTGGGTAATATGGGTTACTATTTTTCCCTTAGTGATGTCTTCTGTTCTGTCAACTCATATTATAAAATCAAAGAACAGTGAAGTTGGAAGGAGCCTATGGAAGGCAGGCATGTCCAAACTTCAGCCCTCCTGATGTTTTGGACCACAATTCCCAGAATTCTAAGCTTAGATTGCCAATGGCAAAGGACTGTGGGAGTTACAGTCCCAAACATCTGGAGGGCCGAAGTTTGGACATGCCTGCTATAAGGTTATCAAGTCCAACCTCCACCTCCATGCAGGAATACAAATCAAGGATATCTGTCAGGCGGTTGTCTAAATTTCTCTTGAATGCCTTCCCATGTAGGATGCAGCACTCACTACCTGCTGAGGTGATTAGTTCCATTGCCATACTGCTCTAAGAGTTAGGGAGTTTTTCCTGATAAATATTCAGCCAAAAGTTAGGTTCTCTTAACTTGAACCCATTATTGAGCATCCAGCACTCTGGTATGATTGAGAACAGATCCTGCCCCTGCTCTATATGACAGACAGCCTTTTAAATATTTGAAAAGTACTATCATATTGCCCTTTAATCTTCTTTTCTCCATGTTAAACATGCCCAGTTCGTTCTGTCTTTCATCATAAGCCTTGGTTTCCAGCCCCCTGATCATCTTTAATGCTTCCCTACATCTATCTAGTGGCATGTTCCACCAGGTGACACATAGCTATCAGTTGGAAGTGACAAGAAAATGGCATTTATATGCCACTATACTTCTATATCATTTACGGTCTTTAAAAGAAAATTTTAGGGCAGTAGGGTCCCAGAAACAAGACAGAAATTAAATTAATTTATACCTGAAGGCACAGTTAGCCTACTTTATTGGTACAAATAGCAAGGCTTGTACCAAATGAAATGGCAACAACATCAATGGGCCCAGCAGTATAAATACCATGTGACTATACATACAAATGTATTGATATAAAAAAGGAGGAAAATATACAATTCAAGTGGTGAGTGTGATTTAGCCCTCAGTTGTGCTAGACGTCTTCCACATAGAAGCCGCCTGAATGTACTTTGGGAAACAAGTCACGGCAGTTGACAAAATACCGACATTTCACAGGGATCATGTAGTAAACTCCTGCAAATATTATCCTCACTCCACAGCAAGTAGGGACTAAAAGCAAAAGCGGGCACTAAAGACGCTTCCACCCCACCACCACAAGATCTCTGACACTTTGAAAGAAATCCAGAGTTTCACATTTATTTCAGTGGTGCTTGGTCTCATTGTCCACCTCTACAGATTACCCTGTTGGGCCAAAGGGACAACTCGGAGCTCCTGGTTCTGCTGGAATCCGAGGTTACCCTGGGCCTCGAGGAGCCAAGGGAGTGAAAGGTAAGGATACACACAGATAGCCATTTTAATATGATGTTTGCTACTAATTATCTTGCAGAAAAGTAATTTAATTTGAACCTTGGTCAGAGAACTCTCACTCTTTTAGAATATAGTTTAAGCTGTCCCCTTATCCAAACTAAATGCACCTCTGCAGCAAGGTGGCCCATGGACTGACCCAAGATGGCACCTCACCTGCAAATCTTGGAGTAGGGAAGCACACACCACTCTCGCCATGAGCTACGTCCATCCTCTAATTTCAAGCATAAACGACCGCTTCCAGATATAATCTCCAGCAATTTTGTACAAGTGAACAGAATCATTCAAACTCCATCCTGAAGCTAAGCACTGGGGCTTCAAAGGTTATCAGCTGAGCTCCAAAAGAAACCAAAAAAATTAGTATAATGGTTTCAAAAAGGGAGTGGAACAGCTTTTAGAAATCGGCCTGCTGCATGCTAGGGCGGTAGTACCATACTTCCTTAATATGTATAGTAATCCAAATGAAATGGAATTAAGGCAAGTAGGGTGTGCATAAACAGGATTCCCTATCTGCAGCACTTTGCAGGACCAAAGACATTTTTTTTTGGGGGCAATAGGCTGTGGTTGCAGCAGCAGGGGAACCCTTGGAGATCTTGTGTGAAGCTCTCTATTTAGATTATGTGTTCCTCTGCCCCTGCCCATTTGTACATCATGTATAAAATATATGAAACTCATATACAACATGTACTGGGGGAAAACATGTTCCCTCTACTTTACAAGTTTTCAGGGCTAAAATCATTACCCAAATGCTTTAAGGCTCGCAATTGTTCGGATATGCTAATTTGAGACCTCTGGAGACTGTTCAAACCAGATTTGCAAGAGCCATTTTGGGCATCCCTACATATGTCCCCAACACATTACTCCGTTTAGAAGCTGGGCTTATTCCCATTGAAGCACAAGCCAATTTTCTCATGGTTAAGTACTGGCTTAAAATTATTTTCCTTTCGGAGGGCTTAACTCCCTTGCTTTTGTCAGATACTTTTCAGTCTGAATGGAAAAAAAATAGATAATAAAAGTTATACATAACTTAGGATATTCTCCTTGTTCCCTCCAAGCGCTGGGTTTTTGTAAAGCCATGAAGGGGGTGAAATCACAAATTAGAGATACAGAAATACAGAATCATGTTGCCCAGTTGAGGAAAATGGAATTTCTTAAGAAATTTGCATTCATTAGCCTCCCCGTATCTGGATAGGCTCATATCGCCTGTTTCCAGAAGGGCCTTTACTCTGCCTAGATTAAATGTCCTTCCCTCCAAGCTACTGGAGGGGAGGTTTCAAGGTTTACCTTTTTCAGATCGAAATTGCCCATGTGCCAATGACCAACTGGAAAATGTAGAACATGTGCTTCTATTCTGCACCTATTATCAAGATGTATGCAAGGAATTTGTCTCCCCAATTATAGGCAAATATCCTGGGAGGTCAATAGAATTCTATGTACAGTTGCTCCTTTCTGAAGACACTTGCCAGATAACTAGGGAAGTTGCCAAATTCTGTGCTGCAGCAATAAGGGTTCGGAAACAACTTTTAAACAGAGATAAAGAAACATAGTATTTGTAGTAAATGATGACTGTTTTTATCATAGCTAATGACTACTTTCATTTTGGACCAGAATAAATTTTAAACTGTATTTTAAATTGTATTTTAAATTGTATTTATGATATATCATGTAATAAGGCTTGATTCATGTGCTGTCTATTGGAATGCATATTTGATCATTCTTATTTCTATGATTTTATTTTTTGGTTTTTGGTCGTTGACTGTAAATAAAATTTCATTCATTCAACATGTAAATAATTTGTACAAATCTATGCAAATATTGGATATCTATTTTATTTATTTATTTTTCATCATGCGTAGAGTGGCTTTGTCCAGGTGAGGGTATTCAAGCAGAGCTCACTGTTCTTTCTTTATTTTTACTCTACTTTAGCTAATAATAATTTTATAAATGTTTTCTTCAATTATTTATTTTCATCATTTATGGGAGCAAGTCTGGCATGTTTCTTACAGGCGAGGCAGGAGATTGCAGATGCCTTGACGGAAGGAGGGGTCCTGCAGGACAGCCAGGTCCACCAGGGTTCCCAGGTCCAACAGGAAGACCTGGGAGAAAAGGAGAAACAGGAGATCAAGGCCAGCATGGAGTTCCTGGCTTTTCTGGCGCAAAAGTATGATCCTTATTGGATAACCACACATATTATTCAGCAAATTTGTACAGTGGTACTAAATGTTTATTGAAAAGTGCAATGCTTTGTGATTATTTAGTTTCAATAGTTACTGCATTTATAGGGACAAATGTTCTCTGTGCCGTTTATATAGTACAGTGGTACCTCAAGATACGGGCCCATCGTGACATAAAAAACTCATGATACAAAAGGGCAGTCCATCCGGGTGCAGTGCACCCTGGAAATGGAAAACCTCTGCATAAAATTGAGACACTAAAATTTCCTATGAAATGCCCCGAAATATGGAAATTTTGCAGAATTCAGTTCCCAGGGTGCATTGCAGCTCATTTGCATCCATGATACGAAAATTGCACAATACGAAGTGTCCTATGGAACAAATTAATTTTGTATCTCAAGTCACCACTGTACAAGTTAATAGTTTTGCCATTTAGGCTTTATAGAGGGTGTCTTCTTCAAGAGCCACGCTAAGGACAGGGAGAGTGCCAGCCTCGTTGTTTGCTCGCCCAACCATTTGTCCAACTTGCCCACCCAGCTCTTTCTCACCTGGAACTCCCCTCTCCTTAGGCAGGGCAAAGGTGACACAAACGCTGTCGCAACATGCTGCATTCTAGAGGGAGCAATTTAAATACCACATGACTGTCACGGGATTATAAATCAATTTTATTTAGATTGAAATGTATTGCAGGGTAAATATGAAGTGTGACGGGGTTGTATGACTTCTGGTATCCTATGCACCGAGGAGTGTCTAGGTCCTGATGATAGTTAGAGCTGTTCGGCAGTGGAATATGCTGCCGCGGAGGGTGGTGGAGTCTCCTTCTTTGGAGGTTTTTAAGCAGAGGCTGGATGGCCATTTGTCGGAAATATTGTGATGGGGGTTCCTGCATGGCAGGGGGTTGGACTAGATGGCCCTTGAGGTCTCTTCCAACTCTATGATTCTATGATTACACTAGGGGTGGTCGATCAACCAAAGGGTAGTTGATTATCCTGGTGCAGAAGACAGTGGGAGTCAAAATCTCATTTCCTGAGAACTATAGTTCTTCAGTAGACTCTGGCACCTCTATAGCATGTTTGTGCAATTTTTAAGGAATACATAGTAGGCTTCAGAAAGGAGGAAATTCCTCTTGGCAGTTGCATGCACAAAAGCTACTTCTCTATATGCAGTGAGAGCACAGAGTGTAGCTTCTTATCTAAAAATTTCCCAACATACCACATTGCTGCAACGTGGTTATCTTTGTTTCACTTTCCCTTTTATTTCCACAGCTTTTCATTTATGTATTTAGAAACATTTCTTACACTGACTGAAAAAAATAGAAAAATGAACTTGTATTACATGAGATATTTCTTATTTAAAAGATAACATGATGCAGAACACTTTTTGGAGGGGGTGGTTATATACAGTCCCATAGCATTTAAAGCAGTCTCTGGGCACTTAACTATGCTGGCTATACATTGTCCCCCAGTCAGCTCGGTACTTGGTTTACCAACCTCAGAAAGATGGATGGGTGAATCAGCCTTGAGCCAGGTACATGAGATTGAACTCAGGTTGTGAGGAGCATCTTAGCTTCAATACACCGGTTTATTTATACACTGTACAATGAATAGCTATTTATGCATAATAAAAACCTAAGCTATAGTTTCATCTGCATGGTGCCTTTAGAGCAGTGGATAGTTGGAGTTGTAACACATGGCCCATTGTGTGATGTCCTCCACTCTTCTACGTCTTAGTGCTAGGAATCTACCCTTGCAGCTTTGGGGAAATCACCCACCAGATTGTGAAGCCTTGCAGAGTTCACCATTGTTGTCCAACCCTAATTCACAGCCTCTGTCTCACATTTCCATCGTATTTTAAGCATCCAGATTATCTTTCCATGAAACTGCACAAATTTAACACTGGCTAATATACTCTGACTATAACAGAGCCAATTTATCTTACAGATGTTATAGATGTATTCAGATTGGAGAAATGGTTTGCTTTTGCTCTCAGCAATCTGCCTTCTAATTTTCATCCCCGCTGTGCGAGGGGTGCACATGCTAAGTGTGCATGTGTGAACCCCCCCCCCCATGCAGATTCTGTCACAATTATAACAAAAATTGTCATGATAGGTGTGCGGGGATGGGAAATCCTCACACAAAGGGGGGGGTTTGAGACATACATACACAGGTGCCTTAGAAAGAACCTTGATTCTTTCCTATATGCATTGACATATTACCAAGGTGCCTCTGATTAATACAATTCTTCAAATACTTCCCAACAGGGATTACCGGGTGCACCTGGACCTCCTGGACCACCAGGGTTGAAAGGAGATGCCCAATACGTTACTACTAAAGGTATGGTAGGGAACTTTGCTTTTGAAGAAAATTGCAGACCTGCAAATCTACTATGATTGTGTCTCACACAAAATATTTTTCCCCAGGTGGCAAAGGAGACCAAGGAGATCCGGGGGCTCCTGGAGCTAAAGGAGAAGATGGGTTAATGGGCAGGGATGGTGTAGATGGCTTACCAGGACTTCCTGGGCTTCCCGTAAGTAGCCATGCCTCCTTTCCTATGACAATTTACTGAAAAAGAGAATCAGTATTTTGCGAACATTCGGCTCCCTTTTTTCTTCTGATTAATATCAAATAAGGCTGTGAAGGTAGTGAGTAGGTACCTGTAGTATGCAATCAGCTGGATTAGGACAAGGAATGTGAAATTGAACAGCAAAGGTATTGTAGGTGAATTTGTCCAAGGAATTGCTGTATTACAACACCTGGTTTAAACAAGTTGTGCTATTGATAGGTGCCATCAAGTTACTTTGGCTTATGGCAGTGGTTCTTAACCTTCCTAATGCCGCAACCCTTTAATACAGTTCCTCATGTTGTGGTGACCCCCTTGCCCTGCTTGGAAGAGGCCACAAGCCCCCTTTGGCAGGCCACTGCCGCAGGTGCCATAGAGAACTCTCAGCCAATCGCAGCCTCCGGATCCATTGACTGACATCCCCTCCAACCAATCAAGATGTAACTCACTCTTTTCCCCTTCCTCCCTCCTCTTCCAGACCCAAGCCGCTTGTGGGTTTTTCTTCAGTGGCTCATGGCGACTGATGTGAAATGGTCGTTCAACCCCCAAAGAGGTCCTGAAGCCCCAGGTTGGGAACCACTGGCTTAGGGCATCCCTATAAATTGCTGATCCCTTGTATGTCTTGTCATTAACAGTCCTGCTAAGATCTTACAAATGAAAAGCTATAGCTTTCTTGAGTCAAGCCATTTCATGGATGGTCTTTCTCTTTTCCTGCTGTAATGAAATTTTCCCAACATTTTCCTGTTGCCTTCTCACTGAATAGCCTAAGGAGTCGTTTCTCCTTCTTGAGAGTAGTTGGGCTTGACTTTATCTAGTACCTACTTACTTATGCATCTTGTGGCCTCTGGTATCCTTGAAGTATCCAGTGCCTTATTTCAGATTCTCTTTTTCCATCCCTGTCAGCTGTTGTGACAGTAGGGATTTGCAGTTGGGAATGATCCTAGACCTGTGTGTGTGTGTGTGTGTGTTGCATCATTACAGTCATGACCAACTCTTTGTGACCCCATGTCCATGGAGTTTTCTTGGCAGGAATACTGGAGTGGTTTGCCAATTCCTACTCCACCTTGTATTCCCTGGTGGTCTCCCATCTAAGTACTATCCAGGGCCTCCAGAGGTGGCGGCGGAACGGTCTACCACTGCCCGGCCAGGCCGTGGACGGGGCTCCGAAGGCAACGGTGAGGCCTCCCGCTGCTGGGCCTCCGGAGGCGGAGGCGGGACGGTCTACTGGGCTGGGCAGTGGTAGACTGTCCTGCCACCAGCTCCAGAGGCCCAGCAGCGGGAGGCCTCACCGTTGCCTTCGGAGCCCCGGCCGCAACCGTGCCAGGCGGACTCCGGAGGTGGCGGCGGGACGGTCTACCGCCACCCGGCCCAGTTCGGCTCAGTTCGGGTTCATATGAATTTGTTTTAAAATTCATACGGACCCGAACCCGAACCGAACCATCGGTTTTCTGTTTCGTGCCCACCTCTTTTTGAGACACTAATTCAGCTTGTTTGTCTGTATGAAGTGAAATGAGATTATTACCAGAGAAGAAACATTTGGGATAATGCAGTTATGTGATTACCTTCTCAGATAATCGCTTAACACCATCCTTGTATCTTTTTGTGCCTGAAAAAAAAACTTTTCCATTCAGCTGGCCATTTAACTATTTTTTGAAATCCAAGACATTCTGTTTTAAAATCTGTTCAGGAGTTTTTGTTTTGTTGTATTTGATGTTTTGATTTATTGTTTATTTGGGCTTCAATTGTTGATACAATTGTTGTTGTTCAGTCATTCAGTCGTGTCCGACTCTTTGTGACTCCATATGCCAGAGCTCGCCAGGCCTTCCTGTCTTCCACTGCCTCCCGGAGTTTGGTCAAATCCCTATTGGTTGCATCAATGACACCGTCTAACAATCTCATTCTCTGCCATCCCTTTTCCTTTTGCCTTCAATTTTTCCCATCACCAGGGACTTTTCCAAGGAGTCCTCTGTCCTTGTGAGGTGGCCAAAGTACTGGAGCCTCAGCTTCAAAATCTGTCCTTCCAGTGAACGTCCAGGGTTGATTTCTTTCAGGATGGATAGGTTAGATCTCCTTGCAGTCCAGGGGACTCTCAAGACTCTCCTCCAGCACCACAGCTCAAAAGCATCGATTCTGCGGCGATCAGTCTTCTTTATACTCCAGCTCTCACTACCATACATCACTACTGGAAAAACCATAGCTTTGACTATCCAGGCCTTTGTCAGCAAAGTGATGTCTCTGCTCTTCAATTGCTGATACAATAGCCATGCCTATACAAGATAGCTTTTGTTAATTGCTGCAGAGTGGAAGCCAGACTGACTAGTGTCTTAGAATTGTGTCATACACTGATGGGGAAGGGTAGGAAGACTAAAATCATTTGTGGTAAGTAATTAACGGTATTTCACTTTCCTTGCAGGGTGATGGTATAAAAGGAGAATTAGGAGATGCTGGTGAACCAGGCCCACTGGGTGCTAAGGGGTTTCCAGGTGAACCTGGTCAGCCTGGGATTGGCTTGCCAGGTCCAAAAGGATATCGAGGCATTACGGGGGATCAGGGGATATATGGTAGTCCTGGATTTCAAGGACCTCCAGGACCTCCAGGCTCTCCAGCTGAAACAGGTAGGTATGAACCCTCTGTGGATACAAAACCTTGATGAACACTTAAAATGGTTGCCGTGCGGCCAAGTTTATTCACAAAATGACAAGAAGGTATCCGCCAGATCTAGTAAAATCTAGTGGTTCTCTGCATTTATCCTAAATGCCTCCAGTGTTAGGAGCACCTCACCATCTTTCAAGATAGAGTGGTACCTTGTATAAAGGAATTAATTTGTTCCAAATGAAATTATGTTAAGCAAATTTTCCTTTATACAAATTTCCCATAGGAATGCATTGAAAATGAAGTAATCCCATTTTTATGTTGTACAGATTTGGCCCAATAGGCGATTATGTTAAGCAAATTTTCCCTATCTCCGGATTTTTTAATGTTGTACAGATTTTATGTTATACAAACTGTTTGTTATACAAGGTTCCACTGTACTTGTTTCCACTGTCATACTGCTCCAATAGTCAGGACGTTTTTCCTGATATTCAACTGAAATCTGACTTCCTGTAACTTCAGCCCATTGTTGCATGACCTGCACTCTGGGCTGATTGAGAACAGATCCTGTTGCCTTTCAGGGATTTGAGAAGTGCTATCATCTCTTCCTCCTCCCCCAGTCTTCTTCTCTCCAGGCTAAGCATACCCAGTTTGTTGAGTCTTTCTTCATAGGGCTTGGTTTCCTCCAGTCCCCTGATCATCCTCGTTGCCTTCCTCTGAAATTGTGCCAATTTGTCAGCATCTTTCTTGAAGTGTCGTGTCTAGAACAGGATACAGTAATCAAGTTCAGGCCTAACCAGTGTCAAATAGAGGGGGACGAGCACCTCACAGGATTTGGAAATTATATTTCTGTTAATCCAGCCTAAAATAGCATTTGCCTTTTTTGTGGCCACATCACAGTGTTGGCTCACATTCATCTTATGATTTGCAATAATTCTAAGATCCTTCTCACATGTAGCATTGCTGAGCCAGGTGTCCCACATCTTGTAACTGTGCATTTGGTTTCTTCTTCCTAGTTGCAGTACTTTGCCCTTCTTCCTGTTAAGTCTCATTCTGTTGCTTTCAGCCCAATGCTCAAACCTATCTAGATCTTTTTGAGGTTTGTTCCTGTCTTTCAGGGTAATGGCTATTCCACTCAATTTTGTGTCATCTGCAAATTTGATTAATATTCCCTGCACCCCGATCCAGGTCATTAATAAAAATGTTTAAGCAAACTCAGCTCAGAACTGACTTGTTACTTCCTCCCAGATTGAGAAGAAGCCATTAATCATCCCCCTCTGAGTCATTCTCAGCTTTCCCCCTCCTAATGTCATCCTTACAATTCCTTGCAACTTGTTTGTACTCTTCCTTTGTGGCCTGGCCCTCTTTCCGTTTCCTTATAGCTGTCCCTTTTTTTTCCTTTCAGGTCTTCTTTGAGCTTTTTGTGAAGCCACACTGGCCTTGTTTTGCTGTCTCCCACATTTTTTCTTGTTGGAATCTTCAGTAGTTAACGCCTGAAGAATTTCCTTTATGGCAACTTTCACACTTCTTGACTTCCTTTTCTTGTTAGGATCTCCTGCCACAGGCTGTACTTATCATTGTTCTGAATTGATTAAAGTTGTCTTTTTAGAAACCCAGAGTATATGTTTACATTCTGCTGTGTTTCCTTTGTAATCAAGAATTCTAGTAGAACATGGTCACTGTCGCCCAGGGTTCCTCTTACTGCCACTTCTTCCACCAAGTAATCTCTGTTCGTTAGAATCAAATCAAGGATAGCTACTCCTATAATTTCCTCCTCCCCTTTTTGTAGGAAAAAAGTGTTGGCCACACAAGCCAGGAATTTATAAGAAGAGCTATACAAAATAAATATTCTCTACTTATGCCCAGGTTAGATCATAACTTAATTTTGTCCTCACATGATGCATGGCCATTAGCTGTTCATTATAGCAGCCAGCAGTGTAACTGTGGTTCAGATCCCACTAGCCAGGATCATTTTTTGTTCTGGTGGCATTTAAATGTATTCCTTAGCAGTATGGTGCTGTATGTGCATACAATCTTACTGATACATTTTGAAGCAAATACTGGGCTCGTACGTTGACAGCTTTAAAGACACTGGTAGGTGTTGCATCACAGTACCTAAAAATGACACAATGAGGGTGTTGGGTCCATTGAGGGCAATGCATCACTTTCAGAGGTGCTAGCTCTAGAGAGGAAATTCTACCCATTAGGAAACATTACCAGATATATTGTATTGTTTAAAAAAACTTAAACTTAAAGGGATGCAGTAGACCAAAGCAAAAAATTAAATCAGTAACATGATATAACTGGCCATAATTATTTGAATGGAGGAAAAAAATTAATTGATAATGTTAAAACACTTTGGGACATTCATCCTGGTATATATCCCGCCTGAATAGATTGCATTACAACAAAAGTATGGAAAGACTTGTTAGAAGTGGGGAACAATTCCACTGTGTGACCATGGCCTGACAAGAGTAAAATAGGTCTTGTGGATCATCTCCAAAGCTCAGAAGTAACCTGCTCTGTCTCTCATTTTTCAAGAGGAACAGATGGTGTACATTTTCAAAACTCAGCAATGCTTGTATACTTACTATGTACTGTAGGTGCTCCTTTCCTTCATGCACTGTATGTTGAATTTGTCAAGTCAAATTTGTGAGGGCCTACAGAGAATTGCTTAGTGAGTTTGTGGGTGATTTGTCAGAAGGCTTGTTGGTGACTGGCCTCTGATCTGTCCATAAGACATTATTTGTCCAGGTGACTCCATGACACGTCAGTAACTGCTCATCATCCTCATCGTTGTTGTTGTTATCATCATAGTTGTCCTCCTTAGCAGCAGTACCACTGGAGTAGTTGGACAATTACAACTATGAGGACAGTACAGGGTTGACTAATTATAGTACTTCAGGGTCTTTTTTTTTACTTCAGTTCCTATGAATTACAGATATTTGGAGACTGTGACACTTCATAGCGTTAGGGTCGTCGACACCCATCCTTGGGCTAGCAAATGTAAAAGTGATGAAGTGTAACAACTGCTGCCTATTCCTCAGGTGGGGCCAGCAACGATGTCCTCCTCAAACACAGGCTCCATAAAATTGGGATTTCTGGAACTAGACTTTATTAAAGCAGGAGAACAGGGTGGAGGGATAGGTTGGACACCTATCCAGCTAGTTCATAATAGGGCTCAGTAAACTTGACTAGCTCCCCAAATCAAGTCCAGTCATTGCCCAAACCGGGTTTTGTTCACTGGGCTCATGCCATTCACAGTCCTCTGCTGGAGTTCATTTCTCAGCACTGATTCCAGCCATCTGACACCCTTTAGGAATGTCTTGTACTCATGGGCTCACAGGTCTAACACCCTCCCTAGTCCTTCCTGCATTTATTGCAGACTAGCCTTTTAGTGCTCCCTTCTCCTGCAGCTTCACTGGGCTGGGGCTGGGGGACCTGGGTGTCCAGTTGGTTTCCATGACCTTCAGAGGGTCAGGGGGTAGTGTTGTTGGCAGCAGCTCCCCGATGTCTTCATCCCTTGGTGATCATAATTGGATCCATACACCAGTCCAGAGGTTCTGCTTAATGAGAGTACTGTCTTCGCACAGGGTGCAAAACATGGAGTCCAGATCCTCTGTTGCCTCTTCCCACCCTTCTGCCTCTCACTCTATAGAGGCCATCAAATCTTCCCCTTTGTCCTCCTATTCCTCTTTTAAATCAGGCTTCCACCAACTGTGCCCAGACTGCCCCTTCATCCAGGTGTGACTTACCTGCCTCAGGCTTTTCTCCCCAGACAAAACCTTCCATATGTCTCTCCGCACCCTTCTGGCACCTAGTTGCTAAAATTTCTGTTGAAACCATGAGGGAGCACAGGGTAAGGCCCAATGGCCCTCTCTAAGGATGCCCGGAGCATTACCCTGGCACAGAGATATTTTATACCCCTGTGCACAAACTCGAAAAAGCCCAGCAACTTGTGCCATGAGCAATTGTGTGAAGATAGCAAGTGACGGGAATTTTGTGCACATTGTATGTGTATGGTTTGACCAATGACATATTTTCTTGTTCTTTTTTATTGTAGATTGTGGACAACAACAAGTGCAGGTTTTTATTAGAGATAACAGAACTGAACCAATTCGTTCAGGTAAAATAAAATGTAGAAGCTTTTCTAAAAGCCAGTTTTGCTAAATGTCCTTGAGGATAGGCACACCATTCTAAAGCACCTATTACAAGCTGAGAAAGCTTTAATTTGATAAACTAGTGTTTATTGTATTGAAAGTACAATTGTACAACTGTTGAAAATTCCAGTGAAAAACATTATAAAAATCTTTCTTTTTTAGTTTTGGGACTCAGAAGACATACTTTTAAGGATAAATTTATAACAGATACAGTATCACTGCTTTCTGACCCTAAATAAATTTGGAAAAATTAAGAAAAGGCTTTGTGGTCCTTAGTATAAGGCAAATGCAAGAATAGCTTGCTGTTTGTAAATTTTTAGTGGTCTAATAAATATATTACCTACTTTTGCATACCTGAATGTATTATTCCATATGCTGGATTTTTTTTTAGCGCCGTCACTGTTTCCCTCCTTCTGTACACTGGATGCAGACTGACTTGTGTCCTGAGTAGAGGTGGCTGATGAATTGGGGAGGAGAGACTGTCCCATTATTTTGGGACAAGATCATGCTCCTTGTCCACTCCTGTCACAAGCAAGCATTTATGGTGCTTACTTTCATACAGTATTGTTGCTGAGCAAAAGGGTTCACAAACACCAGTACAAGCTCAGAAATGCTTATGCTATAGCTTGTTGATTAGTCTTGGTGAAGACAGATAACTTTTGTGTCCTTTTAACTCTTTTTTTAAAAAATATTCAGGGGCTGGCTGTGTTATACCTCCAAAAGGAACACCAGGAAAGCCAGGTCTGCCAGGACCAAAAGGTAAATATCTGATTGCATCATCTAAACAGTACAATGTTTTACATAGGAAAAACACACTGTAAAACACAGGTACCACACTGTACCGAAACCCAACTGACCAGTATACCTGTCTGCATTCTTCAAGCTTCCATCCTGAACACACAACAAAATCAATCGTATGTAGCCAAGCCCTTAGATACAACCGCATCTGCTCCAAACTCAGGGATCTACAAAATGCTTTCCTCAGACTACAGTACCCACTGTGCATGATTAAGGAATAAATCAACAAAGCAAGATGCATACCCAGAGATAACCTGCTACAAGACAGATCCAAAGGGCCAAACGACAGAACACCACTAATTGTCACTTACAGTCCACAAGTGAGACCACTCACAAGCATCTCAAATGATCTCCAGCCCGTCTTTGACAAGAACACATCAGTCTGCAACGCTCTTGGTGGGAGACCCGTACTTGCGTACAGAAAACCTCCCAACCTCAAACAAATACTAATGCACACAAGATTAGAAAATAGCAACATGGACAATGGAACTAAACCTTGCCACAAACCCAGACGCCAACTCTGCCCACACATCTACTCTGTCAACATAATCACAGGACCCAACAATGTCACATACAGTATCAAGGGCAACTTCACCTGCTCCTCAACCAATGTGATCTATGCCATTTTTTTGCCAACAATGCCCATCTGCACTCTACATTGGACAAACAGGACAATCTCTAAGAAGAGGTATCAATGGACACAACTTTGACATAAGAAACCACGATACACAGAAACCTGTCTCAAACCATTTCAAAACTTCAAGTCCTTTGAGGAGTGTCCAGGTAAACTGAAATGGTTTGAGACAGGTTTTTGTGCATTGTGGTTTCTTATGTCAAACTTGTGTTCATTGATGCCTTTTCTTAGAGATTGTCCTATTTGTCCAATGTAGAGTGCAGATGGACATTGTTGGCCAAAGATGGCATAGATCACATTGGTTGAGGAGCAGGTGAAGTTAAGTATAGTTTTATGGCGTTGAGGCCAGGATCTGTTGATATGTTAAGTGTAGTATTATGGCTCTGAGGTAAATTCCTCAAGAGACTGAAACCAAATCAGACCAGAAAGGGTGAGGGTGAGGGGGGCATGGAAGAGAGGGGGAAGAGAATGGGAGCTTTTACCTTAGAGTCCATGGAAACCTGCACTAGAGCAGGGCCACTAAACCAATGAGGATTTGGTGAATCACCTCCTCTTTATGATCCGCTTATTCAAATGGAACTATTCTAACTGCAACTTGCTTTGGCATAGTGAGTCACAATTAGAGTAGGTCCATATAAATCACATTGACTCACTAAATCCCCATTAATTTAGTCAGCCTGTAGTGCAGTGTAGTAGGCTAAGCACCAGGATTTTGACCATTAAATCTCATTTGCCCTTTCTGTAGTTGATTATATCCTTTAATATATCCATCTGCATTATTTTAAGAGCTTACAAAGTATTTTCTTTGATAGATGGCATAGATCAATGGTTCTAAACTTTGGGTCCCCAGATGTTAATGGACTAAAGTTCCCAGAAGCCTTTACCACTATTTGCCAAGATTTCTGGGAGTTATAGTCCAGAAACAACTGGGGCCCCGAGGTTAAGAGTCACTGATATAGAAGGAGATTTCTGGGCTTATGCTGGTACCAAACTACAACAAATATTTATTTATTTATTTGTAAGCTTGTATCCCACCCATCTTCCCGGCGGGAACTCTGGGCGGCTAACAGCAGTAAAAGCACATGAAACAACAATAAAAGCTACAAGCAATAAGGCAGCGGAGGGCAAGATGGTGGTGATCCCGAGGGGGGGGAAACACTAATTCACAAGGTCGCCGAAGGCCTCTCTAAAAAAGAGGCTCTTCAAGGCCTTCTTGAAGGCGGGCAGGGACTGAAGCAGGCGCAGCTCACTGGGGAGGTGGTTCCAAAGTGAAGGCCCAACCACAGAGAAGGTGTGGCCTCGCGTACGCATTTTCCGCGCCTCTCTGCGCCTGAGACGATCTCGTGGGTCTGGATCCGGATGCCTTTTGGGAGATGCTCTCCGCCAGGTAGAAAGTTGTTGAAAGTTGTTGAACTGTATTACTTCGTCTGTGTGTGGATATCTGTGTGTCTTGGGACATTTTGGTGGGTGGGTGTGTTTTAGAGATTGTGATAAGTTTTGGTCTGGTCTCTAGGTGTTCTTGCAAATTTTGTTGCCTGTGTAACTGTATATATGTACAAATGCCAATAAACTGAAATTGTAAGATTTCATCCATTCACATGTTATGAAAAATGTCATGTGAATAATTTGCATTAGGATAAGACCATGATATTTTATTTATTTATTTAGATTTGTCACCGCTCATCTCCCCGGAGGAGACTCTGGACAATTTATAATATAAAACACAACAAATCAATGGATATTAAAAAGAATAATCTAAAAACCATCTAAAACTAACAATATACAGTACATATAAGTAATTATTGGTAAGCAGTGAAGCATATGTGATGCAAGTTTAGATCTTGAGTTGTTCCCAGAACAGTACACCCTATACAAGTCTCTCTAGAGTTATCTTTCTTTCAGGAACATTGTTAATTGTTATTAGAATAAATGTGAACATGAATATTAGTACTCAGTTCAAGTAAATAAAGTATGCTTTTAGTAACCATGTATTTCCATTGTCTGCCATGTCTGATTATAGGAGTGCTGAACCTCCTGCTATAGTATGATTGTCTCACTTGTCTGACAACCTGCATATGCAACCAAGTGCTTTCCTGATGTTTGTGATGGCACTATCAATCATCCATCAGAATTGATCATCCTAATAAATAGGTTTATATTTTTAACTAAAATACATAGGCTGCTGTATTTTAACTAAAATACATAGGCTGCTACATAGATGCTGGAGGCTTTGGAGTAGCTCTCTAGGTGGATCAGTAGACAGTTCTTTTTATATGTACTGTACATATTTTCTTTATCTGCATCTTACTTGGTCTAACATTTTCAAAATATAGGGGCAAAAGGCACAAAAGGAATTCCAGGTGATCCTGGTCTGCATGGATTGAAAGGACTGCCTGGCCCTCAAGGAGATCAAGGGCAGGGAGGTTTAACCGGTCCACCAGGTACTGGAAGACACTAACATGCTATTTCATGCATAGACAGACAGTTAAAATGTTCAGTTTATCTATGTTGATTTCTATAGGATGAGTTACAGTTATACTTCTCACTAAAATTTTAGCTAGTGAAATGCAAAATGACAACTTAAATTATGCAAACATTAAAATCTGGAGCAAGCTAATTGGTTGTATTGCTGAAGGCAGCTTGAATCGTAATTGTGCCGTGTACAAATGATCTGTGGTCCTGATGCAAAGTTCCTTGAAAGAACTTTGCACTCCTAGGGTCCCCCTAGGGAAAAAAATTATTTCTAATTGAGTCGGAAGCCAATAATAGCACCCCCCACCCCTGCTGGCGAGCGATTACTGGCTTCCCGACTTAGAATGATTTTCTCAGGGAAGAGTCCAAAAAAGCTCCCATGCCATTTTGGTTCCTCTAGGATGAATTGTTGCATTTCATTTCGTTTTGTAACGAAACGCATCCTACCGTTTCATTAAGTAACAAAACGACAAAACAGCGTATTGTTTTTTGTTTTCTGCCCATTTCTACACTTAATTCAGCATTGCATTATATTTTTTAACGAAGGGTTTTCTAAATTTTTCAACTGTCCTTTCCTTTTCTATTTAAATATATGTATTTCTAAATATGATCTATTAAAGCATTTTCCCTTAGAAATCACATATATAATTGCTGTTAATTTGCATGCCTCTGACTACCTTGACCCTCTCTTGGGTGATTATATTTCATCTAGGGTTTTCTGGACCCAGAGGGAATAGAGGTGCACCAGGGTTGCCTGGTGAACAGGGATTCCCGGGCAGTCCAGGTTTACCCGGGTTGCCAGGACCTCAAGGAGCCAAAGGAACTACGGGTGATATCCTAGGAGCACCAGCAGGCTCCCAAGGGGATCCTGGATCACCTGGACTCCCCGGACCGAAGGGCCCCCAAGGAAATCAAGGCTTGCCAGGATTTAGAGGTAACTTTGATTTTAACTAAGAAAAAGACATCAGTGCACCAAGGTATATATTATTGCTTTATTTGAATATGCTTTCCCTCTGTGTAGGAATAAAGTATCAAACAGGGATCACCAAAAGCTGAATGAGAAGGCTTGACATGGCTGAATTTTGCTGTAGACCAGTGCTTCCTTACTTGGATATAGAGTTACACAGTGTGTTCTGCAGCAGTCCTTTATGTCACTTGGCATATTAGTATGTATATATATATTTGAAGCTTAGGAAGGTTTCAAACCTAGTTTCTGTTTCAGGGTATGGAGCTGTTAGTGGGGAACATGGGATTTCTCTGTTATCTTTCAGAGCATGTGTACCAACTGGGGTCTCGTAATTGTTGCCAACAGTGGTTCTGTTACCATGCTGGAAAAAGCAATATACCTTTTGGGCTGCACATTCAGTTCTGAAGAATGTAGGACTGTTGCATACCTTGGGACATGTCCAAGGAAGCCATGGTTTCCAAGAACTCAAGAGCTGGGCCTGAGACCTGTGCCCCAGCATGTATATTGAAGTCACCCAACACTAAAGAAGCCCTAGGGTCCTCAATAACACCGCCGAGACAAAAGCTGCCAGCTCCAAAAGGGAGAGTGCTGGGTTGCAGGGAACGTGGTACACCAGCACAATCCCAAATCTTTCCCGGGCCCCAATTGACATGTGGATGGCCTCAAGACCGGGTATTGCCCATGACGAGCCCCTTACAGCTTCCAAGGTGTTTTTATAGACATTGGCTAGCCCACTCCCCTCCCTCCAATCTACCTTGGTGCTGGATAGAATAACTGGGTGGGCACATCTGAGAGAGGGCTGGAACCCCCCCCCCTCAGTACCCACCCTTGTTTCTGTAACACATGCCAGGTCTGCTCCTTCCTCTAAGATAAGGTCTTGAATTAGTGCCAGGCACTGCTCTGGGTGGCTAGCAGTCAAATGAAAACAAAAACAGCATTGTAACAATAAACCATAAAGAGGACAGTAATAAAGTAAAATCAAGTCAGAACATAATAAGACAAGCAAACCAACAAAGTACACATTGGGTAATTCCGTTGGGGATACCATTGAAAGCTGCTATAAAAAGCATCATCTTGAGCAACCTCTTAAAGGTTGGGAGGGATGAGGGGCAGGCACAGCTCAACCAAAAACCCATCCCAGAGGTCTGGTGCCACAGCAGAGAAGGCTTGATTTCTAATGGATGTTTTTTGGTCTCTCTCAGGTTAGGGCTGTTGATAAGATTTTTACTTGTCTTCTCTCAATGATATTTGAATGACCTTGGTAAGACCTGGTTAAGACTTCACTATGCCAGGACCTCTCTTGTATCCCTCATTCTCCCTCCTATCTGAGATTATATGCCATGTTTGATTAAATGGGCAGTAGTCCGTTAGAGAGCTGCCTAGATGCCGTAAGCCAGGCACGTCCAAACTTCAGCCCTCCTGATGTTTTGGACCACGACTCCCAGAATTCCAAGCCTGTATTTCCAATGGCAAAGGACTGTGGGAGTTGTGGTCCAAAACATCTGGAGGGCCAAAGTTTGGCCACCACTGCCCTAAGCACATCCGATCTCGCCTGATTTCGGAAGTTAAGCAGGGTTGGCCCTTGCTAGTACTTGGATGGGAGGCCACCAGGGAACACCAGGTGCTGAAGGCGCCTGGAGTAGGAACTGGCAAACCACTCCAGTATTCCTGCCAAAAAAACTCCATGGACATAGAATCACGAAGGGTCGGTCACGACTGAAACGACACAACACACACAGTCCATTAGAGCTTCTGTTTAATACATCACATTTGTCCAAGAGACATGTTGTTCTTATGTACCTTGTTAGGAAGTGATGGCAGTCCAGGTGCACCTGGAGCCAAAGGACTTCGTGGACCACCAGGGCCTGCTGGTGCAACTGGAACGCCAGGACTGCCAGGAGCATTCGGATTCCCTGGACTGCCAGGCCAGCAGGGGCCAATGGGAAGGATGGGTTCATCAGGATTTGCTGGTGAGGAACTCTTGCATTTTCATTGCATTCAAAATTTTCTTAATTTTTTTCTGAGGCATTTAGATCTACAGTGAGACATCCTAATATAGTTAAAACAAAATTTACCCACTTCATTACTTTGGGTCTAAATATCACATGCCAATGGTGGGCAGGAGGTAATGCTGGCGGTGGGTAAGCCTCCTGTCCCCTCCTCTTGATTCCAGGCATGCAGGGAGATTTTCCCCATCACTCTTACATACAAATCCATGGACTTTTTCACATTCCTAGTCTCTGGCTGCATTCCTCTTTCTGTTTCACGCTGCATTCTAACATATTCACATTTCTTTCTGTCACCATCTTGCAGCAAACTGTGTTTATGTATTTATCTACATTTTTTTTTAGCCACCCCACTGCCAGATGTTGTAGGTGCTTACATTTCCCTTCCTAGCAGGAGCATCCTGTGATGGAATCTGGAGGGTGTCTCGCTTAAAATAGTGAGGGAAATGCCTTCCTCACCTGGACCTCAACATGCAGGAATCATCCTCATGTTTCTTTTCTTTATGTCCAACAGATTGGTGATAGGAACAGTTGATAGACAGACGGGAATACCCCATCAACTGCTGCTTGCACCAGTCTGTGTGTCAACTGTTCCTGGGGAAGTAGAGGTTGGGGAATCTGCAATAATGGGACCCTATTTAGCCCTTGCTTCCTTTAAAGGGGCTTTTATCTCTCCCTCCATAGAGGTGAGCAGGAGGGAACATTCAGTTTATTAACTGGTTTGATACTGCAGAAGTTTTAAATGACATACCATATTTTTGCACCTATAAGATGCTGCCATTTATTACAGCCCCCACTTTTTAGACCTCAAATAAATAGACAGAAAGACAGAGCCCAATCCTCAAAAAAAAGAAACTCATCAAAGTGGAGAGGAGTGTTTAAAATGTGGAAATGCAAGGAAACAGCAGGGGTGGTGGGGTGGAGGAGAACTCAAGGAAAGACAGAGCCCAATCCTCCCAAAAGCAAACCACAGAGGGAAACAGCAAGGTGAGTTTGGGTTCTTCTCCCTGCACCCGGGAATGGCATACTTACGACACCCCTTAATTTTTTATGTCATGATTTTAGAAAAAAAGTAGCAACATATACACGGAAAAATATGGTAGGTAAGGGATCCACTTTGGTTTGATCCCAGCAATCACACATGCCAAAACCGCACCAAAAATACGATGCTACCCACGCTGGAAAAAACATTCGCTCCTGATAGGGACCTAAAAAGATGTGGGTTGATAAGGATAAGGGTTGGGCTGTTTTGTAATTCCCACATATCATGTGGTCACCAAAATGAGTGAAAGAACCTTTTTTCCAAACAGACAAAGAGGAGAGACCCTGAGAGACCAGATATTAAGCGGTTGTTTGCACCCATTACTTCAAGCATTCTTTCGGAACTACCTTTTCTTGCACACTACTGTCAGTAGTTGGCAAAATCCTACCTTTTAAAAACTCATGCAATATTTGCTTTATCTGGTTCAAACCATTGTGCAGGTTTTGGAAAGAGGTTGAATTATTTCAAAAAATTAAATATATGAAAATTAACTATATTTGTGTGATAGCTCTATGGAAGTTGTTATTCCATTGTAGTAAATGCTTGGTATCTTCTCTCTACTTGATGAGTGCACATGGTGGGTATGCACAGTTAGCAAAGTAAGATTCCTCATTTGTGTGAATTTGTGGCTAACTGTTAAGAGAAAGTATGAAGAGCACCAAAGGCAAGTAACAAGTGTCTCAAATGTTTTTAACTCATATGTGTTCCACAATTAGTTGCTCACTCACTGTTCCTTCAGTAATTATTTCTCATGTCACATACAGGCAGCATCCCTGTATCTCCATTATATTACCATATGTCATTTGTTGCTTTCCCATGTGGTTCTTTATAGGTTCACCAGGTGCAAAAGGGGATGCTGGAGAACCAGGGAAACCGGGTCCTATAGGCATGAAAGGTCTTTCTGGTGACCAAGGTGAACCAGGCTTCTTTGGCCCGAAAGGCAGTCCTGGTCAGCCAGGTTTCCCTGGAGTAGACGGAATGCCGGGTCTCCCAGGTTTGAAAGGTAAGAACAAGAACAACAATATAAAATAACAAGGATATAAGGACAACAATATAATAACAAAAATAATTCCAGGCCAATAATTATTTGACCAGCTCCAGCTATTCTAAAACAAAACAGTCTTGCTAATGATAATTGGCTATCAAATATTGTGAACAGAAATCCCCCTGCATCAGCATTGGGTTGGACTCTGATGTACATACCAGTTCAACAATTTTGAGATTCTGTGAAAGAACTTTTTCATGAAAAAGTCGTATACCCCATGTGCCATATAATATAAGTAAACGTTCATATGAATCTGTTTCTGGAATCCTGTTGTTTGTGTACAGTTTACATCTTATGCCACAGCTAATTGAAGCCAGTTGACAAAGTGCTGTGGCACGTTATTTATTTATTTATTTGGTACACTTTTTACATGTATGTTATGCTGTCAGTGGGTGACCAGACATGTGACTAAAACATACCCTTGCACCTCATCAATTTGCTATAGCAAATTCCACAAGCTTTGTGCAAAGGTCAATAGGATCCCTGCCGCAGTAGATCCTAAAACATTTTGAAAGTATTCTCAATCATTTGGGGCAGCGTAGAATGGAGATCCTTGCAACAGCTCATCGACCAGAATGGGTATCTTATCTTTCCTGATCTGGTAACACAGAAGTCTTGAAAGGAGCTGAACTGGGACTCACTTTTCTGTCAGTAACTGGCATTGGAGTCTTTTTCTCTCTCTCTCTGTCTCCTTTGCCCTCCCATCCATATGGTCTAACCCACTGGAAATAGCATCCCTATACTTATATACAAAGCAAAAGATTCAAGATATTGCTGATCCAAGATTGACTACCATGAAAGATATATGACCTTTAAGTCATGTCTTGCAGAGGGGGTTTTTTCTGCTTGGCACTTCTGTGTTCTTGAATCAAAAGTTGTCCTGTCTGGAAATTTGGCTACAGAAGAATTAAGCTTAGCCTACATTTGTAGTTTAAGTAACTACTATCCTGGATGCTCTACCAAATTCTTTGTTACTAAACACAGACAAGTCTCTGTTGTCCTCCCAAAGAAATTATCTCTTCTGGAAGATCCTTTTCCTCTTGCACAGAGTGACCCCCATTCTTCCTTGTGACTGTAGTCCACTATGAAAGGCACTTCACTTGAATGAATAAGGGCCTTTTCACACGACCCCCTAAGATCCGCTGGTCCCTTAAATTCGGACCAGAGATCTTGGGGGTTCGTTTTGTTCCTGCGTCCCCACCCCTCAGCACTTCCTGCTCCTGTCGGCGCGAGGGGGGGGAGGCAAAAAAAAGGACAAAAGAAGCTTTTACTAACCTGCCGGTGCCCGTCGAACTTGCCACGAGCCCCATTACTTCCTGCTTCCGTCTCAAGGAGCTCTTTAAGGGGCGGGAGGCAAAAAAACAACAGACAAGCCAGGAGAGCCGGGCACTCTTATCCGCATCTAATTTTTTATCACCTCCAAAGAGAAGGTACAAGGAAAGTGCGCTGGGTCACGCTAAAGTGGGCGGGGTCGCACTTAATTGTCTCCAAACTCCGGAGCTGGTGGGAAAACATGTCTAAGCTCCGGAGCTGGGAGCCATTTGCAGCGCAGCTTAGGGGTCGTGTATAAACGCCCTAAGAGGCTGCTGTCATGTTCACAGATGCTTTCCCTGCCATGGCTATTCCCACCTGGGCTTCAGCAGTGGAGGAGGAAAAATAAACCTCCACCTTGTGATTCAGCAACATTTAAGATCTTGTGTGGTGGTCGGTGTAGATGTGCCCATAGTACGTGTGCTCTTGTTTGATGGATATAAGAATTCCTTTTTTCATTTCTTATCCAAAGGAACCAAAGGCTTCCCTGGTGTTCCTGGCTTCAAAGGTGCTGTCGGCTTTAAAGGGTTTCCTGGACAGAAGGGAGTCCGAGGAGAGAGTGGTTTGCCTGGAAGGCAAGGTCCTCATGGTCAACCTGGTGATCCAGGATGGAAAGGTATTTGACTTAACTGTTGCCAGGAGTCTCTGGTACACCTGGGTATGTTTGAGACGTGTTCAGGGTGGAAACAGATTATAGGAGGGAAATGTGCTATTGTAAATGTGCTAATAAATACCAGCACGGTTTGTTTATTTTCTTCTTCATCTCTCAGCTCAGTCCCCTGATAATTACATGGTGGACTTCGGAACTGCTGGTCACATAATCATTTAATAAAGTGAGTGGAATCTAATTGGATTTGCAGTTTAATGGGAAGTATGTACTCATTTCATGAAAAAATTTATAAGAGAAATGCCATTCATGCTGAGATGAGAGGGGGAGCCTTTTTGCCTTTCAGTTTTCCCATTCTTTTAAAAGTGTTGCCTTTATAGTGATAGGCATGCTTAGATATCACACTTTTTAAGTCATAAGAAGCAGCCTCAACATTTGGGCATTTGTAGACTTTCTTATGACCAATGCAAATAAAATATAAATACAGTGGTACCCGATTTACAAAAGCCTCAGTTAAAGTAATTTTCACTTCTAAAAAGAAGTCCGTTTAAAATAATGCCTTTGTTTACTATTTTATTTTAAAAAAACCTGGTTTGCGGTGTTTTTTTTTTTTCAAAGGACTTCATTTCTTAGCATGCATTACACCCCTGTGTGGTTTCGGTTTATGGAATTTCCATTTTATGGAGCGTCCTGGGGAACTGATAACCTTTGTGAACTGGGGCACCATTGCAATCTATAAATATATAAAATGTGTTATTCCAAAATATGTGCCATTGTTGCATTACAATCAGCATAAAACATTGTGGGAGTTTGCTGGGAAAGTGCCAAGGAAACTGATTTTAGGAGAGCAAAGAAAGCACACACAGAGAGAGATGCTGTTTCTCAGAACCTGCTGAGGTTCAGACACAGAACAAAGAAAGTCTGACATGTCTGCCTCAGCAGCCCCCTCTTATTGAGCTATCTAATGTTGATGAATACACATGGGATTACTAATGAAAACATCACCTCTAATAGGGAGCAAATGCCCTTTAGCCTTTGTCCTGCTACAAAGCAAAGGGGAAGAGGAAATAGAAGGTCACTTCCCCCTAGGGATGCAACGTGGCAGTGTCAGGATGGTGTGCCTTTAACTATAACCCCCCCAGGAAGCATACCCCGCAGAGAAAGGTTTCCCACAAAATATAGCTAAAAATCTCCTAGCACTGGATATATTCCCGTCTTAGAAAATTACTGCCACTAACTAAATCTTAATTACAGTAACGCCTCTTAAGATGAATGTCCCATAAGGTGAAAAATTCATAATTCTGGAAATAGGGCTGCTTTGCATAATGAAATTTCCCTGCATAATGCCTTGCAAGACAAAAAAAATCTAAGACATTTTTAAAAGATTCCTATGGGAAACCGTGTTTCGCAAGATAATTTTTTTATAAAACAAAACGACTTGTAGAATGAATTAATTTTGTCTTAAGGGGTATTGCTCTATAAATTTAATAAAATATCTCCATCACAGATTTTGACAGCAGCAGCACAAAATTTTGCCACATTGAACAGCACACTTAAAGTCTAACCCGAAAGAGAGAGAAAAAGAGTGTACAGTGTTTCTGAGCATCCAGATATAGAATAGATTTACTGACTTGGAACAAGTCCACTGAGAGCCCCGGAAAACCTCTTCCAGTCATTCTCAACAATACTGTCCTAAACAAACCAAAATTCTGACTCAATATAAGGCAACTTCCTGTGGTCCCACTGCACTTTTAATAAGACATTTCTTCCTAATAGGTGACCGTGGAGAACGTGGTCTACCAGGAAAGTCTCCTCAACTCGTGCCTGGCATGCTGCTAGAAGTTAAAGGTGAAAAGGGAGATGAAGGACAACCAGGCATCAAAGGAACACTTGGTGTTAAAGGTAAGGAGCTATCACCTGATAAGACTCCATATGATATACTGCAAACTCTACAGGTCAGCAATGCCTTAAATGTTCAGTTTTTATTTAGTTTTCAAGCACTACATCCTATATTATAATAAGCGCAAAATCTGAAGATCAGTCATACAAGAAAACAAGCACAAAATTATCAGGGGAAAATACTTTTGCAGAACTTCGCACTCAGCAAATTCCAACTGAGCACAAAAGTACTTAATTTACACTAATTAAATTAGTTTCCTATCCCTCTCCATTTTTGGTTTTTGGGTCTTCCTTGGGTGCCTTAGAACCTGAAACAGGAACTAGAAATTTTTAATTATTCTACATTGTTTCTGACACCCAAAGTGGCACCGTGAGGTTGCTCTGGTGCTGTGAATACACCCTTTGATCCAGAGTGACCACCTATGGAGAGGTCCTGATGGAGGGCTTAGAGGAGAATAGGCTGTCTTAACAAAGTTGGTTACTTCACGTCCTGTTCGTCCCTCCTTGCTTAGATAATTGAGTTTGATAGAGTATTGTTGGGGACTGAGGATAAATTGATTCAGAAAATGTGCAAATATATACTAGAGTTAAAAGACTGCATGGTGTCATGGGCAAAAAACTTAGGGCATAATACTGAATTAGCACATTGGAGACAGTTATGAGAGAGTAATGTAAAATTCACAAAAGCAGAGAAATTAAAAGAAAATATATACAAGATGTTTTATAGATGCTATATGACACCACAATAATTAACAAAAATGTTGGAAATCTTTTAGATAAATGCTGGAAATGTAATAATAAGGGACTTTTCATCTTTTGTGGTAGACGTGTGATATAGCAAAGAAATATTGGGAAATGGTGCATGATCTATTGCAAAAAATGTTGGGCTATATTGTACCATTTAAACCTGAAATATTTTTACTAAATATTATACCAGAAATTAAGGATAAGATAAAGTGTTTGTTACTGCATAATATTATGATAGCAAGAATTGCATATGCTAAATATATAAAAGTGACAAAATACCAACTAGGCAAGAACTTTTGGAAAATTTCTTTGAAGCTGCTGAAATGGAATAACTTTGTAATTGATAAAGGATACAGAGCTATGGAAGGCAGGAAACAGCTGAAAACCACTCCATAATCTTTATGAAAAAGAAATGTGTACCTAAATAACTCCAACAGTATTATGGATATTATAGCTATTAGTACGGATATACAGTATTACCTGGGTTTATAAGCATAATTCATTCTGGAAACATGCTTATAACCCAAAACACTCTTATATCCAAGCAAATTTCCCCATAAGAAATAATGGAAACTCAAATGATTTGTTCTGGGGTCCCATAGACCACATACTGTACACACAAAATGTTAAAATTAAGAAAAGAAGTTGGGTAAAAATCCATGTCCACACCATGGTTTAGGTCAGCGTTTTTCAACCACTGTTCCGCGGCACACTAGTGTGCCGCGAGATGTTGCCTGGTGTGCCGTGGGAAAATTGAAAAATTCTAAAGAAATTCAACCCAGGGCCGGCGGGCGGCCCACAGCTGGGAGGCGCTATAAATAGCATCCAAGGGCCAGCTTGGCTCCTCCCCCCCGAGGCCCGCGTCGCTGGCATCACTTCCTCCCTGGCCGGACCTAGCCCCGCTCATTCTCTTAGTGTTTGCCCTGTGCCTTATAACTCGCTCGCTTCCCTCCCCCCCCCTCCTTTTTTTACCCTGGACCACCACCACCCCTTTCCTGGGAGCTACCAATGGACTGAGCCGCCCGACAGCCCGCCCGCCAACATGAGCCGGCCCGGGAGCCTCAGCCCAGAACAAACCACCAGGTGAGGGGAAGGGGAGGAGGGGCGCCCGGCTGCCCCACGAGCACCGCGGCAGGGCTGTGAGGAGGAGGGGATGGAGGAGGCCTCCGCCGGGCCTGGGCTGAGGAGGCGGGGGGCTACTGGCACAGCTGGACGGCCGGATGGCCGGCCTTTAGGGTCCGGGAGGAGAAGAGCTGTCTCTGAGGGGCCCCGTGATGGGTTCCTTGAAGTCTTGCCCCTTTCTTTCTGTCTTGGGTCGCCCTCTTCTCTCTCTCTGTCTTTTCTTTCTTTTTTCCCCACCTCTCTTTCCATTCGTACCCTTTCCCCTCTTCATAGAAACGTGCTCATTTCTAGCCTGCATATGTGTATGTCTAGCAGCCTGCCTACTGTAATTAAAACTGTAAACCGCCCAGAGACTCCTTGAAGTGGTATGGGGCAGTATACAAGCAGAACACTTTCTGCCTTCTTTCCTTCCTGCCTTCCTTCATCCTCCTCCCCTCCTGTCGCTGGACTTGCTGAAGGCATCTGCCTTGGCCACAGTGTGGGAGCAAGATGGGATTTTGGGTCTTATTTGTGTTCCTGGAGAGTCAGTGCCCCTTCTCAGGTCTCCACTGGACACAGAAGTCCATGCAGGGCAAAATGTCTTTAAAAAAACAACACAGGTAAGTGGGAACTGGGTGCTAGAGAGCGGGCTGCCTCAATCTGTGGCCCCTCTGTCCTGCTTCTCCCTACACCAGCAATGGCGAACCTTTTAGAGACTGATATAGGCACAGAGTTAATTTTTTTAACATTTTCTAATGGTGGTGTGCCTCGTGACTTTTTTCATGAAACAAGTGTGCCTTTGCCCAAAAAAGGTTGAAAAACACTGGTTTAGGTACCTTGCAGCAGAATCTTCTCTGCTTCGGACTAATACCTGGATTTTGCTCTTTTTTAATGTGACAATCATAAAGTGCAATTTATTGTCTATACACACTTGACTACCTGCCCCCTGACTGGAAATGGTTTGAAAAAATAAGAATGTTGAAAACAAATGAAATAAAAATATAAATATAAAGAAAAATAAAAGCCCAATCTACACTCCCCTTTGAAAATGTTCCTGACTGGTGCAAAGGAGACCTCTATTCCTCTTTCCTCTCTCTGCTTTCAAGGCTGCCCGAGAGGGAACGTTCCAGACAGTCCCCCACAATCCAGCAGGGGGAGGGAGGGAGAGTCACCATTGGCTCACTTGTGATTATGTGACCTGCTCCAGTGCTTTGTCTGTCAAGAGGCTGCTTGTTGATCAAGGCAAAAATTTAGAAGAAATGTTTGCTTGTCTCGTAAAATGCTCTTAAACCAAGTTACTCTTAAACCAAGGTATTCCTGTATAGAGAAACATTGTAAATATACTGTTTGAGCTCTCCTGTTTATATCCCTAGAATTTCCATCCAACCTACCCTGTGTAGGGAATCCCTGTGATATGAAAATAAAAATTCTTTAAAAAACAAAATGGCACTGGGTGCAAAATTATGAAACCAGATTTTGCCAGTATGTTATAAAATCTAAGTACTGTATATACTCGAGTATAAGTCGACCCAAGTATAAGTCGAGGCCCCTAATTTAACCCCTCAAAACTGGGGAAACGTATTGACTCGAGTATAAGTCTAGGGTGGGAAATGCAGCAGGGCTTGGCAGCTCCTCCTTTGTGAACTGGGGGAGTGGTGTGTGATGTTTAAAATGACTTTTAGCCACTGATGCAAGTGCTTGGGTCAGTGGCTAAAAGTCATTTTAATCACCGCTCCCCTGTGATGCGGGGTGGGGGGTCATGAGAAGCGGCACACAATATTTAAAATGACTTTTAGCCATCAACCCAAGCACTTGTTTCAGTGGCTAAAAGTATTGACCCAAATATAAGCCGAGGGCCCCTTTTTTCAGCCCAAAATTAGGGCTGAAAAACTAGGCTTATATTCAAGTATATACAGTATGTCCCTAACACAGGACAACATTTGGTGATAGTTCATGGGGCAAAGGCTGTACCAGGCATCATTTCCAAGCTGACCAAATTCTGCTTCTAATGTGTGGAATAAAAAAAAAATCACAGGAATCTGTCAGCTGTCATCCCTGTCTGAAACGACACCTTGTGTTATGGATAGTTTACTAACTTCCAGTGTAACCCTAAATTCATATTCACAACTCTCTGTCTTGCAGGCAGTAAAGGGGTGCTGGGCTTACCTGGCAGCACCGGAAGGCCAGGCTTACCTGGATTTCCAGGTTATGAAAAAGGTCAGAAAGGAGACATTGGGGTTAAAGGGGCCAGAGGCCTTCCAGGCTATGCTGGCATCCCAGGAACTCCAGGTATTCTCGGCTTCCCTGGAATCACAGGATGGAGGGTAAGCAAACCTTTTATTTTATTTTATTTTATTTTATTTGACTTTTATATCGCCCATCTATCCCTAGGGCTATTCTGGGTGGTTTGCAACATAGAATAGCAAAATAACAAAGCATGACATTAAAAAAAACAAAATACAAACAACATAATATAAGCAAAAGATACATAAATCAACAACATTAAACTCAAATAAAACTAAAAATAAAGTAAAAATAACCAGGTGATTGCTTAAATAAGAAACGGGGGGAGTGGAAGAAGACAAGCGGTAAAAAGAAGAATAGTGTCTTACTAGATGTTTGGGAAAACAGGAAAGGCCATTCTGTACAACCAAGTTTTCAATAGTTTTCAGTTTTCAGTCTCTAACAACATTTTCTTTTTACTTGGACTTTACTTCAATTCAGTAAAGAAAAGCTCAGAGACCCCCCCCAATACTCCATTCTTTACGTTTACCATTATGAAATTAAATTGTCCAAAGAGCACATATTATGAAATCCGTTTTGATTCATTTATTTTTTAATCCAAGTACACTTGGTTTTAGCCACACAGTCTGTTCTGCTTGTGCATGCTAGAACTCTGTATGAGGAAACAAACCACCAGATTTGGAGGCATCGTGATAATACCCAAAGATGAAAAGAAGGATTTTTTTTTATTTAAAACATTTCTACCATACTTTTCTCCTTGGTGGCTTGCATAATTACAAGACATTATTAAAAGCTAAAAACTATAATCATACAAATACTAAAAAAAAAGACAAAACAAATACTACAGTAAAAAGCATGGTATATAATAGTGAAATTGGAAGGAGCATATATAACCATCAACCTCCTTGCTCCATGCAGGAATACAAAGCAAAGGATATCTTCCAAGTGGTTTTCCAAATTTCTTTTGAATGCCTCCAGTGTTGGAGCCCTCACCGCCTCTTGGGGTCTTTTGTCTTCTTTTCTCCAGGCTAAACATGCCCATTTCTTTCTGTCTTTCCTCATTGGGCTTGGTTTCCATCCTTGTTGCCCTCCTCTGAACTTGTTCCCATGTGTCAGCATCCTTCAGAAGGATGCTGGCCTAACTCGTGCTGAATAGAAGGGGACAAGCACCTCATAGGATTTAGAAATTATTATTTTGTTAATGCAGCCTAAATTTTCCTTTTTGTGTATGGCCACAACACACTGTTGGCTCATATTCAGCTTATGATCTACAAGAATTCCAAGATCCTCCTCACTTGCAGTACTGCTGAGCCAGCTGTCCCCCGTCTTTTAACTGTGCATTCGGTTTCTTCTTCTGGGATGTAGTACTTTGCCCTTATGCCTGTTAAATTTCATTCAGTTGGTTTCATCTTGAATTTTGTTTCTGTCTTCCAGAGTAAATAAAAGCAACATGAAAAATAAATTCAGCAAGTAAGGCACAATCCATTTAAGCACCCCACTTAGGCTGCCTGACATTAAGGCAGTGGTGTCCAAACTTTGGCCCTCCAGATGTTTTAGACCACAGCTCCCACAGTCCTTTGTCGTTGGCAACACAGGCTTGGAATTCTGGGAGTTGTGGTCCAAAACATCTGGGGGGGGGCAAAGTTTGGGCACCCCTGCATTAAGGGAAAGCTTTCTTGAAGAAACATTGAAACTGGCAGAAACTGGCATAACCGTACTGGTTTTTCTGCTACTGCTTTTCTTCATACTAAGTACATTCTACTTAGGACTCTTATCACATATGCCAAAAGAACCATAGTTACACTGATTTGTCAGTTATTTCATAATTTTCCATTCGTATAAAGCATGGTCAACATTAATTCATTTGCAATCAGTTCATTTCCCCCTTGCTGAGAGGGCTGTTCTAACATGTAATGGTGAGGTATTGCTTCATTCCTTATCATTTCAGCACGTGTGAATGTTGTATATTTATTTCCTTTGCAAAGGAGTCAGGTTTCTGGATACTGTGGCCATACCATTGCAATTGTACTCTTTTTAAAAAAAAGTTTTAAAAGCGCTATCGATAAATTGCTGATTTTCAAACTTCAAAGGGTATGACAAGATCCATTTTGGTTTAATATCAGGAAAAATGTCCTAACTGTTAGAGCGATAAGGCAATGGAAACAATGACTTCAAAAAGTTGGTGAGTGTTGGAGGAGGGGCAATGTTAATTGTTACTAATAGCTTCATGTCAATTTCCAACCACCTGACAGGGTGAAAAGGGTTTGCCAGGGTCTCCAGGTGTACCTGGTGAAAGTGGACAACCTGGAGAAATCGGTGAGTGTATTGATGAACAATTTTATCTCAATTTTTAAAGATACATATGGATAATTGCATAAAAGCTGTGTCCTATGATCTGTTACAACACAGGCTGAATTCATGTGGATACTAGGGGATATTAATTCTGTTTCCATAGCTTGTTCTTGATTTTGCTACTCAGAGGCAAGGAATTCTTCCCCAGCATAATAGTCAAATGGCAAGTAATTCCTATCTCATTGTGATGGATCATGGAATCCTTAAGGATCTAGAACAGTGATGGCGAATCTTTTAGAGATTGAGTGCCCAAACTCCAATTCAAAACCTGTTAATTTTTTGCAAAGCGCCAATACAGCAATTCAACCTGAATACAGGTGGCTGTGAAGGGGCAATGTCGGGTGCCCACAGAAAGAGCTCTGAGTGCCACGTTTGGCACCAGTGCCATAGGGCTCGCCAACACTGATCTACAATACTACTAACCTTATTTTCTTCAGAACAGGAAATTGTGAGACCAGTCTCAACCACTCCCCCTACTGGGAAGAGTAGGATTTCCACCTCCCAAGAGTAAGGATGAGATTCCCAAAGTGCATTTCACCTGTTAACTGGGACATTGAATTGGACAACACTCGAGTTGTTGGGATTAAAGGAGGAGAGTATAAGGAGGAAGAGGAAGACCACTGCGCAGACACCATCGATGCAAAAGTGTTCAGGGCTCAAGTGCCCTAGTGCTTGGTGACTGGTTAGGAGATAATCCATCGCCAGGACCCTGACACTGAGTGTTCTGAGGAGCTCTGTATGCCAGTTGGCCAGTCCTCCTCCTATCCAGCCTCCCCACCCCACACCTCATTATGTGGACCAACATAGGCATGTTCACATAGTCTTTGGTCATGTCTCCAAGGAGATAGACTGCACATATAGTGCTGCTGCCATTAATGCTGACTACCAGGAAGTAACTGAGGAAGGTGCCCCAGACAACTTTCCTGCAACTACAATTGAGTGCCTCCATTCAATACCCCTTTCGTGGGGCCACATGCTCAGTGGATCTGAGAGATGACTTAGAATGGGTGGAGGAGGTGGCGCTCTGTTGCTATTGTGGACTCATCCCATCCACCTGAACTGTTTGGGAGTACAGTTAACACCTTGGTGCCTCTATTGAATGGCTTAGGGTTTCTTGTTGAGCCATGTTGCATCTGTTACTATTGCATTGCTCCAATAAAGGAGCTTATTCCTTTAAACAATTCAGTTACTGTTTACAATTTTAAAAAACTTAAAGCTTTCACATTAGAAGTTGTTAAATATCTAGGAAAATATAGAAAAATACATTGTATTTTTCCCCTGACAGGTGATAGGGGAGATACTATAAACCTTCCAGGAAGTCCGGGTACTAAAGGGGAAGCCGGCATACCTGGACCCACAGGTATGTGTATGTGTGTGAGTGAGTGAATGTACAACCAAACACTTTATTTTGGGACATATATCATCATTTGGATACTTAGGTATAATTTATGTAGAACAGTATATAAAGTATGTTTGAATATTGGAAAAATAGGGATTTAGCAACCAGTGCTCACTTGCCATATGATTAAGATCGCCTCACACACTGACAGACTATCACATTGCTTCTACTTCTTGTTTTGTGCTTCTTTACTTGAAAGCTTCAGATTGTTATAGGTATAGTAGGAAAAGTACCATACACTAGGAAGACAATATAAAGACAAAATCTGAATGAATAGGCAAGATTGAACAGTTATTATGTTTTTAAAAAATCCTTAAAGTTCTTCAAGCACTTTGGGGTGATATATATGCAGCGCACTTTGCAACTTGATTTTGAAAAATTAAACTTTGTGGAGAGGTAGCATACAAACCCTTGAAGCATTCTGAAATTTTAAAAAGTTAACCATGTGCTCATCATATGTCAAAGTTACATATAGACATGAAAAAATACTGAGTTGGAAGTATTTTCCCAGTACCATTGAATAGGAGAACTGGTGGTGATCTGGATGTCTGCATTTTGAGGAAAATACTGAACATTAAGCAGCTCAAGATGAAATCCATCTGGACCAAACCACTATCTTAACCATTTCAACAAACCAGGGTCCAAATTAAAGGATGTGTGTGCATATAATCTGAATAGGAAGCTGAACTATTTATTTACCAACTGACTGACTGATTGACTGACTGACTGACTGAATAATGGTGTCATGTTAATTATGTTAACATGGAGAAGGGGTGGAAAGTGTGTATGTGATTTATGTCACATTGTTTGAAGGGCTGTAAACACAACCCGTAACTTCAGAGCAGCTTCACAACATCTTTGCTCTGGGCCTCAACTAAGTAACTACCTGGCATTTATTTTCATCTTGTCAAGAACTTTACATCTAAGAACTAACTCCTGGCAATTCCATCTTTTGCCATGCTTGAACTTTTGGCGCAGCTCTGATGAAGAGGGTGTTGCCCTCGAAATATTAGCAACTTTTTTGTTATTTTACTAGTAGCCTAAAAGGTACCACCTTGTCTAGTTTGGTGTTTAACAAGCTAACGTTCACTGCCACAGAAAGAGTGCAGCACAATTTTATGCTGTATAACCACGGCCATTTCAGGGGATGTAAACATTTCAAATAACTCCTGCACCAATGATCCCTAGGGGTTCCTTTGCTCCAGGGAAGTTTCCATAACAGCACAGTTGCAAGTCCTAGTGGCAGACCAGAACTAGTAGTGGTAGTTTGGGGCATTAAAGAGTTCCTTCCCTCATTCTGTTTCCCTACATCATTCTTAGGACAACGGGCATCTCTAGGGAGGGGTGAATAGAAAATTTTCTGAAATGGCCATGAATGTCCCAGTTATGGGATGTAAATTTTCTCTGGAAGGAACTTAAAATTGACAGACGCGGAGGTCTTCCACATAGTTACATGGGAATAATCCTGACTTCATCGAGTGAGCACCTACTGAATTGATACTGAATAGAATTTAATTTAAAAGTTTAAAATTACAGTATGTGTATATTTTCTGTACTAAGCATATTCCCTGACATTTAGGGATATGGAAGTCTTGGATAAGTTAACTAGCTAAAGCAGAATGTGATAGATCAGGCTCTACTGCGGTTGTGTTTGGCAGTATCGAAGCCAGAGGAAATGGCTGCATTTATTTCTTCTACTGTATTGTTTTTGCAGGTGTGAAAGGAGCAGTAGGAGAAAAAGGCGAAAGCGGTGAACCAGGTTTCCCTGGCATTCAAGTCGCAAGGGGCTCTCAAGGTTCCCCTGGTTTACCAGGACAGAAAGGTAACATTGGCCTTTTACAAATATGTTGATATAGAAACAAGGGAAAGGAGTGTTAGTAGTTAATGTAGTTATGACATCACTTAATGCTTACATAATACACATAAAAGTCAAAATCAGATTATGCTTAAAATAACAGTACTGTACATTAATTAGAAATTCTACAAAGTAGAAGACTTGATGCAGAATTCTCATTCATGATATATGAGTGGGTGCTTAAAGTATAGTCATGTATTCTGACATCTGAAAGTCAAATTTGAAAAGTCACATGAGCAAACTCAATTTGACAGGTTGGAGATGTTTTTTAATTTAATTCACCTATTGCATTTACTTATTTTCCAGTATTTAATGAACAATTAATGATCTGTAAACATAAAGCTTTATGGTTGTATACTTTTCACTATATTAAGAAAACACATAAGAACCTTTTCATATAACCTATATAATTCACAGTAATGTTGCATATGAAAGAAATCTTTGTTTGCCTGGCTATGCCAGCGCTTGCTTTTTTTGACAAGTTGTGCAATGTATGCTATATTAAAATGAATTGTGTTATGATTTAAAACTGTGCAAAATAAAAAATACTGGTAGCACTCGTAGCCACAGAGACCCAGCCACCCTAAACAACCCTCTGGTTTCCCTTCCCACAGCATGGTTGGCCTAGCCCAGGGCTGTTCAACTTTGAACAGGCCAAGGTCTACTTTTTCCGGCCCAAATTGCCTGAGGGCTACTACACTAAAACCTCGACTTACGAATTTTATCCGTTCAGAGCACATGCTCATAAGTAAAAACCTTTGTAAGTAGAGCAGTGGTTTCCCATAGGAATGCATTGAAAACCAATTAATCTGTTCTAGAGGGAACAGATTTCAATGCGCCATGGCCCTTGAACTGCCCCGCTCAGCTGAGACAGTGGTCTGGCATACCCAGAACTTTGCTGGGGCAGTGGTGGTCCTTGGGATGGGGGAGGGAGGGATGGAAAACTTATCCCATCACTTTTTTTAATTGATGTCTGGCAGGCTACTTCTGAACCCTTCACGGGCTACCAGTAGCCCGCGGTCTACCTGTTGGGCAGGCCTGGCCTAGCCATTTATCTCAGCAGGTTGCACATACCCTGCTTGCACCCATTTTTATTTTCCCATAGTGATGTGGAGCCTAATTAATATGTATTTCAGGTGTTAAATATCACCTTTTTATCAATGATGCTGCCTGGATTCCAGATACAAATGTACTGTAGTTCTTTGCATATATATAATATGTTGGATCCCAATTTTCCCCAGCAAGCTAAAGACAGTTTTGGCAGGTCCCACCCCACACTTCAGTGCCTAATCCAGAGGGTTGGTGGATCTTCTGGAATATTTTCTAGGACTGTAGGAGGAAGCAGCGAATAACGTCTGTTCCTCCTTTCAGTCACTAGAACCCTCCTCTGGATTAAAAACTGTCAGTTGAATTAGAATTGAAGAAAAATCAGTTTTAAATTTGCTGAGATTATATTTTTGCTTTTGCATTATCAGAGGTGTTATTGGGGGGAAATGTGGTCTCTCTTTCCAAATATGGTATGTATTAAACAGGATTTTTAACAATGGCTGCTGGTAAAGAATGTCAAATCAACACTAACAGGAAAAAAGGTTGATTAAAATAGTTTATACATAGTTTATGCAGTGATACATGTAGAGTTGAACATAACATATGCTGATCCAAGCTGCAGTTTATACTATCAGCAATTTTACTATTTGGTAGCATACCGTATGTGTGCCTAGTTCAAATTGTTCTTCTGTGATACCTGTACCTTAGGAAGTACTAGCAGAAGCACTTATAGAAGGGGATATGAATTTTGTTTTGAATTTATTGAAAGCCAAATTTATGAAGCACCTGTATTCTGAGGAATGCTTTTAAGAAAAGCATATATTGCAGAATAGACAGAGAATTCCACATATTAACAACAGGATTCACACCTTTTGATTTCATCCTAGTAATTGTTCACAGATTTTTTTTCCAGCTCTAGTCATTTCTTCTGACTTATGACAATCCTTTTCAGGGTTTTCAAGGTAGAAGATACTCAGAAGTGGTTTATCATTCCGTTCTTCTTGGGGTGCAGCTCTGGGACTATGCTAAAGTTTTACCTTCATCCTAAAACCTATCAAGCCTATGGAAGTATATTTTAATTAGCTAATTATACTCTGAAACAGCAGATTTAAAAGGAAGATGACTAACATAATGAATATATTCCAAGTGTTATAAGACTCTTTGTTTCTTTATTTGTAATTGACTTTTGAAGTAAATAGTTCACACTAAATTGTGGCATTAAGTCCAGTCTTGCTTTTACCATCATTTAATCAGTAAAGTGATAATACAGAGGATACATGCATGTATATTTCTCAGGATTCCCGGGACAAGTTGGGGAACGAGGATCACCAGGAGATCCAGGTATTCCTGGATTACCAGGTGAAGCAGGAAGGTCTGGGTTGGTCGGGGCTCCAGGACCAAAAGGTAAATGAAATTGTTTAATTGTTTTAAAGAAATGAAATTAACAGATGAAAGTTCTGTTCTCTAGTTTAATTGCAACACATGATAAAATGCTTTCTGATATATTGTGATACACAAATATTTAAAGGCAAACTACATATTATTCCATTGGTGTAGTAGAAACAGTGAGGGATTAAGATTTTTGGGAACACGGTTCAAATCCCCTATTGGTCGTGCAAGCTTACTAGGAGAGTGGTGCTGGTAAAACCACTCACTAAATATATCTCACTTACCTTGAGCACTCTATTAGGGTTGCTGTCATTTCTTGCTTGATAGCACAGAACACACACACATTATAATAGGGATGTATAGTAGTATTGTTGCTTTAATGTTTTTTTTCCAATAGCAACCATATGTGTTGGGTGCAATTGGGGTCACAGCATGACAGACTGGGGTATCACTTTCCCCCTATTTTTTGTTGACTCGTAGTGCAACAAAAGCCACACAGATATGATGAAAACACTTGATGGTAGGCTCTTACTGTTCTTGAAACCAGCCTGGGTTGCTAGAATTCACCAAGGTCCCAAAGATTGGAATTCACAGCTGTCAGAATTCCTAAACCAGATTTCTTATATGTATTTACAAGTTCAGTCATCCTCCACATTTTACATGAGCACATATATCTGTATATGTTCTTGACAGCACAAAGTATGTATTCCAAAATAATAAATCTTTGTATAAAAGTTTAAAGAAAAAGAAGATGTATTCTCGAAGGCTTTCGCAGCCGGGATCCTCTTCCTCTGTGTCCTGGATTTGGAGCCACAGTGAAGATACAATGGAAGAATTTCTAAACTGCCTCAACAATATCCACCCAAAATACAATTCACCATGGAAAAAGAAATAGAGGGGAAACTCCTTTTCTTAGATGTCATGGTCATACACAAACCAGACCTCCAATTAGGACACAAGGTCTATAGGAAACCCACCCACACAGATCAGTACCTACATAAAAATTCCAACCACCACCCACAACAAAAAAGAGGCATAATCAAAACTCTTGTAGATTGTGCAAACCAAAACTGTGAAGCTGAATTTGTTAACACTGAACTCAGCCACCTGAATTGGCCCCTACAGGCAAATGGCTATTCCAAGAATGAAATCAAAAGAGCCATCAAACAAAAAAAAAAAACCAACAACACCAAACTGAAGAAGAAAAACAGCCTCCAACAGGCAAAGTATATCTGCCATACATAAAAGGAGTCACGGACCGCATAGACAAAAACTCAACCTACAAACAGTATTTAGACCCACCACAAAAATACAACAGATGCTACTGTCAGCAAAGGACAAAAAGAACCCATTCGCCACTGCAGGAGTATATCGGATACCTTGTAGTTGTGGCCACTATAAACTGACCTCTGGTGGAAGAGCAGGAAAACTCCTTGCCACTGAAATTAAATCAGTCCCACAGTGTGGCTGTGTGTGCCTCATGTATATGCCAGATTTTAGATTTTTTTTTTTTGGAACACCAGAGTTAAAAGCTTTTATTATTGTCAGTTGCATCAGCTTCTCAGTGTTAGGAAGATCATCCTGACAGCAAGAGTTCTTCTGAAGGGGAAAAGACTGTGATTGAAAGCGATTGATTCTCCTTGGTTGAAGGTTTTAAAAAGAGGTTGGATAGCTGTATGTCAGGGGTGCTTTAGATGTGAATTTATGGCATCAGTAGGTGTTATTTTGCATGACGCTTGTGGTGACATCCAACTCTATAGTTCTGAGATTCTAAATGTAATGCAAATTGTTTCATAAAATATTCTGTATTTCTAATTAAATCTGTTACATGCATTAATTAAATATATGAATGACACAACATATATGGTATTTCATATTTTGGCAGGTTTCCCTGGCATTAGAGGAATCATTGGACTAGATGGTTTACCAGGTACTAAGGGCTTGCCCGGATCACCAGGTAAGTTCAGTGTATATTGGCTGTTACTAATAAGATGGGTTATCTTATATTGCAGATACCTAACTTGCCAGTTGTTATGATATTTGTTTTCTAAATATTTCTTGAGTTGGCAGCCATGACTTTCATATGGCTTTTCATATGTGCATGACTTCATTTGTGCAATAATGAATTTTACCGACATACACTCACTTTACAGGAGCTGCAGGAATATTGCAAGAGACAATAATACCTTGGTTTATGAGCATAATCCATTCCGGAAACGTGCTTGTAAACCGAAGCACTCGTATATCAAAGCAAATTTCCCCACAAGAAATAATGGAAACTGAGATTATTCATTCTGGGCCCCATAGACCACATACTATATACACAAATTCCAAAACCCACACAATAAATTGGCTAGAAGTCCACATCCACACCATGGTTTGGGCAACAACTGGATTTTACTCTGTGTTTTTAATGTGACAATAATAAAGTGCAATTTGTAGCCCTATACACACTTGACTAGCTGCCCCATGACTACAGATGGTTTGAAAAATTAGAAACGATGTTGAAAACAAGTTGAATAAAATTATAAACATAAAACCCTTACTTGCACTCTCCTTTGAAAATGTTCCTGGCTGGTGCAAGGGCCACATCCATTCCTCCCTCCTCCCTCTACTTTGGGGGCTTGTTTGAGAGGGACGTTCTGGACATTCCCCCACAATCCAGCAGGGAGAAAGAGTGTGTGCCACCATTGGCTCACTTATGATCATGTGACCTGCTCCAGTGTTCGTATGGCAAAATTGATCAGAAATGTTTGCTCGTATTGCAAAATACTCGTAGACCATGTTACTTGTAAACCAAGATATTACAATATTACAGTATGTATATGCTTTGCTCCACAGGTCCAGATAGCTATGGCCTACCAGGTTTCCCAGGTATTTGGGGTGAGAAAGGTGCTGCAGGAGATCCAAGTTCAGTTGAAGGCAGTAGAGGACCACCAGGTCAGAAGGGAGAAAGAGGAGATACAGGTTAGTGTGCTGTTTGCGCATCCTTGTCACACAGAATTTTATATGATGCAAACCAACTAGTGAGCTATAAGTAAATGCAACTGTTATATGAATTGTTATAATTACTGATAGTTACGGTGAGTTTTTTGGGCTGTTTGGCCGTGTTCTGGAAGTTTTTCTTCCTGACGTTTTGCCAGACTCTGTGGCTGGCATCTTCAGAGGGCAAGGAGCTCAGGGAACTAGGAGTTCTCTCTTTGCTGTGTTATAAGCACCTCTGTTCTGTGCATGCAAGATAGATGCCCAAATCCACTTGAAAATCTATGCATGTGACTTTTTGAGGCAAGCTGCAGTAGGCAACTCATAATGTCTACAGTGATTTCTCAACTTGAGGCAATTCACCCCCTAATGTTATGCCTGTTGTGCTAGGCTGGTAGGAGAATTTTGGCCATTTAGTTACGTATGAACAGATCTAGTAAATAGCCTATAGCATCGATGGCAAAACATTTAGAGACCGAGTGCCCAAACTGCAATTCAAAACCCCCTTACTTTCACAAAGTGCCAATAGGGCAATTTAACCTAAATACAGTGGTACCCCAGGTTACAAATGTTTTGGGTGCTACCTTTCGGAAAAGCAAGGATCAAAGAGCAGGCTTTTGAATTTTCCATGGCCATGGCACCCTGCTCTTCAATCCTCGCTCTTCCCGCGACCACAACACAAACCTGCTCGTCAATCCTCACTTTCCCAAAGAGTAGCACTCGATCTGTCTCTCTGCCCTGGGCAGAGAGGCGGATGTGGTGCTATACCGTTGGGAAAGCCAGGGGGAGTGGCGGCGGCTTGTGGGTTCCTTCATAGCCCCTGTTTACTCTCCAGGCACACCACTTTTGGGATGCCAGAGAGGCATGGCTGGAGAGTAAACAGGGGCTACAAACGAGCCCACAAGCCACTAGTGGCCTCCCCTCTGCATGGAGTTCAGTGGTGTGCTCTGATCAGAGGGGGAAGTACTGTGGCTGGAGGGGGCGCAATGTTGCATACCTACAGAAAGGGCTCCACATGCCACCTTTCGTACCTGCACCATAGATTTGGCAACACTGGCCTATAGCATTGTAGATTACAAACTAAAAATCATAGTAGATATCCTAGCAGGATATAAAATTATATAGCAATCTTATATACTATATGATAACTACTGTATATCTTATATACTGTACTTATATACTAACTATACAGTTTAGCAGTCTTAAATGTTAATGAAACACTGATATTATTTTTTGTATATTTTCTCATTGATGAAACCGTAAAAATGAAAACCCTAAGTTTAAGAGAGACTGGAGACAATGCCCAGCATCTATAAAAAGCATACTGTTCTAGATTATAGTTGTGAGCCAGAATCCTACCATTTAAATCTCCCACTGTAAATCGAACAGCATAATTTTCTGCTGCAAATAACTGCAAAGTAAGAAGCCAATACAGTATACCCATAGAGTGGATAGAGTAAACGACAGGGCTTGATTCAAATAATTGTTCAGCCAATTCACTAGATTTGTGGAACTGCTAAAACCACTCCTTGAACATCTCACTTACCTTGAAAGTCCTGTTAAAGTTGTGGTAAGTTGGTTCATGACACAAAACAGCAAGACCTCATGGCACTAGGCATGGGGATTTTGTTTTGGAAGTGGTCCGGTTCCATAACAACATGCAGGAGCTCATCTGGTGTTTGGAGCGGGACCAACCCTCCAAAACAAATTGCTCTTGGGTCACGCGGGACTAAATTCCAACGAGGATGAAGCCTCTGACGTCATCTTTCCTTCTCCTGGGCACTAGCCAATCAGGAGCTGAGCAGGGAAATGCATCATCCTGCCTCCCTGACTGATTGGCCAGTGCCAGGGAGAAGAAAAGATGACATCAGAGGCTTCTTCCTCATTGGAGTTTAGTGCCATGTGACCCCAGAGCAAGGTAGGGGATTGGCTGAACTGGTTCCAGAGGATCTGGTTCTGAGCGCCAGCTGGGATCCCGTATTTTGTTTCCGAACTGGACCACTTCCAAAATGAAACAATCATACCTACATGGCACAAAACAACAAGAAGCCAGTGTTTGCGCCTGTGAGCATGTGCTAGTCATGTGACTTGGCATATAGCTTGAAATGCCAGTTCTTTGCTGATGTCAATTGACTGGAGAGATTTACACAGCTGGCTTTTGCTGACCAATGCAAGTGTATAGCATCCTGATCCCTAACTTCTATTTTTAAAAAATGTCTGCATAGATAAGGCCATAAAAGCAACTAATGTGGGTCACAGAGCAAAACACAAATTGGCAGAACTAGACCTTACTCCGGAAGTGCTTAAAGATCAAAAAGGGGAAAGCCCTTTTTTGTGGAGGAAGAGAAAGAGGAGACTTAGGAACTGGAATGAAAGCAGAGTGTAGCTGTAAGATACTGATGGTGAGAGACAAAAGAGAGAGAGAGATTGTGGTCTTTCCAAACAGCCTTTGGATGCAGAGGCTTTCTTACCAAAGAAAGGGCATAGTCCCAAGAAGATACCTGCTAGACCAAAAGGTGTCCTGGAGGACCACCACCTAAGGATGAGGCAGCAGTGTGCTGCAGCTGCCAAAAAAGCAAACACAGTCCTAGGCTGCATCAGGAGAGGGATAGCATCAAGGTCAAGGGAAGTGATAATACCATTCTAGACTGCCCTAGTGAGGCCACATTTGGAATACAGTGTCCAGTTCTGGTCACCACAATACAAACAAGACACAGAGGCCCTAGAAGAAAGGCAGAGAAGAATAACAAAGGGGACTGGAGGCTAAATCATAAGAAGAATGACTAAAAGAACTAGGCGTTTTTAACCTAATGAAGAGAAGACTGAGGGGAGACAGGATAGCCGTCTTCCAATAGCTGAAGGGTTGTCACAGGGAAGAGGGCAGTGATTCATTCTCAGTTGCACCTGAGGGTATGACAAGAACCAATGGGTAGAAACTCCTCAGAGGGAGAGCCCACCCTGGAAATAAGGAGGAATTTCCTGACAGTGAGAGCCATTCAACAGTGGAACAGCTTGCCTCCCAGTGTTGTGGGTGGCCTGTCACTGGAGGTTTTCAAGAAAAGATTGGACAGCCATCTGTCCAGAATGGAATGATGTCTCCTGCCTTTGGCAGGGGGTTGGACTAGAGGACCTCCAAGAGCCCTTCCAATTCTATGATGATTCTGTGATTCTAAATGGGAAAATTGTTATTTATTAAAAATATTTCTACCTCCATGTACCCACACAGCTTTCAGTAGTAAACAAATAGTATGGGGGGATTAAAAGTTATTTTTAACATGGAAAGAAGGGTTGCATATTAATGTTTCACCTTGAATTTTCATATCGGGATTATTGTTTTTTAAAGTAGAGGATGATAAAGGATTTCTGACTTGGTGGGTACTAAGGCCTTTGTAGTATTGTTATATCAGTGGGCCTCACAGTACTTTTTGTATGGTGCCTCCTTCTTATCTGAGTTCACTTAGCCAGTGCAACAAAAGTGATGTAAAACATAGTTAGACTGGAAAGGTAATACACAGTATTTATGCATTCTGGATTGCTCAGAAATAGGCAGCAGGAAATGGTTCTTTTGTTCATGCCGAGGAAAGCCCATGCACATATACGTTCCATTCTTTCGCAGTAGATCAATCTCACATTAAATCATCTTCCAGAGCAAAATGAGACTTTCAAAATAAGGAGTGAGCGAAGGAATCCAAAGGACAAGAAAAATGTGATTAGTGCCCCCACCATCATCTAATAACTCCTTTCTTGTTAATTGGCAGGACAACAAGGTCCTGTTGGTGATCGTGGACCTGATGGAAGGCCAGGGTCCCCTGGAGTTTCCAATATAACTGGAAGACCTGGAGAGATGGGATCACCGGGTTTGAATGGGGTACCAGGTAAGACAACATTGCTACTTCTTCGGGGCTTTCACTTGTGATATTGGCATTCCTAGTAGCATTTTGTTTCGGAACCAGTAGGTTACGAAACGACCCACGCAAGCCCCTGTGGTGCTCAGAAGTGTCTGATACACACAGAGCCAATTGCTTTACCTTTCTCTCGGCTCATGTGGGATTATCTACAATGAGGAAGCACACTGCAAAATCATTGTTCCTCCTCTATGGTGATGGCCAATCAGACAGGGAGGCGGGATGATGCCTCTCCCTGCACAGCTCCTGATTTGCCAGCACCACAGAAGAGGATAGATGACGCCGCAGTGTGCTTCCTCATTGCAGCTCAGCTCCATGCCGGCAGAGAGAAAGGTAAAGCAATTTGCTCCATGTATATCAGACGGTTCTAAACACCCCCTGGGCTCGTGTGGTTCATTTTGGAACCAATGCCCATCTGTAATTCCTACTCTAAATTTCCAGAACAATATTTATAAGATATAGAAAAGGAGATTAATGAAGGGATTGACTGGTTTTATTTTGGGGGTGTTATAATTTTTAAACATGATATAACATATTCAGAGTCTCCTTGTAATAAGTAATATTAGGAAAAATACACTAACACCAAGAGGTCCTCCTCCCAAAAAATCCTTAGAATGGTTGAAATCCAGTGCTAATTGAAATAGCCCCAATGAATTAGTGGTGATTTGGTGAGTTATCACCTCTGTAAGTTCCACTGCCCTTTGGCAACATGCTGCTAGATTTTAGCCAATGCTTTGATATGAAACTCTAGTTGAATCAATATAAAACATGAGAACTGTTGGATGTTCATGTGTTCCATAATTAGCATGGTAATTCTGAATAGTCTGTAGTCTAACAAAATAGTGGAAACCTGTATAATTACTTTGCTTTCAGACAAGTGTATATAGGATTACATTCACAATAATTTCACAGCTGTGACTGTAGTTTTCTGTCCTAAGACTCCCCTGACCCAATATTTTTAACCCAAAATATTGTTCCCTAATTTTAAAAGGTACATTTCTATTCCTGGAAGCCTCCAGAAGCAGGAATTCATCTTCTTAAAAGATTGCTGTCTCCCCTATCCCAAAGTGATCAACATTAAAAATTAGAAATATTTAAAACTGGAAAAATTTGTTCACATCAAATTTAATTTTGTTTATCTTTTCACATTTTTGCGATCTCTCTCTGGCCTGCAGAAGATTCTGCAATAATGTGAAAAAGAAAGTACACTTTCCTTGAGTTCTATGGTTTTACATATCAGGCCATAATAAAAATAATCTGGTCCTTAGCAGGTCTGAAAATTAGGTGGATACAGTATTAGGCTGCTTTCACACGACCCCTAAAATCCGCTGCAAAATGCTCACAGATGCGGAGCATAAAATTGTTTTCCCATCAGCAGCGGACTTTAAAAAAATAAAGTACAACCACATCCTCTTAAGCACGCCCCAGTGCATTTTACAAGTACCTGGTCTCGAGGAGGTAAAATCCTTCTTGCTGCTCCTTGTTGCTGTTTTAAAGCACTGCATGCCTGGCCCTCTTCCGCTTTTTGTTTGTTTTTGTTGGGTCCCCCCCCCCCTTTTAACAGACAGGAATCCTAAGGGCTTCCTGTCCTGGAACAATTAGCTGCTGCCAATGGCAGGCAGAGGTGAGCCTGCATTTTTTTCTCCCTCCCCTCACGGCAGACAGAAGCAATAGAATCAGAGTGTGGGAGGGTGGGAACACAGGAAGCAGAACAAAAACCACATTGGGGGATCTGCATTTAAGTTGTCAGTGGATTTTAGGGGTTGTGTGAAAGCAGCCTTAGAAGAACACTAACATATGACATATTGCACTGTGCAATATTTTATTTTACAAAAAACTGGAGAAAATTAAATATGCCCTTACTGCTTCCATAGGAATTAAAAGGCTAAGTAGTAACTACATCCTACTAGTCAAATGCCCTGGAGTAATTGATCATCAGCATGATGACCACATCTAAAAAGCTGACACTTTAGCAGTTTGCTCATCTACAGCATTCAGGCATATGTTAACTTAATGCCAAGGAGAAAACACATCAGCAATGATCAGAGAGAAGCAATTGTCAGGGAAGGGTTATAAGGCTATTTCCAATCCATTTAAAGTCCATCATTTACAATAAGGAGGATTATTCACAAGTGGAAATCATTCAAGACAGTTGCCAACATTTCCAGGGGTGGACATCCAAGCAAATTCACTCCAAACTGGGGGGATAAACAAGGGCTACCGTGTTTCCCTGAAAATAAGACAGTGTCTTATATTAATTTTTGCTCCCAAAGATGCTCTAGGTCTTATTTTCAGGGGATGTCTTATTTTTCCATGAAGAAAAATATGGTACACATTTATTGTTATCTTATTATGGGGAGGCCTTATTTTTGGGGAATGCCTTATATTTCATTGTGGGGCAAAACTGTAAGTAGGTCTTATTTTTGGGGCTGTCTTATTTTTGGGGAAACAGGGTATATCTCAGCATGTTAACAGGCCTCAGCCTAAGTTTTAAAGTTCATGAAAGTACAGTTTGAAAAACTGAAGAAGTGTGGTTTGTGTGGAAAGGTTTCCAGAAGATAGCATCTTCTCTGTAAAGAGTACACAGCGACATGGCTTAGGTTTGCCTTGTTGCATCTGGACAAACTACAAGATTTCTGGAATGAGTCCAAAGTGAAGCTGTTTGCCATGTTTGATAGAAACCAAACACTGCATATAAGCACAAGCACCTCATCCCGTCACACATGATGGTGGAGGAGTGATGATTTGGGCTTATTTTGTAGCCACAGGACCTGGGCATCTTGCCATAATTGAGTCGACCATGAACTTCTCTGTGTACCAAGGTATTTGTTGTGTATTGACTGTAAAAGGGTGAAGTTCTCATTCAGGTTCACCTCATTAAATTCAGCCTCAGTCTACCTCCTGAATGGTTGTTTATACTTCATCTACATTAACTCTGGATCTACCTCCTGATTGGTTGGTTGGTTGGTTGTACTTCATCTACATTCACTCAGGATCCACCTCCTGATTGGTTGTCACCTGCAGGGCTGGTTATATTAGTAGCCCAGCCAGGCTGGTATAAGCTGTGTGTGTTCTTACCAATAAAGAGCTGTTCATTGTCTGTATCACCTCCATCCTTCATTCCCACAAATGTGAGGCCATCTGTCTGGCAGCTAAAGCTTGGCTGAAATTGGGTCATGAAGCAGTACAATGGTCCCAAGCACACCCATAAATCTACAACAGAATGGCTGAGAGGAAGAGAATCAAGGTGTTGCAATGGCCTAGTCCAAGTTGAGACCTCACACCGCTAGAAATGCTATGGCAGGAATTTAAGAGAGCTGTGTATAAGCAAATGACTATGATCCTTAATGAACTGAAGCAGTATTGTAAAGAAGAGTGGGCCAAAATTCCTTCGCAATTACACAAGACACTGATAAAATCTTACATAAAATGATTACTACAAGTTATTGTTATTAAAGGTGGTTCTACAAGGTATTGAATCATAAGATGTTCTTAGTTTTTCATGCATGGCTTCTCCGTTTTGACTTTATTTTTGTAAAATAAATCATTACAAGTGTAATATCTCATGTGCTGTTGTTCCTCTGAGATTTTGTTTACCTACATAGACCTGCTAAGGACCAGATTATTTTTTATTATGTACAGTATATACAAAAGCATGGAACTCAAGGAAAGTGTGCTTTCTTTTTCACTACTGTACCAAAGTTGCCCATCCCCATCAACTACAAATGGCCACTTATCCCATAGTTTGCATCAGGTTTTGGAAGAATGAAATTGAATTAAAAACAGGATGTTCTGTGACATGCAGCTCAGAATGGGAAAGCCTCATGAGAAATCCTTTTTCAGTGGGGAATATTCTCTTTTTGTTTGCTGCTAATTTGGTGCCATTGTATTTCTCTATTTTTGATCCTGTGTGATTGTCTAATATCTGGTGCAAAGGGGTTCCTGCAGGGATGGCACTTGTCCTTATCTGAATCTCTGCTGTCTCCAAGCAGTGTTTTTTAAAATGTTTTCCAAAGTCAGTGCTGTAATAGATTAGCACTCATTTAGCCAAAATGAAAAAATAAAATAAAATAAAAATAAAAAGGCAAAGGCAAGGAGTGGAAACTGCCAATTGGCATCTTGTCAGGTGAATTACCAGCTTCTGCTGTTGGGGCTCTGAGTAAAACACACCCAAAGCTTCCTCTGCTTTTGTCCCAGCTGACTCATGCAATATGGTAATTGTTTGTGATCATCTGGATGGCTACATCTGCATCACCTATGAAAGTTAGCAGAGGCTAAATTTGAAAAATTTCAGACCAAAGCAGGTTTTCTCTAGAGTGTAGTCCCACCCTCCAATTGACAAATGTAGCACTATTAGTCAAAAGTCTTTTTGCAACTATTCGTCTTTTCCTGCATAACTTGTTTTTTTTTTAAATCTTAAAAATATATTGAAAAGTTGGTGGAAGGTTTACCTACCATTGGTAAATCTTCCACCACTTCTTCCATATTTGATCAATGGAAGTGGATATCATCTGGATTGTCCATAGAATTCCATATTTGAAGCAAGTTGAGTGCAGAATAAAGCCCTTTCTGGAAGTGTTCTGAATTAAAATCCAGAGTTTCAGAAACTCTCTCTATATACAAAACTCCCACTGAAGCAGTCACCTGCTCCTGTGTAGAGTTAAAATGCATGGCGATGATGTAGACATTGTATCAGAACATTAGTCAAAATGGCTTTCTGCATTCAAAAAGCATGTTTCATAATATCCATGTTTTCTCTTTATATGCCAGTGTAGGTGGTATAAGTAACTTGCACCTGTTATTCAATTTACCTCTTTGAAAGTACAGTAGTGAAGAGATACTCACAAAGAAGCCGCATCTTTCTCTTTCAATACACATTTTAAACATGTGAACATTTTACAGGTTATCCAGGAACCCCAGGAATGCCTGGAATACCTGCTCCACCTGGATCCAAAGGAGAGTTGGGACAAATAGGTGTGAGAGGAGAGGATGGTCCAAAAGGATTTAGAGGAGACCCAGGCCCAGCTGGAAGACCGGGAATACCAGGTTTAACTGGATCAAAAGGTTAGCTGGCAAAACCCATTGCCAAGAACTACTCATTTAGGATGCTGATTTGGGCTGGTATGTAGTAACACAACCATATCCCTCTTTTGCTTTAAAGGATATAAAGGTGAACAAGGAGTCATGGGCCTTCTCGGCATTGTAGGACTTCCTGGAGACTTTGGCCCCTCTGGACCCAAAGGAGACAGGGGGCCTTCTGGTGAGCTTCATAAAGTGCTAGTTGATTGTATTTTTCATGAAACAGCCATTTTATAAAATTGCAGCATATAAACTGAATCAGAACTCCCAGATATGCAGTACATTTTGAATTGTGGAAGCCCCATCTTTTACTGTCTTAATGCTATCATTTTAAGGGCATCTTCAGTAAAGTTCTATGATACAACTGCATTGAATCAACACTTCTTTTCTGGTACAGAGGAGGTAGAATGTACCGGATCATCCCTAACTCACGGCTTGACCACACAGCCAAAAAAAAATGTATTTAAAAACCATGCTGAGTTTTACATTCACACAATGAATTCCAAAGTGGATATTTATTTCTTCTGTCATATTATTTTCTTAGGAAGTGAGTTAAAATAAAGAGTCACCAGAGGGCAATTTATATTAGTACACTGACTTCTTAATCGATCTAAGCCCATGTGAACGTTACAGCCAGTTTTAAAAGAGAACATTCCAGCTATTCAGTTAGAAATGACTAAAGAGCCACATGAATTGTTGGCACAATTCAAATGCTACATATTGTGGGTTTCTTGAGAAATGCAGACAGGGTCTCATTCCTCCTATGAGGCAAAATAAAGGCAGTGCATCTGGGCCAGGATGGCAGAGTATTGAAAAGAATGTCCATTTCTTGATCTCTTCAGTATATAGCTGGCTCTTAAAAACAAATAATTAACAGGCCTGTTAACAGTTGTCTTGCTTGATAGCTCAGGAGTTTACATATCTGGCTGTGGAGAAAGGTTGGGAGTTCAAGCCCCACTGTAACTCCATGGAAAAGAGTACAGGTATCTGGAAGTTGAGTCAAGGCAACGGGACTTCTTTTCTTGAGAGACTGAAACATTTCGCTGCTCATCCAAACAGCTTCCTGTTTCTGAGGAAAGCTAGTTGTGAGTCCTCCATTTAATAGTTTACTTTGACCTCATGTCACCCTCGTATGGGTCATGCATGAGCCCCCCACCTCTGTTGAGAGAACAGAGTGAAGTATAAAATGGAGGACTCACAACTAGCTTTCCTCAGACTGACGAAGCTGCTTGAATGAGCAGTGAAACGTTCCAATCTCTCAAGAAAAGAGGTCCAGTTTCCATGACTCAAGTTCCAGATTTATGTACATCAGTATTTTCTTAAAATAAATGTACTTGGGAGGTAAGGGGTTCAATATTGGTCTGGTGGAAAGGACTTAGAGAGTGCTGATGGTCCATAGATTAGGGTGTGCAATACTTGCCTTGCTTTGGGTGTTGGCAACCCACACTACTGTATACCAGTGTGTCCAAAACTCTTTATCATTCTTGGATTTGGTCCCTCTGCTATTTTCCCTAATTAAACATTAGACTGCTGTGGGTCTGTTGAACAGTGATTTTTTTTCAGGGTGTTAATTTCTGGTATTGTATGTTCCTGTTTTAATGCAGAGCAATATAAAAGTATGCAGGAAACTAAAACAGAAATTGCAGTACTTGCACCTAAAGAATAATCTCCAATATCAACTGAAAGAGATGGTCAAATGCAAATGGCATACCCTGTCAACAGAGTAAGCATCTCTTTTTTTTATCCTTTAGGATTTCCTGGACCTCCGGGATCCCCTGGACTGCCTCCTGTTCCTCCTAGACTAGTTACTGAGCAAGGGGCACTGGGTGCCCACGGAAAAAGAGGACCTCAAGGACCTCTGGGGGACATGGGTCCTCAAGGCCCACCAGGAGATGCAGGTAGGAAATTATTGTCAAGATGGCCTTCTTTGGTTCTGTTTCTCATTGCCCTGAACTGCATCCACCTGCAACTCCAGTACTGTAACCCTTTTGTTACTTGTTTATGGAGGTTATTATTCCTATAGGTTTTCTGTCATTTCAGGCCAACACTAATCAATCTCCTGCAGAAAGGATATTCCATTTTTGGTATATTCCTCAAGCTTTAAAGAAAACAAACAAACAAAAATAAGGTTGGAAGTTATTTATACTGTTTCCTCTTCTGTGAAGGCTCAAATATATGAGACTAGGAGTTTTCCTATTATAGGCAGAGCTTGACTTAAGCAGTTAAGATTATGTGATTATCCTTAAACTTCTTTCACAGCTTCATAAACTGCAAACTAGCCTGCTTTTATTTGATAATTTGTCCTAGAGAGGAAACAATGGGCAATGTTTGCAGACTGATTTTGTAAATCTGAGGTCTTTGAAAATGTGTCTCTTGAGGGATGAAACGTTATCTTCCTCAACAAAAGTGGGGGGACCCTGTGGTGCTTGAGCACAATCTAAAAACAATCCAACCATAAAGCCTTCTCTGTGGTGAGTCTGGGCAATGTTGACTCAGTCAAAATGGCCAGAGGTGGAGTTTAAAACCAACAGTCCTTGCTTGACTTTGCAGTGGTCGTTTTAAATTCTGACATCAACATCTAGCCGTGATTTTTGCAACTCTTGTCCTTTTTTTACCTAGAGTATCCACAGATAAGTGCTGTCCTCCAGACTGATGAACCCCATATGGGTGAAAACTAATGTTTACTATTTTAATGGCCTAACAGTGGTATCACCTACCCTTTTCTTGGGATGGTTTTGGTCTCGAATGCCCCTGCTGCGAATGAAGTCTGTGGGCAACCCCAGCTCTCACTTAGAAGCTAAAAACCATAACTGCAGTCAGATTCCGACACAAGTATTTGGCTCCCCTCCTTATGTTTGCTTCTCCTAAATCAGTAGACGTACAGGTGCCATCCACCCAATGGCTTCTCCATTTTTAGTCAAATAGAAAGAAACCCTAGCATCTTGCTTTTACCTTTGTCCTTAAAAACACTGTCTGCTTTTTTTATATGACCCCTTCGAATAGTCAGAGGCTGAATGAGTTTTCAGTCATCCCAATGAACATCCACTTACACAATGCCAGAGACCCTTATTGTAACTTTATTTTTAAGGTTTTAGAGGTTCACCGGGTAAACAAGGAGTGCAAGGAAGAGGAGGAATATCAGCATCGCCTGGCTTCAGAGGTGACCCAGGGACAGGAGGCCTGCAAGGCCCAGGCGGATTTGAAGGTTAAAAAAAATAATAACTCCTAAGATCTTTTCCTACTTTGAATCTTTTAGAGCTTTGCATCATCTTTAGAGTGGCAAATGAATTAATTTGGAGTATTAGAATGTACTTTCATTGTGTTATCTATTCAGATGTAAACCCCATTAAAATCAGTAGGACTTAACTACCAGCTAAAGTGGGCATTGGGATCACATCCAAGATCCCATGTTGTGATCCCATGTATTAGTTTATTAATTATTAGTTTATTAATTAGTTTATTAAGCAGTATTAGTTTATTAAGCAGTATTAGTTTATTACAGGCATGCCCAAACTTCAGTCCCCCTGATGTTTTGGACTACAGCTCCCAGAATTCTAAGCTTAGATTGCCAATGGCAAAGGACTGTGGGAGTTGCAGTCCAAAACATCTGGAGGGCTGAAGTTTGGGCAGGTCTGGTTTATTAATTAAGCTACATGTGTTAATATATGAAGAAGAAAAACACATACTGGTTTTTGATAACACATGTAAGCAGTCACATTTAGAAGAGGCGTTCCATATTCTCATGTAAATGTCTCGCCCTCTTTTTGATGATGCTTGCAGCTTGCAATTTTTTAAGTATGGCCCTTTGTACACGACCCCTAAACTCCGCCGCAAATGGCTCCCAGCTCCGGAGCTTAAAATTGTTTCCCCATCAGCTCTGGAGTTTACAGATAATTAAGTGCGACCACGCCCACCTAAGCGCGTCCCAGCGCACTTTTCAGGTACCTGCTCTCTGGAGGTGAAAATTCCTGATGCGGATATAACGTAGTGACTGCCCGGCTCTCCTTGCTTCTGTTTGTTCTTTTTTTGCCCCCTGCCCCTTTAAGAGATCTGAATGCAGTGCCGGGATGACAGAACGGAGGTGAGTGGCATTCTTTTTTTCCTTTTTTTCTCCCTCCCCTCACGCAGCCAGCAGCCAGGAATGCGGAGGGGGTGGGCACGCAGGAACAGCGACAAACCCCTAAGATCTCTGGTCCGAATTTAAGTGGCCAGCGGATCTTAGGGGTCGTGTGAAAAGGCCCTATGACATAGATTTACATTAAAAATATCCAGGATACCATTTTAATATTTCAAAATGTTTATGCTCAATTAATTGACAAAATTTTGCAGCCTCTGACATGATAACAATTAAAATAGCAGATTCATTGTTAAGAATAAAAAAAATTCACTTTGCCCTAGAAGTCTACACCATTACACTACCAACTCTAAACTTTTCGATATCAGTCGTGGGAGAACAATAAATATAATAATATTTGTCTTTTAATTCAGAAGCAGCGACAACAGTTTTTATGGTATATGAAAAAACAGAGATGGGCATGAACTGGTTCATCAATGCAAAGGCAGCAGAAAGGCTGCTGCTGCTCCCCTCCCCCACCTCCTCACCTAGCTAGCCACTCACCTGGCCCAGTTTGCCAGTTTCTGGCAGCTCCTGGGCTGTTCTTGCACTCCTGGCTACAGCTCAAGCATCTCTGCCCTGCCCTCTTGGCTGATGGCCCACTGAGACAAAAGGGCAAGGCAGCAAATTCTGTGCTCTAGCTAGGTGTGGAAGAACAGTTGAGGAGTTGCTGGAAGCCTAGCAAACTGGGAGGGGAATAGTAGCACGTGTGTTGCTGCCTTCACAAACAGGGATGAACCAGTGCATGCTCATCTCTAGTGGTAAACAATACTTTGATCCCTTTTGGGCAAATCTGCACTTTAATGGTCTGTGACAGAGATAATAGATCTTCAGTAATTGCATAGCTTTGTATATATAAATCTCACCTTGTTCTGTAACAAGGTGAAACAAAGGGCCTTTTTACACGACCCTAAGATCCGCTGGTCCCTTAAATTCGGACCAGAGATCTTGAGGGTTCGTTGCTGTTCCTCCCTCCCCACCCGCTTGGCACTTCTTTGTTCTGTCTGCGTGGGGGGGGGAAAAAAAGCCTTAGACAGAGACAAATGAATAAAAGGCTTACCTCCGGTTGCTCCGACCTCCGTTTACTTCCTGGATCCTCTTTAAGGGGTGGAGGCAAAAGAAAAACAACAGAAAGAAGCGAGGAGAGCTCAGGAACTCTCCGCATCAAATATTTTCACTATAAAAAAGCAGGTACAAGAAAAGTGCAGTTTGGTCGCGCTAAGTGGGCGGGGTCGCACTTAATTGTCTGCAAACTCCGGAGCTGGTGGGTAAACATTTTTATCGTCCGGAGCTTGCAGCCATTTGCGGCAGAGCTTAGGGGTTGTGTATAAACGCCCAAAGTGCTTTAGGAAACACCAGATGAGGTGTTTACCTTTAGCTGCACTGCAGCCTTCTTTGTGAGTTGCCACAGCACTTATTTTCAATGTTACTTTGTTGGCCATCTGACTCTGTCTCTTACACAACTACCTTGACAGTAAAGGAAGGAAGGAAGGAAGGAAGGAAGGAAGGAAGGAAGGAAGGAAAAGGAAGGAAGGAAGAAAGAAAGAAAGAAAGAAAGAAAGAAAGAAAGAAAGAAAGAAAGAAAGAAAGAAAGAAAGAAAGAAAGAAATTAGGGCTTTAAGGAACTTCACATCATAATGCTTAAGCCTCAGGAAAATCTTTCTTCTTCTAAATGTAAGACACTGATAAACATTTCACTCCATGCCAGCCTACCTGGTGATTACAGAAATAATTTTAGATGTGGAGGGATACACCTCACAATAAACTTTTCTCGTGGTATGCTATACACCAAGATCTCCAGGGAGATTTCCCATACGCCTTGTGTGCCAGCTGAACCAGCCCAACTCTTCATTTTGGTAGAAGACAATGTCAGGCACCTGTGCGGGTGTCTACTGGATGGGAGATAATGCCCTTCTTCTTCATTACAAGTGACAAAACATTTACTTAGTAGGACACATGAGGCATTTCCAGAAGTCACAGCTTTTTATGACACTTGGAGAAACACCAACTCATAATGCCGTGGTGTACATTAAAATTTGTAGATGACAGTAATAGAATGTTGAGAATATCCAGTATGCTATAGTAGATAGAGTAACAGACTACAACTCATCAAATCTTGGTTTGAATTCCCACTTGGCCATTGGATGGGCCTGTTACTGATAAAACCACTCCTTAAATGCTTCACTTACTTTGAAAACCCTATTAGGGTCATCATACAGTATATGATGTTAATTGACAGTACATAGCATATACATTTGTAGATTGTAAGTGAGACAGATCGGCATGTTGTTCTTCATGGCCTCTGTGAATCACACATACCAGTTTCCAGAATGCATGAGTAAGGTCTTGGAACATTCTAGAGCTTTAGAAACAAAGACCATTAGTCTCCTACTACTACTACTGCGTATGTATTGGTGCACAAATATCCAGTCCTCTCAGTTTTCTTTAGCCACCACAGTGGTTGCATCTCAGGAATGTTCTACTGCTAATTGTCTCCATTTTTACCTGCCAGCAATTTATGAGTGTTGTGGTTGTTTTTCTTCTTGGGGACTTGTGTTATCCTCTCTCTCTCTCACTCACTCACTCACTCACTCACTCACTCAAACACACGCACACACTTCAGTTCCCTCTCCCTCCCCTCTTTGCCACTTTTCCACTCTTTTATGCCTCCTTGGGGCCCATTTAAGAAGTGCACTCAGTGCGGAGGTAAAATTCCTCTAAAGTCCCTTTATTGAATTGGGGAATCCCACCAGGCTGCATCCTGCCAGCACTGCCATAAAGTTGGACCTTCAGCTATTTAAAATTGTAACCACAGTCTAAATACTTTGCTTTTCGAAAAACATTTTTCATGCCCAAAATGGACTCCAGGTCCAAACCTTCAACGTTGAATGTTTCCATTGCAGCCAATTCCATTCTGGACTTGGCGGAACTTCTTAACTTCTTAGCCATTGTCTCCTCCTGGATCCGACAGTACACTCCAGATGCCTCTCCCAGAGCCATCATTCCAACCTCCAGTAACATCTAAGTAGTCGGCTTCCAGTTCTTCATCAGATAACCTCAATCTCGAGCTCGAGGAAACCTTGGCCGTTGTCACAACCCCGAATTTGGAGAATGGGGCTACCAACCCTTCCTGTCCTTTGTAGAATGTTAAGGCCCATTCCGAATTTGTGATACGCATGACCTCATCCCTTAATGTCCCCACCCACAGATCGTCTCTTCAGTCTTCTGATCACCTTTATGATCAGATTTCATCAGATGCAACAGCACTGGTCCATCTCAGTATGGTTCTTTCCTTATTGGCCATGGCAAGGGACTTTTGTCAGAAGTCTTCTTCCTCCTCCACCTCTAGATGTTTTGAAAAATTCTACAGGGTGCACAATGAAGGTGTATAATTTCTTCTGAAGCACCCTCACCCAAACTCCGTCATTGTAGCAGTCTGTCAGGTGCATTCCAAGGGCAAGCAGGTCCTAGTTCTCCCTACTAAGGAGGGTAGGAAATTGGTCAGCATGGGTAGATGACTCAACTCTACTGTTGCCTTGGCCTTTAGAGCAGCCAACTATCAAAGGCCTATGGGGGCCTACCAAAGGGTGCTACTAAAAGGTTCCAACCCTTTATTGATGGCCTTCTGGATTCTGTTAAAACAGAAGCATCTGCAGCATATAAAGAAGCAATGGCTGTGTCTGGTCAACAGATGCTTTCAGCATGTCATGCTACTGACTGTGAAGCAAAGGCCATTGCTACAGCTGTCACCTTGCGACAACATTCTTTTTTTGTAATAATCTTTTTTATTTTCTGTATGAATCAAAACAAAATATAGTGATACCTTGAGTTACAAATGCCCCTTGTTACAAAAAATTCTAGTTATGAATAGAAATCCATGTGCATAGTAAAATTTTGAGTTATTAAAAAAGCCTGTTTTTTTCGTGTTAAGAAACGGAAAAGGAAAGCAAAGATTCCTTTTCAAAATGGCTCCTGCTTGTTTGCAATACAAATAATGTCATCCAGTGGCCACACAACTACAGTGCTGCAATTGGAAAAGGAAGCTGAGAACCAGGGCTTCTATTTTTTTAATAGAGTGCCCATTTTGGAAATATTGGAAATATTTGGAAATAGGTTGCTCATCTTCTGTTGTTTGCTTGCTTGTTAACTGTGCTTTTTGCATTCTGGGGGCGGGGTGATTTCCTACTTGGAACAAATTAATCTGTTTCCAGTGCATTTCTATGGGAAAACTTGTTTCAAGTTACAAAAATTTGAAGTTAAGAAAATGCATTTGGAACTGATTAATTTTGTGATTGGAGGTACCACTGTATATGTATTGTTTATCAGATGCTGTGCTATATGGGTCTGTCACAATTATTTTAACATCACTTCAGCACTACATGTTTCATTTCTCATTTCCAACCCTTAGAGCTGGCCTGCACAATGTGTTGACCGCAGGAGACCACTCGCCTGTGGCGCCGTTGGAGGTTGTCCACCGGGTCCCTGCCCTGCCTCCCAATGTGCTGCCTGTGGCAGCATGTTGGAGGTTGTCCACCAGGACACCCCTGGGCCTGCCTCCCAATGTTCTGCCTGTGGCAGCATGTTGGAGGACGAGTTCCCCCCACTCATGCACTGGCGAGGCGCGGGAGCCCGGGCCAGCGAGAGCTGCCTGGCAGGGCTATGGCCGCTGGTGCTGCCAGGCCGTGGCCTGGGCCATGCCGGACTCTCATGGGCTGGGAGCCTCCTCCCGGCCGCCCTTGGCCTCTCAGGTGGTGGCCTCTCACAGGTACTACTGTTGAGCCAGGTACCACGATCCTGTACTTAAGCATCTGGTTTCTCCTGCCTAGGTGCAGTGCCTTGCTTTTCTCCATTAAATGCATCTTGTTGGTCAGGACCCAATGTTCCAAGTCTGTCATGGGGTAAATCAGTTCTTCGCACACCTCTCTATAGAAAGTTCAAAGCAATAGCATATGGGCAAGCTTTTGAACACCTTCACTACATGGCCATGGGCAATTTTATAATATGATTCTTCTGTAATAGGATTCTTTTTTAAATGACTCTCAAATAGTACTGAAGGAATGATACTAATTCTTATCATGTCAGATGCTGGACAAAGCTCAACGGCAAATGTACTCCTCTAAGTAAGGCAATAGACATTGCAACAGCTATCATGAAATGAGCCTTAACAGTTTGTGGCAGCGGCTGCCTAGCTAATAAAGAAGAGTTCAGTGGTTGAAACTATCCAGTCGGTAAAACACTAAGTTGAAACCGGCTCCCCTTTAACTAAGGTGTAGCACACAAGCAGCTTGGAGAAGGATCGAAAGGTGGCAATTTTATAATAGTAACTTTCTGTAGATCTATTTTACTAATTTTGGCACAACATCTGCATGTGCTAACAGCTCCAAAACATAGCTGGTTAGTAGCACTTTGTACAGAGCATGTGGTTCTTCGGGTGGACCTTGATAAAGTCACACATATGGGTTTCCAATGCGTAGCCACGATGTCTCCAAACATTCTACAGCAGTGATTCTCAACCTTCCTAATGCCGCAACCCTTTAATACGGTTCCTCATGCTTGGAAGAGGCCACAAGACCCCTTTGGCAGGCCACTGCCACAGGTGCCATAGAGAACTTCCCTCTACAGGCATCCTCAGCCAATCACAGCCTCCGATGCCATTGACTGACATCCCCTCCAACCAATCAAGCTGTAACTTACTCTTCCCCGCCCCCTTCCTTCCCCCCCCTCCTCCAGACCCAAGCCGTTTGCACCTTTTTCTTCACTGGCTCATAGCGACTCCTGTGAAATGGTCGTGTGACCCCCAAAGGGCTCCCGACCCCCAGGTTGGGAACCACTGTTCTAGAGCTTTAGAAACAAAGACCATTAGTCTCCTCCCACTCCAGTGTAGCAGCTATACCTCCGTAGCCAACTTAGCATTAACTGGATTCTAACAACAGTGCTTTCAATGTGTGTTTATTTATTCAAAATATTTTTTTATCCTACCTTTCTCCTTAAAAGGGTGCAAAGTGGCTATTTGGTCTTTAAAAGGCATTCAATTTCTGCCTTGTGTAACCCTTTGCTTTTCTGTCTCCCCAGGTGCCCCAGGCACCCCAGGTACTCCTGGACTGCCAGGTATGCCAGGCCGCAGTGTTAACATAGGATACCTTCTGGTGAAGCATAGTCAATCAGATCAAGAGCCAATGTGCCCAGTGGGCATGAGCAAACTGTGGAGTGGCTACAGCTTACTATATTTTGAAGGACAAGAATCAGCGCATAACCAGGATCTGGGTATGTATTGGTACAATGAACACTTTTCTCACTGTTTAATAAATACCTACTTTTGAGCTGCAACTTATTTTTAAAACAGGGCAAATCATCACTGATTGTTCAGGCAATATAATAGCAATTTCATACAGGAAGAAACAACTTTCTAATAATGATTTTGAACCACAGACTTAAAAACATCTTCTGCTCCTTTCTGTTCAATCTGAAAAGCCAACACTCTTCTTAGTATAAAGAAAAAAATTAGGGTATTATACTTCAGATATGCAAATAGCAACTGTTCTTTCCAAGTAGCTCAGTAAATGTGAGTGACTAGTTAATACAAGTATTGCTACTTTATTTTTCCACTGTTTTGGGTTTCTTTTCTACTTTTTCACAAAAGAAAAAACGAAAGAAGGAAAAGAAAAATATTAACTTAAAATGTACCCCTCCACACACTCAATGTAGAGGGAATAATTTGATTGAAATGGGAAGGAAGGCAAGCAACATATACTATATAGGGAAAGTATTTCAATCTGACCGTTTATCAGTGAACCATTCAACTGTCCTATGATAAAGAAGCAGGTGCTGTGGAAGCCTCTGCTCATTCTGTCCTAGACAACTGAAAGTTCCTTTGGCTTAGGCTCTTGTGCTAGGAGGAAAAGTGCAAATTAAAGTGTTGTACTTCTTTTAATTTATCATAGTATAATATACAGCAATGCATACTTAACTGTTAAAATACTAGATGGCGTAAATGTGCCAACACGGGTTATGTCGCAAGTGAATATGGTGCCATGGTGCTGCCAAAAGATGGCAGAAAAGAAAAGAAAGAAAGAAAGAAAGAAAGAAAGAAAAGGGGAAAGAAAGAAAGACGAGATGAAGAGAGGCTGCTTGGTTCCTCAGGCTCCCATATAATTTAATGCAAATATAGATACAGTATTTTTTCATACATGAGACTACTTTTGGGGGTTTAAATTTGTTAGACTGAAAATTGAGGGTCATGTTATACACGAAAGTAAGCCAAGGAGAAAACCACACAGTTGTGAAACTGTGATTTTGGGTTGGAAAAGTGGGGGTCATCTTATACGTGAGGCCATCTTATAGATGGGAAAATATGGGTGGTTGGCCTCTAGGCCTAACATAGCAGAGGCCAGAATCATCGGTGGTGGTGGTGGGGTGGCATCAGTGTAACTATAATTGTGTAAATCATAGCAACAAACTGCCACTAATTAACAAGATACTGTTCATATTCAGGGTAACATGAAAGTCCTGCAACTTGGTGCATAACCAAAAATTTGGTTTAGTGAGCAGCAGTTTGCTAACATGATTTTTTTGCTGTTAAGCTTAACATCAGCATAAATCCACTGGCCAGAATTGCAATTAGCAGGCATAGTAGCAAGTTGAATGAACTATACTTAAACCACATAGAAGGCTATTTTAGTTGCATATGTTTAGAGATCCAGATGCCAGAAAGTTATTGTTGAGCCATGGGGCCTGGAACCTTAAATGTTAAATTACAGGCCTAGTATCAATCGTCTGGCTGCTGGATTTGGTGCAGCTGACAGGTTCCTGAATAATATTAATTCCTCTCTATTGTACTGCAGTGATTTTACAACTATCAAACAGGAAACATTTCTATTGGAGTTGAATGTTTACTTAGTAACTAAGTCTAAGGCCCCGACCGCAGAATGATTTTTGCTCTTTTTGCGAAAGACTGCACAGCAAAAGATCATGCCTTCACTCCGAAGAGCAGTATTTTGCTACCCCGGCTGGCCATGCCCCCGGAAGTGCACTTTAACTGCAGTATTTTGTATCACCGCTAGGGTTTGTGTTAAAATACTTCTGTTATTGATGCACACTTTTTAACGCCTCAAACGAGGTGTGACCCCAGAAAATTCGCACCAATTAGATTTGTACTCCTTTTCCTGCCACTTCCTGTAGTTCTGCCTTGGTAATCGTTTATGCTACTGATTTGGTGGCATGCCGGCACAATTTTTGCTGGCTTTCCACCTGCAAGTACAATCGATTTTAAGAAGAAAAACTGCTACCTGGCTGCAATGCAGGTATTTGCCACAAGGGAAAAAACAAGGAATCGATTTGCAGTAAGCCAGTCGGGATGGATGCAGAGAAGTAAAATACTCCCCTGTTGTTGTCGGGGTGCTAACTCCGCATCAAACATCATGTGACCTCCCAAAAAAATAGTACGCATCATATTAAGATGCGCAGATAACGGTAGTGAGACCGGGGCCTAAGTGACAATCCCCACAGCCTCTATCCCGTTTCTCATGAAAGCAGTACCAACCCAAACTGTTGCATGTGGAGGACAAACAATACAGAAACACTAAATCAAGTTTTTTGTGTTTCCTTCTCCAGGCCTTGCTGGGTCCTGCTTGGCTCGGTTCAACACAATGCCTTTTCTGTACTGCCATCCGGGGGATGTCTGCTATTATGCAAGTCGCAATGATAAGTCCTACTGGCTTTCCACAACAGCCTCTCTTCCAATGATGCCCGTGGGAGAAGAAGAAATCAGGCCTTACATCAGCCGCTGTTCAGTCTGTGAAGCTCCAACTGTTGCTATAGCTATTCACAGCCAAGATGCTACGATTCCACATTGTCCTGAAGGATGGCGCAGTTTATGGATCGGTTATTCCTTCCTCATGGTATTTGCTTCTTTTGCTGTTTGGCATTAACAAAGATTGGCTTAAATTGCATTTTAACCTGTTTTTGTGGGGTGAGGTGGCAAGGTCTCAAAAATCGAAGGGACTAAACCTCATTTATCTATCTTCATCATTATCAGTATTATATTATCTGTATTTTCAGTATTATCATTTGGAATACTGTGTCCAGTTCTAGTCACAACAATACAAATGAGACACAGAGGCCCTAGAAAAAGTACAGAGAAGAGCAACTAAGTTGATAACAGGACTGGAGGTTAAATATATGAAGAACAACTGAGAGAATTAGGCATGTTTAGGCTGATGAAGAGAAGACTGAGGGGAGACATGATAGTAGTCTTCCAATACCCGAAGGGTTGCCAGAGGGAAGAGGGCACTGGTTTAGTCTCAGTTGCACCTGAGGGTGTGACATGAAGCAGTGGGTGGAAACTCACCAGAGGGAGAGCCAACCTCGAAACGAGGCATTTCCTGACAGTGAGCGCCATTCATCAGTGGAACAGCTTGCCTCCTGATATAGTGGGTGCCCCATCACTACAGGTTTTCAAGAAAAGACTGCACAGCCATCTGCCACAAAGAGCAACACAAACCAGGGGCCAAAAAGAGATCAAATTCATAGGGATTTCTGTCATGCCACAAAATTGCAAGCCCTTGTATGGTTCAAAATGGCACCCATTACATTATTTTGCTGCTCTGGTTTTTAAAGATACATCACAGCATCAGGCAGTACAGGGCCATCTTTTCCCCCCACCAGTTGTCTGCCAAACCTTTCTCATCTTCCCCATTTCCCACCCCCTCCTCTTGCCTCCCTCACCCACCGCCATTTCTTCTATTTCCCATCTTCTTTCTCTGTTTCTATATGTGTATGGGCAATTGCTTTTTCTTTAAACTGTAATTAAAATTGTACATCCAAAGATGTGCATAAAGACTTTAAAAAGATTAACAAGGAGGCGGGAGCAGGGCATGATGTTCCCATTAGGAGATGCCATACCCAGTCCCCAACATGGCTACAGTGACAGTGTACACACACCTAGACCGTCGATTAAAACAAAGAGAAAAGCACTGTAATATGGACATGTGTTGCGAGTGAGGTGCAACTAACCCTGTAGCAAAGACACTTTCTCCAGTTTATTGCAAAAAGTTTATTTTTACATATTTATTTAAAATATTTTACCTCAGCTTTCTCCTTTAAAAAGATCCAAGCCAGCTTACATAATTAAAAGACAATATTTAAAATTAAAAACAGAAAGTATGCAAATACTAAAAAGATCAAACGTCATATTAAAAGGCAACACCAAAAACACATTCGAAGCAGTAAGGCACAAGAATCCCTTTAAAAACCCCTCTCAGACAACCATTCACTAAGGGAAAGGCTGCCTGAAGACAAAGGTTCCAGAAGGACATCAAGATGAAGCCTGCCTGGTGTCCCCTGATTGAGAGAGAGTAGTTCCAGAGTCTGGAAACAGCAATAGAGAAGGCCCTCTCCCATGTCTCATTCAAGTGTATCTGTGATGGTGGTGGGACTGAAAGGTCTCCCTTGAATATCTTAAGACCCCCACATTACAAAAATATTATGACAGCAACATTGAAAAGCCTGAGATTTTCAGTTCAAAGTGTTTACAGAACTGTGAAATGATCCCACTTTGAAAGCAGCTGTAGTGGGGGGAAATCTTTTTTGACTAATAATATTTTTCAACTGTGAAAAAGAATCTCACTCAACACTAAGAGCTAACAGCTTGTCTTGAGGCCATGGCAGAATCTCAGAAGAATCTACAGATTAATGTTTGGGTCTGATGGGGTCCCCTATATAACGTGGAAAAATAATAATAATGTAATCCTGAAATGTCTGTTAAGAAATAATAAATATTCATGCAATACCATTATTTTTATTGTTGTTCAGTCATTCAGTCATGTCCGACTCTTCGTGACCCCATGGACCAGAGCTCGCCAGGCCTTCCTATCCTCCACTGCCTCCCGGAGTTTTGTCAAATCCATATTGGTTGCATTGATAACCCCGTCCAACCATCTCATTCTCTGCCGTCCTCTTTTCCTTTTGCCTTCAATCTTTCCAGACATCAGGGACTTTTCCAAGGAGTCCTCTCTTCTCATGAGGTGGCCAAAGTACTAGAGCCTCAGCTTCAAAATCTGTCCTTCCAGTGAACATTTGGGGTTGATTTCTTTCAGGATGAATAGGTTTGATCTCCTTGCAGTCCAGGGGACTCTCAAGACTTTCCTCCAGCACCATAGCTCAAAAGCATCAATTCTGCGGTGATCAGCCTTCTTTATAGTCCAGCTTTCACTTCCATACATCACTACTGGAAAAACCATAGCTTTGACTATCCGGACCTTAGTTGGCAAAGTGATGTCTCTGCTCTTTAGGATGCTATCTAGGTTTGCCATTACTTTCCTCCCAAGAATCAGGCGTCTTTTTATTTCGTTGCTGCAGTCACCATCTGCAGTGATCAAGGAGCCCAAGAAAATAAACTCTGCCATTGCCTCCATTTCTTCCCCTTCTATTTGCCAGGAGGTGATGGGACCAGTGGCCATGATCTTAGTTTTTTTATGTTGAGCTTCAGCCCATTTTTTTCACTCTCCTCTTTCACCCTCATTAAGAGATTCTTTAATTCCTCCTCACTCTCTGCTATTAGAGTAGTATCATCTGCATATCTGAGGTTGTTGATACTTCTTCTGGCAATCTTTATTCTGGCTTGTGATTCATCCAAACCTGCCTTTCTCATTATGTACTCTGCATATAAGTTAAATAGGCAAGGTGACAGTATACAGCCTTGTTGTGCTCCTTTCCCAATTCTAAACCAGTCAGTTGTTCCATATCCAGTTCTGACGGTTGCTGCTTGTCCCACATATAGGTTTCTTAGGAGACAGATAAGGTGGTCAGGCACTCCCATTCCTTTAAGGACTTGCTATAGTTAGTTGTGGTCCACACTTTGGCATAGTCAATGAAGCAGTAATAGATGTTTTTCTGGAACTCTCTGGCTTTCTCCATAATCCAGCGCATGTTGGAGATTTGATCTCTAGTTCCTCTGCCCCTTCGAAATCCAGCTTGTACTTCTGGAAGTTCTCTTTCCACATACTGCTGAAGCCTGCCTTGTAGAATTTTGAGCATAACCTTGCTAGCATGTGAAATGAGTGCAATTGTGGGATAGTTGGAGCATTCTTTGGCGTTTCCTTTCTTTGGGATTGGGATGTAGACCGATCTTTTCCAGTCCTCTGGCCACTGATGGGTTTTCCAAATTTGCTGGCATATCATATGCAGCACCTTTACAGCATCCTCTTTTAAGATTTTAAAGAGTTCAATTGGTCACCTCCACTGGCCTTGTTGTTTGCAATGCTTTCTAAGGCCCACTTGACTTCACTTTCCAGGATGTCTGGCTCCAGGTCAGCAACTACGCTATCTTGGTTATCAGGGACATCCAGATCTTTCTGATATAATTCTTCTGTATATTCTTGCCATTTCTTCTTGATCTCTTCTGCTTCAATTAGGTCCGTGCCATTTTTGTCCTTTATCATATCCATCTTTGCACGAAATGCCCCTTTAATATCTCCAATTTTCTTGAATAGATCTCTGGTTTTTCCTTTTCTGTTGTTTTCCTTTATTTCTTTGCACTGTTCATTCAAGAAGGCCGCCCTGTCTCTCCTTGGTATTCTTTGGAAGTCTGCAATCAATTTTCTGTATCTTTCCTTTTCTCCCTTGCATTTTGCGTCCCTTCTCTCCTCCGCTATTTGTAGGGCCTCGTTGGACAACCACTTTGCTTTCTTGCATTTTCTTTTCTTTGGAATAGTTTTCATTGCAGCCTCATGTACAATGTTACAAGCCTCCATCCATAGTTCTTCAGGTGTTCTGTCCACCACATCTAGTTCCTTGAATCTATTCTTCACTTCCACTGTTTATTCATATGGGATTTGACTTAGATTATACCTGACTGGTATAATGTCCCATGGACAGAAACAAAAGGCTAAATACCATTATACATGGACACAAATCAGAAAAAGATTATTCATTTTGATTCGTGATTTGTTAAACTTCATGAAGAACAAAAAAAATTGCAATTTACTTCTGAAGAAATGATTTGTCAGTTCATTTTTGCCTTTGATACCTTATAAATACTTCTGGCACCTAGAGGCAACAAAATCTCAGAGAAGCTCTCCCTGACTCTTCTCTACAAGGCCCTGGACATGTTGTGAAGTTGGGGCTCCAGATGTCCAAGTTACGTACCCCCCATGAGTCCCCCAATGGAAAATGTCCCCCAGGCACTGTGAGACACCAAAATTGCAGAGATGTTTCTCCCAACGCTCCTTTACAAACCTTCCATGTTTGGTGAAGACTGGGTTTCAGACATCCAAAGTGCCCCCTGGAAAGTGCCCTTAGCAACTGGCTTGGGGAATCATAATCATCACCAAACTTGGAGAGATTGTAGAGGTGAGTCAGAGGGACCTTCTCTCCAGTGTTGGTGTCTCTAGATGCCTAGAGGGGGCATTTTATAGCCTAATGAATTGACAAATAATTCACAAGAAATGATTGATTCATATTCATTGGGGGCATTAATTCGTATGAATATGAAACAAACTACAGTGGCTACTTCTGAAGAATTCTGCAATTCATTTTTTTAATCTGTGCCCATCTCTAGATACTGTTCCTCAGCCTTAGTGCATGAAGACAAACTTGCCTTTCGTGGTTGGGATCAGCAAACCACATCTACAGAAATCAGATGATATTATTAATGGATTATTTGCCCAAACAGTGGTTCCCAACTTTGGATCCCTAGATGTTATTGGACTAAAACTCCCATAAGCCTTCGCCACTAGCTGGATTTCTGGGTGTTGTACTCCAGATATTTTGGGACCCAAGCCTTTGGAACCACTTTCATAAAATAGGTAAAGGTAAATGTTCCCCCCGCATATGCGTGCTAGTCATGACTGACTCTAGGGGCAGTGCTTATCTCCATTTGCAAGTCCATGGCCATAAGGCCGACATGACTGAACACATGTCTGCACATGGAATGCTGTTTACCTTCCTGATTTTTATGGCAGTACCTGTTTATCTATTTGCATTTGCATGGTTTTGAACTGCTGGGTTGGCGGGAGCTGCGTGGTAGCTGCCGACTTTGCAGCCAAGATTTCAGCGCTCTAGCCTGCTGAGCAACCACACTCCATTTTGTAAAGTAGCTGCAGCTACTGTGATATACCTTAATCCATTAATATGGGTAAAGCTGCCATACTGTATAAGGGCTGGTTTCACCTCATTACATTTTTGGTCTCTCTCCCTCCCCCTTCTTTTCTTTCTCTTTCTACCCCCACCCCTCCCCAGCAGCCTCTTTTCCTTGATCCCAAAAGCCACAAGACTTTCCAAACACATTCCACTGGAGTCACCGGGAACAGAAAGAGAAGAATTAACACTTCCCCTTTCCCGGTACCACCCCATAGAGCAGTGGTGGCGAACCTTTGGGCCTCCAGATTTAGATCACAACTCCCAGAATTCTGAGCCTAGATTGCCAATGACAAAGGACTGTGGGAGTTGGGTTCCAAAAGATCTGGAGTGCCGAAGGTTCACCACCACTGCCATAGAGTAATTGCACCATTTTATAATGATTATGTTGGTATCTTTTTAAAAAGACTTAATTGCTAAAAGGGAGTCAAGCTTTTCCCAGTTCTACCTCACTACACCACTGAGAGTGGGGAGAGTTGCTTGAGGAGGGGGTCACGGGGTCACCACCCATGTAATACATCTGTGGAGGAGAACATAGCATTGAATTCTGTTGAGTTTGCCTGTCTGGGACAAAAGACTGTATTGTAGTTTAAAGTTATAGATTCATATGACAAGTTATCACCAGTCATGAGATGCACTGAGAACAGCCAAATTCTGAGAACAGTTTAATGTTCTCATTTATTGTTTCTTACTTCTGGCTATTAACACCGGCTGGACCCATGCACTTGGAGCTGTGGTTTCAGAATAATGTATTGTAAAATGAAACTATTCAAGAATATGTTCATGTGATACAAAGAATATGCCATGTTATTTAAGATTTAGCCAAATCCATACCATTTCCTAATGGCGATAAGACTTAGTGCTCTATCTAGTATCTCAGTATTTTTCCTTGTTCCTCCATTTTATTATTTTCTGAAACAACAGCAAGAAGAGTCGAAGTTAATGATAATGGGTTTATGTCTCTACAAAAATGCTTGGGGACAGTATACAAAATTAAAAAGAAAACAAAATATGGAATACCATAAAAATACAGTAGGACCCCCATATCCACTGATTCATTATCCACTCATTCAGTTATCCACGGTTTACAGAAAAAAATTAAATAAATAATTCAGCATCCACAAAGCAAGCTACTGTCACAAACAGCATCCATAAAGCAAGCTACTGTCTCAGAACTGCAGCCAGAAAGCAAGCTACTGCCACGAAACAGCAGTTGGGGGGTGGTGGTGTTCTCTCTTATCCACGGATTTGATTTGTCCACGGGTTGGCCTGGAACCAATCCCCAGCAGATACCAGGGTCCTACTGTAGAAATCCAACGACAGTATACGTAAAAACAGATAGTAATTCAGAAAGTATTTTAACATGCCAGTACAAATTAAAAGACTAGATAAATGTTCTTTTATGCCTACAGCCAGACACAAGATTTAGCCTAGGTTGGCTAGAACTTTATGGAGAGCTTTCTATATATAAGGTGTAGTCATAAAGGAGACCCACTTACGAGGCTGTGAGAAATTAAACTGAGATGCCTGCATCCAGCACTCTCCCATTATACACAGCCATATGCCAATTTGTCTGCCAAGACTGAGTACGGGCTACTTTAAGACCCTTTCCTTCTTCCTAAACTGATATCAGTCCTGATGATGTCTCTAAGAGTTTTACTCGGACCCTTGTGCCCCCAGCAGGGAAACAAATGCAACACCAGCATCTGTTTGAGCATCATGAGTCTGGTGTGCTTTCATTCTCTGATGTCCCAGTCTTGCTGAAAGGCAAACTTGTGTTGTGTTGTGTTGCTTACTCAATGTCCATATCATTTACTGGGTTAGCAGAATTCTTGGCTCTCCCTAGAATTGTTTCCCTACCTCCCCATCCAATTTCAGCAGGCTAATCTTGGCCTGTGTACGCATGTTTCCCCACCTCCCCATCTATCTGTCCATCCCTCTATGTAGCCCTTAGCAATGCCTGATGTTTTTGTTCGCAAGAGCTTTGAAAAGGCCCCCTCTTCTGCTAAGTTAACCTTAAAATCATTGGGAACAGAACAGAGCTCTGAGAAGACATCTGGTAGAGCAATCTAGCAATGCTAATGCAGTTTAAATGCTATCCTTACCTTGCATTTTAATACTCTCTCATTTCTTCTAGCATACAGCAGCTGGTGCTGAAGGAGGGGGCCAATCACTTGTTTCTCCTGGGAGCTGCCTAGAAGACTTCAGAGCAACCCCGTTCATTGAATGCAATGGTGCTCAGGGGACCTGCCACTATTTTGCAAACAAATACAGTTTCTGGCTTACGACCATTGATAGTCAATTTCAACATTCACCTTCACCAGACACACTCAAGGCTGGACTAATTCGAACACACATAAGCCGATGCCAGGTCTGCATGAAAAATTTATAAAGGAAAAAAATGTGTCTAGAGTGTAAGAAACAAATATTGCTGGTGCTTAATTAACTTATTACCTCAAAAGCCGATCAAGAAATTAATTCTTGGGTGTAACAAACCACTACGCGTGCCTGTAAACCAAACTGTAGCTTTTATACTAATACAAATAATAGACTTCTCTTTTGGAATTGAAACAATACTCAATAAAACACATTGTTTGATAAATGTACATTAAAATATTAATTGGACTTCATTGTATTTGCATTGTATTTACAGTCATGATTGGCTTAAAAATATCAGTATCCAGTTTTTCATTTTAGTTAAAATGAATTTAATTTTGTACATGATAGATTTGTAGGTTTTGGAAACGATTGACAAAATAAAGTACAATGTCTTGCAACATTATTTATTAGTACATTAAAGGACAGCCTTTTAATTTATCACCTTCAGCATTGTGTTTATTGTGAAAATTAAGTCTAATGTATGAATGATACAAGTCTTTCAGAAATTTATCTTGAGCGTTTTTTTATGTAACAAAGATTTTTATGATGTCATCATAGCAAGTAGATTAAACTCTCTTGTTCAATTGAAGTAATTCTCAAATTTGAAAGTCAGTCTTGCCCCATGTTGCTTCTTGAGTACTTTCTAATAATTTTAAAATCTACTAAAAAGGCTTTTGTCTGATGTATTCTCGAAGGCTTTCAAGGCTGGGATCTGATAGTTGTTATGAGTTTTTTTGGGCTGTTTGGCCGTGTTCTGGAAGTTTTAAAACTTCCAGAACATGGCCAAACAGCCCAAAAAACTCACAACAGCTTTTGTCTAAAGCTATGGTTATAGGAAGAGTTAGAAATAAATATCCTTTAGGATATGACCAAGTTTGGTTATTCTTCAAGTCTGTGCTTCTAAATGAGGCTCAAGAGTGTTGCTGCAGGCACTGCATAATGCCAGCCATTGTTTCGTCTCAGGAGTAGGCCTTGTTAATTTTGTTGAAATGTTCATATACAGTATAACATAACAGCTTCCATTTTTGTTTACCATCTGTTTTTCATATGGGATTTTAAGGAAAGTGTTTCGTGTTTTTTTTTAAATTTCCCACCTTGATGTAGAAGCTGAAAAAAAAAAAACATAAAAATACACAAAATACATTTAGTGTTCCAAAGAATGTTGGAGTTTATAAGTGATCCATATTTGGCTCAACCCCATCATCCAATTAAATTCAGAAAGTGGGCCATACATGACACAAAATAGGCAAGTCAATGTTCTAGGAGTATCCTTGATTAGGGTTAGGGTTAGGGTTAGGGTCAGGCCCCATTAGAGCTGTCCTCTGCACTTCTTCATATCCAAACCATCACTTTCTACCTTTTCCAAAATCTCTCCAGTGAAGCCAAAATGTGTTTTGTTACTGATAATAATAATAAAAATATTAAGGAAGACTTCCAAAATTTCCAGTCCATTCTTTTGCCATTTTTACATAACAAATTATTTTTGTCATGTATATCTTACAGGTGATGACAGGGTTGAGCCAAATATTAATGTGAAATATTTGGCCTCTGCCACATCATTCAGTATATCTTGTCATGTTTTCTCTGCTATAATATATAAGAGCAAAAAGGGTGCTGCAAATTCATTTGTACTTTCCATGAGAAGTTGCTCAGTTGCCATTTCTTATGCCATTCAATATGTTTATGTACTTGAACATCATAGTAGGATATCCGTTCAGTTGCATTTAGAAATTTCCCACTGTTGCGACCATTCAATTCATATTGTTCTTGCAACCCCCAAATCACCTGTCTATGGGTGCATCTCAAGCATAGTTTACTGAGTATCAAAATAGTGGCTGACAAGTAAAAGAAGGCAGCCATGTGTCTAATTGTAGCCACTGGTGACCATCAAATAGAGTAGAGGGAAGGTGCACATACTGCCTTAAATATGTTGGAGGAGATGTGGGATATAAATATAACAAATAAATCAACAAATAGATTTTAGATACACTGGCAGAGGAGGGCTACCAGGATGGTTGAGGGTCTGGAGGAAATGTCTTATGAGGAACGGCTTAGGGAACTGGGAATGTTTAGCCTTTCAAAAAGAAGACTGAGAGGGGATATGATAGCTATGTTTAAATATTTGAAAGGATGTCATATTGAAGAGGGAACAGGTTTGTTTTCCATGGCTTCAGAGACTAGGACTCGGGGCAATGGTTTCAAACTACAGGAAAAGAGATTCCATTTGAACATTAGGAAGAACTTCATGACAGTTAGAGCTATTCGGCAGTGGAATAGGCTACCACAAAGGAGGGTGGTTGAGTCTCCTTCTTTGGAGGTTTTTAAACAGAGGCTGGATGGCCATCTGTCGGAAATATTGTGATGGGGGTTCCTGCATGGCAGGGGGTTGGACTAGATGGCCCTTGAAGTCTCTTCCAACTCTATGATTCTATGATTCTATGGCCTCTAGCACATCTAATTACTGAAACTGTTGCTAACTGTTTGGTAAAGGCTATAATAACAATTAAATAACTCATACATGTAGAAAGCAACAATAGCAGATTTAAAACCAAGGAAAACAGAACACTTTGTACTACTTCTGAATGCTAATACAGTAACCCCCGCCATTTCGTGGTTCATGTACTGCGGTCCTGCTATATCGTGGACAGCAGTACATGCTGGGGCTCCAGCTGATTAGCGCTGTGATGGGGGAGAAAATCCCGGCCTTTTAAAACATTTTTCTTCCTTCCCCAAGCCCCGGGCTCCAGCTCAGTGGTAGATCTGATCCGCCACCACCGCATGCCTGAGCTGCTCCAAGACTTCTTCGAGCAGCCTGGGAGAGTGGCAGCGGTGGATCAGATCCCCCAACGCCGCTTGCCCGGGCCGCTCCAAGAAGTCTCGGAGCAGCCTGGGCGAGCGATGGTGGGGGATCTGATTGCCCCAGGCCCCACCTGACCCACATCCATATATCGCGGATTTTCAGTTGTTGCGGGTCAGGTGGGTCCCTAACCCCTGCGATAGGCAGGGGGGTTGGTTACTGTAGTGAGGTGCTTTCTTGGAGTTAGTTACCTGGGATACTGATTTCAAACTCACTAGATCATATCCTACCATAATTGCCCTCATCTTGTAGAAACTAAAAGGGAATAAGCCAGACTCCTGGCAAGGTAAAGTTCATTTTCAAATGCTATCATTTTAATACACATTTAAAAACTTAAGTTTTTCCCCAGAAACAGTATCACATCATATCAAGGATTGGTATCAATGGTGGTCAGTCTTCAGGAAATCCAGTCTCCTTGGTTCTTTAACAAAATGATCCCCCTTGTTTGCAGCCATCGCTATTCTGCTACTGTTCATGTCCATCATTTAAAAAGAGAGACCCACTTAGACCCACTTTTTGAAGTCCCACCCATCATATCCCATCTGGAATCATGTTTGATGATTACATGACAGACTGCCCCTCTGCTTTCCCTGCAGGTGGGTAGATGAAATCCTATACCTCTTAGGACAGAGGCGAACAAGGATTAGCTACAAGCATAAGCAAGTGTCCTTTTTCATGTTGTGGACATGTGTTCAAAGCAGCTATCATATACATAGGTCCCCCTCTAAAATATACATCTAAATTTAGCAACTCTTCCTTGTACCTAAATGTATACAAAAGTAGCATATTACCTTACTGCTGAAAGGACAAAAAGTTCCATGTGAGAAAGAGTAGCAAGATCAGTAACACATATTTAATCAGAAGAAATCACAATGGTCACAATGGAAGTTTTACTTAAAAATCAATTTCCACACTATTTCAGAAGTTTCAAAGAGGGTAGCCGTGTTAGTGCTTTCAAGAATTGCAGGCAAAAATCAAAGAAAAACAAAACAAAAATACACAAAACATGTGGCACCTTAAAGACTAACTTTCATAATTTAATGTAACGTTTCCTGGACACGCCCACTTCTTCAGACATATAGCAGCGGAATGTCTATATGTCTGAAGAAGTGGATATGTCCATGAAACATTACATACTATTTCACTGTCCTCCACTGAAAGCTGCCTCTATTATTCCATTCTTTTATTTGTCTCAATACATTTAAAACTGTTCACACAAAAGAGCCAAACCATGGGCATCTCCCCCGTATACCTGGATGCCCTATCCCCTCTTCAGTCTTACAGATTGCTCAAACAGCTTTAAATCTTCAACTTCCATTATACATCAATAAACCAGCCAGCTATCTACATCTTATAGAGAGTCCACTCAAAGAGTAGACTTTCACCCTAGCAATGCACTCCCATCCAACATTCTGTACGACAGATTTAATTTGTAACCAATGGAATTTGCCCCTATAAATCTGGAGCTTTAGAGACTCTGGAGCAGATGCTTCTACACTGTGCAATTGACAATGACATTCTCCACCCAGCCTTGAAATCACTACTTACCATTACCAATCTTACCATTACCTACTTACCATTACAGGAGGTAATCCTGTAAAACTTGCTTTCAGGCAAGAACAAAACACACACCAGACAGATGGCTAAATACATTAATTTATTGAGCCACTGACGTAGATCACTATTTCCAGTTTACCAAACTGCTTAGTGGCATAGGACGCAATTATTAACATCTCAGCATGCTTCAGTTTATGGAGGACAGTCAGTCGTTCTTCTGAATTCAAACCAGGTTCTACCATGTGCTACTAGTACCAAGGTCTCCAGCTGTGTTCTATACGGGGTGTACTCCCCATTCATTTACAGACCATTGGTTACTGTAAGCCTTCTTCCTCCCCCTCCCTCTGATGCCAATAAAGGTAATTGATTGACTGACTGATTTTCACAGAAGATCTATTCTGTTAAAAAAACATATTCGTGTTGCTCTTGATGTTTTTGTCACTGTATTCTTCACTTAGTTCAGATTAGTATTTATCTGCAGCAGACAAACTGTGTGTCCTTAGTTGTCTTGTAATTATTCAAGTCTACAGTTTGTGGCATCCCTTCATGTTTCTGTTGCAAAATTACTGGTATCACCATATCGAAAACAGTTTCAAAGAGGTAGTCCACTTTATACCCCGTTTTCGCACTGGTTTCAAAGCACATTTTTTCTGCCGCTGGAGCATTCTTTTCATCCATCATTCTATATTTTAAGATCTTCCTATACAGTGCTATAGCATCATCCATGTGAACTTGTTTTTTCACATTGGTAGAAACAGACGTGCTGAGGGGCTTCTCACACTGATATCTGCCTTCGGTTTCCGGGAGAAAAGCATGTGCATCTGTAAGGTCAACTTTGTTCCCCACAATAGCAAAGAGGCAGTCTGTACTGGCGGTGTCTGTCAATGCAAGGAACCTGTCCTCAAGTTCCACCATGCTCTGAAAGTTGGTTATATCGTATGTGAGGATAACAGCGGCTGCTCCTCGGCAATACATAGACCCCAGGCCATGAAACTGCTCACGACCTAGAAGAGAGGATATAAAAAGATGTTTGGAGCACAGGCATTAAATTTTAAAACACAAAAAGAAACAAGAGCTGTATCTTCAATAAAAGCTATCACAACAGTTTAGCTTAGTTCTCTTATATTCTACAACAGCATCACAGGAGGAGTGCACAGAATACACCTTCTTTTAACCATTAAAAAAATGGGCAAATTAATTCTCCACTGACCCGAGGAGCCCAGCCTTAGACCTCCTGCCTCTGCTAGTAAGCTAGAGGGAGCAGAGACCATTCTTGGCCAAGTCATAGTGACTTCAGATCTTAATTTGATAGTGACTTTGTGACTGATTGATTTGATATATCACCTTATCAGTGCAATGCACTATTCTAGATGGTTTACAGGAATAAATAAAATATGTACTAATAAAACTATAAGAAAATACAGTGGTACCTTGTATAAAGGAATTAATTTGTTCCAAATGAAATTATGTTAAGCAAATTTTCCTTTATACAAATTCCTATAGGAATGCATTGAAAATGGAGTAATCCCATTTTTATGTTGGATTTTCCCCATTATGTTAAGCAAATTTCCCCAATCTCTGGAATTATTTATGTTGTACAAATTTTATGTTATACAAGCTGTTTCTTATACAAGGGTCCACTGTAGAACATTTGACAGGAGAAAATAAGTAGCACCAGAGGCAGTTTCTCTACATTATAGCAAGACAAGAGGCTATCTAAGAGCAGGGAGGTCTTCCCAATGTTAACAGGAAGAGAGCCAGGCATCCTCCACCAGGAGCTGGTTTCATAAAGTTAGTGCCACTGCAAAGAAGGCCCAGTCTCCTAAGGATGATTTTTCAGGCTTCCCTGAAGTGGCGACCCAGAGGAACATAGTCTGGGAGGAAGACATTTGGGTGAGACATAAGGTAATGCCAAACTATGAAGGGCTTTAATGTAAGCATCAAAACCTTCAACCTGATCTATGTCACAATGGGTAACCAAATACAAAATCTTTAATACAGCCGTAGGCCAACATCCAAATGCTATATACAAAAACAAGTTAAAACATACTACATTTCTAAGAGAATTAGGTACAAAGTTACAATGGCCTAACAGAAAAAGTAAACACCTCTCACTCACATTTTAATTTAAAGGGGAGCAAGAAGGGAAGAGAGAAGAGAGGAGAAGAAAAATCCCACTGATATTTAAGGTTCTATCCTTATTTTTGCTGGAGGAGAGTCTTGAGAGTCCCCTGGACTGCAAGGAGATCAAACCTATCCATCCTGCAAGAAATCAACCCTGAAGGTTCACTGGAAGGACAGATTTTGAAGCTGAGGCTCCAGTACTTTGGCCACCTCATGAGAAGAGAGGACTCCCTGGAAATGTCCCTGATGTTAGGAAAGATTGAAGGCAAAAGGAAAAGAGGACGGCAGAGAATGAGATGGTTGGACGGTGTCATCGATGCAACCAATAGGGATTTGACCAAACTCCGGGAGGCAGTGGAGGATAGGAAGGCCTGGCGAGCTCTGGTCCATGGGGTCATGAAGAGTCGGACACGACTGAACAACTGAACAACAAATCCTTATTTTGTTAAAACCTTCCACTCCCGGATTTTAATAGCAGCAACTAAAAATTTTGCCACATTAGGCAAAGTGTCTGAATTTTGTCTTGATGGAAGCAAGAGGGTATAAAATGTCTCAGAACGCCCAGGGAATAATTTTAATTGGGATTCAATGAGACTTCTTTGGATATCAGAGTAAAACTGGCAAGACAGGAGAACATGGGTTACAGTTTCTATTGCACCTGAATTACAGGGGCTTTTGCGTTGAGAGTATGGAGTTTTCTTAAACTTCCCTTCCAATACTGCAGATGGTAATGCATTTAAATGGGCAAGGGTATAGGCTCTGCAATGTTTTTTAATTGGTAGCATGAAGAGATAAGTGGCTGGTTTAAAGGGCAGTAGTGCTTTATCCAAAGAGATGTTATTTGAAGTAGCCCCCAAATCATGCTGCCTCTCAACCTCCATAATACGTTGTTTAAGCATTTGGTTTGCTGCATCATAGCCCATTTGGATTACACAGTCCTCTGAGAATCCATACATTCTGAGTTTGACAGACCGTGCTTTCGTCCAACTTGATATATGGTTGTCCTGTAGGATTAGCGTGGTTAGGCCTCTTGGAAAGAAGGATAACTTCAACCAAAATCTAAAAATGGTTATCCAAAACCTTGCTTCGACTTTCAGGAGCCCAACCTCCAGCCGCAAAGCTGCATTGGTAACACAACGTGGTACCTGGAGGATTGCTCTCAGAAGTCTTGACTGGACCCTTTCAATGGGAGTAAAAGAAGGATAGGGACCTAACTGTGCACCGTAAAGGAGTTGGTTGATGGATTTGGCTTGGAATACCTTCAAGGCTGCCGGGATATACTGCCCACCCTTAGTGTAGAAAATTTTTACGATTGCAGCGGCTGATCTCTGTCCTGCTTGGGCAACATAGTTAGTGTGCACCCTACGAGAGCCATTTGCTTGGAAAACGGTGCCTAGATATCTGAAGACTTTGGTTTGTTCGATTTTGTGGCTGTTTACTACCCACAATGGGTAACCAGTTGAGAGGAGCCAAAACGGAAATGATTCAATCAAATTTGATCACAGTAGCCACCAGTCTGGACCCACTGTAGTCTCCAAGTCAGCCTCAAGGGAAGCCCCACACAGAGAGCATTGCAGTAGCTGGTTTGGGATATGACCCACATTTACACCAATATCCTTGGCAGAGTTAGGCAATGACTCTCAGCTGGTTAGAGGCTGACCTGGGCCCAGCTTCAACAGAATCAATTGGAATTGGAATTGGAATTGGAATGGAATTTGTCATTGTATAAATACAACGAGATTAAAAGTGCCATCCAGTCAGTCATTCACACACCCCAGCATAAAAATCCAAGACGTAAAATCTGCCATTTAAGAACAAACCATGCATACACAAACTCCAACAATCACACACCGAACATCACTTACACTCATTTAAAACTGACATAAAAACCAAACATACACACACAGCCCTACACTCTTTCACCTGACAGCATTCATACCCAATCCATAAAAACTACAATTTAAAAAAACCAACAGCTATACACAATCCCCCATACAATATACGTGTAACACATTCAACACTAATATCACCCGTCAACTTAATTTTTAACAGAATTTAGCATGATTACTGCTTTGGGTAAAAACTATTTCTGAATCTTTCTGTCCTTGTTCTAATTAGATCTATACCTTCTGCCTGATGGCAATGGTACAAACAGAGAGTGTCCAGGATGAGAAATGTCTCCTACAATATTCTGGGCTCGGGGAACAAGCAAGTTACAAACTTGGTCCCTAAATGGGAGAGCAGCACCATCCAGTCAAAGCAAAAGCAAAGTGTTCTGCTTATATTCCGCCCCATATCACTTCAAGTAGTCGGCGGTGGGCGGTTTACAGTTTTTAATTACATTAATGCAGGCTACACATTGCCCCCCCCCCAGCAAGCTGGGTACTCATTTTACCGACCTCGGAAGGATGGAAGGCTAAGTCAACCATGAGTCTGCTACCTGGGTCAAGGGGTAATCCCTCCCCAACCTATTCAAGGAGCATTCCAGGAACAAAATATTTGTCATGACTAGATTCAGTAGGAGCCTGTTAGTGCTGCTCCATTCTAGAACTGAATTCAGCAACACTTGAGGATCAGCAAAGCGTCCATTGCTGGTGGTAAAGAAGAGATATGATTGCATGTCATCAGTATACTGATGACACCTTAAGAGGATACTGCTCAGTGTGACTAGTGTTGTTTCAGAGATCCAGCTGTGACCTGAATCCAGATTGGCCTGGGTCAAGGCAGTTCTCTTGGTACATCTGGAGCTGGTTAGCCACTAAACAGCTTGGATAACCTTGCCCATAAAGGGTATGTTGGCGATCGGATGGATATTGTCAGGATTATCCGTCAGCAACTGAGGACATTTAATAAAGGGTTGGATGGTAGTTTCTTTTACATGTGACGGAAGAAATTCCTCTCTCAGTAAATAATGCACAATATTTGCAACCCATTGGCATCTTTTATTAGCCAAGCTGGACAACGGGCAAGGAAGGAAGTAGTAGGCCTAAACTAACCAGCATCCTGGACACTTTCTGCACATTGGTTCAGAGTCAAACTGAACCAAAAGGAGAGTGGCCTTTACTTGGTCACCCAAACTGCTAGTGGAGTCAAGATCAGAATGTAGATTTTAGATATTTTTTTAAAAGGTGTAAATTGATCACTGGTGAAATGACCAGAGACAGTGAGATTGCAAAAGACCCACAAATCTTCTGTTTGCTTGTTTGCAACCTCATCAATGGTCTTAATACTGAAAGCCTTTTTCACCATTTTGAAGGCCTTGGTGTACCTCCTTGGTACTGCATCTTAACAGTAGGCAAAATTTAATCCAAATGGTTCTTCCTCCCCCTGCTATTTAGCCATCTCCTGGCTAATTTTCTTGCTGAACCTGGAGTCAGGACCTGCCACTCTTTTTTTTTTTTTTTTTTTGCATCACATCATTCTCCTCTATCTCAACAGATGTAGAAGAAACCACTTGCTCAGCAGGCGTGTGTGGCAAATTTAAAACTCGACAGAACTGGTTGCATACACACACTTCAAATTTTTGGAGGGGAAATTGCAGAAAACCAGTATGCAAGAAATTACCTGGGACTGATAGGTAGGTTTCTAAGCCTTTATGTCATTAACTCCTTCCCAGAATTATGGGCATGCCTAGGTGGGCTACAAAACATAAAAGATTATCCTTGTGGGTCCCCCTCACTTGCTCCTTTCAAACCCTTGCATGATTTGTGTAGGTGCATACAGGCTACAAACCTTGGTCAGAATAAGATTTCTGCAACACACTTAGGTTTCCCACCCCACACTGGCATACATATTTTCCTGGAGTTTATCCCAAGTTCACAGAGATTGTTCCCACCATCCACAAAGGAGGCAAGGCTAGTTTCCAACAAACCATCCTTCAACTGGGGTGGCTCTGATGGGGGTGACAGTCATTTAGTAACCTGTGAACAGGATCCTGTCCAACTCTCCAGCACATGTGTCCCTTAAAACTAGTGGAAGAAAAACAATACAAGAGCTGGGTACCACCACACGTGACCAGAATTCACTGGGGGGTTTGAGGAGTACCAGGAAAGTCACAGCAACCCAGCTGTTCTGTTATCTCAGGGCGTTTATACACGACCCCTAAGCTCTGCTGCAAATGGCTCCCAGCTCCGGAGCTTAAAAATGTTTCCCCACCAGCTCCGGAGCTAACAGAAAATTAAGTGCGGCCCCGCCCACCTAAGCGCGACCCAGCGCATCTTTCTTTCCCACCTGCTCTGGGAGAGTGAAAAATTATGATGCGGAGAGTGCCGGGCTCTTCTCGCTTCTTTTTGTTGTTGTTGTTTTTTGCCTCCCGCCCCTTTAAGAGGAACCAGGAAGTGATGGGGGTCGGAGCAACTTCCACCGGCACTCTGGAGGAAGAGTGCATTCTTTTCTCCTTTTTTTCTCCCTCCCCTCACGCAGACAGAACAAGGAAGTGTGGAGGGGGTGGGAACGCAGGGAGAGTGACAAACCCTCAAGATCTCTGGTCCGAATTTAAGGGAACCAGCGGATCTTAGGGGTTGTGTAAAAAGGCCCTCAGCAACAAAACTCCCTTCCATTCTGCCATGCTTGTAAGGACAGCTGAAAGAAGTGTTGTAAATTTGGGGTGGCAGACCAGGAAATGATACAGTATATTCTTCCTCTACTACCCCAACTTGGCCTTTTCTTTAGATCAGGGTGGTGGGTGGGTGAGATTATTTTTTTGTCTTTTGCAAGGAACTTTACTCTGCCAAGCTTTGTAGTTCTGTTTGTGGAAGGCCAAGATTCTTCACTCCATCCCTGCTTCTTTCTGTGCAGAGTGAAAGGACTTAAACAAAATCCACAGAGTTCGGTGCAGCTGATATTGGGTGGTGGAGGGGGGAGGTAGTCATTTTAAGTGACTCTGCTTCATTAGATTCCCAGGAGGATCCCTAAACGGCAACTGATGGAAGTACTTACCGTAACTTAATCAAGCCCTCCTATGCTTCCATGATAAAAGGGAGATCAAGCAATAATGAGGAGTTAGGAAAATGAAAATTAAATGGTATCAAATTACATACAAACACACATAAGGTATAGAGACAGGTTAAAGTATGTACAGTATGTATAAATTTCATGTGACCAAAGATTAAGAGTAAAAGAGTAGAGATGTAAAAGGAACATATGATTTTGTGGGCAAAAAACAGAAAAAGAGAAGTAAAACTAACATCAAGCTCTATAAAGAAATGAACACTAAGAAGTTGGGAAATGTTTGGATTTGTGTCTGCTTTGCATTTTTAGAGTTCATGTACCCAGCATGGATATGATTTCTTTAGTTTTTAAACATGGGGTCTTTCCAGAGTTACAGAAAGAGAAATCATGCTCAAAACATGCATCAGCCAGGTTATTTGGGGCAAGGATGAGCACAAGACAGGACACAGACCATGAGAATCTAGGATTCTTCAAACATATGTGGTCCAAGAGATCACATTAGTGTGGCTCTTTCCTGCAGCCTAGGTTGAACAGCCTGTAGCTGGTAATGCAAGCTATTGCAGCATACTTTATGGCATATTTTAATTATTCTTTCTTAATGCTCTTAATAGGTGTAATCAAGCATCAGAAAAACCCACCAAAAGGCATAGCTGAGAATGAGAATTGTAGGATCTCTTGAATTTAAAACACAGTAACAATATACAGTGGCACCCCGACTTAAGAGCAGCTCGACTTAAGAGCAGAAAACTATTGCCATTTTAACTGCCACCTTACAAATTTTAGACATGGTCTGCTCGACTTACAATTTTTTCCTATTTTTTATTTTTTTAACTTATGTTTTTAGATAGGTACACCAACTTAAGAGTACTTCGACTTAAGAGCATGCATTCGGAATGGATTAAATTCGTAGGATGAGGTACCACTGTATATATTTTACATTCATCCTATATTTTAGGTGAATAGAGCCAAGTCTCTGAATGACGGCAGTTCAAACCAAGGCGTTTAAAGTGTTGCAACCATCATTTTGCATTAATTAGACTAAATTTGTTAGTCAGAGACCAGCACCAAACCAACTTGGCAAAACGAACATGCAATGTACAAAATATGGCAAACAACACAGCCACAAACAAAGTAAAATTTGTGTCACATTTTACATTACATTCTTCTGAAACTTTACCAGATGATCAAGTACTTTCTTAAGTCCTATAAAATCATAAAGAAATGACGAAGAGAGTATATAGGTAATGAGGGATTGTAGCTCCAGCCCCTCCCTTCTCCCTTAAATGACACAAAATCAACAGTTGGAAGCGAGCAGTCTGCATGTTTTTCACATGAGCTGGAAAGGAACAAGGTTCTGGCTCACATTGAGGGGTTACAGAGAGTCTTCTCCTTTGGACACTGCCTTTATTTTATCATTTGCAGGCAAAAAAAAAAAATCAAAGGAAAAAAAAACCCAAAAGACCCAAAACATGTGGCCCCTTAAAGACTACCTTTCCTGTTTTAATGGAACGTTTCGTGGGCACGTCCACTCCTTCAGACGTTCCATTAAAATATGAAAGTTAGACTTGAAGGTGCCACGGGTTTTGTGTCTTTTGTTTTGTTTGTCTTGGGTTGTTGCTTGCAATTCTTGAAAAGCCTAACAGGGCTCCCCTCTGTGAAACTTTCTTTATCCTGAAAGCCACAACGAGGGGGTGGGGTGGGGAGAACATTTCCGTCGTCTCCTGAAGCCCGCTCCGGGCCCTGCCAGCTCACTCCTTCTTGTTGCCAAAGTTGCGTCAAGGAGAGGCACAGACGACTCTCGGTGGCGGCTTTGGCAGAAGGGCTGGAGGAAGGCAAACTTTCCACTAGGCAGGCCGGCCGGCGGGCAGGCGGGCGGGGGCAGCGACCACGAAAGCGGCTGCCACGGAACCAAAGGAACTCTTTCGGGGCCCTCCGGGAGGGCGCTGGGAAGCCAGCCCGTCGGGAGCGGAGAGGGAAGGTCGCCCAACGGGGCGGCCACCGACAGCCACCCACCGGGCGGGCGGACACGCACACGCGCGCGCGCACACGCGCACGCACACACACACCGCTCACCCACCGGCGGTGTCCCAGACGGAGAGGTTGTGGGCTCCCCACTGCTTGAGATAGAAGGCGCCGCCGACGGTGCTGACGGTGTCCTGGAAGCGGCGCTCCATGTAGCGGTGCAGCAGCGACGTCTTGCCCACGTTCACGTCCCCCAGCAGGACCACCTTCCCGTCGGGTTTCATGGCGCCCCGGCGGGACGACGGCAGCAGCGCAGCCCCTTCGCCACTCGCCGCGGCGCCTCCGGGCCATGGACAGAGTCAATGTGGGGCGGGAGGGGGCGGAGGCGGGGCTCGCGGCGGAAAAGGAAAGAGCCGTCGGAAGCCCGCGGCCGCCGCAATGGGGCGAGTCCCCGGGAGGGACCCGGGCTCCGGCTGCTGCTCCTCCTCCTCCTCCTCCTGCTCCTCTTTGGCGAGGCATACCTTGCTGGAGCCCTCCAGAGGTTTTCGGACGAGCCCGGGTTGCGGGGTGGGGGGGGAGGAGAGATCATGGCTGGTTCTCATCTTTCATATGGTAAAGGTGGGACACTGGGCGAACAGCCTGGAGATCCTTCTCCGGTTGATCTTCATGACCTGTTCTTCGAAATGGGTATTTTGTTGGGCAGTCTCTGCGCCTCTGTAAGGGCTTATACACGACCCCTAAACTGCGCTGCAAATGGCTCCCAGCTCAGGAGCTTAGAAATGTTTTCCCACCAGCTCCGGAGTTTGGAGACAATTAAGTGCGACCCCGCCCACCTTAGCGTGACCCAGCGCATTTTTCATGTACCTGCTCTCTGCAGGTGAAAAAAATTGATGCGGATAAGAGTGCTGGGCTCTCCTGGCTTATGTGTTGTTTTTTTGCCTCCCGCCCCTTTAAGAGCTCCTTGAGACAGAACCAGGAAGTAACGGGGCTTGGGGCTCCTGGCAAGTTTGACCGTCACCGGCAGGTTAGTAAAGGCTTCTTTTGTCCTTTTTTTCCCTCCCCCCCTCCTAGTGGAAAGGGGTGGGGACGGAGGAACAGAAACGAACCCCCAAGATCTCTGGTTCAAATTTAAGGGACCAGCGGATCTTAGGGGTCGTGTGAAAAGGCCCTAAGGCTGTCCACCCGCAGTTAGATGGTGAGCAGGCCTTTTGTGATCGTGCTACAAGACTTTTTAAAAATCCCAGATGTGTCCATCATTCCTCATCTGCAGGTAGCATGTTGTTGGTAGGTGTGAAGAACTCTGGACCTAATTGGGCAGAAGAAACCAAATGCCTCTTTGCTGACTCCTCCTCTGAGGAAATATAAGTTTCCAAGAGCATCCCTCATGTATGGGCGCAATGTTGCTTATAAGATACTTGCACTGATTCCCAAAGGATTATTTGAAACATCTCTACAGTATTCTATTACAATAGTATCTGCAAATTAGCAAACTAACCTTGTTACATTAATGCTTATTTATTATCTGGAAGTTGAGTCATGAAAACTGGACTTCTTTGTCTTGAGAGATAGAAACGTTTCCTTGCTCATCCAAACAGCTTCATCAGTCTGAAGAAAGCTAGTTGTGAGTCCTCCATCTTATAGTCTGCTTTGACCTCTTGTCACCCTGGTCTGAAATAAACTTAAAATGAACAATGGCCTGAATAGGCTCATTCCCTACAGGGCTGGAGTGTCGGAGAAGCTTAAAAGGATTTTTGGCAAACACCACATCCCTGTTTATTTCAAACACACAAACACACTAAGGCAGAGATTTGTCCACCCAAAGGACCCAATACAGAAACAAAAAGGAGCAATACCTGTATAGTATATGTGATCCAATGCAGTGAGGAGTGTGCAGACCTCCACACTGGAGAAACTAAACAGCCATTAAACAGAAGGATGACACAGCATAGGAGGGGTAACACCTCAGAACCAGAAAGGGCACTCATTCAAAGATGAGGATGTACACATTAGACCAGGCCTGCCCAAAGTCCGGCCCGGGGGCCAAATCCGGCCCGTCAGGCCATTCTGAGTGGCCCGCGGCTGGCTGGCCCACCCCTCCCTCCCCCTCCTTCACCCCATTTTTTTAAAGAAAGTGGGTGTGGCTTGCAGTGGGGTGGCAGGATTGGGGAGCAACCGGCCCCTGACACATTCTCAGCCACCAAATCTGGCCCTCCTTACAAAAAGTTTGGGCACCCCTGCATTAGACAGAGAAGAGAGGTGGTTTGAGAGAAGGGTCAGGGAAGTCATTCATGTGAGCATTGAAAACCCCTCTCTCAACAGAGGTGAGGGGCTCAGGCACAGTCTATCTGCTACTTATCAGGCTGTGCTTTCAACAATACCCAGACAAATCAAAAAGCCTTCACCACCAAGGCCATAGCTAACGATCCATACTTTATGGGTTTCAGCACCTTAGGTCATTGTTCACATTAAAGCTATTTATATTGTTGTTTACCTAATGGGCCTATTCAGGCCATTGTTCATCTTATGAGCCTATTTCAGACCAGGGTGAACATTGGCAAGTGGTCTATGGGGCAAAATAGTTTGGGAACCTCCACTTTAGAGACTACAGCATGCATTCATTCTAAAAACACAGCCAATAAGGATGCATGCTAGGAATTTCCATCCCAAACAACATCTGTACAGCTATAGTTTAACCATAAATGAAAAAAACTAAATAAGAGTCTTCTTCTGTTTGTCTATCTATCTGTTTGGCTGCTTTTACACCACCCCTAAAATCCACTGCAAAATGCTCGCCGATGCAGAACATAAAATTGTTTTTCCACCAGCAGCGGACTTTAAAAATAAATAAAGTACAACCACACCCACTTAAGCGCGCCCCAGCACATTTTACAAGTACCTGTTCTCGAGGAGGTAAAAAATTTTCCAATGCGGATTTTAAAGCTATGAATGCCTGGCTCTCCTCGCCTTCTGTTGTTTTTGTTGTATCTCCCCCCCCCTTTAACAGACAGGAATCCCTAAGGGGCTTCCTCTCCTACTACAACTAGCTGCTGCTGATGGCAGGCGGAGGTGAGCCTGCATTTTTTTCTACCTCCCCTCACAGCAAACAGAAGCAATAGAATCAGTGTGCAGGAGGGTGGGAACATAGGAAGCAGAACAAAAACCACATGATCTCTGGTTGGGGGGGATCTGAATTTAAGTTGCCAGCAGATTTTAGGGGTCATGTGAAAGCAGCCTTTGTTTGTCTGTCTGTCTCTTTCCCTCTCCGTTTGTTCGTTAACTCTGTGGGAAAATATTAACCTAGTGGTAAGGATGGCAGGTCATGAATGCCTGTCAGCATGCCATCACACTCTGACTTGTAAAAGGCAAAAGATTTATACGATCTGAAGAGAAACCAGAGTGTCAATTGGCAAAAATCAGAAAGTCTATTGTTTAATTATGGAAGAGAAGATCTTAAGATAATTGAAAACTTTGGGCTAAAATGCGGTAAAAGTATTAAATATTTAGGATTAGAACTCTATAAGGAGTTTACCAAGACTAAGGAAAAATATTTTAAAATTAAAAGAAGAGATGAAAAATAGAATACAAAGCTATACTAAATTGAACTTATCTTGGTTTGGTAGAATAGCAATGGTAAAAATGAAGATACTGCCTAAAATCAATTTTATCTTTCGAATGTTACCTGTTCAGTGTTTAGAAAAGGATCTTAAAACTCACCAAGACATGATAAATAGGTACTGTAACGGTGGGGAAAAATCAAGAATAAACAAAAGTTTGTGGTATAGATCCCCAAAAGAAGGAGGATTAGGTATTCCCAAATTAAGAAATTATTATATAGCTAATCAAATCAGTTGTTTGGGAGAAATTTTATTCAAACCAGAGAGGGTAATATAGTGGGAGCTGGAGTCATTGGACATAAAGGGGGAAATAAATAAATTCTTGTTCAGTGATTTTAAAAATAAGGTAGAGATTGAGAATCCCCTCCTGAATGGTTTAATGACTACATGGAGAAAATATAGAAAAATCTTATCACCAAAGGGTTCCCCTTTATTTATTTATTTATTTATTTATTTATTTATTTATTTATTTATTTATTTATTTATTTATTTACAATTTATATGCCGCCCACTACCCAAAGGTCTCTGGGCAGCTTACAATCAAGGAATTAAAACAGTTAAAAACATCAAACAACAATAAATAATTAAAAAACAATAAAAACCTTATACTAAAACATCACACTAAAATTGCCATCAGAAGACCCACAATCTAAATTGTATCAATTAAAAAACTTCTGGAACAGGAAGGTTTTTACCTGGTGCCGAAATGTCATCAGTGTTGGCACCAGGCGGATCTCACTTGGGAGGGCATTCCATAGCTCGGGGGCAGCTGCCAAGAAGGCCCTGTGTCTGCAAGCCATCTCTCTCACCTCCTTGAGGGATGGCTCTTTCAAGAGGGCCCCCTGGCTTGATCTTAATTGCCGGGTAGGTTCATATGGAAGGAGGCAGTCCTTCAGGTATCCAGGTCCTAAGCCATTTAGGGCTTTATATGTCAAAACAAGCACTTTGAATTGGGCTCGGGCAGCAACTGGTAACCAATGTAGGCTACGTAGAATCGGTGTGATGTGATCCCTAGCGGCCCCACCACTTACTAGCCGCGCCGCACGATTCTGAACCAGTTGCAATCGCCGAACCGTCTTCAAAGGCAGTCCCATGTAGAGTGCATTGCAGTAGTCAATACAGGATGTTTAATAACAGACTTGGAAAATTTTCCTACAAATTTGAAGCATTATTTAGGGTTATTTAAAGCTAAGAAAATAGCCAGATTAAAAGACTGGTTGGCCAAAATTAGAACAAATCAGGACATAAAAACCACTTTGATATAATATGGATAAACTATATCCAGTTAGAAAAATGGACAAAGGATTGGGTCAGAAGAAACAGTCAACTTAGAGAATGTACAAAGTTTGAACAGTTTTTATTATCGCTTGAATCCGACCAGGATAATATAGAGAAAGGACTAGTACATAAAATATACAAAAGAATAGGGGATTCACTGGAAGTGAAGGAGTCAGATTCTCTGAGAGAAGTCTGGAAACAAGACCTTAATGTAGAGATAAAAAAAGAAGACTGGGGGAAAATCTGGAACATGAGAATCTTGAGATCATTATTGGTCAGGATAAAATTATTTTAAATTGGTTTCTAGATGGTACTTGACGCCAATTAGGTTGAATAAAATGAACGCTGAATATTCTAAGATCTGCTGGAAATGTGGAAAAAAGATAGGTACATACATGCATCTCTGGTGGGAATGTGAAATAGTTCAAAAGTTTTGGAAAATGGTTTTTTTAGAGCTAAGTGAGATGATTCAAGTAGATATTGATTGTAATCCAGAGACAGCACTGTTCTCATTGTCAACTAGTAAAGATTATGATGTTACAACCAAGGAACTAACAGCAAATCTTATGACAGCCGCTAGATTAATTATAGCAAGAAACTGGAAATCCAAATTAGATCTCAAGATGGAAGATTGGTATAACGAACTTTGGGATATAGCCATAAACGATAAATTGTCTTGTAGTTTAAAAGTTAAACGAGGAGAAATGAAAAAAGACATTTTTATGACATTTGGGGAAAATTTATAGACTTTGTATTAGTAGAAGGTAAGGGGAAAGAACCGACGAATATTTCAAGACAGTTCTGAAGAAGAGGACTTTGAGAAGAATATTAGAACAACAGACGTTGGAGTAATAAAGAAGAACTCACGGAAGAACTGGATGGTCCCGGGGGGGGGGGGATGCACTAGTATTGTTATTTGTCTGTCTGTCTTTAATTAAAAAATAAAAAATTATAAAAAAATCACACTCTGACTTGGGACCCAAGGCCTCTTCTAGATTACTGTCAGATTACCTACCCTGTTGGTTGCAGAGAGTTTGCAGGTCCTGAGGCCATGGTGCCTGGCCCGTCCCAAGAAACCAGAATGCAAACTGAAACCATGGTAGTTGTGTCACTCCTGGGAGTTGTGGGATGGAAGAAGCTAATTTACCATTGGTGGATGAGTGATATCAAAGTGGCAACCAGGGTAGACTATAGCTCAGATGGAGGCTAAGGGAAAGGGAGAGAGTTGTTGAGCTGAGGAAGAACAAATACCCGAGGAAAGAGGGGGAGGAAAGATAATAAAGGAAACTTAAAAGGGGAAAATAGATATTCATGCCTAGGAGGCCAAAACTCAGAAATGGGAAGCCCATGAAACAGAAGGACTAGCAGAAAGACCCTCAGCAGATGAAGACTGGGGCACCCAGTAAGAGAAGTTGGGTAACTCCTGGGGTGAGGAATCTCCATAGGTGATTGGTATTATGCATATAAAAAAGATCCCTGGTGAGGAATCTGAGTCCAATTTCAGGTGCCCAAAGGAAAGGCCTCTAAATACAAATACCAGCTCTGCAGCCCTTCTGTTGGGGAGAGAGGGAGAGGAAAAATGAGAGGGAGCAAAGTGACTCAACCTCATCCCTATATAGACACTGGCAGGGATGCAGACCTTGTGCCTAGTCACATCCAAACCCAAGAAGACAAATGACACTGGAGAGAGAGTCCTGGCATACCAACCCAAGTAAACACCCCCATTAACTCTTCAGCTAATACCTCCGACATGGGTGAACGTAAAGGAATAGCTTCAGGATCTCTTGAAGCATAATCAGTAATTATCAAATTACAGACATGCTCAGCTTCAGATTCAGACAAGGAACTCACAATATCTATATATGGCCAAATGGTTTGTTGACCCCTAGGGCACTTTTTCTGTACTCTTTATACTCAGGACAAATTAAACAATATTTTTCTACCTCTTTCTTCATTCCTGGCCATGCAAATTATTGTTGTAATTGAGCCAGGATTTTATCCACAGCTAAATGTCCTGCTAGAAGAATGTCATGAGCAAGTTATATCATTAGAGTTTTAAATTTATCAGGGATAACCAGTTTCATTTCTCTCACCTATCTCCCTTTGTGGATTTGAAACTGAAGACCCTCTCCCAACTCTGGTCCACTCTATATTTTCTGCATGGTCACTTCCAGCTTTGCCTGTTACAACCAGTCCTGTAAATTGGCACCTTCTTGTTTCCCACAACCCGACAATCTCAATATACCTCTGGCAAATCACCAATGAATGTTTCTTTCTTTGAAAAATAGGCTTATGCTCTCACCATTCACAAATGGTCCCACAAGATTTCACATCTATATGAATACTGTACAGTAGGAGTCCAGTATCTACTGGGGATGGGTTCCAGGCCTTCCTTTAGATAACGGAAACTGTGGATAAGAGAGAATCCCACTGCGGTTTTGTGACAGTAGATTGCTTTATGGCTGCTGTTTTGCAACAGCTTGCTTTACAGCTGCTGTTTCTGATAGCATCTTGCTTTGTGGCTGCTGGGTTATTTATTTAATTTTTCCCTCTGCCAACCATGGATAACTGAATCAGTGGTTAATGAATCAGTTGATACATGAGTCCTACTGTATATTTGATCATCAGCTGCCTTGAAATTGAGAATTTTGGGTTTACCGGAGTAAGCGGCGACTACAACCTGTGTGTATGAACCTCAACCTCAACTTTCCAGCCAGGATTATCTGCTGAATCCACCTGACATTCCGACTTGAAATTGCCTTCGTATCCATATCTGAACCAAATACTTTTCCCAGTGTTGTGGTCCAACTGATGGAGTGAAAGCAAAGTAGAGCCCTACTGTAACAAGAGGGCACATGCTTCGAGGTCCTGCCTGCTTGGGCACTTTTGACTTTTCTTTATTCTCTTTCTTTGATGCTGGTGTGGTTTGTCGAAACGAGGCGTTTCTATGAGAATTGAAACTCAACATCTTTTCTCTGATTTTGTTTCTCTCTTGGGGTGGAGCTGCTGATACTCCTGGGCTCTCCTCTGCAATGATGAATGCCTTCAATAGGGCAATGGCCACTTATAGCATCTCGGGCTGGTGGCATATTAACCAATTATGTTGCACCAGACTTGGAATCTCCACCAACTGCTCTAACACCACAAGCTGCACCATCTGGCTGGATGTATGTCATGCAGGCTTTAACAATCAGGCTCTCTTCCATTGTGACAAGGTCTGAGGATTAACTCGAGGTTTAAACCACAACTCCCTGACTCTTCTATGGTTTGCCTCCTTACACAGATTTAGTATAAAAATTGTGTCTCTATACCCTCTGTGAGGCCCATAGTCCCCACAGCTTCTGGAGGGACACCAGTCAGTCAAGGTGTCAGGCTCCAATGTTCTTTAGGCCATCCATCCAGAATGGTGATCCATTCAAACATATTCAAAAATTTGGCAGATTGTACTATCAAATAATGTGATTAAATTGCATATTCAAGATATCAGTCAGGATATTTTACTGCAAGTAGTACAAGCTATTAAAGTCAGTCCTCTGAAAGTGAGTATTCGA